>CM040120.1:370679301-371279301 GCA_022559845.1 Amorphophallus konjac | reverse complement strand
CGAACTCGGAATCGAGCACCGTTGAAGTCGTTGGAACCGTGAACGAGTCCTCTTCGCAGAAAAACTGACGGGGAGGCCAAATGATGTTAGAGAGGATCAGGGAACTCTGAACACTATTGACAGGTCGGTGCAGACTGTGGGTAACAGGACTGCGAAGCTGAGGGAGAAAATTGATAACGCCTGCTACAGGATGCCGAATGGAGTTCCGCTTCTTGATTCTGAAAGTAGACAGGAAGGGGAAGAACTTTGTAAAAGAGCTTGTGGCCTGATTCCTCCTAGGTTCGTCGTGGTGAATCTCTTTCTCCGGCTCAGAACCTCTGCCGGGGCAGATCTGCGTAGTCGTGGAAGAATGGGCTTCCTGGGCAGCACCGAGCTCCGATGGGGATGAGACCACTGCCGTTGTGAAGAAGATAGGCAGACGCTTCCAACGATGGCTCTTGGGCTTCTAGGAACGTCCGTAGGAGGTCGGGGTCGCTGCTGCAAGCTTCAGGTCTTCTGCAGGTCCTCTTACTCTAGATGGTAGAAGGTGGGGGTGATGGAGGGGAACAAGGGAAGATGGAGAGGATGAGAGGGCGCCGCCCCTAACCAAAGGGGAGGGGTCTTGGGCGCCCTAGGGCTATGGAGGGAAGGGGATTTTTGAATTCAAATGGCCTAGGGAAGTGGAGGGTTGCATGGGGGAGAGGGAAGGGTGCTTGGGAAAGGGATGAGGTGGTTGGAGGGTGGCTTAGTGATTGTGGATGCTCCCTTGGGACTAGGGGGTGGAGTAATGGGATGTGTGGGGAAGGGGAGTGGCCTTTAATGGGGGTAGGTGGGTGAGTGGTGGTTGGGAAGGGAGGAGAGAGAAAATTTTTGAAATTGGGTGTGGAGGAGAGAGAAAGTGGAGTGAAAAAGAGAGATTAAGAGAGAGAAGGGTGGGGAATCTCTCCCCTAGGGTCTCTCACCCAAAAAATGGAATCTCTCCACTAGATAAGAAGTGTAAACTCTCAAAATGGAAAGTTTTTCATTCATTGATTCATTAGTTTAAAATGAAGGGAATGGGGCCCTATATATAGGCAACCCATATTTTACAATAAGACCCTGACAAAAGACTCAATGACAAATAACCGAGGGGGTAGGGGGGTGAACTTGGGCCAAACCCAATGAATTGGACCCAATAACTAACTAAACAACATAATGACTCTCAAACTTAGGGAAATAAGCACAAGACCTAGGGACATGACTCAAGTAAAATGAAAATTACATCAAATGACTCAAATAAAAATTACATAGGACTCAAAATTAGATAACTAGATCATGCCGGATGCAACTGGGGCGAGGAGACGAGCTGTGAACGTGGGCATGGGAGGTGATGTCCCCATCATTATCGTATTTACTTGTTTAGTATGCGTTCTAGATGCCGCTGCATATGAGTAGGATATCTTGCTAGCTAGTTAAATATTCATCACCGCTGTGAGTTGTGAGTGCGAGACCCGTCTCGTGACTCGTTCCGAGCACGAGAGTGAGCCAACCACACGAAACTCAAAGCCGGTTTCCCAACCGTGCAAGATCATCACGTTTCCCTCGCCGGAGACGACTGTGAGTTAGTGCTTCTTGTTTGGGGCATGATCGCATCTTCTGGAGCTCGTTCGGTGCCGCGTTGTAGTGTCGTTACTAGTCGCGTCATCTTGCTAGTCCCGTCGTCCTTTAGAGTCCAAGGGCGCAACCCGTCCGCGTCGAGTCTCGTAGTCGTCCCACATCAAATTGGTATCAGGGCCAGCTTGAACCTAGGGTAATCGGTCCAAGGTTGCATTTGCATTCCTTTATTCAGTATATCAAAAGGTGTTGCTCGAACGTTAGGTTACGTCTATTGGAAAGGTCGCACATTTGTGAGAGAGGATCTTCGGATCCTAAAACTCCACCACGTACCAGATATTGGAGTCTAGGTCATCCGTCTTTTGCATTAGTCCGTCCATATAGGTCGTAGTCAAGTCTGCATTCCAACTTTACATTATTATTTTAGGTTCGTGTTTAGTCCATTAGGGAGTCAGTTGTCTTGTCCCGAGTGTCTGCATGTCCAACCCACCCATAAGTTCCCCCAATTCCCCTTGGGTACCCAGTACCATCACCCTGACACTATGGGTGAACCCCGAGGTGCCACCCTGGGATGCCGATCTCTGGATGACTTCTTCGCTCTACTCATGGAGCACATGGATAGGTTCGAACGAACTTAGAGGGAGAATACCGACTGCTTGGTGGGCCGTTTCAAGGCCGTGGAGGATCGTGCCGAGGCTTTCGACCGATCCGTCCAAGGTCTGGTTAGAAAGCTAGAAAGTGTGGGAAGAATTCCCCGCCAGGAGCTCCCCGGAGCTGTCCCGACCCCACAGGCGCCTGCTGCCCAGACCGCCCCTATGACCATCCATAGCCAGCCCGCTCATGTAACCACCTATAGTGGGAGTAGCCACTTCCCCGATCAGTGCCCTTCACATTACCCTACCTTAGAGGACACACATACCGAGGATACCCCACCCGGACTTACGCTAGTGAGTCATGAAGCTGGCCAAGAGTTGGTCGAGGAGTACCTCGCTGAGGTTGTGGGGCTAGAGAGCGATCCCAAAGAGTGCCTAGTGGGCCAGGATGAGGCGCCAGCCAACGACTCCATCTTGTTAGTCACCCCAACCCCACCAGTCGTCCCGGAGCTGTCTGTCCCACCCACTTTGTCCTCGGTGGATGTGTCATCTGCCAACCCTATACAGTTAGCTGTCCCACTTTTACCCGTCTCTCCTACAGTAGCGCAGCTGCTAGTGACTACCGTACCACTGTCGACACCCTATGTTGACATGGTATGGTTTGATTTTTGCCACGCGTACGAGAGACAATGTCCAGACTTCCCATTTTTCATGCTCCACTCCAAACGTCCGGATGACTTTCCTATCACCCACTTCCTTGTCCTCACACAATTCTGTGCCCGGGGACGAGTCTTCTCCAACCGGAGACGGTTGACGAGAGTGGAGGCTCACGGCCTTAAGTTGTGGGTTAGCTTATCTTTACACTTGGTACACGTAGACGGTGTCCGTCATTCTTACCCGGTCTTCCTCAGTGTGTCCCGTGTGTTTGTCGTCAGTCTTAGGAAGTTATTAGGTTGTGTCTCTCTCCGTCTATCCTCATAGTCTATGAGTCTCCATCTGCCCTCATTCCATCGTCTATGAGTCTGTTTTGCTTTATTTATACAGTGGTTTGTTGAGCATATAGGAGTTGCATAGTCGTCGTAATAATGCCAGCAATACTTGATGCACTGAGTTGCTTTGTGCTCAAGGCATCACCGTGAGTTCCGAGAGGATGATTATGACATGATCAGGGTCACACCTGAACGGTTTCCCTCGGGAGCCGTGAAGAAGTTGCATGCTAGCGATGCCGGTCCCTCTCGAGTAGTGAGGCGAGTCAGATCAAACGCATATGTTGTGGACTTGCCAGAGGATTACAGGATCAGCTCCACTTTCAACGTCTCGGATCTTGTCGCTTATAGGGACCCAGCGGTGATACCCAGTGAGCCCTTTGAGGCATCTCCACACATTGTGAGTGACACCACCCTAGAGTGGCCACCTCCAGCCTTGTTACCTCAGCAGTGAGAGCAGATAGAATGTATACTAGACGAGTAGGTGACGACCACTCGAGGCGGAGTGTACCAGCGCTGTTTGGTGCGTTGGAGGGGACGGCCTGCATCCGATGACACTTGGATCACCCGGAGCGAGCTATAGAGGATATGTCAAGATCTGCTGGATCGATACCAGAGCGACCTGGACCTTTACTCGACGGGGTCGAGTTCTTCCCACCCGGGGAGAATTGATGGGAATCAACATCGGGCACTAGCATTTTATTTTTGCATTTGTATTCTTTTGTTCCATGTATACCCTTGGGTTAATTGGGTTGCAAATGTATGGCAAGTATAAGCCAATGGGGTATTTAGGCTAAGTCAATGGGTTTCTTTACAAAAAGGGCCGCGTAGGCCCGACAGGACCCCCACTTCATTTTCCATTCGTCCACCTAGGCTATAGGGCCCATGTGGGGCTGGTCCATGGTCCACCTTGGACTTGGACCAAGGAGAGGAGGGAAGAATTCAAATTCTATCCCCATTTGTCAAAGGGGCGCCCCCTCCCTTGTCCCCTAGTGGGATTATTTTATTTAACCTTGTCCCCCATTTCCCCTTTATACCCCCTTGACCAAGGGTATTCTAAGTCATTTGGCTAGGTCTAGGGTTTGATTATATATATTCTATTGTTGTATTTGGAACAAAAGTAATGGATAAAATTATATGCTAGTGGATTTGGGCGCACCCCTCTCTCCCTCTTGTGTTCTTGGTGTTCTTCCCTCTTCTTTCTCCAATCCTCCTCAGATCTGATCTAAATCCTCTATCTCCCTCAAAATTATTCTTCTTCTCTTTTTCCTCTATCATCTGTGATCATTCACCACTGCCGCCGCTGCCGTTCGTGCCGCCGTTGAGCCACCACAAGCCGGTCATCATCCTGCTACCCCAAAACTCAGAGTTACAGGATAATAGCTCGGTGAAAGGTCTGGTACGGGAGATCTGACCATTGGATCGTGAAGAAACTTTGAGGGTAGTTTCCCCCTATCATAGTCCATTTTCAGATTAATTTTGAGGTCGATCAGAACCCATTTGCCCCCTTTCCCAGCCACCTGTTCTTCTTCCCCAAAGTCTGCATGTGTGCAGATCTGCGGGATAGATCTTGGTAGCCAATTTTTTCACCCCCACAAATGTTGTCCAAACTTTACAAAAAAACTATGTGCGTCACCATGACCCTCCCCTTTAACCACCATAAAAATCTTAGGTCCTAACTCATTCATTTGAACCCCATTCAAAGCCCTTGATGAGGGAGTTCAAGTTATGTCCTGCCTATTATGAGTTTCGGGACAGTGTGCTCAGTCAATTTTAAGTCACTTCCATTTTCATTTCAGCAGTTGGACAAGTCTGTAATTATAGTATGTCGTAGGATTTTTAGTCCTCTTTCCAACGGTACCCTTTGTGTCCCGATCCTATGTCAGAGTTGGGCGTACCAGTCAATCTCGTCGGAGCGCGCAGATCTGGCCAGAAGCTAAGATGCGGGACAGCCTTGGGAAACAAATCCCAAGAAATCGCCCGCCTCCACTCCGGTGACCGCCGCTCCCAGGGATCGACCCGGGACACTCTAGGAATGCCCCCGCCAGTCGCTGCAGCCAGGATCCATCCCAGACGTCACCATACCAGCAGCGGGTCCCACGTGCTGTCCTACGGACCCGAGTGAACCGAGCCGAACCGACCGACTGCGTCCGCCCGAGCGGCACCGACTGCTGCCCGCCAACCCGAGATTGGTGCTACCGGACCCCACGTGTCGTCTATTATCTCCCTGCATGGAGTGGGCTATAGAATTAATTCTGTAATTATTAATTATTGGTGTACCGGGAGTTCCGGATCTCGGCCAGGAAGTCTTCCCCATGCCCCGAGCGTGGAGGTACACTCGCTTTCCCCCTTTTGTCGTATTTGCTTGTTTAGTATGCGTTCTAGATGCCACTGCATGTGAGTAGGATATCTTGCTAGCTTGTTAAATATTAATCACAGCTGTGAGTTGTAAGTGCGAGACTCGTCCCGTGACTCGTTCCTAGCACGAGGGAGCCGACCACCCGAAACTCAAAGCCGGTTTCCCAACCGTGCAAGATCATCACGTTTCCCTCGCCGGGGATGACTGTGAGTTAGTGCTTGTTGTTTGGGGCATGATCGCCTCTTCTGGAGCTCGTTCGGTGCCATGTTGTAGTGTCGTTGCTGGTCGCGTCATCTTGCTAATCTCGTCGTCCTTTAGAGTCCAAGGGCGCAACCCGTCCGCGTCGAGTCTCGTAGTCATCCCGCATCATTTTATTTACCGGCTGTTCGCATTCCCGACTTAATTCCACTGCATATCTCGGGGCGTGACAGTTAAAGTGGTATCAGAGCTTAGAAAAAGGTCATGTCATAGGCTAAGTCTAAGGTTTAAGGACCCACAACTACGAACTAGGAAAGAAATTTCCAAACCTATGTGAGATTGGGTAGAGCCCGGGATGATATAGTTTATTTCGAAATTAACCCTTAGGTTAATCTCTATAACTTTAAAGGAAATGATGCGGGACAGGTCTGGGCGGGCTACAACCTATGACCAACTCGAAGTGCGGCCAGCAATCGCACGCTAAAGGCAAATTGGGCGGCTGATCTCCGCAGCGTTCCTCCGGATAGAGACGTCTCTCAAATAGAAACTCAAGCCTAGCAGCCGTCCAGGAGAGGGAAGCATGGGATCGCAGCGGTTAGGGAACCATTAACGCCTAGGATTAACTAGCTCGAGCTCGACGATCGGCTGGGCCTAAAGAACGGGTCCTCACTCTTAGATCCGCGGTGACACGTGACTGGCTAGAGGGCCTATGCGCACAAGCACAACACATGAACAATTACTAGTAAAGTAGAAATAACCAAAGGGTAGGAGATGGAGATCATACCGCCACGACCAATGCGTAGGGAAGGACCCCGACCGAATCCACCAGTCCCGGTACAACGCAATCGATCATACAACCACAAAGACGCCCACTCCTCGCAGGGAGATAATAGGCTACAACAGACAAATCCGGGACTATTGAATTGGGTTGATGGGCGGCATCCAATGGGGACGGGGAGGTGAGCCGCTGCTGGTCGGAGGCGCCGGCTGGCTGTGGGTGGGTGCCTGCACCCTGGCGAGTGCAGGGCTCCCACGGGCTAGCCCGATGTCGAAGCGTGATGCCGTCGGTGGCGGTGCGAAGCTGACTTGCAGGAGGACATCCCGACCGAAGGATGAATCTTGGTTCACAAAGGTGAAGCCGAGGGTGGCTCATGGAAACATCCCATCGTCTCTGGTTGTAGGCCGCAGGTCCTAATTGGCACGATCTAGCAAGACGCAACGCCACGGTCAGACTCGATATCAGATCGGGGTGGTTAAACTCCTGCTGTGAAGAAGATGGGAAGAGGTATGTCCCCTCCAAATATCTCGCCCGATCTCGAAGTATAGAGGGAAGCAGGGAGTTTGCAATCTGGAGATCGTTCTCGGTTCGCACTGGCGCGGGAAGACGGCGAAGCCCCACAAAAACGGGCACCACGATCAGATCCGATGGCGGATCTGGGTGATCGACCACCCGTTGTGAAGAGGACATGGCGAAGTGTGTCCCCTCTAAAGGTCAGACTCGATCGGGCAGCACAGAGGGAGGGAAGAGATTCAAAAGCTGGAGATCATCCTCGGGTCGCACTGGCGCATGACGGTGGCGCAGTCCCACGAGATTGTGCGCCATGGGCAGCCCCGACGTCGGAACGACGCGAGACTAGACTCGTTGCGACGCTGTGAGGCGGGGCTACGTCTCCAGCCAAGTTTCAGACCCAGAAGACGACCACAGAGACATGGATAAATTTCTCAAGTTGCTGGTCATCATTGGCGGTGATGAAGGCGGTGATGGCGGCGGCGATGAGAGGGGATGGAGGGGAAGCAGAAGGGCAAGCCTCGGGCATCCCACCCTTGGTGATGGGAGTCGCACCCCGAGGAAGATCCCATCGTAGGATCAAGGAGGAAGAAGAGAGCTTTCTCTCAAGCAAATCTTTTCTTCAAATGATTCTTCATTCGCCTTCAATAATAATCCCCACAAAACATTATATAGTGTGGGCTGCTAAGCCCTAACCTTAGAAGATGGGGGCTACGAAGGGGAAAAGGGGGCGGACCTCCCTCTTTGACCCAAGGAGGAGGTGGGGGGCACCTCTCCTTGGATGGGGGCTACAAAGGGGGAAGGGGCCGACCCTCCCTCTTTGACCCAAGGGGGAGGTGGGGAAGGGGAATGGGACAACCCTCCCTCTTTGACCCAGTCCAAGCCCAATTATCCCACCCCGTTAAGCCTCCACAAGAAAGAGGTCCAATAAAATAAAATAGCTACCTAATTGTCCACGCAGGGACTTATCCATGGCCCAGCATGGCCTAAAAGCATAAAATAAATGCAAATAACTCTGACTAGGCCTCCACATCCTCTCCGAGCCAAAAGGACGCCTGCGTGCTCCTCGAACCCCGGCGTGTGTTACGTCGTGTGTACTCACCAATTCTCCCCGGGTGGGAGGAACACAACCCTGTCGAGTAAGGGTCCCGGTCACTCTGGTAGCGCTCTAGTAAGTCTAGGTTGAGTCGCTCTAGCTCTCCGCGCGTGATCCAGGGGTCGTCGGTCTCTTGGTGCCCTCTCCAACGCACTAAGAAACGTTGGTAGACTCCACTCCTGGTGGTGGTCACCTGCTCGTCCAGTATGCATTCTATGTGCTCGCGCTACTGTAATGGGGCTAGAAGAGGTGGACTCTCTGGTAGTGTGTCACTCGCAAGGGGAGGGGAAGGCCCAAAAGGCTTGCTGGGAATCACCGCGGGGTCCCGATGGGCTACCAGATATGAGACATTGAACGTAGAGCTAATGCCATAGTCGTCTGGTAGTTCAATAACGTACGCATTTGACCCCACTTGCTTCAGGACTCGAAAGGGACCAGCACCACGGGCCTGTAGTTTCTTCACAGTCCCCGAGGGAAACCGTTCAGGTCTAACCTTGATCATGACGTCCTCGCCCTCACGGAACTCACGGTCGCGTCGGTGCGCGTCAGCTAACTCCTTATAACGTGCGTTGCTGGCCTCTATGTGACGACGTATATGCTCATGCAACTGCCTAAAGTGCTCTGCAAATGTATGTGCAGACTCTGACACTCGTGCATGCATGGGAGATGGGACTAGATTTATTGACTTCCTAGACCTACGACTAGAGACTGACTCGAAATGGACCTAAAAAAATATACTGACTCAGTATGATTTTCGAACATCATCTGGGTACATCATGTAAAGAGTCAACCTGACCCATCGTCTGATGATACGAATCTCGGACCGCGTTATGTCGCGGGTCTCGGTTCGCGTCAATCTCCCTGGTTCGAAAAAATTCATCCTCGGATTTTGAAGTGTTGGAGGATGAAGATGTGGACAATGGGGAAGTCATCTGGACGTGTGGCATGGATCACAAGAACAGTGAAGTCTAGATGCGGCCTCTCATAGGGATGGTAGAAGTTGAACCACACCGCATCAACATAGAGCATGGACGGCGGCAAGGCAGCGATGGGTGACTGCACCACGGAAGGCTCGGGACTGGCTGACAACGTGGGGACGACTGGCTGAGACTCGGGAGAGGGTGGCATTACAAGGCTAGCTGACTGCATCGGGGTGTCAGATAGCACCTATTTGATGGGCAAAGTAGGGACTATAGACTGAATATGGGCTATGGGCGACACTGGGAGGACTGGCTGAACATGGGGAGTCTCACACTCAGATTCAGACGGCTCTATCTCCCTTGCCACCTAGTAGGCAGCCTGTAGGGTGGTGACACAACCCACTAAGCCTTGGATAGTCCTATCCATACATTCCTCCATAGATTTCATTCGACTCTCTAGTCGGACAGCATGATCCCTAAAATTCTTATCGGACTGTTCCATCTGCTCCATGAGGGCCTGGAACATGGTAGATAGAGATGACTCTGCTACTGCGCGACCCCGGGGATCTGCCATAGGTGTTGGCTGAAAGTCGGGCATCGACGGATGGACCTCTAAGTGGGACTAAAAACTCGAACTGAAAATTGACACAAAACAACCTTTTATATAAAGGAGATGTAGACTCGAATGTGATCCTAGACAAACCTAATCTCTAATACCAATTTGATGCAGGATAGGTCTGGGCGGGCCACAACCTATGACCAACTCGAAGTGCGCCCAGCACTCGCACGCTAAAAGAAAATCGAGCGGCTGAGCTCCGTAGTGTTCCTCAGAATAGAGACGTCTCTCAAACAGAAACTCAAGCCCAGTGGTCGTCTCGGTGAGGGAAGCGTGGGATCGTAGCGGTTAGGGAACCACTGATGCTTAGGGTGGACTAACTTGAGCTCGATGCTCTGTTGGGCCTACGGAATGGGTCCTCACTCTCAGATCCGCGGTGACACGTGACTGGCTAGAGGTCTTATGCGCACAAGTACGGCACACGAATGATTACTAGTAAAGTAGAAATAACCAAAGAGTAAGAGATGGAGATTATACCGCTACGACCAATGCATGGGGAAGGACCCCGGCCGAATCCACCAGTCCCGGTACACTGCAATCGATCATACAACCACAAAGACGCCCACTTCTCACAGTGAGATAATAGGCTACAACAGACAAATCTGGGACTGTCGGATCGGGTTGACGGGCGGCATCCGATGGGGACGGGGAAGCGAGTCGCTGCTGGTCGGTGGCATCGCCTGGCCACGGGCGGGTGCCTACGCACTGGCGAGTGCAGGGCTCCCACAGGCTGGCCTGACATTGAAACGTGATGCCGTGAATGGTGGTGCGAAGCTGACTCGCAGGAGGACATCCCGGCCGAAGGACGCGTCTTTGTTCACAAAGGTGAAGCCTAGGTGGGCTCTTGGAAATAGCCCCTGGTCTCTGGTTACAGGCCGTAGGTCCTGATTGGTGCAATCCATCCAGACAGGACGCGATGGTCAGACCCAATATCGGATCGGGGTGGTTGAACTCTTGCTACGAAGAAGACTAGAAGAGGTATCTCCCCTCCAAATATCTCACCTGATCTCGGAGTATGGAGGGAAGGAGGGAGTTCACAGTCTGGAGATCGTCCTTGGGTCGCACCGGCGCGGGCAAACGGTGCAGCCCCACGAAAACAAGCACCACGATCAGATCCGATGGCGGATCGGGGTGATCGACCACCCGTAGCGAAGAGGACGAGGCGAGGTACATCCTCTTTGAAGGTCAGACTCGATCGTGTAGCATAGAGGGATGGAAGAGATTTGAAACATGGAGATCATCCTCGGGTCGCACTAGCGCAGGATGGTGGCGCAGTCCCAGGAGATTGAGCACCACGGTCAGCCCCGCCGACAGAACGACGCGAGACTAGACTCATTACCATGCTGTGAGGCGGGGCTACGTCCCCAGTCAAGTTTCAGACCCATAAGATGATGACATGGATGTGGACAAATTTGTCAAGTTGCTGGTCATCATTGGCAGTGATGAAGGCGGTGATGGCAGCGGCGATGAGAGGGGATGGAGGGGAAGGGCAATCCTCGGGCGTCGCACCCTTGGCGAGGGGAGTCACACCCCGGGGAAGATCCCATCGTAGGATCAAGGAGGAAGAAGAGAGCTTTCTCTTAAGCAAATCCTTTCTTCAAATGATTCTTCATTAGCCTTCAATAATAATCCCCACAAGACATTATATAGTGTAGGCTACTAAACCCTAACCTTAGGAGATGGGGGCTATGAAGGGGAAATGGGGGCGGCCCTCCCTCTTTGACCCAAGGAGGAGGTGGGGGGGCAGCTCTCCTTGGATGGGGGCTACAAAGGGGTAATGGGCCGGCCCTCCCTCTTTGACCCAAGGGGGAGGTGGGGAAGGGGATAGGGACATCCCTCCCTCTTTTACCCAAGGAGGAGGTGGGGAAGGGGAAAGGGACAGCACTCCCTCTTTGACCCAGTCCAATCCTAATTATCCCGGCCCATTAATCCTCCACAAGAAAGAGGTCAAATAAAAGAAAATAGCTACCTAATTGTCCACGCAGGGACTTATTCATGGCCCAACATGGCTTAAAAGCATAAAATAAATGGAAATAACTCTGACTAGGCCTCCACATCCTCTCTGAGCCAAAGGGACGCCTGCGTGCTCCTTGAACCCCAGCGTGTGTTGTGTCGTGTGTCCTCACCAGGAAATAACTAGTTATTTATTTTCTCAGGAACCTTATTTTCACAATGGCCACTGATCATGCAAATTGGGAAGCTATGCAAAAAACTGTTGCGGGTCTTTCCCAGGCCCTTCAAATAGTGGCTCAAGCTAGCGCACGACCAGGTGCTGGTGATCTACATAGGAATTTTTGAAGCATGAACCCTTCGCGGTTCTCAGGGTCGACAAACCCTGACGAGGCAGAGAACTAGATTAACAAAATGGATCGCATATTCAATGTTATGCAATGCTCAGACCAGGAGAAGGTCCTATTGGCTACTTTCCAGCTTAATAAAGATGCGCGCACATGGTGGAAGGCCACCGCTACTCATCTTCATAATGCCCAAATCACTTGGGTGGAGTTTCTTGAACTCTTCACGGAGAAATATTTCTCGGAGCATGTACGTGAGAGGAAGGCTGTGGAATTTGCCTCCCTTCGGCAACGGACGATGATCGTGGCGGAGTATGAACTCCAATTCTCCAGGCTGGCACCGTATGCTCCGCATCTTCTCAGTACAGAACTCTTGAAGGCCAACCATTTTATGGATGGTTTAAGGCCCATCTTTGTTCAACAACGGGGGCCTCAAAATATCCGTACATACACGGAGATGGTCTATAGGGCCCATTTATACGAGAGGACTTTGGAGAAGGTCGAGAAGTTCAGGGGAAAGGGAGAGGAGTCAAGCTGGAGGTTTGACAAATGAGGCAGGAAAGAAGAGAAGTTTAGCATCACGGGGACTTATAAATCCGGTGACAACAAGAAGCGGTCCCGTAATGGCAACTGGAATGACAAGAATAAGAAGGTTAAAGAGGAAGAAAAGAAAGTCATGGCAGCTTGCACGTTCTGTGAGAAGTTCGGTCATTCGGCCGAAGAGTGGTGGAAGCGCCTTGGCGCTTTTTACGCTGTGGAAGTAGGGAGCATCGCATGCCTGATTGCCCCCTCATGAAATAACAAGCTTCTAATAGTGGGCGTAGGTGGCAGGCTCATCTGAATGCCGTGCTGGAGGAGGAAGCACCCAAGGATGATGGGTTAATGGAAGGTACCATTCAAATTTACTCACATCCCGCCTTTGTATTATTTGATACTGGTGCTTCTCATTCCTTTATATCTACTACTTTTGCAAAAACTTTGCCAGTCTCACCTATTCCTCTACCTTCGGACCTAGCTATCACTACACTCTTAGGTCCTAGAGCCAAACTTACAACCCACTACCCAGATAGTGTGGTAACCATAGAACGCCATAATCTCGCTACAAACCTCGTATGCCTTGAGATAGAAGGCTACGATGCCATCCTAGGTATAGATTAGTTGTGCGATCATTATGCTGACATTAATTATCATAATAGGAGGATTTCTTTCCACAAACTGGACCTTCCAAGATTCCTTAGCATTAAATATAGGAAGCATCCTGCCCTCATTTCTTCTCTTCACTCCTGCAAGCTTATCTCGCAAGGTTGTGAAGCTTTTCTTGCTTCCGTAATCATTACTGAGTCCAAGAAAATCATTCTATATGAAATCCCCATTGTAAGAGATTTTTCTGATGTTTTTTCATCCAAATTACCTGGCTTACCACTCGTAAGGGAAGTAAACTTTTCCATTGAACTCATTCCTAGAGCAACACATGTTTCAAAAGCTCCCTATAAGATGTCCCCCACAGAACTTAAGGAGTTGAAAAAGTAACTTCAGGAGTTGTTGGAGAAAGGTTTTATTCGGCCTAGCACATCCCCTTGGGGTGCGCCAGTCTTATTTGTCAGGAAGAAGGATGGATCTTTCCGGCTATGTATCGATTATCGACAGTTAAATCAACTCACCATCAAGAATAAATACCCACTGCCACGTATCGATGAGTTGTTTGACCAAATCTCGAGTGCAGAATATTTCTCGAAGATAGACCTCAGGTCTGGTTACCATCAACTAAGGATTAAAGTTGAGGACATTTACAAGACCGCTTTCCATAGCAGATATGGGCACTATGAGTTCGTAGTAATGCCGTTCAGGTTAACCAATGCCCCTGCAGCTTTCATGTAACTCATGAACAACATCTTCAGGCCTTATCTCGACCGGTTCGTGGTTGTCTTTATTGATGATATTCTCATATACTTCAAGACCAAAGAGGAACATGAAGAGCATTTAAGGATAGCCTTGCAAACTTTAAGGGAACACCAGCTACATGCGAAGCTCAATAAATGCGAGTTCTAGCTAAAGAAGGTCTCTTTCCTTGGCCATATTATCCGAAAGGAAGGTATCACTATGGATCCTTCTAAGGTCGAAGCTGTCAAGAATTGGAGTCGACCAACGACTATTTCTAAAGTTAAAAGTTTTCTCGGCTTAGTTGGCTATTATAGGCGATTCATAAAAGATTTCTCAAAGATCGCCATTCCTCTGACCAGACTCACAAAAAAGGAGAACCCCTTTAGATGGTCGAAGGATTGCCAAGAGAGTTTCTTGACTCTCAAGGAACATCTCATTACGGCACCCGTCTTGGCACTACCTATTGAAGGTGGTGGTATCTAAGTTTACAAGGATGCATCAGGCATTGGCCTTGGTTGTGTCCTTATGCAACACGGCAAGGTGATTTGTTATTATTATCGGGGGGTATCGGTGGCCGGGATGAAAGAAGGTATAAAGCAGAAATGGAAAACATGGGAGTTTGATATATCTCAGGTATCCTCCTTCATAGCTATATACCTCTCACGATGGCACTGGGCACTCACCTTTTACGGAAGGTGGAGAGGGGTCGATTGGCACGACAGGTTTTCGGGGGCTAGGGTGACCAGAACGAGGTGCGGGCGTGCCAGTCGATTTCTCGACAATCACCTATGGAACCGAAGGTTGACTGGGGGAGCATCGCCAGGACGCGGCATGTGGGCTCCGGAGGTCGGGTGACACGTTGGGAGAGAAGAGGTTCCATGGGTGCGAGTGCACATGCGATTGTAGGGATTCGTGTACAGGACATCTTTCCCCATCGACCGCAAGCAGTCGGCGTTTATTTACATCGGATTGAATCTGAACACCTTTGTTCCTTACTGAAGGGAAGTCTGTATATGTTTGAAACGATGGATAGGGGGCTGGGGGCATCCTGCAGCTATAAGGGCGCTTTTGATTAGGAGGTTTGATTCACTGGAGTGAGAGATGTTGGACACCCGCTGGGTAGTGCGGGAAGGGGCTGAGACCCGGTGATGCGGGACGGACACGGGAGACGACACTATATGGTGCCACCCTCGGACTCTAGATGAAGACACGACCAGCAACACACACCAGGGAGACACTAAGCCCGACACTACGAGCTCCTAGTGGCGAAACGTCGCTAACAGAAGTGGAAGCTCACTCGTCATCCCAAGCGAGGGAAAGCGCGGACCTTGCGCGGTTAAGGAACCGGCGGAGGTCAAGGGTAGTCCGACTCAACTTCCGGACTCGGATCGAGTCACGGGACGGGTCACTCTCACTCTCACAACGGTGACATGGACACACGGGCTAGTACCTACACTCTCGGCAGCGGCCTAAGACCATATACTAGCTTAGCAATGTAACGCCAAGGAGTTAAGACCTTTACCTCCACGCACCCGGCGTGGCGAAGACAACCCCGACCGAATCACGGACTCCCGGTTAAACAATATCACAGCAATACAAAGATTTGACCCACTCCACGCAGGGAGGTAAAAGGTCACATGTGGAGCCCGGGAATCACGCAACTCGGGTTGACGGGCAGCATCTTGATGTCGCCCGGCGGTGCCGAACTCCGCGTTTTCGTGCTTTCCGAACGGCGGGTTCTGCGGGCCAGCGGGGCCCATGGATGGCGCTATCCTCCGGATCTGCGGGGGTGGGACCCACTATGATGGGGACCCCTGGTGGCGCGCCTCCACGGACGGCGGTCGGCCGGGAACACCGATCGGGGGTCGATCGGTCCCGATTCCCAAGTCTTGAAGTTGCTGCCCACGGAGTTTGGTTGCTGTTTTCAGGCGCGCGCTCCGGCGAAAACGGCCGCTGCGGTCAGCCCCGTCGCCGGAATGTGACGAAACTAGCGCCGTTGGAAAGAGGATTCAAAATCCTTCAATCTAGGGCCAGTGGACTCTTCTTAACCTGGGCGGACCTGGGCTTTAACAATTTTCCAATCCTCTGCTCCACAGCTCCCGAAATATCAGATCAGCACATCAGTTTCCTATAAATAGCCGTTGACCACCTACTTATAGTTGGATTCAGTCTTCTAGCGCTTCTTCAACGTTGTAGGGTATCAAACCACGGAACTGGGACTATTTTAGTAATTTGATTTGGAGGTGGTGGTGATTTACTATGAATTTTGGCGTGACTGGTGGTCGGATCTGGGAACAGGAGGATAGAACTATAGATGGGACTGAGAACGATTTTTAGAAAATATGAGATGGGTGAATGAAAAATTAAGAAAAATTGTCGATGAAGGGGTGGGTGAATGGAATCCCCAATAAAATTGGCCAAACCAAAAAAACTCAAAAAGTGGACCTAAGACATGAAACTCAGGGCGGGGATGAATCTGGACAGAACTCTGGCAGAACCGAAATGGAAGAGTGGACGAAAATCAAAAAATATGAAATGAGATCTGAATGGCAAACCAAAATTTGTGGGATGTCCTTGACACCTCTGGAACATCCACTAAAATCTCCAAATCTATCTGAGCTCGGGGTTGAGACATGAAATTCGTGGAAGCTTCTGTGGTACTGCAAGGGCAGAACTCCGTTGATGGCGATGGCGGTGCGGTGGCGGCTCGCGGCTGCGGCGGCGGCGGCGGCGACCGGAACTGATAGGGTGTAGTCTCTCCACCAGAAGGAAGCCTTCACAGCTTCAAGGGGGAGAGGGAGAGGAGAAGGGGGCGCACCAAGGCTGGAGCTTCAAGCTTTTTTTCCAATTCAAATGGCAATAATTCATGAAAATGGGAAAATACAAGCATATATAGGTCACCCATCTAATCCATCCTCCACCGTTGGATCTAGGGGTTAGGGATGGATGGCTAGGATGAAGTTTGATCAAAATACAACAAAAATATTAAACAAAAGGGGAGGGGGGCGCACCTTGACCAAGGGGGGGACATGGTAGGTGGGTTTGGTTGGAATTGTTGACCATTTTGGTCCCTTGTCCCCCATGTGGACAATTGACTAGTCCAAGGCTTCTAGATGTCCACCTTGGATTTTGACCAACCCCACAAGGCTGATATGGACCAATGGGAGGGGGCCTGGGGGTCTCGTGGGGCCCAGGGGTCCCATTTTACAAATAAGCCCCTCGTACACTCATAATTGCAAACCGTATAAAATGAAATAAACACACCTTACACACAAATAAAGTCTAATTAAATATGAAAAATGGGGAGACTCAAGGCGGCATCTCTAGGCTGTCTCTGAGCCAGATGGACGCTGAGGTGGCTCGAGTCGTGCTCCGTGTGCGGTACCGGTGGCTCGGCGTGTCGCGCCACTCAACTGCTCGGGTGTTCGCACCAATACTCCCTAGGTGGGAGAAACTCGACCCTGTCGAGTAAGGGTCTGCGTCGCTCCTGTATCGCTCCAGAAGGTCCGGATCGATCCGCTGCAACTCACCATGTGTGATCCATGTGTCCTCAGTAGCGGGCCGTCCTCTCCATCGCACTAGGTAGCGCGGGTAAGATCCACTCCTGGTAATTGTCACTTCCTCGTCCAGTATACGATCTATATGCTCACGCTGCCGTGAAAAAGGGGCTGGAGGTGGAAGTGGACACTCAGGTGTGGGATCACTCTCAAGGGGAGGAGATGGCTCAAAAGGCTCACTAGGGATCACCGCTGGGTCACTATATGCAACAAGATCCGATACATTGAAGGTAGAGCTTATACCATATTCCTCGGGCAGGTCCACAACATACGCATTGGATCCAACGCGTTTCAACACTCTAAAGGGACCGGCTCCGCGAGCTTGCAACTTCTTAACGGTTCCAGAGGGAAACCGTTCAGGTCTTACCCTGATCATGACATATTCACCCTCTTGGAACTCTCGGTGGTGTCGATGGGCATCGGCTAGCTCTTTGTAACGTGCATTGCTGGCCTCAGTCATGCAGACTCCTAACATGCCTAGCACTAGACTCGGCAGACTCACTATGCACTCCTAAATTGCTTAGCAAAATAAAAACACACGGATGCACACACAACCCTAAACAAACCTAATGTTAGTTCGACCCAATCATAGCAAGGTGGTCCAGGACATCCGAAGGTGTGCCATGCATACCCTAAGTGTGACTGAATGTCGGTACAACCATAAGACGGTCCTTTGGATTTGGGAGGTTTGGGTGGAACAGGAGGGTCGGGTGTCTCTCGCCCGTGAATGGACTCGGTGGGTGCCGATGGCCCGGTCCATGGGGGAGGGGTATAATAGTGACCTCCCCTAAAGAAGTGGAATGGAGATTGTGGACCAAGGGGCCCACTAAGAAAGGGATCGAAGGGATCAAAGAATGTGTGACCCCTCGATATGGATTCCCTCATCTCAAGATCCCATGTGTGGAAGTCTAGAAGGTGTTGTTGATCTCCTTCATTCATGAAGGGAGATGAGACGGTGGGGGTATGATGGTGGACTCTCTCGAAAAGGTGGTGTAAATATGGTGGGTCACGGGGTCCACAAGAGAATGGGTCGAAGGGATCAAAGAAGGTATGACCCCTCGGACTAGGCTTCCACAAATCACTGTCCCACATTTGGAAATCTTGGAGGTGTAAATGATCACCTTCATTCATTGTGAGAGATGGGACGACAGTCATAGGTAGAAAGTAAGATTCCTCCCTTGGGCAGAGGGGAATGAAGTCGGACTCGGCCGGCATAGGGAGGAGTAGAAGAACCTTCGTGGTAACATGACCCACGGTGTACACGGAGGCGATGGACCCTAAAGCGGGATGAGTGAAACTACGACCTGTTGGTCGGTCGAAGCCTGGAGCCAACAAGTGCGTAAATGTCCACTGCCGGTCTAACCCTTTAAGAAGGTCATCCAATGTATCCACATAGTGACTAGACCGGAAAGTGGTATGAAATGAATTGATTGGCACCAGAGGTAGGATAGGGTCCATATATGGGAAGGGAAGTGGGACCAAGCCCTTCTTGAGCCAGCTAAGAAGCGGCTCGGCTATGACAAGCATACCCGTTAGAAACACGGGTGGCTCGGGCTGAGGTGGCTTAGAATAAAGATCGGAGAGTGGGGCTTCTCCAACCCTTTTGCCCCTTATGGCTAGAGATGTCCGAGTGGGACATTATCCGGCGTAGTGGCCGAACCCCTAGCAGCGATAACACTGCTGTCGTGACCCACTACGCTCCCTGATAAGTGGTTCCCTACCCTTATCCTCCTGACGGACAGGGGGTGTAGGCAATGGGGCTCTCGTGGGTGGGAGAAGAGGATCCACTATGATAGGGAGAGGGCTTGGGGACTCCGTTGATGGGGCCGGGTTAAGACTACCGGCGATGACCTCCTTCGGCTCGGGTTGGAGTACATCACTAGGAGTACGTGTCCTATCCACCCCATCCAACCTGTCCAAAATCATTTGCATAAGTTCGGCAACGGAGTGGGTTGGAATAGGGATATCATGGTGGACTCACCCGTAGTCAACCGTCCTAGGATTGGGTCTTGGCTCATCTACGTGTGGGACTCTTTGCCTCCGACTAGAACCCACTTAGTTGGAAGTGATTGGGTGGGGCCGGTTGGAGGTGACCGGTTGGGGCACGTAGACCTTCCTAAGCTCTCTCTTCATGTCCCACCATGACTCGATGGGCCATTGCCCCCTAACCTCTCTCATTCTTTCGATGTAATCCCACTTTTCGGCAGCCTCGTGAAGAAGCCACTCTTTGGAGAAAGAGAATTGCATTGCCCCGGACATAGTATAACAATGAAAGTAGGTGTCCATGGTGGCCTCCCACTTGAGGTAGGTGCCCGGGTCATTGGAGCCAAAAAAATCTGAGGCTTCAGGCCTACAGAAGCGGAGAGGATGGTTGCCAAGCCCATGGGTGGGCCAACGGTCATATCGCCCGGGTGATTGGGACTCCATGAGAAACTGGGGAACTACATGTTAGACATGCCGACACTTGGACAAGACCGACTGAGTCTTATAGGACTACACACGAACTAGAAGACACCGACTAATGCAAACACTCACTAATGCACCTAGACCTAGACCAATATCCGGTACGTGGTGGAGTTAATCGATCCGAAGATCACTCTCGCAAGTGTGCGGTCTTCCCGATAGGTGTAACCTAACGTTCGGACAACACCTTTTGATATACCGGGTTATCGGGATGAAATGCAATTTTAAAACACTCTTTTTTTTTGTTTAGAAAATGATGATGATCCTAGACTCGACTTAGACCATGATGCATGCAAGACTTATGCAATGACTACCCTAGACTCAACTTGCTCTGATACCAAACTGATGCGGGACGGACACGGGAGACGACACTATATGGTGCCACCCTCGGACTCTAGATGAAGACACGACCAGCAACACACACCAGGGAGACACTAAGCCCGACACTATGAGCTCCTAGTGGCGAAACGTCGCTAACAGAAGTGGAAGCTCACTCGTCGTCCCAAGCGAGGGAAAGCGCGGACCGTGCGCGGTTAAGGAACCGGCGGAGGTCAAGGGTAGTCCGACTCAACTTCCGGACTCGGATCGAGTCACGGGACGGGTCACTCTCACTCTCACAGCGGTGACATGGACACATGGGCTAGTACCTACACTCTCGGCAGCGGCCTAAGACCGTATACTAGCTAAGCAATGTAATGCCAAGGAGTTAAGACCTTTACCTCCACGCACCCGGGGTGGCGAAGACAACCCCGGCCGAATCACGGACTCCCGGTTAAACAATATCACAGCAATACAAAGATTTGACCCACTCCACGCAAGGAGGTAAAAAGTCACATGTGGAGCCCGGGAATCACGCAACTCGGGTTGACGGGCAGCATCTTGATGTCGCCCGGCGGTGCCGAACTCCGCGTTTTCGTGCTTTCCGAACGGCGGGTTCTGCGGGCCCGCGGGGCCCACGAATGGCGCTATCCTCCGGATCTGCGGGGGTGGGACCCACTATGATGGGGACCCCTGGTGGCGCGCCTCCACGGACGGCGGTCGGCCGGGAACACCGATCGGGGGTCGATCGGTCCCGATTCCCAAGTCTTGAAGTTGCTGCCCACTGAGTTTGGTTGTTGTTTTCAGGCGCGCGCTCCGGCGAAAACGGCCGCTGCGGTCAGCCCCGTCACCAGAATGCGACGAAACCAGCGCCGTTGGAAAGAGGATTCAAAATCCTTCAATCTAGGGCCAGTGGACTCTTCTGAACCTGGGCGGACCTGGGCTTTAACAATTTTCCAATCCTCTGCTCCACAGCTCCCGAAATATCAGATCAGTACATCAGTTTCCTATAAATAGCCGTTGACCGCCTACTTATAGTTGGATTCAGTCTTCATGCTCTTCTTCAACGTTGTAGGGTATCAAACCACGAAACTGGGACTATTTTTTGAATTTTATTTGGAGCTGGTGGTGATTTACTATGAATTTTGGCGTGACTGGTGGTCGGATCTGGGAACAGGAGGATAGAACTGTAGATGGGACAGAAAACGATTTTTAGAAAATATGAGATGGGTGAATGAAAAATTAAGAAAAATTGTGGATGAAGGGGTGGATGAATGGAACCCCCAGTAAAATTGGTTGAACCAACAAAACTCAAAAAGTGGACCTAAGACATGAAATTCAGGGCGGGGATGAATCTGGACAGAACTCTAGTAGAACCGAAATGGAAGAGTTGATGAAAATCAAAAAATATGAAACGAGATCTTAATGGCAAACCAAAATTTGTGGGATGTCCTTGACACCTCTGGAACATCCACTAAAATCCCCAGATCAATCTGAGCTCGGGGCTGAGACATGAAATTCGTGGAAGCTTCTATGGTACTGCGAGGGCAGAACTCCGTTGATGGCGATGGCGGTGCGGTGGCGGCTCGTGGCGGCGGCGGCGGCGACCGGAACTGATAGGGTGGAGTCTCACCACCAGAAGGAAGCCTTCACAGCTTCAAGGGGGAGAGGGAGAGGAGAAGGGGGCACACCAAGGCTGGAGCTTCAAGCTTTTTTTCCAATTCAAATGGCATTAATTCATGAAAATGGGAAAATACAAGCATATATAGGTCACCCATCTAATCCATCCTCCACCGTTGGATCTAGGGGTTAGGGATGGATGGCTAGGATGAAGTTTGATCAAAATACAACAAAAATATTAAACAAAAGGGGAGGGGGGCGCACCTTGACCAAGGGGGGGACATGGTAGGTGGGTTTGGTTGGAATTGTTGACCATTTTGGTCCCTTGTCCCCCATGTGGACAATTGACTAGTCCAAGGCTTCTAGATGTCCACCTTGGATTTTGACCAACCCCACAAGGCTGATATGGACCAATGGGAGGGGGCCTGGGGGTCTCGTGGGGCCCAGGGGTCCCATTTTACAAATAAGCCCCTCGTACACTCATAATTGCAAACCGTATAAAATGAAATAAACACACCTTACGTACAAATAAAGTCTAATTAAATATGAAAAATGGGGAGACTCAAGGCGGCGTCTCCAAGCTGTCTCCGAGCCAGATGGACGCTGAGGTGGCTCGAGTCGTGCTCCGTGTGCGGTACCGGTGGCTCGGCGTGTCGCGCTGCTCAACTGCTCGGGTGTCCGCACCACCCGGGTACAGGTACATGTATTCAACTGGTTTCATGTTGTATGAGAGCCACATGGGCTTTACAGATGGGCCGAGGAGGCCCAAGTACAACTGGTGCAAGCCGCGAGACAATTCCAACACGTTGGTCGATCCCCGGGTCAATGCATAATAAGGCATAAATCTGGGTGTTTTCACAGAGACTCTCTACAAGGCTAGGGTCGTGCTCGACTCGCTGAGTCAGGGCTAGACTGGAGGGTAGGGGGCGATGCTGGCCGACACTTGGAGGAGGGCCGGATGCGGCTCGGGGCAAGCAGTCGGGTACGGGTCCTAAGAGGCGAGTATCTTCATGCTGGGGAGTCTGGGCCGGTCCAGGGAATGTTACTTCCGGGCCGGGGTCTGGCTAACTCGAGTCATTGGTCAAAGCGGTTGGCGGCCAGCTCGGGGCGAGCAATGCGCACGTGGTCCCGTGACGGGGGTTGGTGCGGTGTCATGGTGTATGTGGCCATCGTAGGTTGTCATACGCGGGCGGACCTGGGATGCCGGTGTGTTTGCCGTTGTCATAACGCCTTACGTGCGACAGAGATAGGCCTGTGTGGATGGCTAAACGCCGTATGAGGGAAGTGCGAGCGACATACCCTCAGCGTGTGCGAGCCGATCAACAAGCCAACCACGTGCGCACACTTAGCTCCTTGCATCCTCGATCCTTGCTAGATGCCTGTGGAAGTCCGAGGGTGAAGCAGTTAGATCGTATGTTGTTGCTTCCCTACCCCTTGAGCTCCCAAGGGGGCTTTTATAGAGGAAACGAAGGGTCAGGGGGGGTTTAGGCGGACCAAGTTGAGGGTAGAACTTGGTCCGCGTAAACCCTTGAGAAAATTATTTTTTTTTTCAGAGTGGGGGACGGGGGTTTAGGCGGACTTACCCAGGGGTTGGGTTTGGTCCGCCTAAACCCCTCCCCAGGGGGGTTTCTAGGATCAAAGGGTGGGTTTTTATTTTCAATAAAATCTTTTTTTTTGTTTTAGCTGGGGTTTAGGCGGACCAACCTGGGGGTCAGGTTTGGTCCACCTAAACCCCTCACCCAGGGATTTAGGCGGACCAGATTGGGGGTCCAGTCTGGTCCGCCTAAACCCCCATGGGGGGGGGGTTACGCGGAGTAAACTAAGGTCTTTTTTTCCCAAACCTCTATAAAAACCCATTTTTGTCTATTTTGGGCCCATGTTGACTCTGGGTGACCGCAAGAAGACAAAAGGATATGGGTGTTGGACTGGTTGACTGGTTGCTTGCGCGTGTGGACCAAGAACATTGACGTGTGGGACTTTGTGCGATCCCAAAGCTCCGTTGTCGAATCCTTCCATGCACGGGTACGTTGGTTGATCTTGCCCGGGACTGAGAGAGACTAGGACTGAAAGACATCTGTTGGGCCCTTGGGCTGGGAGGAGGGTGCGACTCCCAGGGGAGTTCGCCCTCCCTGGGGCGCGGCCGCGCCAGGGGCAAACTCCCCCCCGAGCGAGCTGTGGCCACGAGGGGTGGCCTCGGGGGTCTTCTTTTATCGTCTGGGGTTGTCCTTTGAAGGGCGGGATGCGCTGGGATGATGGGATTGGCCCATGGGGCTTGTGGTCGTCGTGTTGTCGCTGGCAAGGTGTTCGAGGAAATTCCCGACACACCTCGGGTTGTCGATCGACTTGGGTAGGTGATCGGCGGGCCTTAGATTTTCCCTTGGGCTGAGGGTAGGGGCTTGCAGGAGTCGAGAGAAGGCAATATGGGCATGTGGGCCCTACCTTCTTGGCGTATGCCGCGTTGTAAGGTGAGCTGGCGGGCAGCCCTGGGTCACCCCGGGAGCTGAAAATAAACGTCTTGTTGCCGCGTGTCTTAGGGTCAGGGGTGGCCCCGACTTGTTGGAGAGTTGTCATAGGATGTAGCTAGAGTGCTGGAGCCGTGGATTGGCCCTCGGCTTGTTGTAGAACGGCTGGGATATGCACGCCCGCGAGGTGTTCAGGAAAATTCCCGACATGCGTGTATGGGCCGCATACGGGTGCTATGGGATTCTAAAGCCTATGGTTGACCAATATAAGTCTTCCTTTGACTTCATAAGGCTGGATGGTGGCATCTTTGGGGTAGATCATGGCCTCATTGCTGGGTGCCACGTGTCGTGGCTTGTGGTCACGGCGCCCTCGGGTTGGCCTAGGTAGCTGGGTTGAACGCGGGTAAACCCGCAAACTAAGAGATCGGGGGTGGCCCCAATCAATTGTTGATGTTGCCGTGGGTCACGGCTGGCCAGTTGGGACCCTTGACTGGGCCCGGTGTGCCATAGGAAGGGCTGGGTAGCCTATGCTTCAAAGGTGTTCAGAAAAAATCCCGAACCCTTATTTCTTAATATTTTGCTGGAAAATTATCTGGGTACAACAAATGCCCCCCACGGGACGTGCGTTAGAGGCGAAGACGAGGGCGTACGGCTCGTGAGCTCCTTATTCTTGGTTGTTGTAGTTGTATTTTGACACTTCATATACACTACTTTTGCTATCTTGTATATATTCATCCCCGGTACGCTTACCATTTTTATGCTATTGTTTTGCATCTATGGCAAGATTTTGCTCAAAAGAAGCTTCCCCAAGTTTTTGGACCTTGCATAAATAGTAGCGGATGAGGAGTAAAACCTAGCCACGGCCTTCTTTTCCTAGCCCACCCACGGCTTCTCTGTCGTCAATGGCTAGCGAGATGGGGGGTCCTCCCCCCCCACCGACTGATCCTTGCGGAGTGGAGCCCCCGGCTCTGCGATGATCTTATGCCCAGACCTTGTTGGCATCTCATCCGCAGTCGCACATCTCCTTCTTCATTAAACCTCCTACGTTCACAAATCATGGGGAGCCCACTGTCTTCTTTTCCTAGAGTGAGATCAAGGCTTCCATGCAACATCTTCAATACACCATCATTGCCAAGTGTGCGTATGGTCGACCGTCCATTCCTGACACCAAGGCTTGTCTCGCCCAGAGGCTGCTTCTATCCTCCGAGTTTGTGTTAAGCAGGTTGGGCCCCAAGCATGTTCTTATTCGTTTAGGTTGCGAGGAGGATTTTCTTACGGTACTGCTGCCGAAAAACTTGTATATGAAGGACTCTCTGTTTAGGTTCTTCAGATGGACTCATAATTTTGATTTTGATGCTGATCTGGCTTCTGCTCCTGTTTGGATTGGTTTTCCATCTCTCCCATGCAACTTTTATCATGAGGATTTATTGCACTCCATTGCTGGGAATATTGTTACTGTGCTCCGGATTCATGATTGTACGTTGGCTATGAGACGTTGGCTATGACAGATACTTCTGAAGCGCTTGCCTGTGTGGATTTGGATCTATCTGCTGAGCGTAAAGAGTATCTTTGGATTGATATGGATTGGGAGGGATTCTAGCAGCCAATCAATTACCACAGAGTTCCCCACCTCTATTCTAGTTGTCATAAACTAGGCCACAAGGAGCCAGAATGTAAGAAAAAAAAGGTTTCCCTGCCTGGCGATGGGGACCCACAGCACGGTCAGGGGGTTCCTATATCGAATGGTAGGAAACAACGAGTGATATTCAGGCCCTGCTCTAATCCTCCAACTATCTCTCAGAATACTCTGACCACTGTGGCTCAGTCGAACATGTTTTCTCTCCTTGATAATGAAGTGATGGTTGATCCTTCTAGCATGGGTGATGGTACTCACCCCACGAGTGGTCCCGTGTTATTACTAAAAGAAACATATCAACTTGATCTAGATTCATCTTGCAAGGCTCCGCTGGTCTCTCTTCCAGAGTCGACCCAGCTAGCTCTAGAGCCGACTCCGATTGTCTGATCCTGTTGTTGATGCCTCTCTGATGGATAAGTCTATTGATGCTTCTTGTCGCCCTTGTCAGGAGTTGACGTGCCTGGGCTTTAAGTCTATTTTGTTGGCACCCGACCATGCGGCTGTTATACCTCCTTCCCGAGTGTCAACTTCCCAGGGCCTAGAGTCGACTTCCGTAGAGCCTTTGGCAGTTCATGTTATGGCTCCTGACCTCCCTGTTTCGGAGCTTCCTTCATTCCAAATTGATGTTTAGGCAGGACCGTCCATGGTCAGCCATGAGGAGCTCCCACCAGAGTCTTTTGCTGCTACATCAGGCATCAAGAAGCCTCTCAATCTTCATCACGAGAAGCTAGTGGCTACAGATGATGGCTCTATCTTGGAGGAACATGTAATCGGTCCTACTTCTTGTGACTTTTTGAATATCAATGGAGATCAAACTAATTTTCTAGGTGTTCCGTTGTCAGCCAAAAATCCACTTGAAGATGATATTGTTCTGATTCAACAGCATTTTGTCGGTGCTCAAACTGGCACACAAATGGACAATCATCGACTCACCAGGTCTATGCTGCATCAAAGCAACTCTCTAAAATCTGTTATCCCATGATGAGGGCCTAATATGGAATATTAGGGGCATTGCAAATGACCCCTCTATTAGTCGATTGAAATTCTTGATTAGAAAGCATAATTTGTTGTTCATTGCCATTTTTGAGCCCGAGGTTGCCTCTGCTAAGATTCATAAATTTATGAAGAAACTTCGGATGGATAGCTATTTATCTAGTGCTTCGGATAGGCACGCATTTGGATTTTATGGAAGCATCCTCTTGATCTGTGTTTTGTTCAGTCTTCTTTCCATGCACTCACTGTTTCGTCAGGCCCCTCCATGACTGTTACTTTCTCCATGACTTTTGTGCATGCTAGCTGTGATCGGGCTGAGCGCCTTCCCCTCTGGGATGAACTGATTCACCTCTCATCGACGCTTAATCACCCTTGGCTAGTAGGAGGTGACTTCAACTGCATCATGGACCCAGGAGAAAAGTGTAGAGGTCGTGATGCTTATATCAATTCCATCATGGACTTCCAATCCTTTGTGTCTGCTGCTAAAATTAAAGATGTGGGCTTCTCAGGAGCGCAATATACCTGGTTCAATGGTCGTATTTATGATGGGATTTGGGCCCGATTGGACAGAGTTTTTATCAATTCTCATTGGTCTGCTAGTTTTCCATCTACACATGTTGAACATCTATCTAGAACGTGCTCTGACCATTCTCCGCTGCTGACCCAGCTCGCTTCTATGGAGCCTAAGCCTCCAGCTGGCTTCTGCTTTCAACAAATGTGGGTGTCTCACGAAGCCTTCCTACAGGTGGTCTCCATTGCCTGGGACTCAGGAACTTTGGCTAGCAACCCCCTTCTCATCGTGGCACTCAAACTAAAGTCCTTGAAGACAGTACTAAGGACGTGGAACAAGGAAGTGTTTGGTAACATTTTTTCTGCTATCAACATAGCTGAAACAGATTATATGCAGGCCGAACAAGCTTATGATATGTCCCCTTCCCTAGCAGGGAAGGAGGTATTAGTTTCCAAGAAAGAATGCTTGTCTAAAATTCTCCTACAAGAAGAAACCTACTAGAGACAAAGATCTAGAATCCAATGGTTGAAAGAAGGTGATAGAAACAATAAATTTTTTCACTCCTGTGTGCTATCCAACAGACGACGTGCAACTATACTAAACCTTGTGGATTGCAAAGGTGATACAGTTCAGGACCCGGCGCTGATTCAACAAATGTTTGTTGACCATTACCAATCAGCCATTTCTTCTGGACCACATGTTGTGAATGATCAACTTATTTTTTTTATTCCCACCATCATTAATGATACCCAAAACACAAATCTATGCATTGTTCCAACGGAGGATGAAATTCATAATGTAAATTTTCTATGTCACCGGATAGTGCACCGAGCCCAGATGGCTTCACGGGGTTCTTCTTTCAATCCTGTTGGTCTATTGTAAAAGTAGATCTATGCAAGGCAATCCAAGGATATTTCTGCGGTCATCCGATGCCTAAAGCTTTCACCTCGTCTATTATAGCTTTGGTCCCTAAAACTGTTTCACCCTCCGCTTGTGCCGACTTTAGGCTGATCAGCTTGTGTAATTTCATGTACAAGGTGATATCTCGACTTCTCAACGATAGACTGTCTGCTGTACTGCCCTTAATTATCTCAAATGAGCAAGGGGCCTTTGTCAAAGCAAGGCACATTGTGGAGAACATCTCTCTTGCCCAAGAGCTTGTTAAAGACTTGGGGAGAAAGGTCAGAGGTCGGAACATAATATTCAAACTGGACATGGCTAAGGCATATGACTGTATGGAGTGGAATTTTATCATTGTTGTCATGAGGAAATTTGGTTTCTCCAATTCCTTTATATCTCTCATTGAGCCGCTGCTTTCAAACGGTTGGTTCGCTATGATGGTCAATGGCCATGCCTGTGGTGTTTTCAAATTCACTAGGGGTTTGTGTTAGGGTGATCCCATTGCGCCCTCTCTGTTCACTATTGCTGAAGAGGCCTTCAGTCGTGGCCTACCCCACCTATTCAGCACTAACCAAATTGGGGCCTTTCATACCCCCCATGGCTGTCCAAGAATTTCACATCTTCTATTTGCAGACGATGTCCTCATCTTCACCAATGGGGTGGCTAGCTCCATTTGCAGGCTAATGAGCTTCATTCGGGACTATGAACGAACCTCTGGATAGTAAGTCAAGATTTCCAAGAGCAACTTCTTTTTGCATGATAGCGCTCCAGCCCATCTCTCCCCAACTATTACATCCTTGACAGGTTTCTCAAGGGTGATGTTTCCCATTAAGTATCTAGGGGTGATGCTTTACGAGGGTCGCACAAGGAGATCTCTGTTCACACACCTCATTGCCAAGATTCAAGCTAAACTTCAAATGTGGAACATAAAATTTCTTTCTTCAGCTTGTCACCTCACTCTCATCAAACATGTTCTCAATGCCATTCCTATCTATACCATGATGGCGCTATCTCTTCCCGCTGCTACCATTAAAGATGTGAAGCGGCTCCTATCTAATTTATTTTGGGGCTTCCATGAGGGTTGTTCTAAGCGTTACTAGGTGGGCTGGGATAGAATCTGCTCCCACACTGAAGTTTGTGGCCTTGGTGTTATATCTCTACCTGACATGCAGCTCTGCTTGAGAATGAAGCTCCTTTGGTTGGCCATTTCCACTTCTTCCTTGTGGGCATCCTTCTTTCGAGTCAAATACTTGGTGAAGGTGCATTACTCTGAAGCTTCCTTTAAGCACATGAAGTCTCTGGATAGATTGGTCTAGTTGCGTGCAGCACAGCTTATCTATGAGCACCATAGAGTGATCATTAATCCTCATTCCTCTATGCTATCTTTCTGGTATGACAAATGGGTTGGCACTCGATCTCTTAAGTCCTTCATCCCTGAAGATGATTGGGATGCCATCGATCACAGGTTGATTTCTGTTGCTAAGGTTCTGTCGGATCATCTTCACCCCACCATCCATCTTTTCATCTATTCTGGTTAGAAACACTCTGTCCGACACTTGGATTTGGTGTCCCATGGCGAATGGGCAGTTTTCAGCTAAATCTGCTAGACTTTCCTTCCATCTCCCGGACTGCAACTGGCCGAGGTTTTGGAAGAATTTATGGAAGGCACCTATCCCTTCTAAATGGGCCATCTTGCTTTGGAGAATTTAGCAACGTGCAGTGCCCACTGATAACAACATTCGCCGGTGTGGTGTTGTGTAACGCCCATGAATTTTCTAGGAATTTTCTGGGATTAAATATGACTATTAGGCATTTAAAAAGGCTTATGGCTACTTAAATGAATTAAGGGTTAATTAAATCAATTTAAAGGCCCTATATTAACCAAAGGGCTAAGCCCAATTCAAATAGGCCCAAAAACCTAATTCTATGGCCTTTTGACCCAAGCCTATTATTAGAAACGTAATTTAGGCAATTTACGGATTTAAATGGGATAAATAAGCTAATCAACAGGATAAATAAGGGATATTAGGAAAATTCAAAAATTTTAGAATAAATGCCAAATGGCGGTCTATCGCAAGATCGCCACCTCATAAAAGTGGTCCAGACATGACCGCTACTTCCTTCCGATTCTGTGAGTGGAAGAAACGTGGAAAGCTTGGATCTTTGGCATCCTAATCCCCATGGATTGAAGTGTGTAGACATGTAAACATGTTTAGCACTCTTGGGGATCGATCCTACCCCAAATTAGGACTCCTAGACCGATCTAATCCCTCAAACCCTAGGGAAACCCTATAAATAGGCCTAAACCTCGACCGGCGCGAACCTTACTTTTGGCTCGCCTGGTTCGAGTGTAAGTAGACAATATTTCACGCTGGTCCTTTAGAACTATTTGTTTCTCTTACTGTTGACTAACTCCTCTCCAAATTTCATGTTAGGAGATCAAGTCTTTAAGGAGTTAGAAGTCTCAGAAGTCACTGGTTCGCTGCAAGGTGCATAGGAACAAGTGAGATTTCCCGAGGAAGATCAGCGGATTAGAAGCCCTAATCGAGGTAATCTTGTGTTCATCCTTTAGAAGAAGTTACTCTCCTTTATGTTACCTACTTAATCTCCAAATTTCACTAATTTAGGACAAAGGGTTGAATAGTTAGAAAGCCGTGAAGTCGCTGGTTTGACGCAAGACGCGCCAGAGCCTGCATCGACTTCCAGTCAGAAATTTGATGTCTAGGGATCGAATCAAAGGTAGGTTATCTTGTGAAAAGACTTAAACATCAAGTTAGGAGTAAAAGCCTCATGTTTCCTTATTATTTCATACTTTATACATCGAGTATTTCATGTTTTACTATCATTGCGCATCTAGGTTATTCCTGCATGCATGATTTCTACCCTTAATAGAAAAGATGATAATTTTGGTTTAATCCATGTAACCCATGCATCTCCATGATGTATATTTGATCTATCATGTCTTACCTACTTGATTAGCATGTTTTCCAAGCATTTATTGCTCTAAGATTAAGCATATACTTCGGTTCTAATTTCTATTTACAGCAGACCAGAAACGGTCTCTATAAGACCGCCATATTTAGCTAGCAGCCATTCGATAGACCGCTAAAGACTGCATGCGGTCCTCACCTGGCCGCTATTTGGTTTCTGTTCCTGAACTTTGTTAACTCCAAACAGATTGTAGATTTGCCATATTTATCATATGTTAAGCCTAGTTAATTAGGTCTTATTCCTAGTGTTGACCCTGGATTCATATTAATGATTATATTGTGCATCATCCTTAATAGATTTCATGTCTTACATGTTTTAAACGCTTATTTTAAACCTATGCTAATTTCATGGCAAAACCATATACTCTTGTATTAAAGCTAAAGTTCATGTGCGTATGAGACTTGTTTCATTGATGATATTTGACCGTTGTTTATCACGATTTCACTCTCACCTTGAGTCTTTCATAAGTACATAGTGCGTACTCCGGTGCGTGTTTATTAGTTACACTTTGCACATATTAGGCACACATTCTTGGACTTGTGATCCTCTCCATTGGATATTACTTCCATCGGACTAGGTGATCTTGTTTCAAGGCCTCCGTAAGTCTCCGCGAGCTTCGGATTCCCACTAGGATGCCGAGCTAGTTGTACCGTCAAAACCCAATTATCTAGAAAGCACTCGCATGACCGGTGTTTTTCTGAGTCTTGGCTAGTAGCGGCTAGAAAGGAGACTGCAACTGTTAAGTAGTGGCCTTCCCATGACTGCTATATCCTGGAAGTTTCACTATGTCGACTCTTCTTTCTTCATGTGTCGACTCTGTCTAAATTGCGGCCATCCCAGGACCGCCACCGTCAGGTTGCGGCCAGGCAAATGACCGCTAGTTCAATAAAATGGCCCAGACATGACCATTTTTATCTCAATTGTGTTTAACCCGAGGTTTGACCCATGGGTTGATTCTCCAATGCCCTTAGATAATCCCTTGATTATCTAGAATCCAACACTTTGTTTAAAAAGCTATCTAATGAATTTTGCAAGTTAATGAATGTACCGTTATGCCGTCGGATTTTCCCCGTGGCATGACCTTGTCCTTAACTCATTTCTTAAACTCTCATATTCTTAATTGGTGCATTCTTACCTTGATATTACTATCATAAAACTATAGTTTGAACTTGTTACATTATTGGCCTACTTTATTGATATTTCTTGTGGAAGTAGCTTGATTTATAATTTGAAGATGCGGATCGGGCACTGATTGTGTCCAAGGGCTCCATGCTAGCCCCCTCGGCTGATTGTTAGAAATGTGTTGAAAACCATGGGGTACGATGATACTGGTGTCGCATTACGCCGGGAGTACTTTTTTTATAGACGAGTGAAAACCACGAGGGTCTACATGAAATTATTACATTCTTGTTACATGACTTTCTAGTGCATAGCCTTTACGAGGTTATGAAAAGTACATTCTCGTTATATGAAAGGCCACTCTACTTTATATTCTTGCTTGATCTTGCTATCATTATATATGAACATTCATATCTCTATGATCTACATCTTGCTACTTGTGATATTACTTTGATTTTTATTCGCATGTTTTCATCGTGTGCATTTATCTTACTTCCTAGAGATAAAATGCAAATTATTTAAACATTGCCTTCATTTTGATACGAAGATACCTACTGGGCAAGTGTACTCATTCCCTATTTTTTTTCCAACTTTTCAGGAAATTCTAGCGGGGATTCAGACTACTCAAGTGACGAGTCCGAGAGTGATTAAAGATCAAGAGAAGACATAGTCATGAGTCATTAATAAAAAAGTTCATTCACTGTAATAGGCGGTGAAGTTGATCATGTCTTGTAAATTTCTCTTTTTATTGAGTCTAAAAATGTAAAGAGTCAAGAGTCATTCCTTTGAAAACTAATCATTATTATTCAATAAAAGTAAAGTTTTGTCCAATTATTGTGCACTCATTCTTATGTATGGATGTGTTAGCGCTCTGATTATATTGCTCGCTTGCGGCGTACTAGCCGGCTGTTCACGTTCCCGAATATCTTCCACTGTACTTATATCTTGGGGCGTGACAGTTAAAGTGGTATCGGGGCCTAGGCTTAAGTAAGTCCTAGGGAAAATATCATGTCATAGGCTAAGTCCAAGGATTAAGGACACATACTTATGAACTAAGAAAGAAATTCCAAACCCTTGCGAGATTGGGTAGAGCCTGGGATGAGATAGTTATTTAGAAATTATCTCTAACTTAACTCTCTTCAATTTCATAGAAATTAATTACTTGTTTACTTTCTCAGGCACTTCACCCTTACAATGGCCGTTGAACGTGCCGCTAATCGTGCGAATTGGGATGCGATGCAATAAACAGTTGCGGGTCTTACCTAGGCCCTACAAACGGTTGCCCAAGTTGGCGCACGGGCTGGCGCAAGTAATCTACACGGGAATTTCCGAAGTATGAATCCTCCCCGATGCTCTGGATCTTCTAACCCCAATGAGGCGGAGAATTGGATCGATGAAATGAATAGAATATTCAACGTCATGCAATGCTCCGACCAAGAGAAGGTCCATCTCGCGACATTCCAATTTAACAAAGACACCCGTACTTGGTGGAAGGCGCAGCAACAAATTCATCAACTTACATGGGATGAATTTCTTACACTCTTCTGTGCAAAGTACTTCTCCGATCATGTCAAAGAAAGAAAGGCCACTGAATTCGCCTCTCTTCGCCAAGGTATGATGTCCGTGGCAGAGTATGAACTTCAATTTTCTCATCTAACTCCTTATGCCCCACACCTGGTGGGCACGGATATCTTAAAGGCAAATCATTTTATGGACAGTTTAAGGCCCGACTTTATACAACAACTTGGACCTTAGAATATCCGCACATATACGGAGATGGTCCAATGGGCTCACTTATGCGAAAGGACCTTGGAGAAGGTCAAGAAGTACAAAGGCAAGAGCGAGCAGTCTAGCCGTAGATTCAAGAAACGTAGGCGAAAAGAAGAAAAGTTCGGCATCACTTACAACTCCTGTGATAACAAGAAGAGGTCCCACAATGGGAATGGAAGGAATAATCACAAGAACAAGAAGGTGAAGGAGGAGGAGATGCAAGTCACTACGGCTTGCTCATTTTGTGAAAAATTTGGCCACTCGGCCGAGGAATGCTAAAGGTGCCTTGGCGCTTGTTTATGTTGTAGAAGTCGGGAGCATCGGATGCCCGATTGGCCCCTCGTGAAAGAACAAACCTCAAATGGCGAGCGTAGAGGCAAGCTCGTCTTAATGCAGTTCTGAATGACAAAGAAGCGCCCAAGGATGATGGGCTAATGGAAGGTACCGTTCAAATTTATTCACATCCTGCATTTGTATTATTCGATACTAGTGCCTCTCATTCTTTTATATCTACTACCTTTGTAAAAACTTTACCAATTGCACATGTTCCTCTACCTTCAGACCTAGCTATCACTACACCCTTAGGTCCGAGAACAAAACTTACAACTCACTACCCAAATAGTGAGGTAACTATTGAAGGTCATAATCTTCCGACAAACCTCGTATGCCTTGACATGGAAGGCTACGATGCTATCCTAGGTGTTGATTGGCTTGTTGACCATGACGCCTATATAAATTGTAGCAATAGGAGAATTTCTTTTCGAAAACAAGGTATCTCGTGATCCTCTTTCCTCGGTATCAAGTACAAGAAGCACCCTACCATTATTTCTTCTCTTCACGCTTGCAAACTCATTTCACAAGGATGTGAAGCTTTTCTTGCTTCCGTGATTGTCACCGAGTCCAAGGAAATCCTCATCGAAGAAATTCCGATTGTAAATGAGTTCCCTGATGTTTTACCATCTGACATACTCGGTTTACCGCCCGAAAGGGAAGTAAACTTCTCTATTGAACTCATTCCTGGAACATCACCTGTTTCAATAGCTCCGTACAAGATGTCCCACTCGGAACTGAAAGAATTGAAGAAGCAACTTCAGGAGTTGCTAGACAAAGGTTTCATTCGACCTAGCACATTCCCTTGGGGTGCACCAGTTCTATTCGTCAAGAAGAAGGATGAATCTCTTAGGCTATGTATCGATTACTAGCAACTTAATCAACTCACCATCAAGAACAAATATCCGTTGCCGCGTAACGACGAGTTATTTGATCAAATTTCTGGAGCGGAATATTTCTCCAAGATCGACCTCAGGTTAGGCTACCATCATCTAAGGATCAAAGATGAAGATATCTACAAGTCAGCTTTTCGAAGCAGATACGGTTATTATGAGTTCATGGTGATGCCGTTTGGGTTAACAAATGCCCCGGCAGCATTTATGCAACTTATGAATAATGCATTTAGGCCCTATCTCGACCGATTTGTGGTCGTATTCATTGATGATATTCTCATCTATTCTAAAACGAAGGAAGAACATGAAGAATATTTAAGAATAGCTTTGCAAACTCTAAGAGAAAATCAACTCTACGCAAAGCTCAGCAAGTGCGAGTTCTGGCTAAAGGAGGTCTCTTTCCTTGGCCACATTATCTCTAAAGAAGGTATCATTGTGGATCCGTCGATGGTGGAAGCTGTCAAGAACTGGAGCCGACCAAACACAGTGTCTGAAGTTCGGAGCTTCATTGGTCTGGCTGGTTATTATCGGCGGTTCATGAAAGATTTCTCCAAGATCGTCGTCCCTCTAACAAGACTTACTAGAAAAGAAAATCCTTTTGTATGGACAAAGGAGTGTGAGGAGAGCTTCTTGTCTCTCAAGGAACATCTCACCACTGCACCCGTTCTAGCACTGCCTGTTGAAGGGCGTGGATTTGAAGTCTATACGGATGCATCTGGCATTGGCCTCGGGTGTGTCGTTATGCAACATGGTAAGGTGATTATTTATGCTTCAAGACAATTGAAGCGTCATGAAGAAAACTATCCCGTCTATGATCTGGAATTGGTTGCGGTTATCTTCGCCTTGAAAATATGGCGACATTACCTTTATGGGGAGAAGTTCACTATATTTTCGGACCACAAAAGTCTGAAGTACCTTTTTACCCAAAAGGAACTTAACATGAGACAAAGAAGATGGCAGGAGTACCTTAAGGAGTTCGACTTCTCTATTCAGTATCATCTAGGCAAAGCAAACGCTATAGTTGATGCTCTTAGCATAAGACCAATGGCAACTCTACCAAGCCTCAGGAAAGGTATGACTTGTCTTAAAGGGGATTTTACTCATTTGAATCTAGATGTGGACGCAGAAGAAGGTATCATTGTTAATATCCAGTCACAACCTACACTGATTGAAGATCTAGTCAAATTATAAGAAAATGACCCTGCATTAATGGAGATCAAGGCTAATATTGACCAAAGGTCGGAGTTCTCTATCTCAACTGATGGAAGGTTATTATTTAAAGATCAGATTTGCATGCCGGATCATGCCGACACTAAGATGTTGGAGTTACGATGGTGCTACAGAAAGAATCAGAGGGGGGGTGAATGATTCCCCTTTTAAAAAATTTACGGAATTAAAGATTTCTCTGAAGGATTTGTGTAGAAATAGAATTGAATGGCTCTAAGCAGATACACTAGCTTACTCAAATCCGATAAGATATGATGACCTATAGATATACAATAATCAAATGATTCCACTAATTATCATTTGAGTGAAGATGAAATACCATCTACCAAGTACAGGGTGGAGGTGAGATTTGGATCCCTCACGCAAGGTACATCATTCTAGATTGGCGTGACCAAACCTTTCTGCCATAGCTTTTGATATACTTTGTATGATGGTACTTATAACTCGCTCAGATTAGAATAAGATGAAATCAAATGCTAACTATAGAACAATAAATAAAGCTAGCCTAATCAACCATCTATCGAATCAATAACAGTTTGAAAGCACATCAATCACACGAGACTCAAGGATTTTTAGGTGGTTCGATTTTCACCTACATCCACCCCACACTCAGACATGAGTGTGGCTTTCCGCTGCCTAACAGCTTGAACTATTGAGCATCACAGCTTGCTTACAGCTGAGCATCACAGCTTGCTTCCGTTGATTCACAGCTTCGACCGCTGAGCATCACAGCTTGCTTACAGCTAAGCATCACAGCTTGCTGTCCGAGGTACACACCTCGCCCACTGAGCATCACAGCTTGCTGACCGCCGATACATAGCTTATGAAGGAATAAGAAAACAAAATCTAGAACATAGTAACAAAAAAAGCTGGAAATAAGAACTAAACAGATATAGCTCTTCGAAGGAGCAAATTGGCTTGGATCTGATCCAGAGGCCAATGATGAACAAATCTTCAAGAACTTCTGATAGCTTCTCCACAATCTCACGAGATCTCTCTTCTTTGACTCTCTCTTCTTTTCTTTCTTCTCTGCTCTTACAATCTCACTCTATTTCCTTCTCTTCTTCCTCTTCTCTCACTCGCAGACTTCCTCCAGCGGAATCTGGTGTGGACAGCAGAGCGAGCGAGAAGCATGAGTCGACGAGCCGTCGGTACCGAACGCACAGCCCCACTCGAGCTACACCGGCATCCTTATGGCTTGGAGACAGTCTGGAGTCTCCGTCTTGAGTCCTAGTATTTTTTTGTATTTATTGGGTTTTTATTTGGTGTGTAATGTGTGCTTATTTGGTTTATTTGGGGTTAATAGAGTGTAATTAGGATAAATAAATGGGTTTCTTTGTAAAAAAGGGCCACCTAGGCCCAGCGGGCCCCCTCACCCTCTTCCCCATTGGGCCACCTAACTTCTAGGGACCCATTGGGGCTGGCCCATGGTCCACCTTGGACTTGGACCATTGGACGAAAAGAAGGGAAATTCCATTTCCCTTCTTTAAGGGGGATGCCCCCTCTTTTGGCTCTATTAGGCAATTTTTTTATTTTGGCTTTGACCACATTGGAAAAAATGGATTTTGGCATCCTTAATGTACCCCTCCCTAACCCTAGATCTGAGGGTAAGGTGGGTCATTTACCTAGGGTTCCCATTCTATATAAAAGCCTTGTATTTTCCATTTTCACTACAATTAATCAAAGAAAATCATCATTTTTTGCTCCAAAGGCCAAGGCCACCCCTTCTCTCTCTCCTCTCCCTCCCCTTGCAGCTGTAAAGGCTGCCATTCTGAGGTTTGAAGCCTCTCTTATTAGAGTGTGAAGATCAGTACCGCCGCCACCGTCGAGCCGCCGTTGCACCACCACCGCCTGTCGCCAGAGTTCTACCCATCGCGGGACAGCAAGCTGAAAGTCGAATTTTAGCTCTCCGCCCGTAGATCTGACGAGGCTGAAATTTTGAGGGTGAGTTCCCATGGTTGTTCCCACGTCCCACAAAAAAAACCATATTATTCCCACTCTGTTTTCCCACTTTTCCCTTTAAATTCCCACAGCCTACACAATCTGCCCTTGTGCAGACTTGTGTTCCAGCTGCCATATTCTTCACCCATTCGAACCCCTTTCCAATTTCAGATCTACCTGAAATTTGGACTGAGAGTTCCGTCCACCAAACCCTCATCCCACAAATTATTTTAGGATTTTTGGAGTTCATTTACCATTTTTAAAAATCATTGTAAAATCAGGACTCAGCTCTATCTTCTGTAGTCCAGATCCGACCCACCCCTATTATAAAATCCATTTCGCATATCAAACCCCATCAGAAAATTATAAAATAATTATTCTCGTGTTCCTTGCTTCCCCCTCCATCTCCCATAAAAATCTCATTACCAAGATCCAAAGTTTCAACCTTGCTCAATGTGCTTCATCAGGCAGATAAGAATCTACCCAATCAGATCTGAGTTCAAGGGTCAGCCTCTTCATAAATACCCCACGAAAATTCCACGGCCATAAAAATTCCTGTAATAGCCTATGGTCATAGATCTCTGAGAGGGCTTCACAGAGGCGCCAGTTTCGCGTCGATCCGACGTTGGGGCTGATCACAGCAAATTTTATCGCCGGGTTGCGCACCTCTGAAACTGTAGAACAAGCCCGTGGACAGCAAGCAACAACGCTTCCCAATCGGGACGCCTCGCCTTCCACAAGGTGAACCATCACGTTCCCCTCCTAGGGAACGTCCCTCTGAGAGTCCCCTTCGCAACGGGACCAACCCCGCCTCAGTCGGCCGCCCGAGCAGATCGTGGTCCCCACCACCGTCAGCCCGCGCCGTCCGGCCAACATCAAGTAGCAGGGTGCCAGCACCATCAGAGCGGTTCAAAATGCTGCCCATCAACCCAAGATCGATCTTCCTGGGTCCCACATGTTACCTATTACCTCCCTGCGTGGAGTGGCTTTAATTTTGTACTTATTGATAATTGTCTTAACCAGGAGTACAATCTTGGCCGGGGTTGTCTTCCCCACACCCGGAGCGTAGAGGTAACGATCTCTCCTCCTCAACATTTGCTTGCTTAGTATATGATTATATGCCACTGCATGAGTGTGTTAGAATTCTAGCTCGTTAAACCATTTTAATCACCTCTGTGAGAAAGAGAGTGAACCCGTCCCATGACTCGATCCGAGCATGGAAGTGAGTTTGACCACCTTTGACTCTGGCGGTTTCTCAACCGCGCGGATCCACGTTTCCCTCGCTTGGGATGATGAGTGAGCTTGCATTTCTTTTTAAGGCATATATCCCGTAGGAGCTCTTAGTGTTGAGCCGAGGTAGCTCTAATGGTCGTGTAGTCGCTGGTCGCGTCGTCCAATTTGTCGTGTCGTCACATAGAGTCCAAAGTTCGCATCATTTGGCATCGAGTCCCTTATTCGTCCCGCATCAGAATCTCTCCTTTTCTTCTCTCTACTGCTCTCTTTCACTGCTCTATCTGTTCTTCTTCTCTCACACTCATGTTGCTCTTCTCTTTCTCTTCCACTCAGCTACCTCGCCTGGATGAGGAGGATCCCAATTTATAGGAAAATAGGGGCTCCGGGGATCCAAATTCCTTGGCGCTAATCTTGTGGTCCCCACAAGATTCCATCGAGCTATGTGGAGGGAACCTTCCCGCCAATCCTTTTTCAGAAAGATAGTTCGCTGAAGCTCTGTAGAAGTCCACCTATCAAATGGAGATGAGTTACTTTCCAGGTAGCATATTCTTCTGTTGAGATTCCAGCCTTGTCTTGAATCACGTGCCCATTTAATTCGAACTTTAAACCACGTGACCATGCTAAGTGTAAGACATGATGCCTTTCATACGTTTGATCCTGGGTCTTTTAGTGACTTAAGTCCCTGCCAATCAGAACAAAGGCATTTTATCAAACACTTTATCAGCGTAGGTGAATATTCAATATGCATTGACCTATGAAACTTGAGTTATGACATAGGTAATAAAGTAGACATAAGATGCACAGACCTGATGCATTGCTAGAGTATGTATGCTTTGACCTCAGTGTGTATGATAGAACATGTGCATTGACCTTCATGAAATGAAATGAACATGTGCATAGACCCTTAACATGTGCTTAGACTTTAAATGATGTATGTGCTCAGACTCTAAATGCAGCAATGAAAATGTGCACTGACCTTAGTGTGTGCAAATGACTATGTGCATCGACCTTACAATGCACACGGCACAATGTGCATCGACCTTAGTCATGACTAAGGTAATTGTGCATCGACCTTAGTATGACTAAAGCAAAATATGCATCGACCTTAGTTATGACTAAGGGACGATGTGCATCGACCTTAGTATGACTAAGGTGAATGTGCACCGACCTGTGTGCAGTCTAACAAAAAGTGCACCTACCTGATGCTTCTAACACTAACGCATGTGCACATACCTTATGAATGACTAAGGCAAATGTGCATCGACCTTAGTTAACTAAAGTTCAAATGTGCGTCTGTAACATCCCGAGGTCCGATCCCCATTTTTGGGCATATATATATTTTTCTTTTCTCGGACCCCCAAGTATTACTTCATACGTACCGTGGAGGCACAAATATGTAAACATGCATACACACGCATGAGAGAGAGAAACCACAATTACAAGAAATGACAATAGTATTTCAACCATTCATAATTTCCCAAAGGAGTACATGTCCATCGTTCCAAATCAAAGAAGAGTCCATATCGGCTCACCACCGCATAACCATACATATGAGAGAGACATTCATCCATAACATACCCAGACGACCTATGAACTTGCACTACTACTCAGCTGCAGCCTCCTCCTCAACCTCCTTCTCTATGTCTCCTGAAAACGTGTGTCACAAAGGGGTGAGTGTGACGCTCAGTAGGTATCCTAAACAAATCGGGGTTAACTCGCATCTATATAACCATTTTATAGACATAATTCAGATGTTGATAATAGCATAATCCATTCATTATCATATGCTGAAAATAACTCATATGAGGAAAATACACATTTTTAACTAACATATAAGGTACTCATGCATGCACGAAAATCACGGTGAATGAGCAATTACACATTATCACATTTTTGTTATTCATGGAAACATACAACTGCCGCAAACATAGGAGGCCCACACACAAATGAACGAAAGAGTACTGCGCAGACCCGAGAGCGAACACCCACCTACATTCCTGAGGCACAGTGGTGTTACGTATCGCCGTCCCACAGAAGGGCCGCCCCACAAAGGGGCTAAGGTCCGAATCATAGGAATTTTGACCAGGGTGTTACGGTTCGCCGTCCCCTGGGTTCTTTTACTTCCGCGGCGTTACGTATCACCGTCCCGTAGAAGGGCCGCCCCACAAAGGGATCGGTGTAATGCCCCAAAATTTTTATAAATTATTTAAAATTTTTGGAAATTATTAATGGTCCAAATGAATTAAGAAATAAATATTGGGTTAAATAAATCATCATTTAAGCCCAAGTATGATAAACAATTAACCTAGCCTAATTAATTGAAGCCCAAAGGGTTTAAGGACCAAGCCCATGAAGTTTGGCCCATGTTCTAGAAGGTTAATTAGCCTATTCACAAAATTTAGGGATAAATACACCTTGAATAAATAATAAAATGGATAAACTAAAAATTAGAGTTTGAACTCATTTCAAATTCAGCGCCCAGGATCTATAGCGGTCTATCGTGCAACCACTCAATGATATCAAGCGACCCATTAAGCGACCGCTACATTTTGTCAGTTCCGTGAAGTGAAGAAAGAGCAAAAAGATTAGATTTTTGATGAGCTATCTCCTAGAGATTGAGATGGGTGGACTAGTAAACATTTTAAGGACTCTCAGGAATTGATTTAAGGTTTAATAAGGACTCTAGGATCGATCTAATCCTCAAACCCTAGCAAAACCCTATAAATAGAACCTAGTTTTGACTTGCGCGACCCTTACATCGGCTCACGTGAAACCAAGGTAAGACGATGTTGCTTCAGGTAGGTTCTTTAGAAGCTTTTATTGATAATATATAGGACTAACATCTCCCAAAGTTTCGTGCTAGGAGATCAAGCACACAAGGAGATAGAAGCCTACAAAGTTGCTGGTTCCATATTAGCGACCCAGGAAACTGTACAAAAGTCCGGTGAAGATCAACGGATTAGGATACCAAAGCGAGGTAATTAGCATTAGTCCCTTTAGAACTTTTTGTTCCTTTTAATATCTACTTCTTACCATCCAAATTTCATGTCCTTAGGTCAAGGGAGTAAGAAGTTAGAGCAGCGTGGTGTTGCTGATTTACCATAGGAAGTTCGGGATTAGGGTTAACTTCCAGTCAGAAATTTCAAGACTAGAAGCCTTAGCAGAGGTAGGTCATCTCATGAACGACTGAAATATCATTCTAGGGATAAAAGCCCTCTGGTTTTATTCAATTTCATGCTTTATGTGTGGAGAATTTCATATTTCAATAGGACCTATGCACTTAGTATGTCATACATGCATATCTCTTAGCCCTAATGAACTAAAGTATTTCTTTTGTCATGATACATGATTCCCATGCATATTGTAGCCTATTTCTTGTTCTATCATGTAGAAGTTTTGTAAATATGTTGATTTCCAGACATGATGTGTTTGGACATAGTTTCTTCTTTTTTAAGTTTACTGTCAGTCGTGCTCTAGCGGCCTAAGGTTCAACTGCCAATCTCGTGTAGTGGGCCTACGATAAACCACTAGACACTCTGTAAACTCGTTTGTTTATGAAATCTCTGGCGGACCAGAAACAGACCATTTTTATCTCTTTGGCGGCCTTACGATAAACTGCCAACTTCCTGTGACGGTTCTATGATAGACCGCCAATGTTGTGTTTTCTGTCAACCCGAGATAGATCAAGAACAGTCCATTTAACTTATAAGTAAGCCTATTTAACTATGTTCTAACTTGTCTTAATGTTATGAACTACTCTGAGTTTTATTTTACTGATTCATAACGGTGATTTCATGTTCTTTATGGTTCTTAGGATTATTTTAAACATATGATAGTTTCATGCCGAAACCTTATAGTCTTGTATTAAATTATGGTTTAAGTGCTTGTATGAACGAGATTGAATGTTGGTTTCTCACTGTACACATTCTATTCCTATCTTAGAGTCATTTTTGTAAGTTCATGGCGTATATTCCGGTATATGGCCATTAGTTACACACTTTGCACTTATAGGAACATAATCTTGAACATGTTAACCTCTCCTTTGGATATTCCTTCCAATGGACTAGGAAATCTTATTTCAAGGCCTCCGTAATTCTCTGCGAGCCTGGGATACCCACTAGGATGCCGAGTTGGTTGTACCATTAAAACCCAATTGTCTACAAAGCACTACCGATGTTTTCTGATTTTGAATCTGTAACGGTTCAATACTCGACCGCTAAAGCCCATTAACGGTCCAGTATCTGACCGCCACGTCATCTGAGTCCAATTGATTTCTTTCTGAATTCAGCCCATTCTAGCGGCCCAATACTAGACCGCCATATCAATATAGCGGCCCAATTATAGACCGCTAAGTTTCCTGAGTTTCGTTAACCCAAGGTTTGACCAAGGGTTAATATCTATATGATCCTAGAAAGACTATTGAATTTTTGGGACATGTCACCTTAATGAAAAATGATTTGACTAAATTATGAAAGTTAAAAAAGTACCGTTATGTTGCCGATTTATTTCCATGGCATAACCTAGTTATTTAAGGTATTTATTGAAATTCTTTATTTTCTTATAGAAGTGTTCGTATTTTTGGTTACTTTATCATGAGTTTATCATTGAAATTGTACATTCTTGGCCACATTATTTTCATGCGTGAAAGTAGCATGATTTATACTTGAAGATGCGGTTCGAGCACTGATTGTGTTCAAGGGCTCTATGCTAGTCCCCTCGGCTAATTGTCAGAAACATATTATTATAAACCATGGGGTATGATGCTATTGGCGTCACATTGCGCTGTGAGTACTTTCTTTATAAATAGGTGAAATGTCCACGGCAATCACGGAAATATTCTCGACTTGTGAAAATATCCACAGAAATTCACGAAGTACTTGTTACTAAGTGAAGAGTACATTCTTGATTGACTTGCTAGTACATTCTTGTTACATTCTTGAAAGGCCATAATTACATTCTTGCTTGATCATGCTTGCTCAATCATATCCTAACTTGGTCATGTCTTGTTACTTTAGTTTATTTACATGATTTACCGCATTCGCATGTGAAGAGGCGAAATCTCGCGCTGGTTCCTGAGCTGGCTGGTGATCACCAAGATGATGAACTGCAAGACAGGGAAACGGGTCAGAGGGCCCAGGGGGATTCCCTGGGGCAAGATCCTCCGACGCTCAAGTCAGTAGAGCAATGGTGGGAGCAGCGATAGGGAGGGGGAGATGAGGGCGCGAGATCCCTCTCCACCGATGGGGTGAAGTGGTCCTTGCTCAAGAGTTTGGGGGTGGAATCATACCCTTCTTCACTTGCCTTTCGCCTGAGGATATCCCATGTTTTTATAGCGCGCCGCCTTCTGGAGTCCTGCAAGCTGAGAGGTTTCCGGTGGAGGTTATGTCTCCGTCGTGGGCTTTGATGGCCTCATCGTGGGGGCGTTATCCTCGCGGGGAAACCGGAGCTCCTGGACTTCTTAGTGTTTGGCCCGCTATGGACTCTAACGGCTGCAATGATGAATATCTCATCGGTCGTCCCGAGCTTAAGGGGGCCGGCCCTATCGGGCGATAGGCCTAGCTCGGTGAGGAGATGGGTCGGATAGACCGGCTAGCGCTTCCCCCCTTCGGGCGGAGGGGTAGCTCGTGCGCGGGTCTTCCTGTGACCTGACCGAGGCTCGGGCTCTCCGAGCCTTGGGGCCACCTAGGAGAGTTGTTTCCTCGAGCATTATTTTATTGGGCTTTTCCGAGTGGGCCCTGTGGGCTGTCACTTGGGCGAGCTTGCCTCGTTGGGCCTTGTTGGGCCTAGTTGGGTCTGCTCTTTGAGTGGGCTGCAGGAATCCCCCTCTACACTTGTCCCCCTCCTACTCCGAGCCAAGGAGGCTCGGTTGAGTAGTTCTTTTGAGGCTTTGGACCGGCGTGGCTCGGGTGGGTGGAATCCTGTTGGCGTGATGATGCCACGCGTAGTGGTCGCCTGGGCCCATAGTCATAATGATCCTGACGGATTTTGAAATGAAGGGGCCCCCCTTTTTCTCGGAGGTTAAAACGGCGCGCCGCCTCCCGCGAGGGTTTATAGGCGTAGGGCGCTGCTCGTTCCTCCCAGCCTTTTCAGGGTTATCGGCCTTTCCTCCATTTCTCTGCTTCTGGGGCTCCTTGATGCGCCGTGAAGATACAGCGGGGGAGCAAACCCTTGCGGCAGCATTTGAGGAGTTGGCGCGCATAACCGCGGAGGCGATCCGGCGGCTTCCTCCTCCTCCTGAGTCTTCGGGCTCTAGCGAAGGTTCTTCTTCCAGCTCGATGGCGGGTCTGCACTCGAAAATCGAGCAGGTGAGACGGGAGCCCGTCCCCAATCGCAGCGAGTTGGGGGAGGCTGACGTGAAGAAATTGGAGCATCAGTTTCACCTGCCTCTCTGGTATAGCTTCGTAGCCGCTGCCCCATACGAGATGAGTTTGGATAGCCGCACGGGCCATATTTGTACTTTTCTCCTGGCGTGGAAGAGCAGATTCTGCCTCCCCTTCGAGCCTTTCATCTTGAAGCTCCTCAATTTTTTCGTGTTGGCGCCTGTTCAGCTGGTGGCCAACTCGTATATCCTGCTTTCTACCTTTCGGATCCTCTGCCGCCTGCAAAAGGTTCCCCCGTCCTTGGATCTCTTTTATTATTTCTTTGAGCTGAAGGCACATCCGTCGGCGGGAAAAGGCTTCTATTTTATCCAGGCGCGCAGGAATCGAAGTTGTATTCCATTGGCGGTGAAGGATTCTTCGCACAAAGGGTGGAAGAGGCAATTTTTTTGGGTGTACGCAGAAGTGGTGGACGAGTCCTGGAGGTGCCAAGTTATGCCCAACTTCCATCCGAATCTCCCCCCGCGGCAGGAGGAGTTCCCCGCCGATGTGGAGGAATACGCCACTCGTTTGTTGACAAATCGCCGGTCGACTGAGGAGCTGGTGACGCTGGAGAACATGGAGCGGTATCTGCTTACACAGCTCAAGCCATCAGGTGCCATTCTTCGGATTCTGCTGCAGGGTCGGAGGGTCAACTTTTCGTTTCCTAACTGAATCCTCTTCTTCATTGCAGACATTCGGTGGGAGCCCTTGGAAGAGGTCACCGAGGTCATCGATCTTGGGGATGATTCGGCGGCCGATGAACCTACTGCTCCCGCGGGTCGGTCCCAAGCCCGGGATAAGGGCAAGGGGGTGGCATCCGAGGGATCTTTGCGGTCAAGCGGGGCGAAGCGCAAGGACCCCCTGGAGGGGAGATTGCGGGAAGCCGCGAAGGCCAAGAAATGGGCCAAGAAGGCCGGCCATCCGACCGCCACCGGGGGTGATTCAGGCTCGGCGGCGCTCCCCTCTCGGGGGCAAGATGGGGCTGACCCTTCAGGGCCAGCTCCCCCACCTACCAGGCGAGAGGGGGCCGAGGAGACCAGGGGCCCCTCAGAAGGCGGAGATGGGTCGGTTCTCCCCTCCCCGGGGATGGAGGGGACCGGTGCCGAAGTGGCCGTCGCCGAGACTAGGAGACCGGTCGAGGTCGGTGATGTCTCAGGCGGTGAGGCGCGGGCCGAGATGGCTAAGGATGGGGGTTCACCCGCGAGGGCGTTGCAGCCCCAAGTGATCGAAGTTCCTGGTGCGGCCGATCCTGCGGCATCGGTCGAGGTCGGGGGTTCGCCCGGAGAGACGTCGCAACCCCAACCAACCGCGGCGTGCAGGGCGGTCGACCCCGCTGTTCGACCCGAGCCTTCTGGCGGGGCATCCGGTGGGGAGCGGGTCTCCATGTCGGAGGCCTTGGAAAGGTTCGGTGTTTCGGGCGACCTTTATCGGGTTTGCCGAGAGGTTGCCGCGAAGACGAGGGGGGGAGATAAGCGCTACTCCCCCGCCGGAATCCTCGATGTCCTCATGGAGGGCGGCCTAGTCATAGCTCGGATGGCGGCCTTGATGGCGGGGACGTACGCTCGGGCGGAGGCGGAACGGTCGAATCTCGCCTGGACCCTCGGGGGGTGCGAGAGGAAACTGGCCCGCCTCAGCGAGGAGCATGAGTGGCTCCGACGGGAGTTCTCCGCCTTCAGGGACTCGGCACGGGCAAGCCGGCTAGAAGCCGAGGCGCTGACTGAGCAGTTGGCTAAGGCCCGGGGGTCGCTCGAGAGGAAAAGCAAACTCTTGGAAGAGGAGCGTCTGCGTCACCTTGAGCTGGACGGCCGCTGGGAGCTCGAACGGGCCGAGTTACTGGACCGGGCGGAGGTAGCGGAGCGCCTTCGTTCCGTGGCCAAGGCGGACCGAGTCCGGGCGGAGAGGAGGTTGAGCGAGGCCAAACGAAGGATGGTTGCGGCAGAGGAACGCCTAGCGGGAGCAGAGGAGCGTGCGTCCAAGGCGGAGCAGGCTCGAGTCGAGCTCGTTGGAAGGATGGAGCAGATCGAGGCGGAGGCGATCGAGCGATATAGAAGCTCGGATGCTTACTCAGCCGACCTACCATATTACGAGGTAGCGCTTCACTGTGGCGCCCGAAAGGGGTTTAAGCAAGGTTATCGCCGGGCAGTGGACTACGCCTTCGACCGGGACTCTGGGATCGAGTTCCCTTTGGGCCAGACTTATGACTCGGATGAGTCGGTTTCTAGTTCCTCTGCGTCGAGCGGGGAGGATCCAGGGGGGTCTCCCTCGGCGGGGTCACCAACTCCGGACGCCTCGGGAGGGCTCGCGACCGAGACAGTTCTCGCACAGGCGAGGTCAGTGCCCGGGTCGGCCGTCACCGAAGGTGCTGGGGGTAACACGCCTACCTCCGTTGTTTTTGAGCGTCAAAGTGGGCCCGAGGCTTGATGTATTTTGCCTTATTTTGCCCCTTCCTCTTATTTGTCTCTCTTTCCTCCTTTAGGGAGTTTCCTCTTTATGAGATAATAAATGGCTTACTTGTTTGATCGCCGTCCTTGCTGTGATTTGGTTGGCGTATCTGAAGTAGTTGGAAAGTGCCGATATGTCCTGCGTGATTTTCGCATGCTGTTTTGGTAGGCTTCTGACGGGGCGTCCTTCCGTTCCCTCATGCTTTGAATGTCAGGCCGCTTCGTGAATCCCGCTAGGGCGGGAAACGAGGAGTTGGAGGTGACTGTTCAGGGGAGAAATCCTTTGGCGTGTTTCCGAGGGGGGGGGTCATTTAAGGCGTGTAGCCTCCTTTGGCCTATAAGAAGGACCGAAAGGCGCCCTTTCCTCTTTACTGCTTGGGATTTTCTCTAACAGTCTTTCCTCACTCCTTCCTCTTCACTCTGCGTTGTGCCGTTGCATTCGAAGCATGGAGGATCCTTCGGAGGGCGACGCCGCCGATGACGGGGAGCTGAGGGCTCTTGCCGTCCTAGCTTGTTGGACGGGTCCCACGGTCGCCGCGCGGGTTTGAGACGGGTCCGACGGTCGCCGCGCAGATCTGGAGAGGGCTTCGACGTGTGAGGGCACGACTCTTGCCCTTTCTCAGTTCCGGCGTGGCTTCCGGGTGGGCGCCGAGGCGGAGGACGGATGGGGGTATTAGGGAAGCCTGCCGCCACTCCCCCTCTGCATGGGGGGGGGAGGCGCATCAAGTTCCATCCTCACCGAAGCCTTCCTCCGTCTGCAGCCTCTTTTTCCCTCTTCTGCTCTTCATTTCTTTCACTCTTCGGAGGCTGCTTGCTCTCTGCTCCCTTCCAAGGAGTTGGCGGGTTGAAAAAGAAGGGCTTCATGGTGCTCCTTCTCCCTAGCCTCCATCAACTTGGAAGGTAGCCTTCTCTGACTTTAGAAGGTGGCTACCTTCTCTGTAGTCCCTCTATCACCTTTGTCAGGGTTCATCTGAGCCAACTGGATCGGCCCCCTCTTGTCCGAGCCAGTTTCTATGCGAGGCAGAGTCAGTGGCTGGACGTGAGGAGATCGAGATCGAGTCAACCGAGTGATGACCCCTTGCAGCGGTGTTAGATGGATTTTCTTGCTTTTTGTCATGCAATGTACTGGCCTTTACCTTTATGGTGTATCAATGGTTTGGAATGAAAAGAAAAGGGATTTATTCTGTCCATCTTGCTGTACAATTTCAAAAATAGAATTTGCGTAGTGCGGCTGCGTTCCATGTCTGAGGAATGGGTTCCCCTTCCATTGTTGCTAACATGTACGCACCTTTCCCGAGCGTCTCGACCACTCTGTAGGGGCCTTCCCAGTTAGGGGATAGCTTGCCCGCCGCCTCTAGTGGTCGAGAGGCTTCAGCTTTCCTGAGGACGAAGTCTCCCGGTCGGAAGTGTCTGCTTCGGACTCTGGCATTGTAGTATAGAGTGAGGCGTCGCTGGTATTCCATCACTCGGATGCTGGCAATGTCCCAGAGTTCATCTGCTAGGTCGAGGTTCTCGAGTAACTTCTGGTTGTTTTCCTCGGTCGAGTAGCGGATGACTCGGAGAGATGGGTTGGCGATCTCCAATGGAATGACGGCCTCGGTGCCGTACACCAACTAAAAGGGGCTTTCACCGGTTACCATCCTGGGAGTCGTTCGGTGTGATCACAGTACGCTAGGCAATTCCTCGAGCCAACTTCCCTTGGCCTTGCCGAGTCTGGTCTTTATGCCTTTCAAGATAGTCTTGTTGGCATTTTCGACCAGCCCGTTGGCCTGAGGGTGGGCGACCGAAGTGAAGTGGTTGCGGATGTCTAGGTCGGCGCATCTGTCTCAGAAATATCGAGAATCGAATTGCCGACCGTTATCGCTCACTATCACTCGGGGGATGCCGAAGCGACAAATGATCGATTTCCAGACGAAACTCCAGACTACTGTCTCGGTGATCCTCGCAGTGGCTTCGGCCTCGATCCATTTAGTGAAGTAGTCGATGGCGACGACGATGAACTTTTTCTGGGACTGAGCCGTGGGGAATGATCCGAGAATGTCGATCCCCCACCGAGCGAAGGGATAAGGCTCGGCGAGGGTGACGAGTTCTGTGGCCGGCCGATGGACCAAGTGGTCGAACCGCTGGCATCGGCCGCACTGTTGAGCATAGGCCGAGCAGTCGCGCTGCAGGGTGGGCCACCAGTACCCCTGTCGTAACAGGATTCTGGCCAGTGACCTTGCTCATGAGTGCGCTCCGCACAGGCCTTCATGAACCTCTCGAATGGCTCGGCTGGCGTCGTTGGGGCCGAGGCACTTCAGGAGAGGGCCGGCGAAGGACCTTCGGTAGAGCGTGTCGTCCAGGACGACGAAGCGCCGGGCTTGGTACTTCATTCGGCGTGCTTCCCGAGGGTCGGAGGGCTCTTGGGAGTCTTGAAGCCAAGACAGGTAGGGGGTGCGCCAGTCGCTCGGGTCGGCCGAGTCAACAGCGAGGAGCTCCGAGTCGATGCTCGGGCGCTCTAGCTCTTCGAGGAGGGCCGATCGGGTACCTTCTAGGTCTAGGGAGGAGGCCAACCGAGAGAGGGCATCCACTCGGGAGTTTTCTTCCCGGGCTATTCGGACTACCTCGAATCCCTCGAATCGTTGGGCCAAGATCCTGACCAGCTGGAGGTATTTGATCATGGGTGCCTCTCGAGCTTCGTACTCGCCGTTGACCTGGCTCACGACCAGCTGAGAGTCGGTGTGGATCCTGACTCGCTCAGCCCCCAGCCGCCGGGCCATACGCGCTCCCGATATAAGGGCCTCATACTCGGAAGCGTTGTTGGACGCCTGGAAGTTGAATTTCAAGGCGTACTGCAGCTCCACTCCTTCGGGGGATCTCAGGAGGATCCCAGCACCGCTACCGATCGAGTTGGAAGAACCGTCGACGTAGAGTTCCCAGGTTGGCCCAGGCATGGTCGATAACCTCCCTTCGGCCGGGATAGTGCTCTCGGCAATGAAATCGGCGAGCGCTTGACCTTTTATAGCCGCGCGTGGGCGATACGAGATGTCGTAGGCCCCCAACATAAGGGCCCACTTGACGAGTCACCCCGAGGCCTCTAGGTGGGCCAAGATCTTCTTCAACGGCTCGCCAGTTAGCACGGTGATGGGGTGCCCCTGGAAGTAGGGTCGGAGGCGTTTCGCGGAGGTAACCAGCGCTAGCACGAGCTTCTCGGTTGCGGGGTACCTCCTTTCGGCCTCGCTAAGCACTTTGCTGGTATAGTAGACTGGCCTTTCGATTCCCAAGTCATTTCTGACCAGGACCGAGCTAACCGTTGATGACGTCGCCGAGAGATAGAGTAGCAAAGCTTCTCCCGGCACGGGCTTGGAAAGCACCGGGGGTGAAGCCAGGAACTCCTTAAGCTCAGCGAACGCTTTCTAGCATTCCTCATCCCATGCGAACGTAGCAGATGCCCACTTGGGCCCCTTCAATAGTTTATAGAAGGGCAAGCATCGTTCGGCCGCACGGGACAGGAAACGGCTGAGAGCGGCGACACGCCCGGTCAGACGCTGGACGTCCTTGATGCAGGCGGGCGGGCGCATGTCCAGGATGGCTCCGAAGGCGCACTTGGCAGGATTGAGCTTCATATTGTACTTCAGGAGGACACCGAAGGCTTCGGCGAGGTCGGTAAGGTGGTCCTGGGCCTTGGGGGTCTTGACGAGCATGTCATCAATGTAGGCCTCGACGTTCTGACCTTGCTGTTCCTCAAACATGTGGTTGACCAGTCTTTGGTATGTGGCTCCGGTGTTCTTCAACCCGAAAGGCATCCGGGTATAGCAGTACACGCCGTAGTCGGTGATGAAGGCGGTCTTCTCGATGTCTTCGAGGTTCATCCTGATCTGATGGTAACCCGAATAGGCGTCCAGGAAGCTGAGCATCTCGTTGCCCGATGTCGAGTCGACCAGTTGGTCGATGCTGGGCAAGGGATAGCAGTCTTTAGGGGTCGCCTTATTCAAGTCGGTGAAGTCCACGCACATCCTCCACTCGCCGGAAGCCTTTGGTACCAGGACGACATTGGCTAGCCACGTAGGGTACAGGACTGGTCTAAAAAGACCAGTCTCTTGCCCCTTGGTGACCTGCGCCTTGATGATCGTCTGTTTCTCTAGTGCGTGCTTCCTTCGGCGCTGCTGCACGGGCTTCACGGTAGGGTTGAGGTTGAGTTGGTGTAGCACGGTCTCCTCAGGTATCCCAGGGAGCTGATCGTCAGACCAAGCGAATACTCGGATGTACTCAAAAGAAAATTCTTATATTGCTGCTGTTCCTCGAGTGGTAAGTCGGCTCCGATCCTTACTCCTAGGGTCGCGTCGTCGTTTAGGAAGATCGTCAGCAACTCGCCTCCTGGCTTAGCAGCTGCGGACTTTTCCTCGACTTTCCGGGGGCCCTTATTATTCTCGTCCGGCCGCGTGGCCTCCACCGAGATGTTGTAGCATCTTCGGGCCGTGTCCTGGTTACCTCGGATTTCCCCTACCCCGTTCTTAGTGGGGAACTTCATTTTCTGGTGATAGGTAGATGGTACTGCCTTGATCCAGCTAAGGATTCCCCGGCCGAAAATGGCGTTGTACGCTATCATCCCTTTGATCACCATGAAGTCTACCATGACCGTAACGGTTTTGGGTGGGGTGCCGAGGGTAACCGGTAGGCTTAGGGCTCCCTCGGGGAGAGTGGCCAGGCCATTAAACCCACAGAGGGGCGTCCGGATCGGGCGGAGTTTGGATGGACTCTCTCCATTTTGAGGAAACAGTCATAAGACAACACATCAGGGGCACTTCCATTGTCCACAAGAATCCGATCTATGTTACAATGGTTTATAGTGGCCGAGATTACGAGGGTGTCATCGTGCGGGGTGCTCAGCCCTTCCAGGTCTTGGTCGGAGAAGACTATGACCTGGGGCGGGGCCTTGGGTGGCTCTAGGGCTCGGCTCGCCCGCTCGGCATGACGCTTCCTTCCACGGCTGCTGTCGCCTCCTGATGCTATTCCTCTAGAGATGACGTTGATGTGGACCCCTCGGGGGGCGTTGTCAATCTCCTTTGCGGCGCCTTGATCTTCTCTGTGCTCGGCAGTGAACCGAGCCAGATGCCCCAGGCGGATGAGGCGCTCGATCTCGTCTTGGAGCTGGTGGCAATCACCGGTGTGATGCCCGTGATCACCGTGGAATAGACAATGTCTGTCTCACTTGCGGTTCTTCGACCTCATCGGCTCGGGCTGACGGAGAAGTCCCGAGTCTTTGACGTCTTCATAGATTTCATAGACTGGGTCGGTTAATGGGGTGTACCGCTCGTACTTCCGCTTGCGCTCTCCATCTCGATCCCGCTTCTTTCCCGAGCTAGGATTTGGCTCGGGGCCCCGCTTCTTGTCCCCCTCCCGACCCGAGCCGGTTGCATCTCGGCAAGCGCTGAGCACTTCCTCGCACTCGGCGTGGCGCAGAGCCAGAGTCACTAGCTCGACAAGGGTCGAGGGAGGGTGGAGGATGAGTTCGCGGCGGAGATTCTCATCCTGGGTACCCCCGGTCAGGGCGGTTGTGGCCGAGGCCACATCCAGGTGGGGGATTCGGAGGGCTTCCGATTTACACCGGTGGACGTAAGCCCGGAGCCTTTCCCCTTGCGCCTGTTTGAGGGCCAAGAGCCCCGCCACCGACCTTGGGGGGGCACTTCCGGCGAAGCTCTCCTTGAAGACTCGCCCGAACTGCTTGAAGTGTCGGATGGATCCGGGGGCGAGGGCCCGGAACCACGCTTGAGCGCCCTGGACCAGAGTGGTCACGAAGGCTCGACACTTGATGGGGTCCGATGCTCCGTGTAGAGTCATCAGGGCGTCGAAGCTGTCATAATGGTCGGCCGGGTCGCCCTGGCCGTCGTAAAGCTTGAAGGTTGGTATGGGGGCTCTGGGAGATACCTCTGCCTTCAAGATATACTCGGAGAACGGGGATTTCTCCTCGTCTTCCGGGGAAGAGGCCTTCTGCAGGGCGCGAAGGGAGCTCTCCTGCTCAGCGAAGCGCCTTTCGAAGTCTCGCAGCCGGAGGGATAGCTCCGGTTGCTGTCGTGCCGCGAGGCTAGGGGGGTGCCTTGGCGGTCTCCGGGGGCGTTGGCTTCCGGATCGGGCCATTGCGCCCCCTGCCTTCCTTTCCTTGGTGTGGAGGAGGCCTCTTGCTCCGGAGGCGGAGCTTGCGAGGGTCCTCCGACCCTGTTACGGATGAGCTGCTGGCTGCGGAGGGTGAAGCGGCCCCCAGCTGTGTGCTGGGATGTACTCCTGCGGGGGGGGCTCCCTGACGGGGTGCGGGACCTTGCATCCCTGGCCGCCTGGGTCTTCATGAGATCCACGAGGACATCCAGTTTGGTGTTGTGGGCCTGGAAGGCTTCGGCGCCACCATAGGGGGGTAGCCCCGCTGTCGCGGGGGGGGGGGGGGGGGGGGGGGAGTGGTGGTGGTCCGTCGGCGGGGATGCTGGCGTTGGAGGTAGGGTTCTGTGAGGCCCTGGAAGGGCCATCCCCTGCCGCTACCACGGCCTTACCCCTTTCGTCGGCAGACCTCCTCCCCGAGCTCCTCCGCACCATGTTGGCTCTTCGTGCGTTTCCCACAGACGGCACCAGATGAAGAGGCGAAATCTCGCGCTGGTTCCTGAGCTGGCTGGTGATCACCAAGATGATGAACTGCAAGACAGGGAAACGGGTCAGAGGGCCCAGGGGGATTCCCTGGGGCAAGATCCTCCGACGCTCAAGTCAGTAGAGCAATGGTGGGAGCAGCGATAGGGAGGGGGAGATGAGAGCGCGAGATCCCTCTCCACCGATGGGGTGAAGTGGTCCTTGCTCAGGAGTTTGGGGGTGGAATCATACCCTTCTTCACTTGCCTTTCGCCGGAGGATATCCCATGTTTTTATAGCGCGCCGCCTTCTGGAGTCCTGCAAGCTGAGAGGTCTCCGGTGGAGGTTACGTCTCCGTCATGGGCTTTGATGGTCTCATCGTGGGGGCGTTATCCTCGCGGGGAAACCGAAGCTCCTGGACTTCTTAGTGTTTGGCCCGCTATGGACTCTAACGGCTGCAATGATGAATATCTCATCGGTCGTCCCGAGCTTAAGGGGGCCGGCCCTATCGGGCGATAGGCCTAGCTCGGTGAGGAGATGGGTCGGATAGACCGGCTAGTGCTTCCCCCCTTCGGGCGGAGGGGTAGCTCGTGCGCGGGTCTTCCTGTGACCTGACCGAGGCTCGGGCTCTCCGAGCCTTGGGGCCACCTAGGAGAGTTGTTTCCTCGAGCATTGTTTTATTGGGCTTTTCCGAGTGGGCCCTGTGGGCTGTCACTTGGGCGAGCTTGCCTCGTTGGGCCTTGTTGGGCCTAGTTGGGTCTGCTCTTTGAGTGGGCTGCAGGAATCCCCCTCTCCAGCGTGATTTTACCTTATTCTTTAGAGCTAAAACGCTAATCACTTTAATATTACCAATCATGTTGATGTGAAGATACCTACTGGGCAAGTGTGCTCATTACCTACTTTTCAATCTTTTCAGGAGATGCAAGTAGTTCGGATTCGGATTTGAGTTATTCAAGTGATGGGTCCGAGAGAGAATGAAAGTCTCATAAAATTGAGAGAGAAGACTTAGGAAGTCAATAATGTCTAGATCGAGTTCATGTAATTTTCTCTTTATTGAGTCAACTAGATTTGGAATCATCTATGTACTTGGATTTTTATCATTTTTATCATTAATGAAAGGAGAAGTTGATTAAATTATTGTGCAATTGCATCTTATGTGTGATTGTCTTGCGCTCTGATTAATCTTGCTTGCAAGAGGCTTACCATGCCGGTTGTTCACGATTCCCAAAATTATCTTCCGCTGTATTAAAAGCTCGGGGCGTGATAACCAGACTCCTATCTCATAGAATGTTGTTGTTTCCATTCATAACATTCACATCGTATTCACATTCATACTCATTTTACAAATACTAGCATGATACTTTATCATAACAAGCATGCTTTTCAATGGTTTTAGTGGTCTAAACATACTTATATGCTGACTGATGTGGAATAGTGCATCATCAGGCTACTATATAGAAGAGGACAGGTTTATTTCTAGGCTACACATGCATAGAAAATGATGTATATCAGCAAGTACAAAAATTCTGGGTGCATGAAATTTCTATAGGAAGGTTCTACCTTGGTTTCCTATCATTTCCTATTTTTTCCAGATTTTTATGAATTGAAATGCCCTTTTAAAATGCCCTTTTTCTCAGTTTCTGGAAATTGGGTCAGAACCACAGGTGCATCGACCTACCGACATGTGCATCGACCTTACCATGGTCTGCACCATATGTGCACCGACCTATGTAGGGCTCTAACGTATGTGCACAGACCTGTGTAGAGATTTTAACATATGTGCATCGACCTGTGCAGGGGCTCTAACGCATGTGCAGCGACTTGTGCATGGATTTTAACATATGTGCACAGATCTGTGCAGGGACCTTAACACATGTGCACTGACCTGTGCAAAGGCTCTAACGCATGTGCATCGACCTGTGCAGGGACTTTAACGTATGTGCACTGACCTGTGCAGGGATTCTAACATATGCGCACCGACCTGTGCATGGAATCTAACACACGTGCACCGACCTGTGTAGGGACTTTAACATATGTGCACCGACTTATGTAGGAGCCTTACCTTGGACTGAACCAAATGTGCATCGACCTTACCTTGGACTGGACCAAATGTGCATCGACCTTACCTTGGACTGGACCAAATGTGCATCGACCTTACCTTCGACTTAACCAAATGTGCATCAACCTTACCTTGGACTGGACCAAATGTGCATCGACCTTACCTTGGATAGAACCAAATGTGCATCGACCATACCTTGGATTGAACCAAATGTACATCGACCTTACCTTGGACTGCACCAAATTTGCATCGACCAGACTGGGGTTTCAATACAAGTGCTCTGACCTTGACTGTGGCTGCACCATGTGTGGACCGACCTGACTGGGGGCTGCACCATATGTGCACCGACCTGACTGGGGGTTCCAATACATGTGCTCTTACCTGACTGGGGGCTACACAACATGTGCACTGACCTGACTAGGGGTTCCAACACGTGTGCTCTGACCTGACTAGGGGCTGCACCACATGTGCACCGACCTGCTGGGGGCTGCACCACATGTGCATCGACCTGACCAAGGGTTCCAACACATGTGCTCTAGCCTGAATGGGGGCTGCACCATATGTGCTCTGACCTGACTGGGGGCTGCACCGTATGTGCACCGGCCTGACTGTGGGTTCCAATACTTGTGCATTGACTTGACTGAGGGTCCTAATTTCGATAAACAAAACTCAGGGGAACCTCATGAAAGTATTTTTCTTGAAGGGAAATCTATAAATTAAGCATAGTGGTTGATTCCTTTTACCCTTAGTCCCTCTTTGAAATGTAGAAAATATTTTGAAATCACTCTAATGCATAGTTCACCCCTAAAATTTGAGGTTAGGTGCCTACCTTTGAGATGTTAACCGATGATCCGGGGATAATATCCACACCCCAGATCCACCTCAGCATTACCCTTCGATCCGGGGATGAGATTCACACCCCAGACCCTCCCGAGACTCTTGCACGTTGTCCTAGGAATTGTAGGTTTACCCCCCCCCCCCCCTTCGCAAGGCCAAGGTCCCTCACCTCTCTTCTCTCTCAAGTGAAACTGTAGATGGTGGATGTTGAGGATAGGTGTTGCTAAAGGCTGACCACCCTTGGAACCCACTTCCTTATATAGGTTTCAAGCCTTCCAAGGCCCTTCCCATGTCCAGCAAGGTTCAGCCCAGCCCTAAGGTCGATGGCTTAACGAGGGGGTTAATGCTAAGTAGCCCTTCGGTTTGAACAGAGGTGACCCTTCGTGTACCCGGTCATACATGCGAGTGAGAGCATCTTTCTGTTGGGATTTGAGTTGGGGTGTCTTCATATGAAATCAATAGGACTTCTGGATCTAACTCTGGGTCATAGTTTCATTGAATTTCCTCATTTCTAACCCGAGTTATGATTTTCGTAAGATTATTACTTATTCCGGTGACCTTTTGGTAGCCCAAGGTAATCTAGGTATAACTCTAGTATCCAGGCAGAATTTGATCTTGACCTCAACATAGAAGTTGTAGCTAACATTCTACTAGAGATTGTGGCCTTAGTTTCAAGTTATTTCATTAACCACAGACGAAGTTATAAATTTTCCCATTAACTACCTTTGAATTCCCCCAACAGTCACACCTCTTTGTGACAGCTGGAAGCCAAAGGGCTCAGAGCCCTGGTTCTGGTGCGAATTGGGCTTCCATCCCAGCAGAGGAGTTTGGGCTAAGGGCCCAAGCTTTCTAACAAGCCTAGTTTCATCCCATTTAGTTGACTATGGATCAAGATATCCTTATTTTAACGGGTGACTACATTTTTTGTAACTATTTCGACCCACTATCAGAATTCCCTCTTCCCTCCCTATTAGGCCTAATTTCAGAAGTTGTATTCTTCACCTAAGTTATCCCTTACCCAATGATTGTTGCATGGGCTTTGGTTTCACCCAATTCTGATCTTCCTACATTGGGTTATGGATTTTCTAAGAGTTCTTAAATAATCTGTACAGATTTCTAGCCCGTTGAGTTCATGGGTCCGAATTATACCAGATTGGGCTAGTACCCAATTAGCGGTCATAACATCCTCTCCCCCTTAAAATAATTTCATCCTCAAAATTTAATTGAAAAACTTACCTTAAATGAAAATTACTCACCGAATAGTTGAGGGTATTTTTGACACATCTTGTCCTCCGGCTCCCAAGTTGCTTCCTCGGAATGAGAGTTCCTCCATAAGACTTTCACCACCCGGATGGTCTTATTCCTCAATGCTTGTTCCTTTCGGTCTATGATCTCACTGGGCTGCTCCACATAAGATAGATATGCTCAAACTTCCAGGGGCTCATATTCTATCACATGCGCGACATCTTGGACATATTCTCCGAGCATGGAGACGTGAAAAACCGGATGCACATGCGCCAAAGCGGGCGGGAGTGCAAGTCGTTAAGCCACCTCACCGACCCTTTACAAAATCTCAAAAGTCTCGATGTATCTGGGATTGAGCTTGCCCTTCATTTTAAAACGCATGACTCCCTTGGTAGGAGACACCTTTAGGAACACATGGTCCCCTTCTACAAACATCAACTCTCTCCGCTGCTGGTCTACATAACTTTTCTGACGGCTCTGGGCTATGAGGAGTCGTTGTCGGATCATGGATATCTTCTCTGAGCAGTCCTGTACCAATTGTCGCCCGAACAATTATTTCTCGCCAGCTTCATACCAGCATACCGGTGACCTACATGGCTGCCCATAGAGTGCCTCATAAGGTGCCATTCCAATGGCGGAGTGGTAGCTATTGTTGTATGCAAACTCTATCAGTGGTAAGTGATCATCCCAGTTTCCTCTTCATTCAATGCTGCACGCCCTCAGCATATCTTCTAGAGTTTGGATGGTACACTCGGATTGCCCATCGGTCTGAGGATGAAAGGCCGAGCAGAGCCGCAACTCTGTCCCCATAGCCTGCTATAAACTCTTCCAGAGTCTCGCAGTGAATCGAGGGTCCCGATCAAAAATGATGGACAAGGGTGCACCATGTAACCGAATAATCTCAGCGATGAATAGTTTCGCTAAGGATTCGATTGGAGTTTGCTTGTTGACGGGCAGGAAGTGTGCAGTCTTTGTGAACATGTCCACGATTACCCAGATTGTGTCATGCCTTCTCCTGGTCATGGGTAGGCCAGACACAAAGTCCATGGTGATTTGTTCCCATTTCCATTGGGCCATTTCAATAGTCTGGAGAGGATCGCCAGGTCTTTGGTGCTCAATTTTTACATGCTGACAAGTGAGACATTTGGACACGAACTCCACAATGTCTCGCTTAATTCTCGGCCACCAATACATCCTCTTCATATCTTGGAACATCTTGGTGCTTCCGGGGTGGATGGAAAACTTTGACCCATGAGCCTCCGGCATCAATTCCTTCTTCATCTCCACATCGTCTGGTACACAAATCCTTCCTCAGAATACAATCAGTCCATCAATCCTTATTTGGAAGTCCTCATTGTCCATTTGTATCTGCAATGCCATGTCCTGCCTTTGTGCCTCAGCAATTCTATCTAAGTATGCAGGTCTTGCCGACAACCCAGCTAGGAGACCGAACTGCTTCCCTTTCTCGGGTCGTGATTCGATCACTCCCTCCATCATATCCCACTCTCGATGCAAACTCAACGCCATCAACTTTCGGCTAAGAGCGTCCGCCACCACATTCACCTTGCCCGGATGGTACTGTAAGGCAAAGTCATAGTTCTTCAATAGTTCGACCCATCTCCTTTGCCTCAAATTGAGTTTCTTCTGGGTGAATGTGTACTTGAGACTCTGATGGTCGGTGAAGACCTCAAACCGAACCCCATATAAGTAGTGCCTCCAGATATGCAAAGCGTGGACCACTGCTGCCATTTCCAGGTCATGAGTGGAGTAGTTCCTTTCATGGTCCTTCAGCTGTATTGAGGCATAGGCGATCACCCGGCCATTTTGCATCAGCATGCACCCGAGGCCGATTCTAGAGGCATCTGTGTAAATAGTGAAGCCATCGTCCCCTCGAGGGAGTGCCAACACCGGGGCCGTAGTCAATTTTTCCTTGAGCACTTGAAAGCTATCTTCACACTCCTTTGACCAAATAAATTTTGCTCCTTTCTTGGTCAGCTTGGTCATTGGGGCTGCAATGGTGGAGAAACCTTTGATGAACTGGCGGTAGTATCCAGCCAGTCCAAGGAAGCTTCTAATCTCCATGACTATCTTCGGTGCTTCCCACTTTGACACTGATTCTACCTTGCTCAGGTCCACCGCTATACCGTTCTCGGATATGACATGTCCGGGGAACATAACCTGATCTAGCCAAAACTCGCACTTGCTGAATTTGGTGAAGAACTTGTTTTCCCTGAGGGTCTGTAGAACCGCTCTCAAGTGCTACCGGTGTTCCTCCTGGCTGGCAGAATATATTAGGATGTCATCTATAAAGACCACGACAAACTGATCTAGATAAGGATGGAAGATCTGGTTCATCTGCTCCATGAACACAGCCGGAGCATTGGTCAACCCGAATGGTACTACTAGGAATTCGTAGTGACCATACCGAGTCCTAAAGACCATCTTCGACACAACTTCGAGCTTGATTCTGATCTGGTGATAACCTGTCCTCAGATAAATCTTGGAGAAGACTTTGGCAGGTGATAGTTGGTCAAACAACTCCTCAATCCTCGGCAGAGGATACTTGTTCTTTATGGTGACCAGGTTGAGCTTGCGGTAATCAATGCATAGCCGCATGATCCCTGTTGACACCCATTTTTGCCTATGAGTTGAGTCACTCCTCTTACCATCATTTGTTGATGCCTCGAGTTGTCCATCACTCATTGGGCTATTTTCAGATATGTCTTTGGGCTTGTTTTATGGGTATCTCCCTCCCTGGCTGAGTTTGATCTCGGATTCGGGCTTAATGGGCCTCGATTTCATTTGATTTTGGGTTAAATGGGCTTATTTATCTCATTTTATCAATTTTAAACGCCCAGGCTGTACGCGGTCTCATGACAGGTCGTTCATTGATGAGGCGGTTTTCTTTGAACCATTTATTGATTTAATGGATATTTATTTATATTTCTAAATTTCCACCGACAAGTCCTTGCACGGTTTGAAGATAGCCGTTTATATCAATTACACGGCCAGGCATTAGACCATCCAGTTCCTAGAGTCCACATCCGGTTGGTTTTTTAGATAATTATCTATTTATCTTATTTTTCTAGATTTATCATCGATAGGTGTACACGGTCTAGCATTGGACCGTTCCACTGTTGAGTGGTCTAGCAGTAGACCGTTTTATCCTCAAGAGTCCAATGCCATGACAGCTAGTCAGTTCGGTGGATAATTAGATAATTTCACATTTTATTTGTTTATCACCGACAACATTGGACGGTCTAGGGATGGACCGTGTAATGGTCTGGGCGATCTATCGCACGACCGTTTACATGCTCGAAACCCGTGGATTATGTGAGTTTTCTCTCTCCACCCGTGGTTAATTCTCCACCTTCCTCCACCATTTTCTCCGTAGTTTCTCAACCAAATGAGGTGCCGTTTGGACCTGGTGGAAGATAAGAGGTTTATCTATGAATTTGATTTTATCATCTCGGATTAATATCCACTGGAAAATCCAATTTCGAGATTTGACTTCTAGGGCTCTATAAATAGGACCTGTAGTCCAAGCTTGAAAAGGGGGAGATCCAACGTCGACGGCGAAGCTCTGCCGAATTTTTGAGCGAACTGTAGCCAGGGAGGGAGGCTTTCTACATCCCCATAAGCCTCCGGTTCAAGGGAGTAGTCATTTGATTTGAGTTTTAGTCACGTTGTTTAGTCTTTAGTTCATTCATTGCATGCTTGTTTTCCCCATTTCTTCCCACATTTTTGCATTATTTCACATCATTTCACACCCCCCCCATTCATTTTTGACACCCTATAGGGGTTTAAAAATCTCTCAGGTATCGCCCCTTCCAAGTCATTACGTCGATTTTCCATTTCGTTCTATAGTTACTACACGTTTTAGGGCTAATTTGGGTGTTGTTTGCTTGTCTTTCACGTTGTTTTGCAGGTCAGCATCAGCATAGCACGAGGCCCATCCCCTCTGGCCGGTCGGAAGGGGTGGAGGATCAGGTCTCACAACTTTGGAGTCTGGTGCTTTGGACAGTCGTCTTCCGTCCATTTGCGGATAAGAACGGTCCTTTACGAGCCGTTCAAATCTTGTAGGCGGCTGTCTAAGAACTGTTCTATCGCCAGATCTGTCTTTGTCCCGCTTCCTTCTACAGCGTTGTAGGCGGTTTGTCGAGCGACCGTTCCATTCACTGAGCGGTCCCCCCAGGACCGTGTATACTTGTCAGCACTGCATCTTGGGCGAGTGCTTCCTCCCTCTTTCCAAGGTACGTCTTACCATATGGTACCCGTGTCTTGGTGGCGATCATGATCACACACACTTCTTCACTCTTTCTTTCTTCCTTAGTTTGGTTTGTCTTTACACTTTGATTACTAGAAAAGGAAGGTAAGAAGAAAGAACGGTGGGAAAACATGTCAACAGTCCCATCCTTCTTCCGCACGAACAAGACTGGTGCTCCCCACGGGGACACACTGGGCCGAATGAAGCCTTTGTCTAGTAGCTCTTGCAATTGCCTCCTAAGTTCAGCAAGTTCTGTCGGAGCCATTCGGTATGGTGGAACAGAGATGGGTGCGGTGCCTGGTACTAGCTCAATTGAGAACTCTGTCTCTCGGGCTGGTGGTAGTCCCGATAGATCCTCGGGAAATACATCAAGAAATTCTCAGACTACGTCCAATTCTTCTAAGATCTTGACGGAGCCTTCTTCAAGCACCACACTAGCTAAGAAATAGTCGCATTCTCTGCTGATCAGCATGGAGGCCCAGATGGCTGATACCATCATTCTCCCGGACTTGTCCTTAGGGCATTGAAAGAAGAATATCTCCTTCCCCGATTTCTGAAAAATCACCCTCTTCCGACGGCAGTCCAAGAGAGCGTAGTGTTTATCTAACCAGTCCATTCCCTGAATGAGGTCAAAGTCATTCATATCTAGGATATATGCTTCTCCCAGCAATATCCTCCCATTGATGTTGATTTCTATAGTGGGGAACACAAGCTTGGTGTGGACTTGTTTCCCGGTTGGTGTGCTAACTATCTTTTCTCCTAAGAATGTGGCTTGGGGTCGGTTCTTTAGTTAGTTGGCAAAACTAGTGGATATGAATGTGTGTGTAGCTCCTGGGTCAAACAAGACCTTTGCATAAATATTATCCACAAGGAGCATACCTTCAGCCACGGTCGGGGTATTATTTGCCTCTTCTTGCATTAGCGCATAGACTTGCCCTTTGTACTGAATCTTCTCTTGTGGAGAAAATGGCTTTTGTTGAGCCTTCTTATGGAAGTTCCTCGTGATGTGTCTGGCCTCGCCGCATTCATAACACTTGCCTTCTGTCCTCCAGCATTCTTGTCCCCGATGGTTGCGCCCACACTGGATACAAAACGGAATCCCCGGTCCGCCCCTCAGAATCGGTTCCTGGCGCGCCACCTTTTCCTTGTCTCGCCTCCCTCCGGCCTGCATAGGCCTCTTGCCCGATGACTTCTGCTCCTCAATGAACCTATAAATGAACATTTGTTAGAACTTACCCTTATATATCTCCTAACTTTTATGGCTTCAGCCATTACCTTGTATTCTCTTGTTCGGCTAGATGAGCAAGCCTCAGTGCCGTTGGGTAGGAGCCAGGGTCTTGGGTTGCAACATAGCGTCGGACATTGCCACGCAGCCCGTTGATGAACTTCTTCACTTTCTGACATGCGTCATCGAATATGTGTGAAGCATATTGACCCAGAGCTGAAAATTTGACCTCATAGTCGGCTACCGACATGTTTCCTTGCTCAAGGCTAAAAAATGTATGCTCCTTAGCATCTCGCACATGCTCGGGGAAATACTTTTCTCAGAAGACAGCCAGTAATTATTCCCATAGTATATCACCATCGTGGTAGTCCGCGAAGGTGGTCCGCATCTTGGCCTTCCACCACAAGTCTGCCTGGTCTTGTAGAACATAAGCTGCCAGATTCACTTTCTCCTCTTCGGGGCATCACATTACACGAAATTTCTTCTCCATTTCGCTGAGCCACGACTCAGCCACCTCTGGACGGCTCTTCCCCTCAAAAATAGGAGGCGCCAATCTTAGGAACCGATCGAGCGCCGACAGGTCATGACGTGGTGCGGCTGCGAGCTGCTGCAGCATTTGTTGCAGCATGGCCTGCATCAGCCCTTGGAAGCTCTGCATAAAGCCCTCCACGTTGACTCCCGCATTGGGCACCTGTCTACTGCCAACTGCAAGTGCATGGACAGCCCCGTCATACGCCCCATTTGGGTCATCTACCCCCGATCCCCTCTCATCCACCTAGGGAAGATCTCTTTGCCTTCTTGGCGGCATGGTTCTGAAAAACATACAATTGTTTAAGTGAGAGGGTGTAAATGGTTTCAAACATACTCTACCCATTCCCCACTCTAACCTATCACTTCCTCCACTATGGAACATCTGGAATGGTTGTAACCATGGTTTATCTCTCAAGCTCTGTGATGTGACACGAACTGGGACCTAAGTGGCAAGCAAACACAATGACTAGGCAATGTCACACAAGCGGACTCACCCGCGTTTGGCACACTCGGGTCCGTAGGTGGACCAGTAATGGGGTGAGGGTCCGAGGTTGGACCGGTGGCTTCCAAGGATATGACTGACTTGGGGAGGACCCCTAGGGGCCAGGGTTGCCCAAATTCACGGGCGGTCAGCACGCCGAAGGCATGGGTTGAAGGGTCACTCTCACAACTCACCCGCGGCGACCACTCAAACATAAGCAAGTTTAGAACGGGCACTCACTCACCGTTCGATGGAGTTAAGAAGCAATACTAATTAAGCAAGATCTACCAACAAAGGGAGGGGTCCAGAAGCTCACCTGATCAGCGTGAAGACGCCGATCCCGGCCGGAGATGATGGCGAGCGGGGAGGCGTGGGTATGCACCCGAATGCCACGCCGGTGAAGCTTCAACCTGCTCAAACGTTTACAAAACTACACCCCATGCAAGGGGGGAGTGGGGAAGGGAAGACAACGATTACATCCAAACACTACCTCCACACAGGGAAGGGCCTTCAGCCGGCCAAGCGGGGAGGGGAATTCGAGCTAGAAGTGATGAAAGGAAGCCGATGCCGAATCTGTCCACATTCTAGAATCAGGGACCAGCAGTTGAAGACGGCACCTCTGTGACCTCTCCTGATTTTTGCTGATGACGGGACCAGTGGGGAATTCTTTGTAACTGGAACGGAAAAACGTCTGAATTTTTCTGATTTCTTCTGGTGCCAACGCTGGTCTGGGTGGAGGCTCGAACAGGGTGGTAGCTTCTCGGAATTGGCTGCTTCAGGTTTCCAAAAGTAGGAAGACGAGGATGCCACGACCGCTCCCGAACTCAGAATCAGGTGCCGCCAGGGCCGTTAGAACCGTTGACAGGTCCTCTTCGAAGCAAAACTAGCGGGGAAGCCAAACGTTGTTGGAGAAGGCCAGTGGGCTCTGAACTCTGATGAGAGGTCGGTGCAGACTGTGGGGAAGCAGAACCGTGCACCCGGGGGAGAAAATTGATAACTCCTGGTTCCGGATGCCAAATTGAGCTCTACTTTTTGGAGGTGAAAGAAGACTTAGAATAGAAAATGTTTTATGAATAACGCTTGCTCAGATTCCTAGTAGGATGGCCGCAGTAGATCTTCCACTCTGGTTCTGGTCCCTTGCCTGAGAAGTCTTGCGCAGTCGTGGTAGATCGCCTCCTCCGAACATCTCCGATCTTGGAAGTCGGCGGGACCGCCACCGTTGGAAATCTGACTGGGAGACACTTCCAACGATATATAGTATGCCCTCTGAAGCTTCTAGGTGAAGACAGGGCAGCCTCTGCAACTGGGAACTCCTCTGTTGCCTGCGGACTGAAAACTGTAGGTTGAAGATGGTGGGGGGAAATGGGGTATATGGGAGGGGAAGTGGGGGTGGATGAGTGTGGGGAGAGCCCTGGCTGTGAGGGGGTCTAGGAGGGGGTGTTCCAAGGTGTGGATGGGGGAGAATGGGGTCTGGAAGGTGGTGTTTGCAGTGGGTGAGAGGGGAGCTGCGAATTTGGGATGGGTGGGGGAGAGAGAAGGAGAGATCTCTCTCCAAAATTTGAAAATGGACCAATGTGGTTAATGGGGCTTTGGGGATGGGAAGGGTTGTGTTGGGAAAGGGAAGGGGTGCTTGGGGAGTGGGGAATTCTCCCTTGGGAGATGAGAGGGTGCTTAGGGAAGGGAGTTGAGTAGGTGGTGGAGTTGGGATTGGGGGGGAGGTCTCTTGGAACTAGGGTGGAGTAATGAGGGTGGGGTAGTTGGGAGGATGAGTAATGAGGGGGAGAGAGAGAGAATTGATGATGTGGAGGAGAGAGAGGGAGGAGAGGAGAGAGAAAGTGGCGTCCTCCTCCTTGAAGAGAGAGAGAGAAGAGAGAGAAGTGAGATAGAGAGAGAAGGGGAATCCACCCCAAGAGAGAGAGAGAGAGAGAGAGAGAGAGAGAGAGAGAGGTTTGGAGAATCCACTCCAATATGACACTAGAACTCACTTGATTTAAATTGATCATAAAAGGGTTGTTACAAATGAGAGAGGGGAGGGACTATTTATAGACTCCATACTTTTGCTAAGACCAAAATAGCCCTGATAAATAAGTAAATGACCAAAGCAGTCTAAGGGAGGGGCGCCCCTGGGCCTAGCCCATTATTTGGGCCCATTAGCCTATCAAACCAACCATATGACAACTAACATAGAAAAATGACCCACTAACCTAGGTACATGACTCAAATAAAGGGAAAATTACAATGACATGACTTAAATAAAGTATGAAAATTACATGACTCGACTCAGAAAAATATGACGGACACAATAGAGCTATGCTGGCGAGCAATCGAAGCTGTGGAAAAATGTGAAGGGCGAGAGATGCCCCCATCATACCCCCGGGGTGCGAAGAACTCGACTCCGTCGAGTATGGGTCCGCCAGGGGAGAGGTCCTCCAATGCAGCTCCGGGCGAGCCACAACCTCCTAACTCAACCTCACATCCTTAGCCGGGGGACGACTCTTCATCCTCTCAAGGTGGCTCGGGCACACCCTCTTGTTGGCGATGGTACCCTACTTGCCTAGTATTGCCTCCGTGTGCACACGTCGGACTCTCAAGCTGATATGTGGAGGTTCTCCGAGGGTGTCACTCACAAAGGTGGGGGTAGGCTCAAGGTTCTCACTGGGATCCACCACAGTGCCCTTAAAGAGTGCTAGATCCGCCACGTGAAAAGTAGGGTATATCCCAAAATCCCATCGGTAGATCCAACCCGTAAGCCAGGGTGTCAAAGTCACTCGGAACATGGAAGGTCCAAGTCCTCGTGCCCTCGGTTTGGAGATAGCCCTAGGGTAGAGCCACTCCAATGTCACCATTACCAAGTTGCCTACTTGGAATCCTAAGTGGCGCTGACGAGCTATTGCCCGCTCAATATGAACCTCACCGTTCGTTGCAAAATGCTTGCTTGGATACACATGCCATGCACTACGGGGTGGTGGGTGTGTGGAAATGTGTGTGGATAAAGGTGGACCATGACATCCATAGATGGACCTATCATGCCATGATGCCATATGAACCTTGATGAGCCTTGGTGGGCCGGGGCAACCAAATGTGGCCCTATCATGCATGGACTTCCTAACAAAGGTTGGAGGGCCGGGGCATCCGTAGGTGATCCGGTCATGCATGGGGGTGACAAATGCCGGGGTACCCAGACATCCAAGAATGCTCCTATCATGCTTAAGGCTCATGATGAATGAAGGTGGACCATTACATCCGAATATGGACCACTCATGCTTCCTACTTGACATGTGGGTGATATGGATGAATGGACCCAACTTATGAATCATGTCAAGTGGTTTTGTATGCCAAGACTTATGCATTCTTGTGCCAAAGATGTCTCATATGTGTGGAATTTTGGACTTCCATTGGAATGGATCATAGGAATCATAAAATGAGTTACCAAGGGGGAGGAGCTCTATGTCCTCAAGGTCCTCAAAAGGTGCTAAGTCATCCCTCTTCATGATAACTGGGCCAATGTTCTTGGTGAGTGGGTCGGCCATGAGGGGAGGGCTTGGCTTTCTACCCAATATAAGAAGCTCCAAATTGAGGAGAAGGTTGGGCTCATCGGTGGGTGAGGGTAGGAAAGGGTGGGTGGTGGATAAGGTGGTTGGGTCACATAGGGGCCTAGGCTCCTATAGGAAGGGATCAAAGGGGTAGTGGAAAGGTCTTCCTAGAGGGTGGCACTCTATGTCTTCAAGGTACCCAAACGGTGAGTCATCCTCCTCTAAGATAATTGGGCCAAGGTCTCTAGTGGGTTGGCCAATTAAAGCAATTGGAATCTTGATGGGTGGGAAGTGGGCCAAGATTAGTTTCTCATCCTTGGGGAGAAAGAGGAGGATTTCACTCGTATAATGGCCGCTAGTGTTGATGGAAGTGATGGAACCGGCGGCAGGGTAAGCTAGGAAGGGTCCACTAGAGTAGATGGGGCTAGACTCCAATGGTCCTATGGCTAGCATATTGGTCTGGTAGACATGCCATTGTAAACAATTCACTAGGTCCCCTAAGCCTTCCACAAAGTAGGAGGTTTGAAGTGTGACATGGGAAGACCGGGTGGGCACAATTTGGACTTGATATGCCAAGGGTGAGAGGTAAGGTGGTGAGCTAGGAATGGTGGGGCCTTGCTTAAGCCATTGGAGTATGGACTCATTCATGGTTAGGGTGTGCGGCTCATGAGGACCCGAACTAGGAGAGGTGGGTGGAAGTGGGGGGTCTAGGATGTTCTCTATGGTGGGAGGTGAATCCAGATTGGCATCCATCTCCACTTGGGTATGTGTGTGGGCCACAACTTCCAAGGATAATGGGGTAGGATAGTCTATGGTGGGTGGAGTGATAATGGTCAGTGCATGGTACTCTTGGGGTGGTGAACATGGGTGGACTTGGGTTGGGCTTGGTCGGAGAAGTTCTTGGGTGGGAGTTGGGGTCGGGGGTGAAAGATCGATTGGTTGAAGAGGTTTGGGTTGGGGTGCGAAGATCTTTCTAAGATCAGCCCTCATTTCATCCCAAGATTCAATGGGTGCTTCCCCTTTGGCTTCTCTCAAACCTACAATGTTCTCCCATTCTTTCTTAGCTTGGGGCCAGACTAAACTCTTGGCATAGTTGACTTGGACAAGCCCTGACAGGGTAAACCTCCCAAAGTGTTGGTCTATGGACTTCTCCCATTCTAGATATATGCTAGGGCGGGATCCATCAAACACAAAGGCTTCTAATAGGCCTAAGAGTGGCGAATATGCCAAGTATGAGGTAGTCATGATAGTGGACAAGGGTGATGCATGCAATGGCCCTAGGACAGGACTTAGTAGAGACAAGTCTAGAACTTGCTCTGATACCAATTTGATGTTGGAGAGGGGGATTTCTGCAGCCCATTCAAAGAGCAGCCCAACTAGGCCCGGCAGGGCCCAATGAGGCCAAGCTCACCCAAGTGACAGCCCACAGGGCCCACTTAGGGAAGAAAGTCTAATAAACAGCGCTCGAGGAAACAACCCTCCAAGGCGGCCTCAAGGCTCGGAGGGCCCGAGTATCGGTCAGGTCACGAGAAAGGCCCGCGCCCGAGCCATCTCTCCGCCTGGGAGAGGGAGGCGTAGGCTTGCCTATCTGACCCATCTTTTACCGAGCTAAGCCTACCGCCCGGATAGGGATGGCCCCTCTGAGCTCGGAACGACCAACGAATGCTTATCTTTACAGCCGTTAAGAGTCCGCAGCAGGTAGGAATTTAGGAAGGCAAGGGACTTCTTCTTCCCTACGATGATAACGCTCCCACGATAAGGCCATAAAAGCCCACGATGAGGACGTAACCCTCACCTGAAACCCCTCGGCTGGCCGGACTCCAAGAGACGGTGTACTATTTAAACCAGGGATACCCTCCGGCTAAAGGTAAGCCAAAAAAGGCAATCATATGCCCAAAACTCCTGAGCAAGAACCGCTTCACCCTTCTGGTGGAGAGGGATCTCGCGCACAAGCTCTCTCCTCCCTACTATTGCTCCCACCATAGCTCCACTGACTTAAGCATCGGAGGGTTTGCCCCAGGGATTCCCCCTGGGCACTCTGATCCGTTTCCTTATCTTGCAGTTCACGATCTGGTGATCCTCAGCCCGCTCAGGACCAGCGCGAGATCACTCCTTTTCATCTGGCGCCATCTGTGGGAAACGCACAAAAGGCCAGTATGGTGTGAAGGAGCTCAGGGAAGAGGTCCGCCGACGACAGGGGTAAGGCCATGGTAGCGGCGGGGGATGGCCCTTCTAGGGCCTCACAGAACCCTCCCTCCAACGCCAGCGTCCCCATCGACGGACCGCCACCCCCTCCTGCGGTGGTAGGGCTACCCCGCAACGGTGGTGCCTATGCCTTCCAAGCCCTCAACGTGAAACTGGATATCCTTGTGGAACTCATGAAGAACCAGGCGGCTAGGGATGGAAGGTCCCGTGCTCCATCAGGGAGCCCTCCCCGTGAAAATACGTCCCAGCACACCGCCGGAGGTCGCTTCACTCTCCGTGGCCAGCAGCTCATCCGCAACCAGATTTGAGGACCCTCGCAAGCTCCGCCTCCGGAGCAAGAGGCTTCCTCCACGCCAAGAAGGGGAAAACTGGGGGCGCGGCGTCCAAACCCGGAAGTTGACGTTCCCGGAGATCGCCAAGACGCTCCCCCCAGCCCCACAGCACGACAGTAATCAGAACTATCCCTCCAGCTGCGAGATTTCGAGAGACGCTTCGCAGAATAGGAGCGCGCCCTCCGCGCCCTGCAGAAGACCTCTTTCCCGGAGGACGAGGAGAAATCCCCGTTCTCCGAGTACATCTTGAAGGCAGAGATATCTCCCAGAACCTCCATTCCGACCTTCAAGCTCTACGACGGCCAGGGCGACCCGGCCGATCATTACGAGAGCTTCGACGCTCTGGTGACCCTACACGGAGTGTCCAACGCCATCAAGTGCCGAGCCTTCGTGACCACCCTTGTCCAAGGCGCTCAAGCATGGTTCCGGGCCCTCGCCCCCAGGTCCATCCGAGACTTCAAGCAATTTGGGAGAGTCTTCAAAGAGAGTTTCACCGGAAGTGCCCCCCCAAGGTCGGTAGCGGGGCTCCTGGCCCTCAAACAGGCGCAAGGGGAAAGACTCCGAGCTTATATTCACCGATTCAAATCGGAAGCCCTGAGAATCCCCTGCCTGGACGTGGCCTCAGCCACAACCGCACTGACTGGGGGCACCCAGGACGAGAATCTCCACCGCGAACTTGTCTTCCACCCTCCCTCGACCCTTGTCGAGCTAGTGACTCTGGCACTACGCCACGCCGAGTGTGAAGAAGTGCTCAGCGCTTGCCGAGACGCAACCGGCTCGGGTTGGGAGGGGGACAAGAAGCGGGCTTCCGAGCCAAATTCAAGCTCGGGAAAGAAGCGAGACCGTGATGGGGAGCGCAAGCGGAAGTACGAGCATTACACCCCACTAGCTACCCCGGTCTATGAGATTTATGAAGACATCAAAGACTCGGGACTCCTCCGCCAGCCCGAGCCGATGAGGTCGAAGAACCGTAATCGCGACAGGCATTGCTTGTTCCATAGCGATCACGGGCACCACACCGGTGACTGCCACCAGCTCCAGGACGAGATCGAGCGCCTCATCCGTCAGGGGCACCTAGCTCGGTTCACAGCCGAGCGCAAAGAAGATCGAGGCGCCACAGAGGAGATCGACAACGCCCCCCGAGGGGTCCACATCAACGTCATCTCCGGAGGGACAGCATCAGGAGGTGACAGCAGCCGAGGAAGGAAGCGTCATGCCGAGCGGGCGAGCCGAGCCATAGAGCCCCCCAAGGCCCCTGCCGAGTGAGCCCCAGGTCATAGTCTTCTCCGACCGAGATCTGGAAGGGCTGAGCACCCCGCATGACAACGCCCTCGTAATCTCGGCCACAATAAACCATTGTAACATAGATAGGATTCTAGTTGACAATGGGAGTGCCCCTGATGTGTTGTCTTATGACTGTTTCCTTAAGATGGGGGAAGATCCATCCAAGCTCCACCCGGTCCGAACCCCCCTCTCCGGGTTTAATGGCCTGGTCACCTATCCCGAGGGAGCCCTAAGCCTGCCGGTTACCCTCGGCACCCCACCCAGAACCGCTACGGTCATGGTGGACTTCATAGTGATTAAAGGTATGATAGTGTACAACGCCATCTTCGGCCGGGGAATCCTCAGCCGAATAAAGGCCGTACCGTCTACCTATCACCAAAAAATGAAGTTCCCCACTAAAAATGGGTTGGGGGAAGTCCGAGGTAACCAGGCCACGGCCAGAAGGTGCTACAATATCTCGGTGGAAGCAACAAGGCCGGACGGGAAAGATAAGGGTCCCCGGGGAGTCGAGGATAAAACCGCAACCACCGAGCCTGGTGGCGAATTATTGATGGTTTTCCTAAACGATGACCCGACCCTAGGAGTAAGGATCGGAGCCGACCTACCACCCAAGGTTCAGCATCAATATAAAGAATTCCTTTCTGAGTACATCCGAGTCTTTGCTTGGTCCGATGATCAACTGCCAGGAATACCAGAGGAGACAGTGATGCACAAGCTCAACCTCGACCCCGCCGTGAAGCCCGTACAATAGCGCAGAAGGAAGCATGCACCAGAGAAACAGACGATCATCAAGGCGCATGTCACCAAGGGACAAGAGATTGGCCTTTTTAGACCGGTCATGTACCCGACGTGGCTAGCCAACGTCGTCCTGGTACCTAAAGCTTTGGGCAAATGGCGGATGTGCGTGGACTTCACCGATCTGAATAAGGCAACTCCTAAGGACTGCTATCCGTTACCGAGCATCGACCAATTGGTTGACTCAACCTTGGGCAACGAGATACTCAGCTTCCTAGACGCCTATTCAGGTTATCATCAGATCAGAATGGATCCAGAAGATATCGAGAAGACCGCCTTCAATACCGACTACGGCGTATACTGCTACACCCGGATGCCTTTCAGGTTGAAGAACGCTGGAGATACCTATCAAAGGCTGGTCAATCACATGTTCGAGGAGCAGTTAGGTCGGAACATCGAGGCTTACATTGAAGACATGCTCGTCAAGACCCCCAAGGCCCAAGATCACTTCACCGACCTCACCGAAACCTTCAGCACCCTCCTGAAGTACAACATGAAGCTCAATCCTGCCAAGTGCGCCTTCGGAGTAAGATATGGGAAGTTCCTGGGTTTCCTGGTCACTCAACGTGGGATCGAAGCCAACCCCGACAAGGTCCAGGCCATCCTGGACATGCGCCCGCCCACTTGCGTCAAGGACGTCCATCGCCTAACCGGGCGTGTCGCCGCTCTCAGTCGCTTCCTGTCCCATGCGGCCGAACGATGCTTACCCTTCTTCAAACTTTGGAGGGGGCCCAAATTGGCATCTGCTACGTTCGCATGGGATGAGGAATGCCAGAAAGCATTCGCCGAGCTCAAGGAGTTCCTGGCCTCGCCCCCGATGCTCTCCAAGCCCGTTCCGGGCGAAGTCTTGCTGCTCTATCTCTCGGCAACACCATGCACAGTCAGCTCGGTCCTGGTCAGAAATGACTCAGGAATCGAGAGGCCGGTCTACTACACCAGCAAGGTGCTCAATGAGGCTGAAAGGAGGTACCCCGCAATCGAGAAACTCGTGCTAGTGTTGGTTACCTCCGCCAAGCGCCTCCGACCCTATTTTCAAGGGCACCCTATCACCGTGCTAACCAGCGAACCATTGAAGAAGATTCTAGCCCACCCCGAAGCTTCAGGGCGACTCGTCAAATGGGCAATCATGCTTGAGGCCTACGATATCTCGTACCGCCCGCGCTCGGCTATGAAAGGCCAAGCGCTCGTCGACTTCATCGTCGAGAGCACCATCCCGACTGAAGAGAGATCTCCGTCCGCGCCCGGGCCGACCTGGGAACTGTTCGTCGACGGATCTTCCAACTCGGTCGGTAGTGGTGCAGGGATCCTCCTGAGGTCCCCCGAAGGAGTAGAACTACAGTACGCCTTGAAATTCAGCTTTCAGGCGTCCAACAACGCTTCCGAGTACGAGGCCCTTATCTCGGGAGCTCGCAAGGCTCGACGGTTGGGGGCTGAGCGAGTCAAAATCCACACCGACTCCCAGCTGGTCGCTAGCCAAGTCAACGGCGAATACATAGCTCGAGAGGCCCCAATGGTCAAATACCTCCAGCTGGTCAGAGACCTAGCCCAACAGTTCGAGGGATTCGAGGTAGTCCGAATAGCTCGGGAGGAAAACTCCCTAGTAGATGCCCTCTCTCGATTAGCCTCTTCTCTCGACCCTGAAGGTACCCGATCAGTCCTCCTTGAAGAGCTAGAGCGCCCGAGCATTGACTCGAAGCTCCTGGCCGTTGACTCGGCCCTTCCAAGCGACTGGCGCTCCCCCTACCTGTCTTGGCTCCAGGACTCCCGAGAGCCCTCCGACCCTCGGGAGGCACGCCGAATGAAGTATCAAGCCCGACGCTTCGTCATCCTCGATGACACTCTCTATCGGAGGTCCTTCTCTAGTCCCCTCCTGAAGTGTCTCGGCCCCGACGAGGCCAACCGAGCCATCCAAGAGACTCATGAAGGCCTGTGCGGAGCGCATTCAGGAGGAAGGTCTCTAGCCAGGATCCTGCTACCGCAGGGGTACTGGTGGCCAACCTTGCAGCGTGACTGCACGGCCCACGTACAACAGTGTGACCGATGCCAGCGATTCGACCACTTGGTCCATCAGCCGGCTACGGAGCTCATCACCCTTACCGAGCCCTATCCCTTCGCTCGGTGGGGGATCGACATTCTCAGGCCATTCCCTACGGCTCAGTCCCAGAAGAAGTTCATCATCGTCGCCATCGACTACTTCACCAAATGGATCAAGGCCGAAGCCACGGCGAGGATCACCGAGACAGTCATCTGGAGTTTCGTATGGAAATAGATCATTTGTCTCTTCGGCATCTCCCGGGTGATAGTGAGCGACAACGGTCGGTAATTCGATTCTCATTATTTTCGAGACAGATGCGCCGACCTAAACATTCGCAACCACTTCACTTCGGTCGCCCACCCTCAGGCCAACGGGCTGGTCGAAAATGCCAATAAGAGTATCTTAAAAGGCATAAAGACCAGACTCGGCAAGGCCAAGGGTAGCTGGCTCGAGGAACTGCCCCGCGTACTTTGGTCACACTGAACGACTCCCAGAACGGCAACCGGTGAAAGTCCTTTCCAGCTAGTGTATGGCACTGAGGTCGTCATTACGTTAGAGGTTGCCGACCCGTCTCTCCGAGTCATCTGCTACTCGCCCAAGGCAAACGAGCAAAAATTACTTGAGAACCTCGACCTAGCTGATGAACTCTGAGAGATCGCCAATATCCGAGCTACGGAGTACCAACGCCGCCTCACGCGATACTACAACGCCAAAGTCTGAAACAGACACTTTCAACCGGGAGACTTCGTCCTCAGGAAAGCCGAAGCCTCTTGACCACTAGAGGCGGCGGGCAAGCTATCCCCTAATTGGGAAGGCCCCTACCGAGTGGTCGAGACGCTCGGGAAAGGTGCGTATAGGCTAGCTACAGCGGAAGGGGAGCCCATCCCTCGGACGTGGAATGCAGCCGCACTACGCAAATTCTACTTTTAAAGTTGTGCAAACAATTTGAGGGAAATAAAACTCTTTTCTTTTCATTCAATTATTGGTACATCAGAAAGGCAAAAGCCAGTACATTGCATAGCAAAAAGCAAAAAAATCCATCTAGCATCACTGCAAGAGGCCATCACTCGGCCGACTCGGTCTTGATCTCCTTGCGTCCAGCCACTGACTCTGCATCGCGCAGAAACTGGCTCGGTCAAAGGGTGATCGACCCAGTTGGCTCGGGTGGCCCGTGACAAAGGTGATAGAGGGATTAAAAAGAAGGAAGGCTACCTTCCAAGTTGAACTTGGAAGGGGAAGAGGGAAGGAACGCCTATGAAGGCCTCCTCCTTTCCAACCTGCCAACTCTTTGGAGCGCACGGAGAGTGGAGGCACCCTCCAAAGAGTGAAAGAAAGGAAGAGCAGAAGAGGGAAAAAGACGCTGCTAGAAAGAAAAAGAAACCAGTAGAGCTGGATGAGGAGGCAGGGGAAGGCCCGGAGGGGATGGGCATCACGGATGCCCCCATCCGTCCTCCATCTCGCACCCATGGAAGCGTCGCCGCAGCTGATAGAGGGTGAACATCATGCCTCCGCACGTCGAACCCTCTCCAGATCCGTGCGATGACCATCAGACCCGTTTCAACCCCGCGCGATGACCATTGGACCTGCTCAACAGCCCAAGGCAGCAAGAACTCTCTGCTCCTCCATCACCGGCAGCGTCGTCTTCCGAAGGATCCTCCATGCTCCGAATGCAACGGCACAGCACAACGTGGAGTAGGGGCGAGGAAAGACTGTTAGTGAAAATCCTAAGCGGTGGAGAGGAAGGGACGCCCTTCAGTCTTTTTATAAGGCCAATGGAGGCTACTTGCCTTAAATGACTCCCCCCTCGAAAACACGCCAAAGGATTTTTCCCCTCTGAACGGTCACCTCAAATCCCTCATTTTCCGCCTCTGCGGGATACACGAAGCGGCCTGGCATTCAAAGCGTGAGAAAACGGAAGGACACCCTGTCAGGAATCCACCCAACCAGCATGCGAAAACCACGCAGGACGTATCGGTACTTTCCAACTACTATCGATACGCTAACCAAATTACGGCAAGGAACGCAAGAAGCAAGTAAGTCATTTATTGCCTCACAAAAAGAAAATCTTTCTTTTTTTCAGAAAAGGAAAAGAGACAAACGGAGAAAGAGGAAAAACAAGGTAAAATACATCAGGCCTCGGGGCCACTTTGAAGCTCGGGAACGGCAAGTGTGGGTATTTCGCCCCCGGCACCCTCGGTGACGGCCGACCCAGGCACTGACCTCGCCTGTGCGAGAACTGCCTCGGTCGCGAGCCCTCCCGAGGCAGTCGGAGTTGGTGACCCCACCGGAGGAGATCCCTCTGGATCTTCCTCGCCCGACGCAGAAGAGGTAGAAGCTGACTCCTCCGAGTCATAGCACTGGCCCGAGGGGAAATCGATCCCAGAGTCTCGCTCGTCGACGTAATCCACTGCCCGGCGATAACCCTTCTTGAACCCCTTGCGGGTGCCTCGGCGAAGCGCTATCTCATAGTACGGAAGGGCAGCTTCCTGAAGGTCGGCTCGGTAGGCCTCTGAGCCCCTGTACTGCTCGATCGCCTCCGCCCCGACCTGCCCCATCCTTTCAACAAGTTCGGCCGACTTCCGCTCCGCCTCGGACGCTCGCTCCTCTGCCTCCGCCATCCATCTCTCTGCCTAGATCGACTTCCGCTCGGCCCCGGCCGCCCGCTCCTCGAGCTCGATCGACTTCCGCTCGGCCTCGGCCGCCCGCTCCTCGAGCTTGATCGACTTCTGTTTGGCCTCGACCGATCGTTTCTCCGCCTCAGCTCGGTCCGCCTCGGCCTCCGAACGACGGCGCTCTGCTGCCTCCTCCTGGTCCAGCAACTCAGTGCACTCAGCCTCCCAATGGCCGTCTAGCTCGAGATGGTGAAGGTGATCCTCCTCAAGGAGTTTATTTTTCCTCTTGAGCGACTCCCGAGCCTTGGCCAGCTGCTCGATCAACGCTCCGGCTTCCAGCCGGCTCGATCGCGCCAAATCCCTGATCGCGGAGAACTCCCGTTGAAGCCCCTCGTGCGCCTCATTGAGTCGTGCCAGCTTCCTCTCGCACCCTCTGAGAGTCCAGGCGAGATTCGACCGCTCTGACTCCGTCCGGGCGTAGGTCTCCGCCATGGTGGCCCCCATCTGGGCCATGATCAAACCGCCCTCCATGATGATGTCGAGGACCTCGAAAGGAGAATGGCGCCTATCTCCTCCTCTCATCCTCGCAGACACCTTGCGGTAGAGCTTGTACAGATTGCTCGACATGCCGAGCCTCTCCAAGGCCTCCAGCATGGACACCTGATCCGCCCCTGGCCCCGCGCCGGAAGGCCCGGACCGAGCTGCTGAAACGGCCTCCCCGCGCACTACGGTCGGTTAGGGTTACGACGCCTCCGTAGGCAAACCCCCAACCTCGACCGACGCAGCAAGCCCGGTCGCCTCGGGCGCCACCGATGTTTGGGGTTGCGACGCCCTCGCAGGTGAACCCCCAACCTCAACTATCTCGGCCCGCGTCTCACCCGAGACATCGCCAACCTCGACCGGCCCCCCAGTCTCGGCCTCATCTACTTCAGCTCCGGCCCCCTCTGTTCCCACTGAGAGGAGAGCCGACCCACCGTCACCACCCTCTGAGGGGCCCCTGGTCTCCTCGGCCCCCTCTCGCTCGGTGGATGGGGGAGCCGGCCCGGTAGGGTCGGCCCCATCTTACCCCGGAGAGGGGAGCGCCGCTGAGCTAGAGTCGCCCCCGGCAGTGGTGAGAAGGCCGGCCTTCTTGGCCCGCTTCCTGGCCTTCGCGGCTTCCAGCAACTTTCCCTCCATGGGATCCTTGCGCTTTGCACCGCCCGGTCGTGAAGTTCCCTCGGATGCCGCCCCCTTGCCGTTATCCCGGGCTTGGGAGCGTCCCACAAGAGCGTCAGGCTCATCGGCCGCCGAGTCATCTTCAAGATCGATGACCTCAGCAGCCTCCTCCAGAGGCTCCCGCCTGATGTCTACAACAGAGAAGAAGGCATGGTCAGGAAAAGAGAGATGATTCCCACCTCTGATGAAAAATCCGAGTGGTGGTACCTGACAGTTTCAGCCGCGTAAGTAGGCACCGTTCGACATTCTCAGCGTCACCAATTCCTCAGTCGACTGGCGATTCTTCAGCAGACTAGCGGCATTTTTCTCCACGTGACGAGGGAACTCCTCCTTCCGGGGAGGAATGTTCGGATGAAAGTTGGGCATCACCTGGCACCTCCAGTTTTCGTCCAACGCCTCTGCCTTCACCCAGAAGAATTGGGTCTTCCACCCTTTGTGCGAGGAATCCTTCACCGCCAGCGGAATACAACTCCTGTTCCTCCGCGCCTGAATGAAGTAAAAGCCCTTCCCCGCCAACGGATGCGCTTTCAACTCAAAGAAATAATGAAAGAGGTCCAAGGAAGGAAAAATCCCATGCTGGCGGCAGAGGATTCGAAAAGCGGAAAGAAGAAGGTATGAGTTGGCGACCAACTGAATAGGCGCCAACTGGAAAAAATTAAGGATCTGAAGGACGAAAGGCTCGAAGGGGAGGCGAAACCCGCTCTTCCAAGCCAGAAGAAAAGTGTAGATATGACCCGTGCGATCATCCAGGCTCGTCTTATACGGGACAACGGAGGCAAGCTGTATCTGAGAGGCAAGCGAAACCGGTGCTCCAGCTTCTTCACCTTGTTGTGCCTCTTAGGCACAAGCATGTGCTATGTTACTTTGATGATAGCAATGCTATTTGGTTTTGATGATAGCAAGACAGTGAGTGTATTTGAGTGCATTTGATATTGTATTTTGATGATAGCAATGTTATTGTGTTTTGATGATTGCAATAAACAAAGTGCATTTCTGTGCATTCTTATTCTTGAGCATTCTGCATATGATAGCGACATGAATGATGATGTTTAGCATTGATGGCATTTGTTCTTTATATATATGCATTGCATTCTGTCAGATATCATGTCTCTGCATGTATCTACAGTCTGAACAGTAGTGGGTCGACCCACCCTTGCTGATGCGTCGACCCATCAGAACATTGATTATTTGGGTAGCAAGTCTATACACTGCAGGGTAAAGCCCAATGTCTAGGCATTGCTGCATCGCTTGCATTTCAGAGTCTATACATTGGTTTTGTCATGCACATAGACTTCCAAGTCTATATATTCCTGCATTAGTGTGCTTCACGCTTTGTTCATGGCTGAGAGTCTATACACTAGACTTGAAGTGCATACATTGAGCGTCTCAATGAGCATCTCATGTAAGTCCATACATTCATAGTGCATTGCATTGGCTAAGTATATACAACGTCAGTTCATGCATGACTTAGGCAAAGTCTGTACAGCGTCAACGCATCTCACTGGCTCATGTTACAGCGTCAACACACTTCATTGGATGTGTGTACAGCATCAACTCGCTAAGTGTGTACAGCGTCAACGCATGAAGTCTGTACATCAGTCTTAATATTCTAAGTCTGTACAGCCATTAGCTTTGAACCTCAGAGTCTGTACATCCGAATTGCCCTTGATCTGGTCAAGTGTATACACTCTTTCACTGTAGCTTTCACATATTCAAGTCTACACATCGTGAAAGTCTATACATTCATCACTTAGCTTTCGCTCAAGGCAAAGTCTATACACTGGGGACTTTCCCTACGTTTCTTAGGCGAAGTCTGAACATTCGGTTCCGAAGCCTGAAGTCTATACACTCCAGCCTATTCCTACGTTCAAGGCTTCAGCTACACATTAAGTCTGTACATTAGCTTCGCTTAATCAAGTCTGTACATTGACTCGCCAACTTCCTTGAAGTCTGTACATTGCTTCAGGAGCTTCAAGTCTACACATCGCTTCGCTCCATGAAGTCTGTACATCCACAGTGATCTTTGAAGTCTGTACATTGCTTCAGAAGCTTCAAGTCTACACATCGCTTCGCTCCATGAAGTCTGTACATCCACAGTGGAACTTCGAAGTCTGTACACCGCTCGAGCCTCAACAAGTCTGTACATCACCTTAAGCGTCTCAAGTCTATTCATTGGCTCAAGCTTCCAAGTCTGTACACTGGTTCAAAGTCTACACAACGCCTCTTTGATTCTAAGTCTTTACATTCGTTTTAAGGCAAAGTCTGTACATTGCCTTTGTGCTTCAAAGCCTGTCGATTGAAGAGTCTACACATTGGTTGTTCACACGTTCCTGCAGTCTGAAGTCTCTACATTGCTTTCGCCTGTTTTTCATCTAAGTATCATAAAGTCTGTACGTTGCTTTAGCCTTTACCTTCACAGCAAGTCTATATAATGCAATGCATAAACTTAGAACGGATGACTTCGTTTCATCTGTCTGACAGGGACTGAAGAGGCTAATGAACCCCTTAAAGCAAGAGGGCTGAAGCCATCCAATTTCCGCTGCTGGAACACACCAATGCGTCAACGCCTTGATCAAGTGGCGTGAACGCAGTAGTTCAAACAATCAAGAAAGAAGCTTGTGGATTACTCAGGTGCGTCAACGCATTGATCAAGTAGCGTGGACGCAGCAGTTCAAGTATCCCTTATTGCAGCCTCTGGAGTACATTGGCAGCATCGACGCTGCAGCTCCATGCGTCAACGCAGCATGCTGAGAGCGTCAACGCAGCACGTCTATCTGCTGAAGACCTGCTCACTGGAACGCATCAATGCGTCAACGCCACGGGTTGGAAGCATCGACGCAACAGTTAAAAAGGTTTGAAGATCTCTGAAGGGTGCGTCAACTCCTTGGAGCAAGTGGGTTGACGCCAACTAACTCCAGTTGCTGAGCGTACTGATGAATGGGCACGTGACCTGAAGCTGGCACCTGACACGTGATCCGAGGTGGGTGCTGAGCACGTGATCCGAGGAGGAATCTTCTGGACGGAAGGCGTGGGAAGCACACGCCCTATCTCCCTACTGCTGCTGGTATATATTGGAGCCTTCGTCTTCAGATGGAGGCTCATCGTGATCGAAGCCTGGGAGCAGAAGAAGAGAAGAAAAAGCAGAGAGCAGAAGCTGAGAGAAGAAAAAGGGAAAAAGAAGAGAGAGCTTCCACGATCCAGACAGAGAGAGAAGAAAAGAAGAGAAGAGTAGAGAGTGAAAGAAGAGCAGAAGAAGAAGAGAAAGAAGAAGGAGAAAGAGATAGAGAGCTCGAGCAGAGTGTGAAGAAGAAGAAGAGAGAGAGAGAGGAAGAGAAGGAGTTCGTTCCTCAGATCTTTGGTTCAAAACCAGATCTGAGGTTGCTCATTGTTAGAGCTATATTTTGTGCTTCATTGTTCAGCCTTTAGTTGCTGTGTTTCCATCTTTTCTTGTTTTCTTTTTATACTTTCTTATCAAGCTGTTTGTCAGCGGATGCAGGGAGGTCTCCACTGGATAGGTAAAGCTGTAATCCTCAGCTAGCGAGACTTGGTCTCGGACGGGTTAAGCTGTAATCCCCAGCGGGTTCAAGCTGTGAGTCAGCGATGGCTAAGCTGTATTGCCCAGCGGAGGCAAGCTGTGATGCCCAGCTGTTCAAGCTGTGAGTCAGCAGGAAGCCACACTCGGGTTGAGTGTGGGGTGGATGTAGGTCTGCAGGACCGAACCACCTAAAAACCCCTCTTGCATTGTGGTTTGATTGCTTATGGTTTGCTTCTGCTAGATGTTTGCATAGGGGCGCTCCAAGTGTTTGATCACAGGTTCATTAGATGATTTGATCAGATTTTGTTCTAAGTGTTTAATCTGTTGAGTGAGCGAAATTCTAATTGAGCAAAATTTTATATTGGGTGAAAGTTTTTATAGGCTATATTCATTCACCCCCCCCCCCTCTGAAAACTTGCACCGAACACAACACACCTCGGCTTCCCCCAGCTCGCTGCGATTCGGGACCGGCGCCCTTACCTCCAACTCCTCGCCCGAACGCTGGCCTGCCATGGAACTCAAGGAGGAACTGAAAGCAGAGCTCTCGAGAGAACCCGAAGACTCGGGGGGAGAAGGAAGCTGCCAGACCGCCTTTGCGGTTATGCGCGCCAACTCCTCAAACGCCGCCGCGAGGTTATGCTCCTCTGTCGTGACTTCACGGCGCATCAAGGAGCCCCAAAAGTAGAGGAATGAAGAAAAGCCAAAAACCCTAGAGAGTCTGGGATGACAAACAGCGCTCAACGCCTATAAACCCTCACGGGAGGCGGCGCATCGTTCCGACCTCTGAGAAAAAGGGGGCCCCTTCATTTCAAATCCGTCAGGATCACTATAATTACAGGCCCAGGTGACTACGGCACGTGGCTACTTAACACCGTCAGATCTCCACCCACCTGAGCCACGCCGGTCCGACGCCCTCATAAACTACTCAACCGAGCCTCCTTTGGCTCGGGAGTAGGAGGGGGACAAGTGGAGAGGGGGATTTCTGCAGCCCATTCAAAGAGTAGCCCAACTAGGCCTGGCAGGGCCCAATGAGGCCAAGCTCACCCAAGTGACAGCCCACAGGGCCCAGTAAGGGAAGAAAGCCCAATAAACAGCGCTCGAGGAAACAACCCTCCTAGGCGGCCTCAAGGCTCGGAGGGCCCGAGCATCGGTCAGGTCACGAGAAAGGCCCGCGCCCGAGCCATATCTCCGCCCGAGAGAGGGAGGCGTAGGCTAGCCTATCCGACCCATCATTTACCGAGCTAAGCCTACCACCCGGATAGGGCTGGCCCCTCTGAGCTCGGAACGACCGACGAATGCTTATCTTTGCAGCCGTTAAGAGTCCGCAGCAGGCAGGAATTCAGGAAGGCAAGGGACTTCTTCTTCCCCACGATGATAACGCTCCCACGATAAGGCCATAAAAGCCCACGATGAGGACGTAACCCCCACCTGAAACCCCTCGGCTGACATGACTCCAAGAGACGGCGTACTATTTAAACCAGGGATACCCTCCGGCTAAAGGTAAGCCAAAAAAGGCAATCATACGCCCAAAACTCCTGAGTAAGAACCGCTTCACCCTTCTGGTGGAGAGGGATCTCGCGCACAAGCTCTCTCCTCCCTACTATTGCTCCCACCATAGCTCCACTGACTTAAGCATCGGAGGGTTTGCCCCAGGGATTCCCCCTGGGCCCTCTGATCCGTTTCCCTGTCTTGCAGTTCATGATCTGGTGATCCTCAGCCTGCTCAGGACCAGCACGAGATCACGCCTCTTCAGATGTGACACGAACTGGGACCTAAGTGGCAAGCAAACGCAACGACTAGGCAATGTCACACAAGCGGACTCACTCGCGTTTGGCACACTCGGGTCCGTAGGTGGACCGGCAATGGGGTGAGGGTCCGAGGTTGGACCGGTGGTTTCCAAGGATATGACTGACTTGGGGAGGACTGATGGGGACATCGAGGCAAGACCGTCCGCATTTTGTTTGCATTTATGTCCTTTCATATTTGTATGTATACCCTTGTGTTAAATGGGTACGCAATTGTAAGTCTTAGTGGGTTTATATGTAAAATTCCAGTAGGACCAAGCAAGGGGGCCCTCAGCCCTTTCCCATTGGTCCATGTCACTCATGTGGGGCTAGTCAACCATCCTAGGTGGCCATCTAGAAGGGTTGAATGTCAAAATGCCACATGGGTAGACAAGTGGTTAGATTAGTCCAAGGTAGGTTACCTACCTTTACCTACCAAGTCTCTTGGTCAAGGGGGCGCCCCTCTCCTCTTATTATTTTATTATTTTTGGTGTGTTAATCACACTTAATCCCAGCCATCCATTCCCCATCCCTAGATCCAAGGTTGTAGAATGGGTTTGATACATGGCATATAAAAGGTTGTATTTTCCATTTATTAGCATTAATGAAGAGAAAATTGTTAGAAAATCAAGAGTGCTTCTTGAGCCCCTCCCCTCTCCCCTGGTGTTCATCTCCTCCAACCCCCAATTCTAGAGTGGATATCTTCTATCTCCTCCCCCTCAACCTCTGAGTTCATTTCCGGTGCCGCCGCCGCCGTTCGTGCCGCCTTCGAGCTGCCCCCAATTTCAAACCCTCCCAATTTTACTGGGAGTTCTGTCCAACGTCCCCTCACTCCATGAATTTTCCTGATTTTTGATCAGCCTTCCATCTATTTTTCAAAATTCATTCTCAGAGCTAGCTACAGTGTTGTCCACCTATTTCTAGATCCGACCTCTGTCCAGTGAAAAAATCATATCAATTCGTAGCCACCTCCAATTAGTTCACAAAAAATATTTCCATCTTTCTTGTTCTAAATCCTATAAGTTTTGTGAAGCGCTCAGGAGCTAAATCGGACATCTACCTCGTGGTCAACGGCAGTTCTTGGACAGGTTCCCTGTTGATCTGAGAATTCGGGCACTGTACAACATCAGCTATCAAAATTCGCCAACAAGAAGTATAGAGCTGTTTATTTTTCTGTAATCCCATAAGGTTGAAGCCCTTCGAAGCAGCTTTCTAACGGCGCCAATTTCGTGTCGATCCGACATCGGGGCTGATTGCAGCGTCCGTTCTCGCCGAAGCGCGCGCCAGAAAATAGAACCGGCAGATCCGTGGCCGGTTATTCCGACCAGTGCTGATCGGAGCTGCCCGGCCTCCAGCCGGCGAACCAGCATGCCGCCATCCCGGGGAGCGCTTCCCCAAGTGTACCCACTACAGCGGTGCCACCGAGTCCCACACGGCCCCTCCGGACAACACGTGGGTCCCACAGTCACAAGTTCGGGTGCTGCCGAAGCTACGTGAGAAGCCGCCCGTCAACCCGAAATCGGTCCGCCCGGGCCCCATTGTGTCGCCCTTTACCTCCCTGCGTGGAGTGGGCCATAATTCATTGCTGTAACATTCGTGTATTAACTGTCCCGGGAGTACGAGTTCGGCCGGGTCCGTCGTCCCCATGCCGAGAGCGTGGAGGTATCGTTTTCGCTCCCTTATTCGGCATTTGCTTTCTTTAGTATATACATCTTTATGCCGCTGCTAGAGAGCATGTTTTAGGACCTAGCTTGCTATATATTTTCATATCACCGCTGCTGCGAGAGAGAGTGAAGCCGTCCCGTGACCCGATCCGGGCACGAAAGTGCGAATTGACCACCCTAGCTCTTGCCGGTTTCTCAACCATGCACGTCCGACGCTTCCCTCGTTAAGGGACAATCACGAGCTCACCAAGAGTCCGAGGACTGCATTCCTCATTCGAGTCGTGTCCGTGGCCCGTCCCGCATCAGTTTGGTATCAGAGCGAGTTTGAGTCTAGGGTGTCAAAAAAAATATGTCATTTAAGTCTAAGTGTCTAAGTCGGTCTTAGGAGTTGCATTTGCATACCATTAGTCGGTATATCAAAAGGTGTTGTCCGAACGTTAGGCTACGCCTATCGGGAAGGCCGCACACTTGTGCGAGTGATCTTCGGATTGGTTAGCTCCGCCACGTACCGAGTCTTGGTCGTCATGTCTAGGGTTGTAGTCTATTGTCTAGTTGGTTTATCTACTAGTGTCGGCATAGCCATCCTCTAGCTTTCCCGTGTCCCATGGATTACCAAACACCCAGATCTTATCCATGGTGGCGATACTATCTCAAATGGAAGGACCACCCGAACTACCCCACTAGGCCCGAAACCCGGGACTTCTACGGGTCCGATGACCCAGGTGACTACCTAGAGTGGGAAGCCATTATGGACGACTACTTCGAGGTGTACAATATGTACGGGCCCATGCAAGTCGATGTTGCCAAAAGGTGACTTTTTGGTGAAGCCGCCGAAACATTGAGGGACATCAAATATTGGAGGGAGGATAGGAATCTAAGGCACATCGAGTCATGGTGGGAAATGAAGAGAGCGCTTAGGAGGGTCTACTTTCCCTGCCCACCTACCTCCAACCACGGAGGTCATACCACTCCCCAACCCCACCAACTCACCCACAATCAAGTGGGCCACACCTCTACCCAATCCCACCTCTTCACCGCCGTCCAAGCCCACCAAGGCGACCCCAATCTAGTGGCCCGCCCACTCACCTCCAACCAGCCTCCCCTTGGCACCCCCATCCCAACCCACTCAAGTACCTCCAACCGAGTTGAAGCCCCGCTTATAGCCGAGCCTAGGACCACACCTAGGCTGAAGGACGAGGAGCGAGTCCACCCCAAGGTCCCTACTCCAACCTGCTCCTTTGAAGAATTCGAGAAAATGATTTCGGATTTGTTGGAAAGGATAAGAGCTTCTTCACCCTCGAGAGCTCCAATGCCACCACCCTCTACGTTCGAACGTGATTTGGAACCATCTCATTTGGAGCCAACAAGGCCCGAGCCACCCGTATTTCTAACGGGTACACTATACATCGCCGAGCCACTTTTTAGTTGGCTCAAGGATGGCTTGGTCCCACCTCCCTTTCCATCCATGGACCCCATCCTACCTATAGTGCCTGTCAACTCATTCCATACCACATTTCGATCCCGTCACCATGTTGATACGTTGGACGATCTTGTCATGGGATTAGATTCACAATGGGAGTTGACGCATCTTTTGGCCCGAGGCTTTGACCAACCCGCTAGTCTTAGCTTCACCCATCCGGCCTACGGGTCCATTACCTCCGAGTGCACCGTGGGATGTGTCACCACGAAGGTTCTTCTACTTCTCCCGCTACCGGACGAGCCCGAATTCATATCCTTTTGTCCGAGGGAGGAATCATACTTCTTGCCTACGATCCCCGTCCCCCCCGTCACAATTCAAGAAGGTGATTATCCACACCTTCAAAACTTCTACACGTGGGATCGTGACTTGTGGGAACCCACCACAAGGGGTCATACCTTCTTTAATCCATTTGACCCATTCCCTAGTGGATCCTTAGATCCTCCATATATACTTCACTTCTTAGAGGGAGTCCACTATCACACTCCTACCCCACGGGCCGGGCCATCTATGCCCACCAAGCCCGTACACCTACAAGATACACCTTCATCTAGGGGAAATACTCTTGGTCCTCCCACATCCACATCCCATATGCATGCATGGCCCACCTTAGGAGGTCTAGGATTTCCGCATGATGTCAACCACCGGTTACGTCAGATGCATGCATGGCACACGTTCGGGTGTCCTGGTCCGTCGTCATCCATGTACGGGTCGGACTAACATTAGGTGTGTCTAGGGTCATAGTTGAGTCAATGTGCTTTTTCTTTGTGTGGTTTGTTTGCATGGTTTGTGTGTCATTTGTTTGTCTGCATGTGTCTTGTGTCAGCTCGTTGTCATTCTCTTATGAGTAAGAGGCGATTGGACTCACTCGACGAGTATGGGATCGGTTCTCTATCTACACCCGGATCTAGTCACCTACAGGGACCCAGCGGTGATTCCTAGTGAGTCTTCGAGCCGCCTCCTTCCATTTTGAGAGTGCCCCATTCGGAGTGTCCACCTCTAGCCCATAGCAGTTTGTGCATATCGAGTATATATGGAATGAGCAGGTGACGGTCACTTGGAGTGGAGCATACCCGCGTTACATGGCACGGTGACGGATCCGCCGGAGTACTCAAGCATCCATACCCCTACTCGACGGGGTCGAGTTCCTCCCACCCGGGGAGAATTGATGGGGACATCGAGGTAAGACCGTCCGCATTTTATTTGCATTTATGTCCTTTCATATTTGTATGTATACCCTTGTGTTATATAGGTACGCAATTGTAAGTCTTAGTGGGTTTATATATAAAATTCCAGTAGGACCAAGCAAGGGGGCCCTCAGCCCTTTCCCATTGGTCCATGTCACTCATGTGGGGCTAGTCAACCATCCTAGGTGGCCATCTAGAAGGGTTGAATGTCAAAATGCCACATGGGTAGACGAGTGGTTAGATTAGTCCAAGGTAGGTTACCTACCTTCACCTACCAAGTCTCTTGGTCAAGGGGGCGCCCCTCTCCTCTTATTATTTTATTATTTTTGGTGTGTTAATCACACTTAATCCCAGCCATCCATTCCCCATCCCTAGATCCAAGGGTGTAGAATGGGTTTGATACATGGCATATAAAAGGTTATATTTTCCATTTGTTAGCATTAATGAAGAGAAAATTGTTGAAAAATCAAGAGTGATTCTTGAGCCCCTCCCCTCTCCCCTGGTGTTCATCTCCTCCAACCCCCAATTCTAGAGTGGATATCTTCTATCTCCTCCCCCTCAACCTCTGAGTTCATCTCCGGTGCCGCCGCCGCCATTCGTGCCGCCTTCGAGCCGCCGCGAAGTCAACTTCGGTGTTCTGTCCATCCTGGGTAGAAGCTTCATCTCAGAATTCCTGATAACAACTCTGACATCTTCTTGATCTAAAAATTTTATGGTGTGTTCCTATCTTCAATCCCCATCGCCACAAAAAAAAATCCTATCCAAATTCCATCATTTACTATTTTTCCAATTTCGTGTGTTTCTATTTTTTAGTTCTGTCCAGTTTCAGATCTGTGTGACAGCACCCTTGTAATCCCCCTCTCCCACCATCTTGTTGATTTTTTCAAACCCTCCCAATTTTACTGGGAGTTCTGTCCATCTTTCCCTCACTCCAAGAATTTTCCTGATTTTTGATCAGCCTTCCATCCATTTTTCAAAATTCGTTCTCAGAGATAGCTACAGTGCTGTCTACCTATTTCTAGATCCGACCTCTGTCCAGTTAACAAATCATATCAATTCGTAGCCACCTCCAATCAGTTCACAAAATTTTTTTCATCTTCCTTGTTCGAAATCCTATAACTTTTGTGAAGAGCTCATTAGATGAATCGGATATCTACCTTGCGTTCAACGGCAGTTCTCAGACAAGTTCCCTATTGATCTGAGAATTCGGGCACTGTACAACAGTAGCTATCAAAATTCGCCAACAAGAAGTATAGAGCTGTTTATTTTTATGTAATCCTAGAGGGTTGAAGCCCTTCGAAGCAGCTTTCTAACGGCGCTAGTTTCGTGTCGATCCGACATCGGGGCTGATCGCAGCGTCCGTTCTTGCCGGAGCGCGCCCCTAAAAATAGAACCGGCAGATCCGTGGCCGGTTATTCCGACCGGTGCCGATCGGAGCCGCCCGGCCTCCAGCCGGTGACATCCCGGGGAGCGCTTCCCCAAGTGTCCCCACTACAGCGGTGCCACCGGATCCCACACGGCCCCTCCGGACAGCACGTGGGCCCCACAGTCACAAGTTCGGGTGCTGTCGAAGCTACGTGAGAAGCCGCCCGTCAACCCGAAATCGATCCTCTCGGGCCCCATTGTGTCACCCTTTACCTCCCTGCGTGGAGTGGGCCATAATTCAATGCTGTAACATTCGTGTATTAACTGTCCCGGGAGTACGAGTTCGGCCGGGTCCGTCGTCCCCACGCCGAGAGCGTGGAGGTATCGTTTTCGCTCCCTTATTCGGCATTTGCTTTCTTTCGTATATACATCTTTATGCCGCTGCTAAAGAGCATGTTTTAGGACCTAGCTTGCTATATATTTTCATATCACCGCTGCTGCGAGAGAGAGCGAAGCCGTCCCGTGACCCGATCCGGGCACGAAAGGGCGAATTGACCACCCTAGCTCTTGCCGGTTTCTCAACCGTGCACGTCCGACGCTTCCCTCGTTAAGGGACAATCACGAGCTCACCTAGAGTCCGAGGATTGCATTCCTCATTCGAGTCATGTCCGTGGCCCGTCCCGCATCAAGGACCCCTAGGGGCCAGGGTTGCCCAAATTCACGGGCGGTCAGCACACCGAAGGCATGGGTTGAAGGGTCACTCTCACAACTCACCCACGGCGACCACTCAAACATAAGCAAGTTTGGAACGGGCGATCACTCACCGTCCGACGGAGTTAAGAAGCAATACTAATTAAGCAAGATGTACCAACAAAGGGAGGGGTCCATAAGCTAACCTGATCAGCGTGAAGACGCCGATCCCAGCCGGAGACGATGGCGAGCGGGGAGGCGTGGGTATGCACCCAAACGCCGCGCCGGTGAAGCTTCAACCTGCTCAAACGTTTACAAAACTACACCCCATGCAAGGGGGGGGATCGTGGGGAAGGGAAGACAATGATTACATCCAAACACTAACTCCACACAGGGAGGGGCCTTCAGCCGGCCAAGCGGGGAGGGGAATTCGAGCTAGAAGTGATGAAAGGAAGCCGATGCCGAATCTATCCACGTTCTGGAATCAAGGACCAGCAGTTGAAGACGACACCTCTATTACCTCTCCTGATTTTTTCTGATGACGGGACCAGTGGGGAATTCTTTGTAACTGGAACGGAAAAACGTCTGAATTTTTCCGATTTCTTCTGGTGCCAACGCTGGTCTGGGTGGAGGCTCGAATAGGGTGGTAGCTTCTCGGAACTGGCTGCTTAAGGTTTCCAAAAGCAGGAAGAAGAGGATGCCATGACCGCTCCCGAACTCAGAATCAGGTGTCGCCAGAGCCGTTGGAACCGTTGACTGGTCCTCTTCGAAGTGAAACTAGCGGGGAAGCCAAACGTTGTCAGAGAAGACCAGTGGGCTCTAAACTCTGATGAGAGGTCGGTGCAGACTGTGGGGAAGCAGAACCACGCACCCGGGGGAGAAAATTGATAACACCTAGTTCTGAATGCCAAATTGAGCTATGCTTTTTGGAGGTGAAAGAAGACTTAGAATAGAAGACTTTTTATGAATAACTCTTGCTCAGATTCCCAGTAGGATGGCCGCTGTATATCTTCCACTCTGGTTCTAGTCCTCTGCCTGAGAAGTCTTGCGCAGTCGTGGTAGATCGCCTCCTCCGAACATCTCCGATCTTGGAAATCGGCAGGACCACCACCGTTGGAAATCTAACTGGGAGACGCTTCCAACGATATATGGTATGCCCTCTGAAGCTTCTAGGTGAAGACGGGGCAGCCTCTGCAACTGGGAACTCCTCTGCTGCCTGCGGACTGAAAATTGTAGGTTGAAGATGGTGGGGGGAAATGGGGTATATGGGAGGGGAAGTGGGGGTGGATGAGTGTGGGGAGAGCCCTGGCTGTGAGGGGGTCTAGGAGGGGGTGTTCCAAGGTGTGGATGGGGGAGAATGGGGTCTGGAAGGAGGTGTTTGCAGTGGGTGACAGGGGAGTTGCGAATTTGGGATGGGTGGGGGAGAGAGAAGGAGAGATCTCTCTCCAAAATTTAAAAATGGACCAATGTGGTTAATGAGGCTTTGGGGATGGGAAGGGTTGTGTTGGGAAAGGGAAGGGGTGCTTGGGGAGTGGGGAATTCTCCCTTGGGAGATGAGAGGGTGCTTAGGGAAGGGAGTTGAGTAGGTGGTGGTTGGGTGGTGGAGTTGGGATTGGGGGGGAGGTCTCTTGGAACTAGGGTGGAGTAATGAGGGTGGGGTAGTTGGGAGGATGAGTAATGAGGGGGAGAGAGAGAGAGAATTGATGATGTGGAGGAGAGAGAGGGAGGAGAGGAGAGAGAAAGTGGCGCCCTCTTCCTTGAAGAGAGAGAGAGAAGAGAGAGAAGTGAGATAGAGAGAGAAGGGGAATCCACCCCAATAGAGAGAGAGAGAGGTTTGGAGAATCCACTCTAATATGACACTAGAACTCACTTGATTTAAATTGATCATAAAAAGGTTGTTACAAATGAGAGAGGGGAGGGACTTTTTATAGACTTCATACTTTTCCTAAGACCAAAATAGCCCTGACAAACAAGTAAATGACCAAAGCAGTCCAAGGGAGGGGCGCCCCTGGGCCTAGCCCATTAGTTGGGCCCATTAGCCTATCAAACCAACCATATGACACCTAACATAGGAAAATGACTCACTAACCTAGGTACATGACTCAAATAAAGGGAAAATTACAATGACATGACTCAAATAAAGTATGAAAATTACATGACTCGACTCAGAAAAATATGACGGACACAATGGAGCTATGCTGGCGAGCAATCAAAGTTGTGAAAAATGTGAAGGGTGAGAGATGCCCCCATCACTCTGATACCACGCAGTAACGCCCCGAGGTCCGATCCCCATTTTTGGGCATATATTTTTTTTCTTTTCTTAGACCCCGAAGTATTACTTCGTACGTACCGTGGACGCACAAATATGTAAACGTACATACACACACATGAGAGAGAGAAACCACAATTACAAGAAAAGACAATAGTATTTCAACCATTCATAATTTTCCAAAGGAGTACATGTCCATCGTTCCAGATCAAACAAGAGTCCATATAGGCTCACCACCCCATAACCATATATATTAGAGAGACATTCATCCATAACATACCCAGACGAACTATGAAATAGCACTACTCCTCAGCTGTAGCCTTCTCCTCAGCCTCCTTCTCTATGTCTCCTGAAAATGTGTGTCACAAAGGGGTGAGTGTGATGCTCAGTAGGCAGCCAAAAAAAACCGAGGTTAACTCGCATCTATATAACCATTTTATATACATAATTTAAACATTACTAATAGCATAATCCATTCATTATCATCTATTGAAAATAACTCATATGAGGAAAATACACATTTTTAACTAACATATAAGGTACCCATGCATACAAGAAAATCACGGTGAATGAGCAATTACACATTATCACATTTTCGTTATTCATGGAAACATACAGCTGTCGCAAACACAGGATGATGTGACACACCCTAAGGGGGAATGCAATGACTAGACCGAATTCCCTTGGACCTAAAGATGCAAGCACAACCACAAGGCTAGAAGCCTATGCAAGCGGACACTCGTACGGCGCGGACGCTCAACCCGGGGGTGACTCGGGGATGCCTTAGTTGAGGATGTGGGGTGGGTCCCTTCCTGGTAGAGGACCAGCAACGCTTTAGTTAGTCTCCCCTCGGATACGGTCGCTCACCTCAATAGGCCGACAAGGTGCCAAAGGGCACGGATCCACTCACTCACACCCACGACGGTCGCTCGGAGGCGGTGGAGCCTTGGGACTGGGCGCTCTCTCCCTTATCCGGTGGCGCAAATGAGGAATATTGAATAAACGAGCATGATTAGGAGCAAGGGCAGTGAGCTCACCAGGACAGTTTGAAGTGTTGTGCCCCTGTGGTCATTTGACACATCATGGTTTTGATAATGGCTAAACACTATAAGCCATTGATGTTTCCCACTCGCATATGATTGAAATACTTGATGCTTTTCCATGACAGATATGCCAAGGAATGGAGTGGAGATGGCAAAAGTGAAAGACCAATGATCGCGCCCAAGCAAGGATTAAAATCCCTTCAAAGCAAGAGTCGACACTTCACATAGCCAAGGTCGATGCACAATGAAAAACACAATTGGTTTCAACGTCCAAGGTCTGAGCATTCATTAAGGAAAGGTCAAATACTCAGTAGACATCTTCAAGGTATAAAGTGTTTGATGCCACAGACTTGAATGGACTACAAACAGGTTTAAGGGGTTGATTGAAACAAAATTTGTGAAAAATCATGTTTTCAGTTGACCAATGGTCTATACCGGTCGACCGGAATTGCCAGAATCGAAAAATCTATAGAACCTATCAGTAGGGGTCGACCGCCCAGAAGGACCAGTCGACCGGCCCAAGGTCCGGTCGACCGCCCCCATCCTGCTGGTCGACAGATTTTGCCAGCAACGAATTCTTCAATTCTATAAATGTTTTGGTCGACCGACCCATACTTCCGGTCGACCGGCAGCCCCGATGCAGCAATGTTTGACTTCATTTTTCACCTCGTGGGTAGCCCCTCTTCTTAGATTTGTTTAATCCTAAAGTCACCCAATCTCTCATGATTTGTGGATCTCGTCTCGGGGGTGTCTATGGACCATTCAAAAGATATAAAACCAACACAAGAGGGTTAGAAACCCTAATGCATCAAGAGGGATCAAGGGAGATCAAAGGAGGCTAGAGGAGGTCCATGGAAGAAGAGGGTACTGTAGCCGTGAACATTACTTCATGCAGAGTTCTTCATACATTCCAAGGTGATTCAAGCATATATCTCAAGCCAGCAACCTCCAAGGAAGAGTAGAAGCAAGCAAGGTTCTCAAGGGAGATCAAAGCTACATCCTTAATCCTCTTCATCAACTCAAGGGGATCCAAGGAAGATCATTTCACAAGGAAGAGGGATCCAAGGAAGATCATTTCACAAGGAAGAAGAAGCCATTACTGCTGAATCCAGAGGAGAGCTTTGCAAAGAAGAAGAAGCCTCTAATGCTGATCTACATCGCATTTCAGACAAGATCTATTCACTTTTAGCCTCGATCATATCTCTATCTCTTGTCTGAACATTCTCATATTTGTTCTCTTTTCATTTTGGTCAAACTATTGAAACTGAGAATCATCCCTACCGTGGTTAGTAGGAAGGCAGTTGGAAGGTGATCCAATCTGCGGTGTTATCATCTCTACCGGTGGTTAGTAGGAAGGCAGTTGGAAGGTGCTCCAATCTGCGGTGTTGTCATCCCTACCGGTGGTTAGTTGGAAGGCAATCGAAAGTTCTCCGATCTGCGGTTTGGTGTGCTGTATTAGTGAAGCCTCACTGGGTTTGGTGAGGGGTGGACGTAGGACTGGCGATTCAGTCCGAACCACCTTAAAATCTCGTGTGTTGTGGTTTGCTTGTGCGATTACTTTGTGTTAGATGTATGCTTAGGTTCAATCTTTATTCTACTTGTTCATCCGGCTAAGCAAATCGTTGTGTCATTCGTTAAGCTAGTTATTTTCCACTGCTATTCCATTTATCTAACTTTAAAGAGGGGTGTTCTGCGAAAAGAGATGCAGATCTATTCACCCCTCCCCTCTAGATCCGCCATCCACTACTCAACAAGTGGTATCCAAGCCTAATCTCTTATTATGGGGTCTAACGACCTTGAGAAAAATGGTGGATTGTCGTCCAAGGGTTTATTACCTGAAGGACATTATGTGAATAGACCTCCATATTTCACTGGAACTAATTATCTTATTGGAAACAACGTATGCAGGTGTTCATTCGCGCCCAAGATTACGAACTCTGACGAGTTATCAGCAAAGGTCCGTATGAGCTTACGGATGATGAGGAATTGTGGAACAAAGAACAAATAAGAAAATCTACTGTCAACTAGAGTGCTAGACACTTCATGCCATGCTCACTCCATATAGTTGAATTCTCAAGAGTAGCTACCTACGCAACTGCAAAAGAAATGTGGGACATGTTAGAAGTGATTTATGAAGGAACCTCTCAGGTACGAGAAACAAAAGCCAACATTTTAGTTTCTGAATATGAAATGTTCAGGATGAGGCCTGATGAGTCAATTCAAGATATGTATGCTCGCTTAACTCTGCTTACTAATAGTCTGACTGATCTGGAAAAGAAATATTCAGAGCAGAAAATTATAAGGAAGATTCTCAGATCATTAACCCCAGCATGGCACACGAAGGCTACCGTGGTTGAAGAATCCAGAGATCTCACAACTACTAAGGTAGATAAACTCATCGGGTCATTGATGACCTATGAGATCAACCTAAAGAACAAAGAGGATGAGGTACCTAAGAAAAGGTCCCAAACTCTTAAAGCAGGACCCAATGGTCAAAGCACTTCTGATGAAGGTGAGACTTCTGCAAGTGAGCGAGATGAGGATGACGTAGCCATGCTCACACGTAAGTTCAGAAAATTTCTGAGAAAAGAAGGTAAGAGCTTCATGAGAGGAAGGTCACAGGTAAAGAAATGTTTCAAATCTAATTCTGAAAACTTTAAGAAGGCTGACAAGATCATTTGTTATTCTTGCAACAAACCAGGGCACTTCAAGACTGAATGCCCTGAAAAATTTAGAAAAGCTGACAAATGGAAGGGCAAGAAGAAGAACAAGGCCATGGTGTCTACATGGAGCGACGAAGAAGAAAGTGATGGTGGAACCAGCTCCCCGGACAAAAAAAAAGATGATCTCTACCTCATGGCCAGAGGTGACGAAGAAACTGAGTTACACTCTCCATTTGAAAATTTCATAATTGATGATTGGGAGGAAGTATATATACAGCTCGTGGAGAAATATGATATGTACAAAAAGGAGAATAAATCATTGAAAAAGAAAATCAACTTGTTTGTGCATGATCATAATATGAATCATAAGACTGCTTCACTCAAAACTGAAATTGAAGACCTTAAGAAAATGATTGAGAACTTGGAAGAGGGAAGAAAAGAAATGGCTGATTTAGAAACTGAAAATGAAGACTTGAGAAATGAGATTGATAGAATGAAGTTAAAAATGCAAACCTATGAAAAGGACAGTAAATTGTGTAATGAGAAGTATGATGCTGTCAAACAAGTCAACATTCAACTCCTTCAAAATATTGAAAACCTACAAAAAGAGTTGAAGGATAAAGAACAATCTTTAGAAAAGTTTGTATATGGAAGAGAAAACCTAGATGCTTTGCTAGGCACTAGAATGAATTTTAGCAAGGAAGGGTTGGATTTTGATCCCACAAATAAAAGGCCAATTGGGTTAAAAATTGTCACTTTTATTTCCTCTTCTGATGCTTCTACCTCAAACACAACACCCAAAGGAAAAGAAAAGGTTGAAGAGGAAGCCATTGAAATCCCCAAAAAGATTGCTCAAAAACCTAAGAAAAGTCAACCTTCCCCACATCATAGATCAACACTTCCTTGGCCATCGCCCGCTCAGCCATCCAGAAGCCACTATAACTGGGTTGCACATAGGACAGGTCGACACTCCCATTCATACAGGTCGACACCACCTTGCTTTTGGGGCAATTGTGATTCCTTTGTGCATCAATCCTATAATCAATCCCTTAGGTGGCAAAACAATCACTTTTAACCCAAAACCAACCAGTGGCCTCAATGGTTTAAGAAGCAAACATCCTCAAACGTTCACAAAATCCAACAAAGAGCCTCTAAATAGAAAGTGAGTGTTAAAGCTAAAAAGAAAAATCAAATCCCAGCACTAATCAAAGAAAACATGAATGCAAGGAAGGTTTGGATTCCAAAAGAGATGGTATCATGTTTTGAAAATATGAAGAAGTTGGTGGGACTCAAATTTTGTTGGGTTCCAAATCCCATTGCTTAATTCCTTGTGTAGGAGTGTCTTGCAGCCATGCATAACCGGTGGTACCTTGATAGCGGTTGTTCAAGACATATGATTGGAGATAAAACAAAATTTTATCTCTTGATGGAAAAGGAAAGAGGACACGTCACATTTGGAGGGAACAACAAAGGAAGAATCACTGGAACATGTAATGTAGGTAAGAACCTCTCCAACTCCATTGGAAACGTGTTGCTAGTTGAAGGTTTGAAATACAACTTGCTCAGTATAAGTCAATTGTGTGATAAAGGTCACAAAGTGTTGTTTGACTCTCATGAATGTAGAATCCTTGAACCAAAATCTGATAAGGTAAAAAATTTTGGTAAAAGAGTCAACAATGTTTACATGATTGATTTAGATGATCTTGCTCATATAAACCTCTGTCTTGCTGCACCAAAGTCTGAGCTTGCATGGTTATGACATCGTAGACTAGGATATGCTAGTTACAATGTCTTACATAAATTTTTGAAGCATTCAATGGTGAAAGGTTTGCCTGAACTATCTTTTAAACATGAAAATAAATTGTGTGATGCATGTGCCTAAGGTAAACAAACAAGAAAATCCTTCAATGCTAGATCTGCAAATATGTCATCCAAACCACTCGAGCTGATTCATATGGACCTATTTGGTCCAACCAGAACTGCTAGTTTAAGTGGAAGAAAATATGGATATGTCTTGGTGGATGATTTCTCTAGGTTCACATGGGTTTTCTTTCTCACAGATAAAAATGATACTTTTGATGAGTTTCAGGCACTCTATATGAAGATAAAGCAGGACGGTGAGTTTAAAACCTCCAAGCTTCAATCTGATCATGGTGGTGAATTTGAAAATACTGAATTCTATAATCTTTGTAGGGCTGAAGGCATTTCACATCGATTTTCATCACCAAGAACCCCTGAGCAAAATGGTGTAGTTGAAAGAAGGAATCAAACACTCATAGAGATGGCGAGAACAATGCTTGCCGAACGGTAACTCCCAAGGAAGTTTTGGGCTGAGGCGGTAAACATGGCTTATTACATTATCAACTGATCTATGGTAAGGCCATACACCAAAAAGACTCCTTATGAGTTGCTGAAAGGTAACACACCCTCTCTCTCTCTCATATGAAAGTGTTTGGGTCAAAATGCTTCATCCACAATAATGACAAAAGAGATTTAGATAAATTCGAGCCCAAGAGCGATGAAGGTATATTCCTTGGATATTCTGATAGATCTAGGGCTTATAGAATTTATAACATTAAGAGTCAAACTGTGGAAGAATCACCCCATGTTTCCTTTGATGAATATCATGATGAAGCTAAAAATAATAACTATTACAAGAAAAATGATGAAGATGGGGAATTCCTAAGCATGAAGGACAAGAATAATCCTCCACAAGAAGAAACAAGAGAAGATGGTGATCTAGCTGAATCAAGCAATGCAAGGGATCAAGCTCCAGAAGAAGGTAATGATTCTACAGATATTAGAATTCTTAAGGATCATCCTTTAGAAAATGTCATTGGAAGCTTGAATGATCCACCCAGAACTAAGTCACATTTTAGAATTGTGGAAGAATTAGATCATCTTGCTCTTGTCTCCCAGATTGAACCCAAGAATATTGATGAAGCATTAAAAGATGAAAACTAGATAAACTCAATGCAAGACGAATTAAACCAGTTTGAAAGAAACAAAGTTTGGCATCTTGTTCCTAGACCATCATCACAAACTGTCATAGACACTAAATGGGTATTTAGGAACAAACTCAGTGAGGATGGCAAGATAATAAGAAACAAGGCTAGATTGGTGGCTCAACGGTATAATCAAGAGTTTGGGATAGACTTTGAGGAATCTTTTGCCCCAGTAGTAAGACTTGAGGCCATCAGAATTTTACTTGCCTTTGCATGCTCCCTTAGAATAAAGTTGTATCAAATAGATGTAAAAAGTGCATTCTTAAATGGTTTGATCAAAGAAGAAGTCTATGTGGAGTAGCCCCCTGGCTTTGAGAACTCTAACCATGCAGATTTTGTATACAAGCTAGACATGGCACTTTATGACTTGAAGTAAGTACCAAGAGCTTGGTATGAGAGACTAGGTTCATTCCTCGTTGAAAAATAGTACACACGAGATAAGGTAGATCAAACACTTTTTACCAAGAAGTAAGGTAAGAACATCTTGATTGTTCAAATTTATGTTGATGATATTGTATTTGGTTCTACAAAATCTGAAATGTGTGAGAAATTTGCTAACCTCATGACTAGTGAATTCGAGATGATCCTAATGGGAGAATTCCAATTTTTTCTCGGTTTGCAGGTAAACCAAGGAGAAGATGGGTGCTTCATAAGTCAAACCAAATACATTAAGGAGCTACTGAAAAGATTCAACATGACAAGCTACAAAATAATTGCAACTCCTATGAGCACCACAACATCACTGGATTCGGATGAAAATGGTAAATTAGTGGATGCAAAAATCTATAGAGGTATGATTGACTCCTTACTTTATTTGACTACATCCCGACCAGATATCCAGTTTAGTGTTTGCCAATACACTAGATTTCAAGCTAGTCCTAGAGAATTCCACTTGACTGCCGTCAAACGTATCCTTAGATATCTTGTCGGAACTCAAGATTTGGGATTGTGGTATCCATCATCATGTGATTTATCTCTTATTTCTTATTCTGATGCGGACTACGCTGGATGCAAGCTGGATCGCAAGAGCACTAGTGGCTATTGCTAGTTTCTAGGCGGGTGTTTAGTTTCTTGGGCCTCCAAGAAACAACACTCGGTTGCCCTCTCAATCGCAGAAGTTGAATACGTTACTGCGGAGAGCTGTGGCACCTAAGTGTTATGGATTAAACACCAACTCTAAGACTACTTAGTGGATCTTGGTTGTGTCCCGATTCTGTGTAATAACACAAGTGCTATCAACCTTGCAAAAAATCTAGTCCAGCACTCTAGGATCAAGCATATTGAGATTAGGCATCACTTCATTAGAGATGAGGTCTTTAAGAAAAATTTTGAACTGCATTTTATTGATACACTAAATCAGATTGCTGACATCTTCACCAAGCCCTTGTGTAATGACAGATTTATAACACTCAGAAGGGAGCTTGGTCTTTGCAGACCTCAGGCTAATAAAAATTGAAATGATGATCTTCTTCAGTTTGGTTGTGTGTTGTGCTGATTGATATCCATGCATTATTTATATGTAAACATGTCATTCTGCATTTGGTGTCGCATTGCATGTAGTTGCATAATAAAGTTGAATTCATGTTCACGATGCATTGCATGTGGTGTAGCATCATTCTTGCATGGCCATGGTATATTAAATGATGAAGTGTGGAAAGATAGGTTATGCTTGCCTAGAAGCACTCACCATGCGTGAGGATACACCTCCGCCAAGTACCATGCGTCACTGTCGCATGTAGGCCATACAGTAAGGGGGAGCTATTTCTTTGAAGCATTCATGCATATGTTTCATCTTCATTCAGTTACATTTAATAAGTGTACAACCATGGGCCGGGTCATGCATTTCATTTCTGATCATTCCCTTTGATTGCAAACATAACTCCTTGAATGCATCCACTGCATATCCGTCGGGGGAGTCATGCTGCTTCTCTTACTCTCTTACAAATCTGAACTTCAATGGCTTCCAGTATGAACATGTGATCATGAAACAGATAGAACTATGGCGTAAGAGCTTTCTATTATATGAACTGATGATTGTCCATCCAATTACAATGGTTCAGATTTAATGATTTCCTTGAAGTTCTGATATATTTTTTGAAATCATCTCTATTCGGTGATTTTAATAGACTTTAACTAGAGATTGCATGTTGTGCCTTGAATGACTATCCTGAAATTTGAAAATTCAAACGTCATTGCAACGTTGGTTGAGATGCTAAAGCTTAGTGTTGTTGTTAAACACCTTGATGAGCTGGAATTCCTGAAAATCAATTTGACAGAGCAATGATATTGTTGCACGGAGAAATATATCACGTCCTCAAAACAAGTGACGAATGATATATCATGATGTGTCCCTGTTATCTCTGTCTTAATTAAATTGGACTCTAGGCAGAGCAATGACATAATTGCTGAGAAATATATCCCCTCATCAAAGAAATGAGGTCAGATATGTCATGAGGTGACACTGCTATCTCTGTTCAATCTGAAACATAACAGTCAGTCTTACCAAATACCTAGGAATACTGGTATCTAAACAACGTATATTCTTACGGATAGGAGACATGTACTAGACTCGATTGCTCGTAACATATGAGTCATGTGCATACAAATGCAAAAGATTATGCAAAACAGTGTTGAAATCATAAAATTCCATACTTTAGTCATGCTTGTTTAACCTCAATACTCGTTTGTGCTGTTCCCGATGAAGTTATTGAATATGGATGTCTAAGACAAAGGAAGGTTAACAACTGCCATGATATGCACTTCTGGTTCATTTCTATTAAAACATGGATGTAGATGTTTTTCACACTCTATTGTTGATCTCGGATTTCATTAGCTTTGAACCATATATCTTGCTCATGGCGTGTTTCAGGTCTGCATATAATGGCTTGCTCTAAACTCCTATTCAGCTCTGCTCTCTAACACATTTGTCAACGTCTCTACCTTATCCCTCCTTTTTGCTGTTGTCAAAGGGGGAGAATACCTTTTTGCTGTTGTCAAAGGGGGAGAATATTTTTTTGCTATTGTCAAAGGGGGAGAATATCTTTGTAAGTTTCCTTTGTGAGTTGTCACAGGGGGAGTTGTCACAGGGGGAGAATAACTTTGTGAGACAGGGGAGAGACATCATGCATACAATCTGGGGGAGAGAAGCATCCGTAATCATCTATCTTGCGCTGCGCTGTATAGCATTCACATCCTCTGATCATCCATGCATCATCAAGCTTGATCATCCATGCATCATCAAGCTGCTGCATATGTTACAAATCATGCATAGCATAATCATCATCATCATGTATCTTGAGCTGCATATGTTATAAAATTTGCCATCTTGGACATTACTGCCAACTAATGACTCACAGTGTTGCCATCATCAAAAAGGGAGAGAATGTTGTGCCCCTATGGTCATTTGACACATCATGGTTTTGATAATGGCTAAACACTATAAGTCATTGATGTTTCCCACTCGCATATGATTGAAATACTTGATGCTTTTCAATGACAGATACGCCAAGGAATGGAGTGGAGATGGCAAAAGTGAAAGACCAATGATCACGCCCAAGCAAGGATTAAAATCCCTTCGAAGCAAGAGTCGACACTTCACATAGCCAAGGTCGATGCACAATGAAGAATACAATTGGTTTCAACGTCCAAGGTCTTAGCATTCATTAAGGAAAGGTCAAATACTCAGTAGACATCTTCATGGTCTAAAGAGTTTGATGCCACAGACTTGAATGGACTGCAAATTGGTTTAAAGGGTTGATTGAAGCAAAATATGTGAAAAATCAAGTTTTCGGTCGACCAACGGTCTATACCGGTCGACCGGAATTGGCAGAACCGAAAAATCTATGGGCAGTACGAGTCAACCGCCCAGAAGGACCGGTCGACCGGCCCAAGGTCTGGTCGACCGCCCCCATCCTACTAGTCGACTGATTTTGCCAACAACAAATTCTTCAATTTTGTAAATGTTCGGTCGACCAACCCATACTACCGGTCAACCGGCAGCCCCGATGCAACAATGTTTGACTTCATTTTCCACCTCGTGGGTAGCCCCTCTTCTTGGATTTGTTTAATCCTAAAGTCACCCAATCTCCCATGATTTGTGGATCTGGTCAAGGGGGTGTCTATGGACCATTCAAAAGATATAAAACCAACACAAGAGGGTTAGAAACCCTAATGCATCAAGAGGGATCAAGGGAGATCAAAGGAGGCTAGAGGCGGTCCAAGAAAGAAGAGGGTACTATAGCCATAAACAGTACTTCGTGCAGACTTGTTCATCCATTCCAAGGTTATTCAAGCATATATCTCAAGCCGGCAACCTCCAAGGAAGAGTATAAGCAAGCAAGGTTCTCAAGGGAGATCAAAGCTACATCCTTAATTCTCTCCATCAACTCAAGGGGATCCAAGGAAGATCATTTCACAAGGAAGAGGGATCCAAGGAAGATCATTTCACAAGGAAGAAGAAGCCATTGCTGCTGAATCCAGAGGAGAGCTTTGAAAAGAAGAAGAAGCCTATGATGCAGATCTACATCGCATTTCAGACAAGATCTATTCGCTTTTAGCCTTGATCATATCTCTATCTCTTGTCTGAACATTCTCATATTTGTTCTCTTTTCATTTTGTTCAAACTATTCAAACTGAGAATCGTCCCTACCGTGGTTAGTAGGAAGGCAGTTGGAAGGTGATCCAATCTGTGGTGTTGTTGTCCCTACCGGTGGTTAGTAGGAAGGCAGTTGGAAGGTGCTCCAATCTGCGGTGTTGTCGTCCCTACCGGTGGTTAGTAAGAAGGCAATCGGAAGTTCTCCGATCTACAGTTTGGTGCGCTGCACTAGTGAAGCCTCATCGGGTTTGGTGAGGTGTGGACGTAGGACTAGGGATTCAGTCTAAACCACCTTAAAATCTCGTGTGTTGTGATTTAATTGTGCAATTGCTTTGTGTTAGATGCATGCTTAGGTTCAATCTTTATTCTACTTGTTCATCCGGCTAAGCAAATCGTTGTGTCATTCGTTAAGCTAGTTATTTTTTGCTGCTATTCTCTTTATCTAGCTTTAAAGAGGGGTGTTCTGTGAAAAGAGGGCCAGATCTATTCACCCCTCCCCTCTAGATCCGCCATCCACTACTCAACATGAAGAAACCGGCCCCGATTCGGAGACGTGGGCGAGCGGGGAAGTGTGGGTTCCCCGCACACTGCGTCGATGAAGCTTCACCATGCTAAAGAATTACATTCACTACTCCTCACATAGGAGGGTTGGACTCGGGGTGGGGAAATATGGGGTTACAAACAAACACTACCTCTCATAGGGAGGGGCTGTAAGCCGGCCAGGCGGGGTGGGGGAATTAGGTGCCGAAGCCGCTCGACCGGGTCGCCGAATTCTATCGGTTCTATTGAGCTGCAGGCCTGAGGGCGCTTGGGTGACGTCGTACTCCCCACTGGGAAGTTGGATCGATGCGGGACCACCCATGGATGAGAGAGGTTCCTTCCTGGTGTGTCACGATCAAAGATCTCTGTCTGATTCATCTCGGTCGCCATATGGCAGCCTCTGGATGCGGATGGGGTCGCGCTGGGCACTGGGGCAGAGAATCTATCTTGACTTGCAGATGATGTACCCGTAGGACCTGAGGTCAGATTGTGCCGGGGCCAGGGTCGTCGCGAATAGGGACGGCCCTGGGAGCTCCCAGAACTAGTTTGACCCAATTCTGAGGTGGGAGGCGCCAGCAGCACTGTATCTTGTGAAGTCGCGCAGTTGTAGGGGCCAGTCGGACAGAGAGGAGGTGCAGAGGGTGGTCCGCCCAGCAGAAGGCTCAGAACAAGGTTAGACTAGGCCCGTTTGGAAGCTTACTGACCTCTTAATGTCTTCCCTATAGGGCTGGAGCAGAAACTAACTACAGTGGCAGTGAGGTCTTCTGAGGTTGGCTGCTCATCCCGAACGTCGGCAGGTCGGATTGCGAACCAAGATCAACTTGACGAGGGCATAACTCTCACACCAAAGCTCCAACTAGGACAAAACCAGTCCTGGTTGAAAGCTATGGAGGTCTAGCACACCATAACCAAAGGGATCGACCAGGTGTTGTGGGGGATGGCCGGGACTGCTTCTGAAAGTCATGCTGGTCGCTATCCTGACATGATCAACGCAGTCGGAGAAGAACAGACCTCCCGGGGTAGACGAAACCACCTCACTTGGAAAGCTCTCTGGATGACCTTTCCATTAATATAGGGTATGATGCTAGAAGCTTCAGAGAAGTGCTGATGGCGACGCTTCTTCAGGACCTTGTTGGCTACCTGCGAACTGGGAGCAAACAGGTGGTGTGGGGTGGTGTGTATGAGGGTGGAATGGTCATGGGTAGCAAGGGGGAATGGGGAGGGCGACTGGGGATGGTTGTTGGAGGTTGCAGGGAGGTGGTGGAGGTAGGCTAAGGTCGAGGCTGGCTGGGAGGGGCAGAGCTTGCAGGTGGTGGTGGGCTGGTGCGATGGGGAGAGGAGAGGGTGATAGGGGGAGAGAGGGCTACAAGCAGCAGGGGGGAAATGGGGGAGAGGGTGGGGGCGCACATAGCCTTGGGGCTGGGGATTCTCCCCTTGATTGCTGGCCTAGGGAGTGTCAAGGGTGGGCTTGGGAAGGTGAAAGGATGCTTGGGAGAATGGAGAGACACTTGGGGGTGGTGAAGAGGTGTATTGGTAAGTGGAAGGGTGCCTAGGGGGTGGTAGGAGTTAGTGGGGTGTTTAATGCTCTCTAGGGAGTTGAAAGGGCACTAGATGAGGTGGAGGGTGATGTGGTGGAGAGAGGTGGGTGCGCAGGTTTTAGAGAGAGAAGGGGAGGAGAGAGAAAGTGGCGCAAGAGAGAGAGAGAGAGAGGGATATGGGAGCTTCTCACTCCAAGGGCTTCTCACCAAAGAAACACACAAGATTGAAATCTGAAAATTCTTCAAATATTCATTAACCAACTCATGAGGGGTTGGGTCCTATTTATAGGAGCTCAACATTTTACAAGACCAAAATGCCCATGGCATTACACTAAATGACCACTGATGTCCTAGAAAGCAAACCATGGGACAAATGACTCATACATAGGTAAATAACTCATGGACCTAGAGACATGACTCAAATAAAAATAAAAATTACACAATTATGACTCAAAGAAAATGCAAAAATTACATGCCATGACTAAGAAAAATGTGATGAACGCGATGGTGTGATGCCGGCGAGCACTCGGGGCCTCGAGAAAATATGAAGAGGTGAGGGATGCCCCAATCACAGGAGGCCCACACACAAAAGAACGAAAGAGTATTGCGCAGACCCGAGAGTGAACTCCCACCTAGATTTCTGAGGCCCAGTGGCATTACGTATCGCCGTCCCACAGAAGGGCCGCCCCACAAAGGGGCCGAAGTCCGAATCATAGGAATTTTGACCAGGGCGTTACGTTTCACCGTCCCCTGGGTTATTTTACTTCCGCGGCATTACGTATCGACGTCCCGCAGAAGGGCCGCCCCACAAAGGGACCGGAGTCCTATCTCACAGAATGCTGTTGTTTCCATTCATAACATTCATATCGTATTCGCATTCATACTCATTTTATAAATACTAGCATGATACTTTATCATAACAAGCATGCTTTTCAATGGTTTAGTGGGCTAAACATACTTATATGCTGACTGATGCAGAATAGTGCATGATCAGGTTACTATATAGAAGAGGACAGGTTTATTTCTAGGCTACACATGCATAGAAAATGGCGTATATCTGCAAGTACAAAATTTTTGGGTGCATGAAATTTTTACAGGAAGGTTCTGCCTTGGTTTCCTATCATTTCCTATTTTTTCCAGATTTTTACGAATTGAAATGCCCTTTCAAAGTCCCATTTTTCTTGATTTCTGGAAATTCGATGAGAACCACAAGTGCATCGACCTACCCACATGTGCATCGATCTTACCATGGTCTGCACCATATGTGCACCGACCTATGCAGGGCTCTAACGCATGTGCACCGACCTGTGCAGGGATTTTAACATATGTGCACTGAATTGTGTAGGGGCTCTAACGCATGTGCACCGACCTGTGCAGGGATTTTAACATATGTGCACCGACCTGTGTAGGGACCTTAACACATGTGCACCGACCTATGCAGGGGCTCTAACGCATGTGCACCGACTTGTGCAAGGACTTTAACGCATGTGCACCGACCTGTGTAGGGATTCTAACATATGTGCACCGACCTGTGCATGGAATCTAACACACATGCACCGACCTATGCAGGGACTTTAACATATGTGCACCGACCTATGCAGGAACCTTACCTTGGATTGAACCAAATGTGCATCGACCTTACCTTGGATAGGACCAAATGTGCATCGAGCTTACCTTGGACTGAACCAAATGTGCATCGACCTTACCATGGACTGGACCAAATGTGCATCGACCTTACCTTGGATTGGACCAAATGTGCATCATCCTTACCTTGGACTAAACCAAATGTGCATCAACCTTACCTTGGACTGGACCAAATGTGCATCGACCTTACCTTAGACTGAACCAAATGTGCATCGACCTTACCTTGGACTACACCAAATGTGCATCGACCTGATTAGGGTTTCAATACAAGTGCTCTGACCTTGACTTGGGCTGCACCATGTGTGCACCGACCTGACTGGGGGGCTGCACCATATGTGCACCGACCTGACTGGGGGTTCCAATACATGTGCTCTGACTTGACTGAGGGCTACACCACATGTGCACCGACCTGACTGGGGGATGCACCACATGTGCACCGACCTGACTGGGGGTTCCAACACATGTGCTCTGACCTGACTGGGGGCTGCACCACATGTGCACCGACCTGACTGGGGCTGCACCACATGTGCACCGACCTGACTGGGGGTTCTAACACATGTGCTCTAACCTGACTAGGGGCTGCACCATATGTGCTCTGACTTGACTGGGGGTTGCACCATATGTTCACCGACCTGACTGGGGGTTCCAATACATGTGCATTGACTTGACTGAGCGTCCTAATTTCGATAAACGAAACTCAAGGGAACCTCATGAAAGTATATTTCTTGAAGGAAAATCTATAAATTAGGCATAGTGGTTGATTCCTTGTACCCTTAGTCCCTCTTTGAAATGTAGAAAATATTTTGAAATCACTCTAATGCATAGTTCACCTCTAAAATTTGAGGTTAGGTGCCTACCTTGGAGATGTTAACCGACAATCCGGGAATAATATCCACACCCCAGATCCACCTCAACTTTACCCTTCGATCCGGGGATGAGATCAACACCCCAGACCCTCCTGAGACTCTTGCACGTTGTCCTAGGAACTACAGGTTCGCCCCCCCCCCCCTTCGCAGGGCCAAGGTCCCTCACCTCTCTTCTCTCTCAAGTGAAACCGTAGATGGTGGATGTTGAGGATAGGTGTTGCTAAAGGCTGACCACCCATGGAACCCACTTCCTTATATAGGTTTCAAGCCTCCCAAGGCCCTTCCCACATCCAGGAAGGTTCAGCCCAGCCCCAAGGTCGCTGGCTTAAAGAGGGGGTTAATGCTAAGCACCTCTTCGGTTTGAACAGAGGTGACCCTTCGTCTACGCAGTCATAGATGCGAGTGAGAGCATCTTTCCGTTGGGATTTGAGTTGGGATGTCTTCATATGAAATCAAGAGGGCTTCTTGATCTAACTATGGGTCATGGTTTCATCAAATTTTATCATTCCTAACCCGAGTTATGATTTTCGCAAGATTATTACCTATTCCGATTGTGACCTTTCGGTAGCCCAAGGTAATCTAGGTATAACTCTAGTATCCAGGTAGTATTTGGTCTCGACCTCAACATAGAAGTTCTATCTAACATTCTACTAGAGATTGTGACTTTGGTTTCAGGTTATTTATTAACCACAGATGAAGTTATGAATTTTCCCATTAACTACCTTCGAATTCCCCCAACAGTCATACCTCTTCATGATAGCTGGAAGCCAAAGGCCTCAGAGCCCTGGTTCTGGTGCGAATTGGGCTTCTATCCCAACAGAGGAGTTTGGGGTAAGGGCCCAAGCTTTCTAACGAGCATGGTTTCATCTCATTTGGTTGACTATGGAGCAAGATATCCTTACATAGAAGTTGTATCTAACATTCTACTAGAGATTGCGGCCTTGGTTTCAGGTTATTTCATTAACCACAGACGAAGTTATGAATTTTCACATTAACTACCTTCGAATTCCCCCAACAGTCACACCTCTTCGTGATAGCTGGAAGTCAAAGGCCTCAGAGCCCTGGTTCTAGTGCAAATTGGGCTTCTATCCCAACAGAGGAGTTTGGGGTAAGGGCCCAAGCTTTCTAACGAGCATGGTTTCATCTCGTTTGGTTGACTATGGTGACTGTATTTTTTGTAACTATTTCGACCCACTATCAGAATTCCCTCTTTCCCCCATATTAGGCCTAATTTCGAAAGTTATACTCTTCACCGAAGTTATCCCTTACCCAGTGATTGTTGCATGGGCTTTGGTTTCACCTAATTCTGATCTTCCTACATTGAGTTACGGATTTTCTAAGAGTTCTTAAATAATCTGTCCAGATTTCTGGCCTGTTGAGTTCATGGGTCCGAATTACACCCGATTGGGCTAGTGCCCAATTAGCAGTCATAACAGCGTCGACCTTATACATGAACAATGGAGATGTGCACTGACCTTCTATGCATAAGACATGAATGTGCACATACCTTAGTGTGCAACAGTGACAATGTGCACCGACCTTTGTGTGACTAAGGCTTAAACGTGCACAGACCTTATATATATATATCAGTATGAAATGTGCACCGACCTATATGAATAAGATATAAATGTGCACTCACCTTACCTGTTCACAGAGCGAGTATATGCACTAACCTTTATGCTTCAGACTTGGATGAGTATTGACCTTACTTGTCAAAGAGCTGACTCACAATTTAAATAGTTGACCTGTTATCAGTTCTTGAACAGTGACGTTGGCCTGCGTTGACTTTCTTTTCATGACTTTTTGATTTATTTTTGACATATTTCATACTTTTATATATTTGATGAGATCATTAATACATGCATCACAGTTATATCATTAAGGTTATGTATAATGAGACATAATAGTTGACATCATCAAAATCACAGAGACACAATAATCTTCTCATTTTTGATGATGGCAATATTATTAGTCATTGCAACAAGTTCATCATGATGATGATCAATGTACATCATATATGCAGCACAACATCTGTCAGACATCTGCTAGAATTAATGACTCTGCATCACATATTCACACATATATTATACCCCTTTGACAACATCAAAAAGGAAGGAACAATAAGCTGAACATGCAGAGTATGTTCTCTCATCATGAATGTAAAATGCAGACCAATATGAATAATGCAAGAGCATGCATCATTTGTATAGAAAGATGACTCATACTCCCCCTTTGAAAAAGAAGAGGTATGGAAGTATAAGATATATCAGCACTCTCCTTTGTTATAGAATGATACTCCCCCTAAACAGATAATGTCTTTTTTTGGACGTATTAGAAGGAGTTGAATGAATTCATAGCACAGAGACAGTCATGTTTAAGCAGATCAAGTTGACTAAACACAAGGTCAATGAAAATATCAAAAAAATCACACGAACTGTTATATATGAGTTCAGGTCATGATAGATTGAAGCAAAATCAGTGAGCAGAATCAATCCTCCCCCTTTGAAATGCAATTTATAAAATGGAGACAAAACTTTTTCTCCCCCTTTTAAAATGAAGCAAGACTATCAACAATATGAGATATGTAGCCATACTCCCCCTGAAGAAGTGAGGTGAAGGAAAGGGTCAAATGTGATGTGTGATCTAGAGGGGGGTGAATAGATCAATCACCTAATAAAATTTCTACAGTAGCTACTAGTGCGGAATTAAATCGAACTACTGTAGGACAGTTGAAAAACACTTAACCACAATCTAAGAAGAGCAACTCAAGCAATCATTCCTAAACATCCATCTAACGCGAAGTAACGTGGAAACAGTGATGGACACAAATCAGAATGCAACCACACAAGAGAAAGGGTTTTTTATGTGGTTCGATCTCTATCCAGAGATCTACGTCCACCCCAAACTAAACCCAGTGTGGCTTCACTACTGATTACACAGCTTTAACTCCGCTGATCCATAGCTTCGGGGAATACCTTCCCTACAACCACTGATCCACAGCTTCGGAGAATACAATCCCAGACCGCTGAGCCTCACAGCTTGCTACCAGAGGAATCCTCCTCTGACACTGAAGTTTACAGCTTAACCTGTCCGCTGACATACAGCTTGAAGAACACGAGTTTTAGAAAACAAACGAAGAAAGCATAAAATCAAAATACAATGAGAATGTAGCTCAAGACAATGAGCAGATCAGCTCTAGTTCTGAACTAAGAGACTGATAACAAAAGCTCTCACAAACACTTCTCTCAAGGCTCTCTCTCTCTATCTCTCACAGATCTTCTCTCTCAATCTGGCTTGATCATGCTTGCTCTTCCTCTCTCTGCTTGTATCTCTCTACGAAGGTTCTTCTCTCATCTATTATCATTATCTGTTGCTCTCTCTCACTGCATCTATATATATAGAGGCTTCTGAGAGATGGGCGCGTGGAAACCACGTTTCCCGCCCAATGAATTTGAAAAGCAGTGCTCCTTTAGAGTCCACGTGTCAGGCTGTGAGAGTTTGCTGTCCACGTGCCCAATCATTAGTTCCTAGGATCACGAGCCCATCAGATAATTCCTGGAACACGTGCTTGACTTAATCATTCACGAACAAGAGTCATGCCGTGTTTAATTCCCTGTAAAGAGAAAAACACAGAGACAATAAGTATGGTCAAAGTCAAGTCAATATACTCAGACTATTGTATGCTTATACAGACCTTTACCAACCAATATTGCACCGACCTTAAAACATGTACAGACCATGTCACATGCTCAGACCCTAGATAGCTCAGACATGCGAGCAGACAAGGATAGCCTCGAGGCAGAAAATCCACCGACCTCAAAACATGCTTAGACGTAGACATGCACGAGGCGATGACTTATTATGTCTAATGCAAAACTTGCATCGAGGCAGAAAATACACTGACCTTGACCTACCTTTTCATAAAAGATGCACTGAGGCAAAAGATGCACTGACTATAAGCCACATGAGACGCAAAGTAAGACGCACCTCTAATATGCTTTGGAAAAACATGCACCGAGGTAGGAAATGCACTGACTCTAAGTCACATGAGACGCAAAGTAAGATGCACCTCCTATATGCTTTAGAAAAATAAGCACCGAGGTAGAAGATACACTGACCTCATAAGCCACATGAGACGCAAAGTAAGACGCACACATGTACTGACTCTATGCCACATGAGATGAAAAGTAAGATGGACACATGCACTAACCTAGGTCACATGAGACGTAAGATAAGACGGACACATGCACCGACTCTAAGCCACATGTGACGCAATGTAAGCATGAAGTGCAAGCAAGAGACGCAAGATAAGACGCATACACTGAGACACAAATGCACATGTTAACAGAACATTTTTTAAGTACAAAGGAGCAGACATTATTTATGTGATTATCTGACATATAAAGTTTATCAAAATACACAGCATCATCATGATCAAGGTAGAGTTGCCAAAGTCAACTCATCAGTCAACTAAGTCAACTTTATTGTTGCCAATCAATCAAAACACATTCAGCACAAAGCAGTACACATACTGCTGATCAACCCCAGAGGAGGCCCAACATTCTCCCCCTTTTTGATGATGGCAACATCCCCCGAAAAAATGCTGGCAACTCCCAAAAGAATGCAATAGAAATGATGTATTTTGAAGAGACATGAAGCACAGTCAAACTCTCCCTGAATAAGTGACTCCTCCCCCTTAATCAAAATAGTATGAAATCTTTCTCTTCCCTTCTCTCCCCCTTTACCAACTAAGTCTCTCCCCTGTAAGCACCGTCTAGAGAAGGATAAGATCATAGAATATAATCTCTCCCCATTTGCCATCAGCAAATAAGAAGTAAGGGAGACAGAGGAAGATAAGAAGGGATGCAGGAAGAGGTAGGAGACAGAATAACACTCTATGCAATGGTTCAGAAGATAAGCAAATTATTGGACAATTCTTTAGATATAAGAATCAATCATTGTGCAATCTTGATAGATATCGGGTTTAATAGTTATAGAAGGTAGAGTGAATTCACTGACTTTCTGAAATAGGGTTATAGAATCCGTTTATAGCAATGAACCTAAATCACATAATCATGATAGACTAGATTAAGACTGTATCCTACTGATTTTAGAATCAATGAGTGTCCTTGAGAGTGACCTGAATATGTATTGAGGTTAAACAATTGACACTTAGGAGATTTGAATTTCAAGGGTTACAACAAATCTTTTTCACTTCTTATTTTGAATCTGAACTTGGTGAACAGACAAGTGTTATTTATACCATTGACATTAAGGGTACACGTGGGTTAGACGCTAGTACCCCCAATTACTAAGCATAAACTACCATATCTATCTCTGATCAAAAACTACACAAGTGATTTACACCTTTGACATTAAGGGTACACGTTTATCAGATGCCAGTACCCCTAGTTACTCAGTGAAACCAGCCCTATAGATTTTACCATATGAACAGAGGTAACATGAAGCACTTCATGACATGAAATCCTCTCCACTTCTTTGATGGAGGGTTCAGTTTATCAGTGCAATTCAGTCATTGCTCTACCACTTTATTCATTTCTTTTACAGATTATTTTATTGTTGCTGCCCTTTTTAATTTTCAAAGTGACTTGTTTAAAGATAATACACTTTCTGATTTTCTCAGCCTAGTCTTCACTAAGTCTGTCATTTTCAGATACTGTAAATATCTTATCTGTCATAGTTATGAAAGAAAGGTTGAGAGCTATAGAAGATTTTCTACCACCTTATTCTCTGAAAAACAGTCTTTAAACTCTTCAGTCTATTAAAATCAAACCTTCAGTTCATTCAAGAAGCAAATGTGATTCTTATAAAAGAAGACTTGTAATGATTGTAGCTAAAAATAATGAACCAATTACAAGGCTATCATCCATTCATAATGAGGGAATAGACATTGAAGCACAAAGCAGCTCTTGAAGAATTTCAAGAAGTGGATATGGCACAAATGAGAGAAAAGAAACCAACCAAGGCCGATTGAAGCAATGAATACCATGTGATAAGAGTTTCTGAGAATGAAGAGAGAGTAGAATGAGTTGTACTCAGATCAGACTTTACTGAAGTCTCCCTGACATAAACCTCCCCTATCTATATGCAGTTTTATTTAACATCTCATCTATGCACAGCAATTATTCTGAAAGCAAGAATTGTTTATTCAAAAAATTAAAGACAAGCTGACACACATTTATTTTCAGATCAAGTCAAATACCAACTCAAGAATGAAATCAGTAAATCAGAAGTCATTTTCATGCTGAAATTTACATAACCCCAATTCTCTTCTTAAGTATTTAAATCTTTCATTTCAAGAGGTTTTGTAAAAATATCAGTAATTTGTTTTTCTGTTTCAACAAAATCTAATTCAATTTCATTCTTGCTTACAGCATCTCTAAGAAAGTGATGTTTTATTTCAATATGCTTAGTCCTAGAGTGATGAACATGATTTTTAGTCAAGCATATGGCACTAGTATTATCACATAAAATTGGAATGCATCCCAAATTTATTTGATAATCATTAAGTTGGTGCTTAATCCATAGTACCTGGGCTGCATAATTTCCTGCAGCGACATACTCTGCCTCTGTAGTGGATAAAGCAACTATGTGTTGCTTCTTGGAAGCCCAGGACACTAGGCAACCACCTAAGAACTAGCAGTATCCACTAGTGCTTTTCCTATCAATCTGACACCCAGCATAGTCTACATCAGTGTATGCTAATAGGTCTAGCTCACACCTAGTAGGGTACCAAAGACCTAGCTCTTTGGTGCCTGACAGATATCTAAAAATCCTCTTGACAGCAAAAAAATGTGACTCTTTAAGATTAGCCTGAAATCTAGCACATAAACACACAGCAAACTGAATATCAGGTCTAGATGCAGTAAGGTAGAGAAGGGATCCGATCATACCTCTATATAGCTTGTTATCAACTGGTTTACCTTTTGGGTCATCATCAAGACTTGTTGATGTACCCATTGGTGCTGTAATCTCCTTGAGATTTTCAAATTTGTATTTCTTCAGCATATCCCTTATGTACTTGGACTGAGTGATGTAGGTTCCTTCTTTTGTTTGGGTCACCTGTAGTCCAAGAAATAACTTCAGCTCACCCATTGAGCTCATCTCAAATTCATGTGTCATCAAATCAGAAAATTCCTTACACATTATTGGGTTAGTTGAACTAAAAACTATATCATCCACATATATTTGAACAATGAGAATGTCTAGATGGCATACCTTTGTGAACAAAGTTTGGTCAATTTCACCTCTAGAAAATTGCTTATCTGTAAGAAACTTGTTGAGCCTGTCATACCAAGCTCTAAGAGCTTGTTTCAAACCATAGAGAGCTTTATTCAATTTATAGACATAATCCTGGAGGTTGTCTCACAAAGACATCCTCTTTTATTTCTCCATTCAAGAAAGCAGATTTTACATCCATCTGCTGTAGGGTGATTCCTAATGAGCATGCATAAGACAATAGAATCCTAATGGCCTCTAACCTAGCTACAGGGGCAAATGACTCTTCAAAGTCAATTCCAAACTCTTGATTGTACCCCTGAGCTATAAGTCTGGCCTTATTCTTAATAACATTGCCCTGCTCATCGGTTTTATTCTTGAACACCCATTTGGTCCCAATGACAGTCCCATGATCAGGAGGTGGAACTTGGTGCCATACCTTGTTCCTATAAAATTGATTCAATTCCTCGTGCATGGCATTGATCCAATGCAAATCATTAAGGGCATTGTCAATGTTCTTGGGTTCAACATGAGACACTAAAGCAAAAGCATTTAGTTCATTTTGAGCTCTAAAATAGCCTCTGGTCCTAGGAGGTTCATGCAAGTTACCAATTACATTATCTACAGGATGATCTCTAAGAAATCTCACATTGATAACCTGATTACCTTGACCCTCAATTACCTCCCCCTGAGTACCAGGCTCCTTTGCATCTTCATCATCAGATTGATCTGCAGAGCTTCCTTCTTTCAGAATTTCTCCATCATCTTGTTCCCTGCACATTTCAGGTTTAGTAATGGTTTCATCAAAGACTACATGTGGAGACTCTTGAACTGTTTTAGAATTTAAGTTGTACACTCTATATGCTCTAGTAATTTCTGAATATCCTAGGAAAATTCCCGGATCACTTTTAGGTTCAAACTTATCAAGGTCTCTTTTTACATTGACATGAATAAAGCATTTACAGCCAAAGACCTTGAAGTAAGCAATTTAAGGTTTCTTACCCTTGAGAATTTCATATGGTGTTTTCTGGGTAAATGGCCTTACCATGGCTCTATTGATTACATGGCATGTAGTATTGACTACCTCAGCCCAAAACTTCCTTGGTAGGTTACCTTCCACTAGCAGTGTACGAGCCATCTGCACAAGTGTTCGGTTCCTCCTCTCCACTACTCCATTTTGCTCAGGTGTCCTAGGTGAGGAGAACCGATGAGTGATTCCATTGCTCCTGCAAAAATCATCAAATTGTGAGTTTTCAAACTCACCACCATGATCTGATAAAATATTCTAAATTGAATTTTCATTATTCTATTTTATTTTTAGATAAAACTCCTGAAATTCAATGAATGCATCATTCTTGTGTGTGAGGAAAAACACCAAAGTAAATCTAGAGAAGTCATCAACTAATACAAATCCATATCTTCTTTGATAAGTTGATTGATCTTGTAGGTCCAAACATGTCCATATGAATCAGCTCATAAGGCTTGGAAGACATGTTCTCAGTTCTAGATTTGAAAGACTTCCTAGTGTGTTTAGACTGAGTGCATGCTTCACATACAACGTTATTAATTTTAAATGACATTTCAGGGAGTCCTCTAACCATGCAATGTTTATTCAGTTTATGGAGAACAGTATAACTGGCATGGCCTAATCTACGATGCCACATATATGCCAAGTCATCTTTATTTGTAGTGAGGCAAAGATTAGAATGAGCTATATCATCTAGGTCAACTAGGTATATGTTATTGACTCTTTTACCAGAGAATTTAACCTTATTAGAATTAGGATCATAAATATTGCAGCCTAAAGAGTCAAACACTACCTTGTGACCTTTGTCACAGAGCTGGCTAATACTTAACAAGTTATAAGCAAGACCCTCAACCAGCATGACTTCATCAATACAGCAGGTAGTACACTTACCTACCTTACCTGAACCGACAATTTTACCCTTGGTGTTTCCTCCGAAGGTGACAAGGCCTCCATTCTTCTCAACCAGCATGCAAAACTTTGCCCTATCCCCTGTCATATGTCTGAAGCATCCACTATCCAAGTACCACATGTTGTGCTTGGCTGCCAGGCATACTTGCAATGACAATCATGCAGAAGAGTTTGGAACACAAAAATGTTTGGGCTCCAGAACAGAAGTAAAGCTACTCAAACATGACAGCACATTTCTAGGAATCCACATTTGTTTGAGAGTTGTTTATTTAGTGAATTTATTTATTTTCTTTTGTTTATTATTTTTCTTCTCAGCATTAACAGCTTGAAAACTTCTAGGTCTGTTTGGTGTCCTAGCACCATTTTTATTAGCTTGTTGAGCCTGTTTGTGCCAGTGCCTAGGCCAATGAGCACTCAGAGAAGTGTAGCCAGTGGTGGTCCTAGGTTGACTGTAGGAGGTGTGTTTCCTGGGAATCCATGTCTTGGATTGCCTGACCCAATTTCTGACCTGAGATTTGTAACTCTGAGTATGATATGAATGGTATCTAGACCTACCTTGTACTCTATCCCATCCAGACCTATTAAATTGATATAGTTGAGCCTGATTGTAAGTATGATGGGTTTGGACTCTGGATTGGTAATATTGACTCGTTTGACCCTATTTGAATTGTGTCTCCTAGACACCTTAGACGCACCTGACGTGTGCATGGGTGTAGATTTAGTCTTTTCCTGAACTTTTTGTGGAGACTTTCTGAACCTAGCCTGGGGTTTAGGTGTGAGTGAAGGTTGACCCCTAACCTGAAACTTGCCCTGAGGAGTGGGACAATGTGTGCTCACATGGCTCGGCTCACCAGTTTTCCATTTGCCCTTGTCCTTGGCACTGGGAATTTTGGAATTAGCAGGTTTTTCTAAATTATTTCCACTATACATTTTGATGAGAGGCCCTTTTTCTTTTTCAGCTACAAATGAAATGGTCTTCGGTGCAAAACTCTTTTTAGCTGTTGGATTGAATCCTAGACCCTCTCTCTTAAAGTTAACTTTTGTTCCTAAGAGAGCATTTAAGTTTTCTGTCCCTTGTATCATGCTCTCAACAACCTTTTGCTTATCCTCATTTTCTCTCTCAAGGTTTTCAATTAATTTCTTTAGTTCAGTGTTAACACATAAAACAGCTTCATACTTATCATTGACAATCTTCATCTCATTTTCATACTTTTGTAGTCTCAATTTGAGATCATCAATTACATTTTTCAGTGTCTCATTTTCCTTTCTAGCATCAATCAAAGCATTTTTCATATCATCAAACTCAGCACATGATTTCTTTAAAACATCATTTTCAGTTTGAAGATAGGCAACTCTATTAGACAAAGTAGTATCATTCATGAGAGAATTAACTTTCTTCTTTAGATGCATGTTTTCTTTTCTGATGTCATCTACTTTATCTAACAAGTCACCATATGCATCCTCCTAATCAGCAATAGTATAATGTTCAAAAGGAGAGGATACCTCATCAGCTTCATCTTCTTTATCATCATCTTTGGCCATCAGGCAGCTTTGACTTTCCTCTCTGTCACTCTTAGAAGTGCAGCTTAAGTTGCCCTCGTCCTCGTCACTCCAGGTACTCACCATAGCTCTCCCTTTGGTATTCTTCTTCTTTGATTTCTCTTTCATCTTTTGGAGCTCTGGGCAGTCTGCCTTCATATGGCCAGCTTTCCTACAGTGATAACAGACATTAGTATCAACCTTTTTGGCAGGGTTAGATTTATACTCGGTTTGTCTCCTGCCTCTCTGCTGTCCTCTTCCTAAATATCTTCCCTCTTTTCTCAAGAATCTTCTGAATTCTCTAGTCAGCATAGCTAGTTGATCTCCTTCAAATTCTGATCCAGAAAGACTTTGATCACTGGAGGATCCGCTGTGACTGGATCGACTGGAGCTTGCCTTCAACGCAATAGGTTTCTTCTTCTTCTCCACCTCCTCAGTCTTTGGCAGGTTCATCTCATAAGTCATGAGTGAACCAATCAACTCATCAACCTTAGTATTCTTCAGATCCCTAGACTCCTTGATCATTGTAGCCTTGGTGTGCCAAATTGGAGTTAGGGAGCGCAGAATCTTCCTTACTATCTCATAATTAGAGTAGGTCTTTCCAAGACTTCTGAGACCACTAGTTATGATCGTGAGGTGAGCATACATCTCAGTAATTGTCTCATTCGGCTTCATTCTTAACGCCTCATACTCCGATACCAGCAAGTTCGCCTTGGTCTCTCTGACTTAAGAAGTCCCTTCATATATCACTTCTAACTTATCCCACATCTCCTTCGCTGTAGAGTAGGATGATACCAAGGAGAATTCTGTGGGGTGAAGGGCGCACTGGATGGCATTGATCGCACTCCAGTTCAGTGTTGACTTGAGGATCTCTTCCCTTGTCCATACATCCTCATTTGCATGTAGCTTAAACGGTCCCTTGCTTACGACCTTCCAGATCTCGTAATCCTTTGCCCTCAAAAACACTTGCATACAATTCTTCCAGTATGCATAGTTGGATCCATCAAAGTACGGAGGCTTGGTGGTGGAGTGTCCCTCTGCTGTCATCCCCTTAGAATCCATGATAGCTAGCTCTTCAGGAAGTTAGTCCATGCAGAAGAGTTAGGCTCTAATACCAATTGATGTGTGGTCTAGAGGGGGGTGAATAGATCAATCACCTAATAAAATTTTTACAGCAACTACTAGTGCGGAATTAAATCGAACTACAGTAGGACAGTTGAAAAAACACTTGACCACAATCTAAGAAGAGCAACTCAAGCAATCATTCCTAAACATCCATCTAACGTGAAGTAATGTGGAAACGGTGATGGACACAGATCAGAATGCAACCACACAAGAGAAAGGGTTTTTTAGGTGGTTCGATCTCCATCCAGAGATCTACGTCCACCCCACAGTAACCTAGTGTGACTTCACTGCTAATTACACAGCTTTAACTCCGCTGATCCACAGCTTCGGGGAATACCTTCCCTACAACCGCTGATCCACAGCTTCGGGGAATACAATCCTAGACCGCTGAGCCTTATAGCTTGCTACCATAGGAATCCTCCTCTGACGCTGAGGTTTACAGCTTAACATGTCCGCTGACACACAGCTTGAAGAACACGAGTTTTAGAAAACAAACGAAGAAAGCATAAAATCAAAATACAAAGAGAATGTAGCTCAAGACAATGAGCAGATCAGCTCTAGTTCTGAACTAAGAGACTGATAATAAAAGCTCTCACAAACACTTCTCTCAAGGCTCTCTCTCTCTCTATCTCTCATAGATCTTCTCTCTCAATCTGGCTTGATCATGCTTGCTCATCCTCTCTCTGCTTGTATCTCTCTACGAAGGTTCTTCTCTCATCTATTATCATTATCTGTTGCTCTCTCTCACTGCATCTATATATATGGAGGCTTCTGAGAGATGGGCACGTGGAAACCACGTTTCCCGCCCAATGAATTTGAAAAGCAGTGCTCCTTTAGAGTCCACGTGTCAGGCTGTGAGAGTTTTCTGTCTACATGCCCAATCATTAGTTCCTAGGATCACGAGCCCATCAGATAATTCCTGGAACACGTGCTTGACTTAATCATTCACGAACAAGAGTCATGCCGTGTTTAATTCCCTGTAAAGAGAAAAACACTAAGACAATAAGTATGGTCAAAGTCAAGTCAATATACTTAGACTATTGTATGTTTATATAGACATTCACCGACCAATATTGCACCGACCTTAAAACATGTACAGACCTTGTCACATGCTCAGACCGTAGATAGCTCAGACATGCGAGCAGACAAGGCTAGCCTCGAGGCAGAAAATCCATCGACCTCAAAACATGCTTAGACGTAGACATGCACAAGGCAATGACTTATTATGTCTAATGCAAAACTTGCACCGAGGAAGAAAATGCACCGACCTTGACCTACCTTTTCATGAAAGATGCACCGAGGCAAACGATGCACTGACTCTAAGCCACATGAGATGCAAAGTAAGATGCACCTCTAATATGCTTTAGAAAAACATGCACCGAGGTAGAAGATGCACTGACTCTAAGCCACATGAGATGCAAAGGAAGACGCACCTCCTATATGCTTTAGAAAAACATGCACCGAGGTAGAAGATGCACTGACCTCATAAGCCACATGAGACACAAAGTAAGACACACACATGTACTGACTCTATGCCACATGAGACAAAAAGTAAGATGGACACATGCACTGACCTAGGTCACACAAGAAGCAAGATAAGACGGACACATGCACCGACTCTAAGCCACATGAGACGCAATGTAAGCATGAAGTGCAAGCAAGAGACACAAGATAAGATGCATACACTGAGACACAAATGCACATGTTAACAGAACGTTTTTAAGTACAAAGGAGCAGACATTATTTATGTGATTATCTGACATATAAAGTTTATCAAAATACACAGCATCATCATGATCAAGATAGAGTTGCCAAAGTCAACTCAGTAGTCAACTAAGTCAACTTTACTGTTGCCAATCAATCAAAACACATTCAGCACAAAGCAGTACACATACTGCTGATCAACCCCAGAGGAGGCCCAACAAAATGGATATCCACAGGGTTTATCAAACAAAGCATGCAGAAATCAATGTCAGAATGTTGCTGATGAGATAATCTTCCCCATTAGACACAACAGAGGAATTGGAGTGGAATAACATCAGCAAACATACATAGTTAAATCTGATGACAATTGTCAAGATCAAGGATGATATAAACAAAATCATAAGAGCATTCTTAGAAAAGTTCAGGTCGTGACCAAGGGGCATCAAGAACAGTGAGCAGAATCTGAATGCAGAAATTTTGGCTAAATTCCAATTAATATAAAAAACTAGAAGATTTTCAATAAGATACCAATTCAAAAATCCAAGTTATAATTTCAGACACTTCTATTATAAGAGCTTATGAATGAGTCTTAATTTACTAGCATGGTTTAAGCATGATGTATACAAAGTTTGTCAATAAAATTGAATACTCATATCTGAACTCAAATTTTAATAAAAATGAACCAATCACTTATATGACATTCTTGTTTAACCTCCTTCTATCTTAGTCATTCAATTTCAATGACTCCTTTAGGAGTTACACAGAGTAGTATTGAGATTAAACACTCAAGAATGTATCTGAACATATCCTTGATTACAGAAATTTTCTAATATACCAATTTTTCAGATTTTTCTTTTGTTCATCAACTTGTTTTTCAATGAGCAATTTTGGTTAAATCAACACCTTTTTATGTGAGGCACAACAAGTCTTAGGTGAAGTGACCCAGTAACTCAGTGAGATAAGCGTATTACTTCTCTATAAGGGAACAAAGTTAGCAATAGAAGTGTCTTTTAACGTGAGGATACACCTTGGTTAGAGGCAGGAATCCCTAGTTACTCAACACAATCATGCCATTGCTCTGTCAAAAATTTCACAAGATTTTCACAAGTTTTTCAGCAGAGTTAACTAAGACACTTCATGACACAATCCTTTGGACATGGTTTCTCAATGACCAAAGTCATTGCTCTGACAGCTATTAATCCTTTTGACATATTCAGAAAGATCAGATGTTTAAAAGTAATACTTACTACATGTATCTCAACAAAAAAAAGTCACGATTTCAAAATTTTCAGAATTCAGAAGATTTTGCAAGATATAACATGAAGCATCTGGTTGAGGTTTATTAAAGGTTGACTCAGATATTTTCAAGATATTCATAGCCAAACTCAATGAATACATTAGACTTAAACCAATCTGATCTTTTAGACATTCATAAACCTATATAATAGAAGATTCATTAATGAACTGGTTTTCATATTTATAATCAAGGTATACAAATTGAAATCTTCCCAAATTACAAATAGATCAAGACAGAAGTTTAAGAGCAGCCAATTATTAAAACCAAGGTCACAGAGATTTTCAAAGAGATGTGCAACAATGGTTATTCATGAAGTATGAGAGCAAGTTGAAATCTTTAATCTGAGAGCATGACAAGTGTGTTCAAAGTTCGACAGATGTGAAGTAATCTCAGTCAGACCAGCTAAAGAATGTAGTGACAGAAATATCAATCATAGATATTAGCAAAGAATGTGAATCATAGAAAATAGCTGATAGTGTGTAAGGATAGAGATGAACTCAGAGAAAGGCAGAGATACCCAGTAGATCATCAGACAGATTGACTCTAAAACATCCAGCTCCCCCTCAGTAAATGTAGAAACAGAATACAATCAAATTCAGATTCATGAAAGGGATGAGCTCAAGATGAAGATGGGAGCATTGGTTGACCGAAGTTAGCATTTTGGTCGACCGAACTAAGCAGAGAGTTGATTAAAAGATGAATAACCTACCATCCATTTTCAGAAGACTACAAATGCTCCCCCTGAGTATATGAATGATACCAATTGTTAAAATGACATATGTTGTCACGCCCCGAGCGTGGAAGGAACCCGAACATGTGTGACGAGTTTATATCAATCATGTCAATCAGAGCGTTAGTGTATTCGACACAAAGACAGAGCCCGCAAGAGTAAAATAACCCAATCTTTTTTTCATCAAAACCTTCAAGTATTCTATTACAATCCTCTTAATGAAAGTGCTAAGACTCAAATAAAATGAAAAGTACATTGAATGACTAGAAAAGACAAGACTGTATAACGCTTGGACAGATGGTATAGCTCTATTCTCTTCACTCTTGACTTTCCCCATCCGATTGAGTTTCATCCTCAGACTTACCTGAAACATAACGGAAAAATACTATGTGAGCGAATGCTCAGTAGGGATTATATCTCAAGAGCTAGCTTGCTTTAAGTAGATTACATGTTACATGAAATGTAATAAGCTATGCATGCTCTCATAAAACAACAATAGAGAATGTATAACAAGAGAATAGAGAATGTATATCAAGTGATAGTGAGTGAACCAGCAAGTCTTTCAAGAACTCATGTTAAGATAGCAAGATAATCAAGCATGTATATATATCATGTCAAGTGATCATGTCATGTCAAGAATTGGTTATCATGTTTCAAGTAAGTACAATAAATACCCTTTCTGGGTCACGTAAGTCATGTCAAGTACGCGATTTGTGGAATGTCTATCAAGTTAGTCATGCACTTCGGTACAATGCCATACCGTGATAATTACAACTCCCATGGGCACTAGTACTTTTGAGTGCTCCTCCCAGGACCAGATCGGGCCCTATATGTACAGGCATTGATCATGTATTTTCGACATCCACTATAGTATAGCCAATATAGATTTTCAAAGGAATATGCTTGTAGGAACTTAAGGTAGATCTTGTGGAATAGAATCACAAGGATTGAACATGTAGTGACGATAATAACGGTATAACCACGATTCGTATTAAAACTAGGTGGAATCGGCTCCCTAACTTTGGTGCCATGACAATAAGAGTAAGCGCTCATATAGAGATGGTCGCTCGTTCTTATACATGATAAGGTAGATAGAATTAGTGTCCACAAGTATGGCACATCATTCTTAAGAAGTATTAATGGCATGGTTTCCCATTCCATTAATTAAAGAGTATTCTCATGAAATCAAAATAGCATATCATGAGGGCCGGCATACCATGTTTCTTTAGAGTGACATGGAAATCAAGTAGTGTCATGGGTTTTGATGATACAACCTGATCGGCTGTCTTGAGGGAATCCAACGCTAGCGGAGTCTTACGGAGGTCTCTATGATAAAGTCACCGGTCCAAAGAAACGGAATGTTCCATGGAGGGTTCATCTATCACTGAGAAATAGTGGTTAATCGATAAAACATCATGAAACATGGGGCTATATTCATGGAATGGAATATAGTGCCGAAATATAACCAACCGACAGTGGGTTACAGAAAATCAAGAAATTCAGGAAAAATAGTGAATTGATGTCTTAGGTCACGTCTTCATTTTTACAATTGACGCCCTTGTCTGGGTTCTCATATCAATAAGTGACGACTGTTCACTCAGTCGTTACAACCCGATTACTGTTGATATTAAAATCTGTGAATATTTTCAATTTTCAGATATTATATAACTGGCGACTTAGCCCAAGTCTTCAATTTAGTAAACACCGCCCTAGTCAGGGGCGTCATATATCAAAATGATGGTAGAGTGCACGTCGTTAATTTCAATATCCAGGAAAATTATAAATATATCAAAATTTCACGATTTATCACTAATTGGCGCCCATGTATAGGGGCGTTCGTTCAAATGATGACCTAATCAGGGTCGCTATTTCTTTGTCATATGATTTGCACCGGGCAGGTACAATCACAGACACATGGTTTTTGGAGTATGTCTGATCAAGATTCTAAAGACATGAATAGATAGAGAAAAATAGCAGGAATTTATGGACATGATCATGCATTAGTTTACATGTAAGGGTTCATAATTATTAAATTTTGAACATGGTGTAATTATTAATTATCTAAGGAATTGACGACTGTTTGCACGGTCGTTGAATCAAATAGCGCCCTTACTTGGGTCGCTATTTCCATTTATGCAGTAAACAGAGAAAACACAATCCAGAAACGAAATCTGTAACTCTTACAGACCTATATGCATGTTTTTAACCTAGGAATTATAGGGTCTTTTCTAAGTCTTGAGAAAACCTACCTTGTTTGAAGTTTTGGTTGATGATCGATGCAGAACGGTGATGAGATATGCAATATTCTGATACTCTATTTTCAATAGAGATCTCGGCAGCAGCAATATGAAGAAGAAGCTTGGATGAACTATCAAGAGCAACAGCTCTTATCAAAGGCAATATCGGTGCCCCTTCTATGGAGCTATAGGAAGATGATTTCAGCAATGCCGCAACCCCTTTAGGAGCCAAATAGAGAAGCAGAGGCTTCCCACGGCAACATCAAAGTAGCAGTAGAACAAGGAAGAAGAAGATGATTCTTCCACATTCCCAGTAATAAGATGATGCCTTCGCTGTAGTAGTAGGAAGAGGAAGAAGTTGAAGAACTTCTTTATGTTCTTCACGCTCTAGGTAGCAGCAAGAGGAAGACGAATCAGAGTAGCAGGACGTCTTTGGCAAATAATGTCAACATGGGTTCGATGGAGGGGATGGTATTTATAGGAGAAGGAATCCTAATGGATTCTAGGAGTTCGATTAGGACTAAAACTTCCCATGTAGATCCCCTATTAAACTCAGACATCCACGTATTGATCCTTTCCCTAATTAACACTTACCCAGCACTACAAGAAAAAGTGGCTATAGCGACCGAATTAGCGACCGATTAAATCGGTCGCTAGTCGGTCCCAAATAGAGACCAATTCGGAGACCGAAATAATCGGTCGCATAATAGAGACTGTTTCAGCGACCGAATATATATCGGTCTCTAATCGGTCGCTATTATTGCGACCGAATTAACTTCGGTCTCCAGTCGGTCGCTGATGCCGTTATACTTCCTACTACGACCCCCGCCCGCCCGAGCCCTCCCGCCCGAGTCCCCCCCCTCCCGCCCGAGCCCCCCCTCCCGAGCCCCCTTCCCCTGCGGCCCCCTCTCCGCCCTAGCCCCCCTCCCCGCTCCCGCCCGAGCCCCCTCCGCCGGAGCCCCCCCTCCGCCCGAGCCCTCCCGCCCGAGCCCCCCTCCTCCGCCGGAGCCCCCCTCCCCGTGCTGCCTCCCGCCCGAGCCCCCCTCCGCCGGAGCCCGTCGCCGCGCCGCTCGCGTCGAGTCGCCGTCGCCGCTCGCCCTGCCGTCGTCGCCCTCCGCAGGTACCTCTCTCTCTCTCTCTCTCTCTCTCTCTCTCTCTCTCCCTTCCCCCTCCGTCACCGGCCTGCTCCCCTCCCCCGCCGGCCTACTCCCCTCCCCCCTGCGGCCCCGTCGCCGGCTTGCTCCCCTCCCCTCCCCCCTGCGGCCTGCGCCCCCGTCCCCCTCAGATCTCCTTCCCATCCCCATGCCCCTCCCCCTCCGGCCTGACCCCTCTGATCCCCCTCCCCTTCCCGTCCCACTCCGCCTCCCCCTCTGCCTCCGACGGTCTCCTCCCTTCCTCCCCTTCCCGTGTCCCCCTCTGCCTCCCCCTCCCCTTCCCGTCCCCCTCCACCTCTGGAAACCCCCCACCAACTCCCCTTTGTGCTGCACCACCGGAATCGTCTCACCCTCCCAATGCCATCGGAAGCCATCAGAAATTGATTTTTTCACCGAGTATGGTGAGGGTAGTAGGTATAAAATCGAAGAAGTGATAGGCAAGGGGAGCTATGGAGTTGTTTGCTCTGCACTGGACACACATACTGGGGAGAAAGTTGCAATTAAGAAGATAAATGACATCTTTGAACACGTTTCTGATGCGACACGAATACTTCGTGAAATTAAGCTTCTCAGACTTCTCCGACATCCTGATATAGTTGAAATCAAGCACATCCTTCTTCCTCCTTCACGAAGGGAATTCAAGGATATCTATGTTGTTTTTGAATTAATGGAAGCTGATTTACATCAAGTTATCAAGGCTAATGATGACCTTACTCCTGAACACTATCAGTTTTTCCTCTATCAACTGCTTCGGGGATTGAAATACATACACACAGGTATATCTGCTTCCACTTTTATAATGTACTCCCTACTTTCAGCTCTCGTGCTCTTTTCTCTTTAAAATTTGATGAGTAACGTCTCCCAGAGTGCATGTAATTGATCATGTCTGCCATCATTGACCAGTTGTCCAACTGCATAACTGTCCAGCCTTCATTCTCACAGGTTTATGAAGTCCAAACTCTTTTGTTGTTTCATTTTATTCTAATAGTTCCTTTTTCTTTTTTTTTATTGCAACATAGCAAATGTATTTCACCGTGATCTCAAGCCAAAAAATATTCTAGCAAATTCTGACTGTAAACTCAAGATCTGTGACTTTGGCCTTGCAAGAGTAGCTTTCAATGATACGCCCACTGCCATATTTTGGACGGTAAGTTTTCCTGAATTAACTGACCTCCTCTAGGTCTGTACCATATATTGCTGTTACAATACTTCATTACCTGGTATCCTTAGTATCAGAGTTCATTTTGCAGGATTATGTAGCAACAAGGTGGTATAGAGCCCCTGAACTTTGTGGATCATTTTTCTCAAAGGTGCATGGATTTTCTATTCCCATTTGTGCTGAAAAAATGTTGAATATTTTAGTCCCATTTGTGGTGTTTTTTCAGTTTAATTACTATGCCATTGAAATCTTTTGGTCTTTGATGGATTTCTATTGCTTTTTCTTTCTTAAGCTCCTTCAATGCTTTGTTTGGGAGATATTATGTTTGCTTGCTCCCCATATTTTTTCAGTTTTGAAAAAATTATATTCGACAAACATCTTATGTTATAAATTGCTGAATTCTTCTATTTATGCATTCTTATTGTCATCATTTTGTACTTGCACCTATTTGCCCAGAAGAATAGGTTCTCTTTTCCTTTCTATGTCACACAGTGAACTTGAGAATACTGAACAGAGGATAATAATGCATTTTTAATATCTTAGTTCTTATGGCTTGTTTTGTCTCACTGCAAACCATATGACCCAGTCTGATGGGTTGATATTCAGTTGCCTCGCATTTCAGACCCTAGGCATTGTGGCTCTCTTATCATGTCTATGATATTTGGGATACATATATAGGTTTCAAGTGTGGACATGACCATGCATGCTGGACATGATTATTATTTAAGCATCAAACATGAGGACACAAGAGGGCATCTGCACAGCTGGAGATGTGACTTTATAAAATAAATAAAACACAATTGAACACCGCACAGATTATAAAATAAAAGCTGAGGAGTTGTTAGAACATTTAAAATGATTATAAAAAAGTGAAAATTTCAATGAATGATTAGAATCTCCAAAATCTGTCCTCCAACATCCGTTCCGAACGCACCCTAAACTTTGGGAAGAAGGATTGTGACGGCCGCTTCCCACGGGCCCGAGACACTGCACCCAGTAGACAGGACTCCACGTCCCAAACAATTAAGGCATTCTACATCAAATTGCAACAATGGGAACGAATGCCGCCAGGCTCAATAACAGAAAAGATTTGATTGCTCCTCCAGCCCTACCAGTGAAGGTGATTATGGAATAACGTTTCTGCTTCTCTTCAACAACCTGTCATGGAGGTCACGATCAAACTTGCCTGCCGGTTGCTAGCTCTTGGCATCTTCCATGTCATAGCTGTCTGTGATCACTGACATGTCTTGCACACGAGCGTATTATACCATACTTCTTTATGTTCTCTCTTTGTCAACCTGGATGAACATGATATTGCAACATGGTAGCAGAACCCAGAATGGCACTGGCTACTTTCACTACCATGTAAATACTGTTCTCCATATCCATACTTTTGAGGAAATAATCTTGATGCACCCTCATTTGTATAACCACAACTGAGAATTTTCTGATTTTAATCAATGCAGTTTGATTTATGTAATAAAAACCAAAAACGTTTTTAGACCCAGGAAAATGGACACAATCGATCCATGTCTACTTAATGAACACACGAACATCAGTACACAAGAAAGTGATTTCTTGTTTCGACAATAGACCACACTGGAAAAGATTACTCCGTGGTTGTCAGTGATGCTTCATCATTGGCTTCTCTTCATGTCGTAGAGAACGCAGGCATCAGCTGCTGTTTTCATCTGAAACAGGCAGGAAACATAATAAGACTCGTGCAAAAGAAACGAGAAACATGAAGTGATCTCATGTTAAAATACACTTATTTCAAATGAACTGTTAGGACGGGTCCGGGGGTCTAAAATCTGAAATACCGGTCGGATGGCCGTGCCGGTCATTCCAATACGACCGGGGAGATGAAAGTGACTTGTCAGAACTGACGGAATCCAAATCGGATGCCCGGTTTGAGCTCGGCGCTCAAACTTCATTTTTAAAATACACTTAGTTCAAATGAACTGTTAGGACGGGGCATTTGGTTCTAAAATCTGAAATACCGGTCGGATGGCCGTGCCGATCATTCCAATACGACCGGGGAGATGAAAGTGACTTGTCAGAACTGACGGAATCCAAATCGGATGCCCGGTTTGAGCTCGGCGCTCAAACTTCATTTTTAAAATACACTTAGTTCAAATGAACTGTTAGGACGGGTCCGGGGGTCTAAAATTCGAAATACCGGTCGGATGGCCGTGCCGATCATTCCAATACGACCGGGGAGATGAAAGTGACTTGTCAGAACTGACGGAATCCAAATCGGATGCCCGGTTTGAGCTCGGCGCTCAAACTTCATTTTTAAAATACACTTAGTTCAAATGAACTGTTAGGACGGGGCATTTGGTTCTAAAATCTGAAATACCGGTCGGATGGCCGTGCCGATCATTCCAATACGACCGGGGAGATGAAAGTGACTTGTCAGAACTGACGGAATCCAAATCGGATGCCCGGTTTGAGCTCGGCGCTCAAACTTCATTTTTAAAATACACTTAGTTCAAATGAACTGTTAGGACGGGTCCGGGGGTCTAAAATTCGAAATACCGGTCGGATGAATTTACGTCATCATTTGATTATTTAAAAATTAAAAATAAATTAAATTAATTTTTTTAAAATATATTACACACCCCAAATGTGCAGCACACCCCGGAGGTGTGCAACGAGCCTTTCTCTTTTTTCTATCTTTATTGACAAGTATATGAATGATACCTGTAATCTTGATGAAAAGAACCATGGCAAGTGAAGCAGAAAAATGAAATAGAAGAACGGTACAATAATGGTTCTGACAAAAAAACAATTCTATTTTAAAGGACCGTAAAACTCCTTACTTAAAATAAAATCCTTAAGAACAAAAGGAAGCAAAATTACAGAAATGGACACAGTATGCTTATTTTTCATAAGTATTTATTTTTAAGGAACTTTGGCAAGGGCCACTCAGCTCCACATCTTTACAAAATTTACGAAGCCAGATGATGGTCTAACCGGCATTCCATGCACCTTTTTACAGTCCTGTCAGTGAATGCTGGGATTTGCAAGAAAACTAGTGGTTAGTATTACCCACTCCAAATATTTCAGTTACTATTATTCTACAGTGGTCATTTCAAAGGGAACAGCAAAGAATGTGGGAAAGGTTTAAAAAAAAAATCCACAAACAGGGCAGGAAAAAGAAAAAAGTCCATGAAGATTGCATAGCATGAAGAGCATCAGAATGGTGCTACTGCATATCTACATAATTTGCGGATGCAAGAATTTGGATGTCGAAGTGCGTGGAACAGGTACTCTATACGCCAAAAATTCAAACAATCAGCAATGGCAGGAATCACAAGTGCAACTTAGTTCTCCATGTGGTTCCAACGACTTTCCGAGGGGATGGATCATTTGGACCTCGATCTCGCTGACCAGAGGTGAAATAGAGCCAGCCGTCCCAGAACCCTACCAAGGTAGTCTTGATCCTATAGGGCATCCTTCCGATCACAGACCATTCCTGCATATGATCAAAAATCATGATTCAAATGTAAAGAACTGGTTTCTCGTACAAATAGTTGCCGATGAACAGGGCAAGCTAATGTTCTTCTTGGAGGGGGGAGGAGTGCAGTCATATCGTGAAATAGTAGATGTGCAGTACCAATCCACCGTAACTTAAGAATGTACAATGTCCCGATGACAAACAAACTATAAAGAAAATGTTGTAGACAAAATTCCTTGAATGCATAACTAATTCAGTAGACAAATGAGAAGAACAGATATTAGAAAGCAGGCATGGCATAGGTTCCAACCCGTTGGGGGTTGTGGTGTGAGTGCTTCAAACACATGTAACATATGTTAAAGTCTTCCTTTACCAGACAAACTCATTCCAACTTCTGCACCCACAGCCATCGTCTTTGCAGTTTTTAACCCTTTTAAGTATCTTTTAGTCCCCACACAGATGCATAGAAGTCATCCCCGTATTCTGGCGCCAGATTCTTCCACAATCTAAATTTCTCTAGATAGGAGAATCGTTGGATTCCCCTAATTGTGTGTAATTTGAGGTTCGTGGAGATTGTGATCCGTGTAGTTGATTTATTATTGTTTTATGAAATTGTTATTTATCAGGTGTTTGTACGTGATGAATTTGAGATTTGTCGATATCGTTGTCTGTGTAGTTGATTTTATATTTATGTTATGAATTTGTTATTTATCAGGTAATTTATTTATCAGTTTAAATAAATTTTTAAAAAAAAAATAATGCAAAATTAGCGACCGCATGGAGACTGAATTGCGACCGAATAGCGACTATAAGTTATATTTCTTTTATTAAATAATTATACTTGGCGACCGACTGGCGACCGAATTGAGACCGAATAAATCCGATAGGTTAATTTTATTTTTAAAAATACAACATAATTAGAGACCGAATAGCGACCGAATTGAGACCGACTTAATTAGCGACCGATCAGGCGACCGATTATAATCGGTCTCTGGTAACGACTGATACTGCGACCGAATTATGTCGGTCGCTATATAGCGACTAGTATATAGCGACCGACATATTCGGTCGCTAGATAGTCTCTGTTCGGTCGCAATGCAGAATTGCGACCGATCTAAGACTGAATAGCGACCGCTAGGTCGGTCGCTATCCGCGATTTTTCTTGTAGTGCAGATAACATCCATGTTCGAACCAAACACCAACGGGTTCTGTTTGTAAATGACGCCTAAGATTGGGGCGTTATTTTAAAATGACGCCTCTGTACACAGTCTTCAATTTCTTTATATGATGCCTGTCAAGAGGGCGTCAATTTGTAAATTAGCACCTGCGTGAACAGTCTTCAATTAAATGACGACATGATCGGAGGCGTTATTCGTTTTGGCCCCTTTTGTTATATGTTTTAAGTGTATATGAGTTGAACTTTTATCATTGGTTTTAAATCTTTTATTCTATTTAAGATTTTATTCTTTTAATTTACCAGGGTTGCTACACCCTCCCCCACTTAAAAAAGAATTTGATCCCCAAATTCAATCGCACATATTTACGAAGAGTGTAGGACTCATACCTCTTTAGAATAAATCCAGGAATTGCTTCCTCATGGACTCCTCCGTCTCCCATGCGGCTTCGTGTTCTGAGCATTTACTCCATTGCACCTTTAGCATGGGAATTGTTTTATTACTCAATGTACGAACCTCACGATCGAGGTTCTTTATGGGATTTTGTTCATAAGTGAGATCCTTTTGAATCACCAGGTCTCCATGATTGATGATATGTGACGGATCGTGCACATACTTCTTCAACATGGATATATGGAATATATTATGGACATCGGATAATTAAGGAGGCAAAGCGATGCGGTAAGCAACCTCGCCAACTCTTTCTAATACCTCAAAAGGTCCGATAAACCTTGGTGTAAGCTTGCCCTTAACACCAAATCTCCTTATTCCACGTCCAGGTGATATTTTGAGAAATACATGATCTCCGACTTGGAATTCGAGATCTCTTCTTCTTATATCAGCATAAGCCGTCTGTCTAGACTGAGCTACTTGAAGTCTCTCTCTAATCATCTGAATCTTTTTGGTGGTATCCCTTACCATGTCTGGGCCTAATAGTCATTTCTCGCCAACTTCATCCCAGCACAAGGGTGATCGGCAACTCCTTCCATATAAGGCTTCGAAAGGTGCCATCTGCATACTTGCCTGGTAGTTGTTGTTGTATGCAAATTCAACCAAAGGCAAGTGATCATGCCAGCTTCCACCAAAATCAATGATGCAAGCTCTGAGCATATCTTCAACTACCTGATTTGTTCTCTCAGTCTGACCATCCGTCTGAGGATGAAAAGTAGTACTAAAGTTGAGTCTTGTCCCCAACGGATGTTGTAGACCTTTCCAAAAATGAGACGTAAAATGAGGGTCTCGGTCAGACACGATTGAGACAAGTACTCCATGTAACATGACTATCTCCTTAATGTATAATGTAGCAAGGATGTCAATTGACCATCGGCTCTTGATTGGCAAGAAATGTGCCGACTTGGTCAGACGGTCTATGATGACCCAAATTCCATCATGTCCTCCTCTAGATTTGGATAGTCCCATAATGAAGTCCATACCGATATCCTCCCACTTCCACTTAGAAATATCAAGAGGTTGTAGCTTACCGACAGGCTTTTGGTGTTTCGCCTTGACCTGTTGGCATGTGAGACAGCGAGACACAAAGTCTGCTACTTTTTTCATGTTGGGCCACCAAAAGGTCCTTTTTAAATCTTGGTACATTTTGGTAGATCCTGGATGAATCGTGTACCTTGATCTGTGAGCTTCATCTAAGATCTTCTTCTTTAGCTCTGGACAATATGGGATGCAAGTTCTATCTCTTAATAACAATCTTCCGTCTGAAGCTAATTTGAAATCAGATTGCTCTTCCATCTTGCCCTTGATTTCCACTAATACCGGGTCATTATCTTGCAGTCCTTGTATCTCTGAGAGTAGATCTGGCTGTATGCTCATATGGGATAATGTGACACACCTACTCTCATTGTCCATGCTTATATTAAGTCTAGTGAACTGTTCTAGCAACTTCCACTCCTGAATCATACAATTGGCTAATAGTGCTCTCGGCTTTCGACTGAGGGCATCAGCTACAAGATTACCCTTTCCAAGATGATATTGTATAGTGAAGTCGAAGTCCTTGAGATATTCTAGCCAACGTCTTTGCCTCATATTCAATTCCTTCTGAGAGAAGAGATACTTGACGCTCTTGTGATCAGAGTATACAGTGAACTGCACTCCGTATAGATAATGTCTCCATATCTTCAATGCAAACACTACCGCTGCCAGCTCTAAGTCATGAACTGGGTAGTTCTCTTCATGCTTCTTTAGATGTCGAGATGAGTAAGCTATGACTCTCCCTTGTTGCATTAAAACACATCCGAGGCCAATGCCAGATGCATCTGTGTATACCTTGAATTTCTCGCCTTCAATTTGTAAAGCTAAAACTGGGGTAGTAGTTAGGTGATCTTTGAGGGCTTGGAAACTTCTTTCAGATTCCTTGCTCCATTCATAACGAATCTCCTTGCGAGTTAGTCTAGTGAGTGGTACGGCGATCTTGGAGAAATCCTTGATGAATCGTCGGTAGTAGCCCGCAAGACCCAAGAAATTACGGATCTCGCTAGCATTGGTTGGTCTTTCCCAATTCCTTACAGCTTCAAACTTTGATGGATCTACGGACAAACCGTCCTTTGAAATCACATGTCCTAGGAAGGATACTTCTTCTAGCCAGAATTCACATTTACTGAGCTTCGCATATAGCTGATTCGTCCTCAATATTTGTAATGCAATCCTCAAATGCTCCTCATGCTCTTCCTTGGTCTTTGAATAGATTAATATATCATCAATGAAAACCACTATGAATTGATCTAGATGAGTCCTGAATATACTATTCATCAACTGCATAAAGGCAGTAGGGGCATTGGTTAAAAGGCATAACAACAAATTCATAGTGCCCATACCTGCTCCCGAACGCGGTCTTAAGAATATCCTCATCTTTGATTCTTAGTTGGTGATATCCCGACCTGAGATCGATCTTCAAGAAATATTTAGATCCAGATATTTGATCGAATAATTCATCGATTTTTGGCAGTGGATACTTGTTCTTGATAGTGAGATGATTCAACTGTCGATAGTCGATGCATAACCTCATGGATCCATCCTTTTTCTTCACAAATAGTATAGGTGCTCCCCACAGGGAAGTACTCGGCATGATAAATCCTTTCTTCAGAAGATCCATCAATTGTTCCTTTAACTCCTTGAGTGCAGCAGGGGACATCCTATAAGGTGCCTTAGAAACTGGACCAGCACTAGGGACCAAGTCGATGGTGAAGGCCACTTCTCTTTGTGGGGGTAGTCCAGGCAAATCTTCGGAAACACGTCCGAAAATTTTTGCACAACAGGGATGTCTTCTAGCTTAGTCTCCTTAGTCTCCTTAATGGTGACAAAAGCAAGGAAAGATACACATCCTTTCCTTATTAGCTTGCTAGCTCGGAGAGCTGAAATAAGAGGTGACTTGTTCTGACTCTTAGGGCTAGTATAAACTAGTTCCGGAAACTCCTTGAAAGTAACCTTGCTGTTACGGAAATCAACAATTGCCTGGTACTTGGATAACCAATCAGCTCCTAATATGATATCATAGTCCTTCATATCTAGGCATATGAGGTCGATAGGAAGGTTTCTTCCTTTAACCAGGACTTCACAATTTTTGTAATGGTGAACGATATCGGCCTCGTTTCCAAGAGGAGTTGAAATAACTAATCTTATCCACTCCGGTTCCATAGGTAATGGGTCAGTAAACTTCTTGGAAATAAATGAGTGCGATGTACCAGTATCAAATAAGACATATGCGGACTTGGAACAAACTTACAGTGTACCTTCCACTAGTCTGCCTTCGTCTTGTTCTGTCTCCTTACTAGCTTGGAGGTGTGCATTCTTCGTTACCGGGCGTTTCCCATCACTGGCTTGATCATTGAGCAACGGGCAGTCGAGAATCCGATGATCTTGGCTCCCACAACGGAGACAAGCTCCAAGTTTCCTCCAACATTCTTCGACCTTATGTTCGGCCTTGTCACAGTGTTTACACACCACTTTAGAAGGTGTGGTGGTGATGGAGAAAGGTTTGATCTTCTTGAACTTTTGCTCTTGGGAAGGAGTTCCTCCATTATTTGGCCTCTTCTTGTTGAAATTGGGTTTGAAGGAACCGGAACTAGTGACTTGTTCCTTCTTATCTTTCTCACGAATCCTATCAGATAGTTCCGTGGCATCTTCTAATAACTGGGCTCGTCGTACCATCTCCGAATAGACTTGTATGTCCATCGGTGCCAGCTGTGTGATATATTGGGGCCTGAGCCCATTAAGAAATCTTCTAGCTTTCATCTTCTCGGTACTGACTAGATGTTTAGCATACCGGGACAACCTAGAGAATTATGCCTCGTACTCCGCTACCGACAAGGATCGTTGCTTAAGAGCGGCGAACTCGGCAACTTTCTTCTCCTGAATTCGGTCTGAGAAGTACTTAGTGTTGAAATGTTCAACAAATTCCTCCGAAGTAACTTGGCCTTGCTCTAAGGTGGCTTCTACTGACTCCCACCAGCATCGGGCGTCTCTCTCTAGTTGAAATGTGGCTAATAAGACCTTCTCTTGGTCCGTGCATTGCTACGTTCCGTCTCTCGGATCTAGTGCTCGGCGTCATCCGCATCAGTGGATCCCATGAACTTAGGAGGGTTCATGTTTCTAAAGCTTTGATGGAGATTTCCCGCTCCACGGTGCGCACCACCTTGTGCCACCTGTTGAAGTGCCTGCGTCATGCCTTGAATAGTGCGTTGCATGTTACGCCACTAAGCACGTTCAGCAGCCATTGTCCTACAAGGATTTTAGATAACTAACTAATATGAGATTCGACCAAGAATTGAGTATCTAGATTACCTTAACCCATGGTTCTAGCCAATCTCACCAGTTAAAGGTTTTAAACCTATCCTTGGACTTGGGTTTCCTAGCAATTGAATATCCTAGGCTCTGATACCACAAAAACGGTCACGCCTCGAGCGCGGAAGGAACCCGGAGACGCGTGACGAGTTCACATCAATCATGTCAATCAGAGCGTTAGTGTATTCGACACAAAGACAGAGCGCGCAAGAGTAAAATAACACAATCCTTTATTTCATCAAAACCTTCAAGTATTCTATTACAATCCTCTTGATGAAAGCGCTAAGACTCAAATAAAATGAAAAGTACATTGAATGACTACAAAAGACAAGACTGTATAATGCTTGGATAGATGGTATAGCTCTATTCTCTTCACTCTTGACTTTCCCCATCCGATTGAGTTTTATCCTCGGACTTACCTAAAAAATAAGGGAAAAACACTATGTGAGCGAACGCACAGTAGGGATTATATCTCAAGTGCTAGCTTGCTTTAAGTAGATTACATGTTACATGAAATGTAATAAGCTACGTATGCTCTCATAAAACAACAACAGAGAATGTATAACAAGATAATAGAGAATGTATATCAAGTGATAGTGAGTGAACCAGCAAGTCTTTCAAGAACTCATGTTAAGATAGCAAGATAATCAAGCACGTATATCTATCATGTCAAGTGATCATGTCATGTCAAGAATTGGCTATCATGTTTCAAGTAAGTATAATAAATACCCGTTTCGGGTCACGCAAGTCATGTCATGTCAAGTCAAGTCAAGTATGAGATTTATGAAATGTCTATCAAGCTAGTCATGCACTTCGGTACAATGACATACCGTGATCATTACAACTCTCATGGGCACTAGTACTTTTGGGTGCTCCTCCCAGGACCGGATCGGGCCCTATATGCGCAGGCATTGATCATGTATTTTCGACATCCACTATAGTATAGCCAATATAGATTTTCAAAGGAATACACTTGTAGGAACTTAGGGTAGATCTTGTGGAATAGAATCACAAGGATTGAACATGTAGGGACGATAATAACGGTATAACTACGATTCGTATTAAAACTAGGTGGAATCGGCTCCCTAACTTGGGTGCCATGACAATAAGAGTAAACGCTCATATAGAGATGGTCGCTCGTTCTTGTACATGATAAGGTAGATAGAATTAGTGTCCACAAGTATGGCACATCATTCTTAAGAAGTATTAATGGCATGGTTTCCCATTCCATTAATTAAAGAGTATTCTCATGACATCAAAATAGCATATCATGAGGGCCGGTATATCATGTTTCTTTAGAGTGACATGGAAATCAAGTAGTGTCATGGGTTTTGATGGTACAACCTGCTCGGCTGCCTTGAGGGAATCCAAGGCTAGCGGAGTCTTACGGAGGTCTCTATGATAAAGTCACCGGTCCAAAGGAACGGAATGTCCCATGGAGGGTTCATCTATCACCGAGAAATAGTGGGTAATCGATAAAACATCATGAAACGTGGGGATATATTCACGGAATGGAATATAGTGCCGAAATATAACCAACCAATAGTGGGTTACAGAAAATCATGAAAATCAGGAAAAATAGTGAATTGTCGCCTTAGGTCACATCTTCATTTTTACAATTGACACCCTTGTCTGGGTCGTCATATCAATAAGTGACGACTGTTCACTCAGTCGTTACAACCCGATTACCGTTGATATTATAATATGTGAATATTCTCAATTTTCAGATATTATATAAATGGTGACTTAGCCCAAGTCTTCAATTTAGTAAACAGCGCCCTAGTCAAGGGCGTCATATATCAAAATGATGGCAGGGTGCACGTCGTTAATTTCAATATCCAGGAAAATTATAAATATATCAAAATTTCACGGTTTATCACTAATTGGCGCCCATGTATAGGGGCGTTCATTCAAATGATGACCTAATCAGGGTCGCTATTTCTTTGTCATATGATTTGCACCGGGAAGGTACAATCACAGACACATGGTTTTTGGAGTATGTCTGATCAAGATTCTAAAGACATGAATAGATAGAGCAAAACAGCAGGAATGTATGGACATGATCATGCATTAGTTTACATGTAAGGGTTCATAGTTATTAAATTTTGAACATGGTGTAATTATTAATTATCTACGGAATTGACGACTGTTTGCACGGTCGTTGAATCAAATAGTGCCCTTGCTTGGGTCGCTATTTCCATTTATGCAGTAAACAGAGAAAACACAATCCAGAAATGAAATCTGTAACTCTTACAGACCTATATGCATGTTTTTAACCTAGGAATTACAGGGTTTTTGCTAATTCTTGAGAAAACCTACCTTGTTTGAAGTTTTGGTTGATGATCGATGCAGAACGGTGATGAGATATGCAATATTCCGATACTTTGTTTTCAACAGAGATCTCGGCAGCAGCAATATGAAGAAGAAGCTTAGATGAACTATCAAGAGCAACAGCTCTTATCAAAGGCAATATCAGTGCCCCTTCTATGGAGCTGCAGGAAGATGATTTCAGCAACGCCGCAACCCCTTTAAGAGGAAAATAGAGAAGTAGAGGCTTCCCACGGCAACATCAAAGCAGCAGTAGAACGAGGAAGAAGAAGATGATTCTTCCACGTTCCCAGTAAGAAGATGATGCCTTCGCCGTAGTAGTAGGAAGAGGAAGAAGTTGAAGAACTTCTTTATGTTCTTCACGCTCTAGGTAGCAGCAAGAGGAAGACGAATCGCAGTAGCAGGACGTCTTTGGCAAATAGTGTCAACATGGGTTCGATGGAGGGGATGGTATTTATAGGAGAAGGAATCCTAATGGATTCTAAGAGTTTGATGAGGACTAAAACTTCCCATGTAGAACCCCTATTAAACTCAAACATCCACATATTGATCCTTTCCCTAATTAACACTTACCCAGATAACATCCATGTTCGAACCAAACACCAACGGGTTCTGTTTGTAAATGACGCCTAAGATTGGGGCGTTATTTTAAAATGATGCCTCTGTACACAGTCTTCAATTTCTTTATATGACGCCTATCAAGAGGACGTCAATTTGTAAATTAGCGCCTGCGTGAACAGTCTTCAATTAAATGACGACATGATCTGTAATACACGATTTCTTTTAGAAATTAATTAGAATAATCCCTTAATAAATAGAATAAGCTAGATTTCAACTATTTTATAAAAATCTGGAAAAATTATATTCTTGTAGAGAATAACACGTTTAGCAAACTTTTCTTCTGCGGCGAACCCAAATAAAATCTATAAGTTGGCCGAATTAGTGGATTAAGACCAAATTGAACACTTAGTTAACCATACCTTGAAACGCCAAATTCGAGCTCAATACTCCACCAAATGAGCCCAAATCGGTGTCAAATGAAAGGCCAGGATGAGAGGATCATTTACCCTCTCTTAATCTCTCGAAACCCTAACCCTAAGAGATGCATTCGGTGGAGTTTTGGCGCGTCAACATTTGCGGAGGCGTTCACATGGACTCAACTTGCGTGGACGAATACTCCGCGCATAGAAGCCTCCAGAAGGTGTGTGACCTATTAAAATGAAGCTCTCTAACCCTAGAATTCTGTAGAGGAGTTAGATCGAGGGACATCTCGAGCAATTAGTGGCTGCGTGTACCGACGTCCTTGGATTTCTTTCTCCTTCCTTCTTCATCCAATTCAGGTAGGTGATAGCAAGCCAAACTCTACAAATAATATATGGTTAGAAGCAGCATCATGTTAGATTTTCATTGATGTAAAAAGCCCTAAATTTCATCAAGTATCCTGCGAGAATTTTAGGTTTTAGTATAAGCATGTCATATCTAGGGTTATAATTATTCCCTTTCGATTAAGTAGTGATTTCAGGCTGTAAACATAAAATCGATTCATGCATCTTGTATAGTTTTTCGTGCTCTTTCTTTTGATGGTAAAAGCCCCAAATTTCATGCTTTATATCGTGCGAATTTCATGTTTTAATTTAACCCTAGAAACCTCGTCGGAGTCGGGCACGATGAAGGGGCAGCGACCTGTTTGGACATGTGCGGCCACACGATAGACCGCACATCCAGAAAGGCGGCCCTATGTTGACCATTTATAGCTTTTGATTATTGATCGTTTCCCTGGAATGTGCGGCCTATCCATAACCGCATGTATTTCTTGCGGCCAGTTCCAGACCGCACATCTCTCCATGCGACACATTACCGACAGTCCATAGCCAGCAGGTCTTCAGATCTGTGGGGACAAGTGCGGCCAGTCTATGACCGTTCAAGGGGATGTAAGGTCCTGAACCGACCGTACATCTGTAACAGAACAGATTAATTGTAATTGGCATACAGCATGTTATGTTAGTAGATTAGTGGTTAATTGCATGTTAGAAACACACCTAATAAACTGTAATTCATGACAGTAAATAATTCTTGTTAATTTATTTAATTTGAGCTTGATCTTGATTTATCTTTCTAATGAATGTCAATTTTAATTGTAAATCCATGATAATTGAAATGGCTATTAGGTTCATACTTGTGATAACCTTAATCTTGAACCATTGTATCCCCTAGTTTTGATTAATTTAGACTCAATCGAACCTCTGTTATTTGAGTTAATCCGAATTGGATTAACAGAGACTTGCGCGGCTATTGGTACAACGCATATACCCATGAACGTGCCAATATCGACCGTTCATACCTGGCTTATGCCAACTTATCTTGGCTGATTATCCTTGATCCATCTTCAGCCAAACCCTGATTTGATGAGTCTAGTAGACCCTAGGCTGACCAGTAGACAGTGGCCTGGACTCTGGTTCAGTTCCACCCTGCCTATGGTAGCCCGGGAGCCCACTTGGGCTAAAATCTAACTCATGGTTAGGCCCTGTGTTGTGCGACCAGTAATGGACCGTACTTCTTACAGGCGGCCCTGAGTGGACCGTTCAACTCATTAGTGGCTCTGTCAGGACCACACATCCTGCCCTCGATTCTGTAACTTTCTGGCCTTGTGCGGCCCAATCCTAACCGTTCATATAGAAGAGCGGCTCGTCATCAGCCGTTCAACCTTGACCTCCCGAGGGCTACACCCAACCCAGTTCCTGTTAGCGCGGCCCAGTGTCGACCGCACAAGCCTTGAGCGGCCCAGTATTGATCGCATGTCATCCAGAGACTAGTTTTCCCCGTGTTTTATGGTTTTGAATCCAATAACATGATGGTTCTTGATAATTTGAACTCCTGGACAGAAATTCTGGACAGTAATTCTTCAACTTAGCCTTGGGATGTTCTGAGGTAAGTTTATACTTGATTATAATTGACCATTTAACTTGATTAAAGTCTAGACAACTTGGGATCTTAGATCCAATAAATCAATGCCAACGCACCATAGGGGCCCGGTCTGGTCCTGGGGAGAGCGCCCGAAAAGTACTTGTGCCCATGGGAGTTTGTAATGATAGGGTGAGGTATTGCACTGAGTGCATGACTAGCGTGATGTCTATGACAATGATCTCTTATCTCTTACTTGATCGTGTTTGACTTGGTTATATTCTTGCTTGTTGGCCAATTTCCTGTAATTTTCTATTATATATATTGTTCATAAACTTGCAATTCTTGTAATCTTATCATTCTTGTCATATTGTTATTCCATTCCATTCTTTAGCACTTTATGTTATTACGTTGTTTCATTCGATCGTCATATCTTTTCTTTCTGTTCATATACATGTAATTAATTGGTTAATCACTTATACTTGCCTGTTGTTACCTACTGAGCGTTCGCTCATATAGTTGTTTCCCCCCTTTCCAGGCAGCTCAAGTGAAGATTCACAGATGGATGGGAATGGGTGAGAGTGATTACTTGGAGTGTGTCATCTAGTCGCTATGTTGAGTTTGTTTAGTTGTTTACATCTAGCCATGTCTTAGAACTTGTGTTAGATATTGTACCGGAGTCGAGTAGAGATTATGTTTTTTTATATTTAAGTTAGTTTGTAAGACGTTGATGGTTATTGTAATAGATTGGAGTTACTTCTGTTCATGGTAGTATGTTAATTCTTAGCTTAGCATGTTATCTTTACTAGCATTTTCTACTGTCGGTCCTGATATTCCGCGTCGGGGCATGACAGTTTGGTGGTATCAGAGCCTAGGCTTTCTAATATCCCTAGGTTCTCTAAGTTCTAGGATCCTAAGTGATACCGTAGGACCTATAACCTTGTTATATGTCTAAGGACCCAACCTAGTGAGATTTGGGTAGAAGACTGGGGTTGAGTTAATAATCTAATTGCATGATTATCTATTCTTGATTGAACCTAATATAGCCTATTCCACGTGTAGGCTTTTGCAATGGCAGGACAACGCGCAGAATGGAGGAACTTGCAGCGGACGGTTCAAGGACTTACCCAGGGTTTGCAACAAGTGGCTCAAGGAGGAGCTGCGAACCATGGCACTGGCGATCTTTATCGGAACTTTCATGGGATGAATCCCCCGCGATTTGGTGGCTCGACTGACCCTTATGAAGCCGAGCACTGGCTTGAAGAGATTGAAGTCCCGCGATCAATGACACCCAAGAGGGGGGTGAATTGGGTGTTTACAAATTTTAAAGAAACTTTTGGCTTTTTACAAAATATGTGATAAACATTAATCCACAATTTGAAAACTATTTAACTAATTCTCTCAATCTCTCCGTTCCCACACGACCATATAACGAAAATAATCAAACCACACAAATAACACACAATACACAGTGATTTTTAAGGTGGTTCGGATGTAATGACGGCAATCCTACATCCACCCCTCACCAAACCCGGTGAGGCTTCACTCGGGGATAAATCTCCAAACAGAGACGACGCTCCAACCACACACGTAGAACGACACCTACCCACACACACGGGGACGCACCCCAACACACACACACACGGAGATGAGGTCTCCAACACGATCCAACAAGCGGATCAACAAAGCACACACACACTGCGACAAGTGCAGCACTCCACACACACAAACACTAAGATCTAGATAAAACCACACACACGCAGATCTAAGAAGACCTACGCACACACGAATCAAATACAACACACACACACATGACCACGGATCCAACAACGATCCACATACACACAAGTTTTCGCAGTTTATGAGGAACACAAATATAACACCCAAAACACAAAGGTAATGAGGCATAGTTTAGAAAACTCATGATTTGGCTTATCTTTGAATGTATGCTGCTGATCTTTAAACGTGGCTTCAATCTTCACTTGAGCAGAGCTTGAAAGACTTCATATGGATATTGAGAAACAATATTCTTTCACCTTTTAGCAGCCTTTTCTCGAATCGGTGCTTGCTTGCTTCTTCTTCTTTCCCCCTTGGGCAATCTTCCTTTGAATCCTTGCTTGCTTGCTTCTTCACTTCCTTGGAGGTTGCTAGCTTCAGCTTTGGCTTGAAACACCTTGGAGATGGATGAAGAACTTACAAAGTGGAGTATGTTTGCAAGAGTTCCCGCAGCCTCCTTCTTGTCTTGATGGCCTCCTTCTTGATCTCTCTTTGTTGGTTTCTTGCTTCTTCACTTGAATGGGGGTATATTGACTTCAGATTTACCTTCAATGTGTTGAGGAAGGATGAAGAACTTCAGCTCGAAGCACTGTTCACGGAGATGCTACAGTACCCATGAATATCCTCTTCTAGCCTCCCTTGATCTCTCTTGATCCCCTTGAAGCATTAGGGTTTCTAACCCTCTTGTATGTATTTTATAGCATTTGAATGGTCTATAGAAACCCCCCAGACCAGATCCACATTTTGTGGGTGATTGGGTGACTTTAGGATTAAAGAAATCCATTGAGAATGGCTCTTCTCGAAGTGGAAAACAAAGTCAACATATGTTGGCTCGGGGTTGGCGGTCGACCTGTGGAAGCTGGCGATCGACCGCTACTGAGAAACCTGTAGAAATTTGATCCATGGAATTTTAGGTCGACCTGGGGCGGTCGACCTCCAGTTCTACAGTATGAGACTTGTCGCATTTGGCGATTCTGGTTGACCGGAATGACCTAGTCCTGCAAAGTTGAAGTGTTAGCCCAATGAAATACATCCAAATAATAATGACTTTGAGTAGATGTTTATTTCATACATTTGGGAGTTGGATTTCACTTGGTTTATGCATTAGAAACATCAAGACCATTTGAGCATGTTACTATGATTGGAATGAGGAACTAATGCATTTGAAGAGTGAACTTGTAAGTTATCAATCCAAGTTGTCATTGTGAGCCTCAAATATCATGAATGAAGTTTAGAAATGAGAGGTATATAGAATACCCATGGTGAGATTGATGACTATGACAATGTAAGAATCTTACCAATAGTTCTTGACAATAAATGACATATACAACATGTGTTGAACTGTAGAAAAGCAAGGTACTTATCCACACATACGATTTACCAGGTGACTACCATGAGTTTGATCCTGCAAGCAAGATAGTCAGGGTTAATACCATGCTTGTTCACATTGAAGAGGTTATGAAACCTCTTGCCTCTTGTAAAACCAACATATGCAAACCAAGCATCAAGACCATAGTTATGATCACTTAATCACACATTAAGTTTAGTTATCATCAAACCATAACTTAGCAATCACAAAAATCATCAAAATAATAACTCAACAATCTCCCCCTTTTTGATGATGACAAACTTAATGATGATGACAAACTTAATGATTACTTATTAATGATGATATAACAGAGTGGATACAACAGAATGGCACATATATTCGTCTCCCCCTGTTACACACAATCATCAATTATTCTCCCCCTTTGACATAATCAAAAAGCAGGATAATGCAAATCTTTCTCCCCTTGTGACACGAACAACAATATCAACAACGCTAGAAGAAGCCAAGACAGGAAGAACAAGCTTATCTCCCTTTGAAACAACAATAGCCCATCTTATCAAATCAGAAGAAGCAGGGGCAAATCATGGACGAACAAATGAATATGATTCCCATCAGAGGAAACTAATTGGTGATTATTCTCACAAATCAATATGATACCATCTAAAGCAAATATAGTCAAGCATGTATTGTTACCAATTGAAGGTGGTGATTGGTAGGTTGGATATGAACCAATGGAGAAAGATGTTCACAAGATGAGATGTTCAGCAGGATATCATGCAAAATCTAGATCCCATGTCAGATTTTCTCAACATGCAAGAGCAGGAGGACATAACAAGAGAGTTTATTTTGATTGTCAAGTTTTCTAATTTTTATATTTTCTGTAAATGCATAAAAACTCAATGCGAACATGTGACACTATGAATGCATGCAATGCAACTGAACAGACATGAAGACAATATGAATGCAATCATATGAAACTCAATGCAAGCATACAATGGAATGAACAACAACTAGGCCAATTTTTGAACTCAGAAACCATTTTTGGAATGTGATGGATTTTCAGATTTTGACATTTTCTGTTATAATGCATGAAGTTATATACATGCAAATGATGCCATATGAGATGTACAATCAAACAAATACATATATATACATGCAACACAGCTCCCCTAGACTTGTTTAAGAGAGGATAGGTATAAGAAGGGTGCATGAGGGTCATGACAATCGGAATGCACATGTGTGGCACATGGGAGATTGTGCAATCAGATAGGAGAGTCATGCAATTGCTAAAGCAGTCAATCAATTTTCGAAATACATAATCAATCAAATTTTCAGATGTGTAAGTAAGTAACATGAAAAAAAATAGTTACAATATGGATATTCAGATTTTCAGATTAACACAAGGAGACATTTTACAGACTGCACTTTAATTTTGAGAACAGCGTATTGGAGGCTACGCTCTACCACAATGAGTTTTCACCAATATTTTTCAACTCAACCAATATCACATGATAGTCAGAATTTTTCAAGAGTGATCAGGTTCAAATAATTTCTTTTTACGTGAGTAGACGCATGGAGCTCATGCCAGAATCCCCGGTTACTCAGAATACTAAACCATTTCACCTCATTTGAACAGAGATACTAGTCAACACTTTTCAGATATGAACCACATCACGTCTCAGGTGACATGTGCTCAGTTTACTCATTGAGACCGAGTATTGCTCTATCTTTCATTTACATTTCAGATTTTTCAGCAAAGATAGGTAGGCAGCTTTTTCCTCAACTGTCCCTTCAACATACATGCAGCAAGTTTAACATCTCAAGAGTGTTGAAAAAAATTCATATATCCTTATCTTTAACACTCATTTTCACATTTTGTACATGAAGTGTGCGAATTTGATTCAGCATGTATACCGAAAATATCATGAATACATAACAATGCAACTCCCCCTAAATAGATGCACTTATGAAATATGAACTCCCCCAGAGTGTACGACATGAAACACTCCAATAATGACTCAAATGCAACAATATTTATCAAGAGGACATAAGGCCATAGAAATGTCAAGGGATGGGGGTGAATAGCATATAATAGCAAGCAAGCATACAGAGGGAATGTATGCAACATGCAATGTAAGTATGCAACTGATACCAATCAAATATAACTGAATGCAGCTAAGGCATGAGTTCTATTGCAATGCAACATTTGATCATATGATAGTGAAATGTAATATGCCAAGATAAAATACAATGTGGTGCAACACTTCTGATGCCATATGGATGAACTAACTTCAGCTAATGCATGAATTCTAATGCAATGCAACCTATGAGCATATAAGAATGCAATGCAATATGCAAAGGTAAGATGCAAAACTTGATTTTCAAAATTTTTGGACAGTTTCACATGAGGGCATTCACATTCAAATGATAAACAATCAAGTATTTTTCAAGACATGGCCTTCATGAACAAGGGTGCAAATATAATCAAGAACAAACAATGCAACCCGATTGATTTCAAGGATTTATTCAAAAATAGATTTTCAAGATCATTTCATAATTTTGAAATTAGAAATCATTCATAGGCTAATCACCTCAGACACATTTTTCAAGATCTTCAATTTGATTGAACTTATTTGACAAATTCATCATATCAAACCAGAGTAACATCGTGTCAAGTTTTCAAAATTGTATACCTCAGTTCAGCAGGCATCACCATATGCTTTCAAGAGCAAGCAAGCTTAGCAGTAGCCTTAAGCGAGGCTAGCAATTCATTGTTGAGCAGTCCAGATGAAGCAATAGATATGAGGAGCATTTCATGTTTGACATTATCAGAACATTCATGCAGCCATTGAAGTCCCGAAACTCATACAATAATGTCATGATCAATTCAGATATGGCAATTAGTATGAGATGCATGTCCACAAGGATGAGTTCAATTTACAATTCAGAATCGATCATTCAAAAGACAAGCTCCCCCTTTCTATGTGAAATTACACAAATGACATTTTTATGTTTTGAAAATCATGCAACCTATGACCTAAATGAACATGTGACTCATGGTACCAGGCGGAGGAACATTCTCACGCATGGTGAAAGATTTCAGACAAGAATGACTTGTCTTTCCTCAAGTCACCATTTGATATACTATGTAGTCATGTAATGATAATCAAACAGATGAATTTTCATATTCATGAAATGTAGGCATGCAATGGTGGTTCATGAAAAGTGCAATTGCATTCTAATGACATTTTTTTTATGGAGACATGGTTGAAACAAATATGAGTGTTTCAAATAGAGCTCAGAAGATAATTCTCAATACTTGTGCCTTGTGCATCCATCATCTTCCAAGTCTTCCACCTGCAATCCAGAGAAGAATAGAATTCAGTTCACTTATTTCAAAATCTCCTTGCACAATCCCTGTAAATTGATCACATAAGGCATTATTAGTAGTTCCAACAAAATTATCATTCAAATATACTTGAACCACTAAAATATCTTTTACCTGATTTATCTAGTGAGAGGTGTTTGATCAACCTTACCTATTTAACCCATTCTTAATCAAAGGATGCGAGCTTTTCATACCATGCCTTGGGTACTTGCTTTAGCACGTACAAGGTCTTCCACCAGCTTGTACTTGAGTCGATCCTGGAGGTTGTTCAAGTTCTAGCATCCCATCTCCTGGTGGCAATTGAGAAAGTTCTCATCATTTTTCATCCTTGCGAGGTATTCCTTTTATTAACTCAAGCTTGGCCATGCCTAGCCCATCATCTTTTGAATTTTGGGAGTGTAATCTGCATCGAATAATAAAAAGACTTGATTTGTCAGTTTCGATTCAAATTTATTAACAATGACATGACAAAATCTTTTAACAACCAACATCCCCTAGACAGCTCTAGATGCAATGCATGACTCATGTGTGAACCTTAACATTAAGCCCATATGACGAATGTGGTTGCTCCCCCTTAATGTGTGAATGAATGCATGATGTTCATTAACATCCTAATGCCATGTGCAGCCTATAACTAATTGACTTATAGTACCTGGCGGAGAACTTAGATCCAAAGATCACCTCATGCGTAGTGATAGCTTTCAGACAAGCGTAACCTGCCCTTTCACATGTCACCATTTGATATACTATGTAGTTAAAGATGATGAAGGTAGGAGGATTGCTATGCATTATGACATGAATTCACAAAGTTCAACTTTTGCATGGCAATACGTGAAAGTGTATGCAAACTCATCGTATGTAGTGAAATCATGATTGGGAGAAATTTCAAGCTCTCTTGTAACAGGATGCTATATGACAAGTGGTATACACACAACTATGCAAATAACTATGGACATATGCATTGATCACATAACTCTATGACACAAAGTAAGTTGAAACATGACACAATTACTACAGAAAGTAGGAGGGATATCACCTGATCTTCAAATTCAGTTTTTGATTTTTCTTCCAACCTGACTTATGCCACTTGGCCTGTGCGCCTTACCTTCTTGATGAAAATAGATTTCATGCTTTACACTCCCAAGGCACACCTGCAAAATAGATTTCTCATTTGGCCTTCTTAGGTACCCAAATCCTTTTGGGTCCTTGTGGGTTAGCAGTAATTTTGGCATGCAATTTCCAATTTTTAACAACATTCAAGTCATTATTGTTCATGAGAAAACAATCATGCTTAGCATTCTCTGATTTGCCAAAGTGATGGAGGGGAGCACGTGGCATCACATTTTTCCTTCTCATTGGTTCTACTAATATGTGTGTGTGAGCATGATGTGTTGAGTGGGAGTTCTTTCTCTTCAACAATAACCAGCAATGTGAAGTTGTATGACCCCTTTTACCATAGTGATTGCAATGCATGGAAGATTTTATGGTGAAAGTTTTCTTTGCATTTTTCAAAACAGCTTGGTTTCCACATGCTTTCAAGTCGTCATTTTTCTTAACAAAGCAATCATACATCATGTGACCACGTTTACCACAATAAAAACATGAAAGATTTTTGTTGGAAACATGGTGTTTAGCATTATTTTTCCTAGCATGATCAATTGTACAAGAAGAATTGTTTTTCAGCTTTGAGGTTCGGTTCACTTTCTGCTTATCATCACATTTTTGAGTTTTCTTGATAGCATGCTGGACTGGGTGAGCATTTCAGGTACTAGCTACATCCGAACTCGAGACAAAAGAAGTAAATAATTTATTTTCAAATTTCTTTTTATTGACCGGATTATAGCCTAGCCCTTCTCTTTGAAAGTTCACTTTCATTCCCAACAGTTTGTCCAAATTTTCTTGACCATTAACAAATTTAGACAATGAAGCATTCAAATCAAGTATTTCCTTTTCAAGTGATGAGATGTGCAATTCATAGGAAAGAAGTTTATTTTCACAAGAAGTGATTTTTTCATTCAAATGTTCATTGATGGTTTTGTAGCTTTCCATTTCTTGCTCTAACACATGCACCTTTTCGCATTCATCAACAGGCACAAATTTTCCTTTTTCAAAAGCAAGCAGTTTTTTAGAAATGGTATTGTTCAACTATTTCAGTTCTTCATTTTCTTTTTGAAGTTTTTCAAGATTTTTCACGTTGCTTTCAAGTAAGGAGTTTCAAGTTCCGAGCATATATTACAAGAAGCATTCTCAAAAAAAGCAAGTTCAGATTTCTTTTTCAATTTTGTGTTTTCAGACTTAACTTTCTTGTACTTATCAACCAATTCTTCATAGGCATTCAATAACTCTTCATAGTAAAATTCATCTTCATTATCAAAGTCAGAGTTTACCTTTGAGCTTGATTCACTTGGCTGATCGCTCCCTTGTTCACTCGTGCCTACTACAAGACATTGGTCTCCATGCTCTTCCCGGATTTTGGTTAATCCATCCAAGATGTCCTTCGTGGATCTACAATGTGGGACAAAAGGAAAGTGCTTAGAATTGACTGCAGCAATAAGCAATTTTAAAACTAAGTAATTTTGATCATGTTTAAGTTTTTGATCTATAGTCCAGACATTTTTGTCCTTAGGCAACTCATAAGGGCCATATGAAATAAGCTTCCATAGATTAGGGTCATATGAGTTGACAAGACTGCACATTCTTCCTAGCCACAAATCAAAATTGCAACCATCAAACACGGGTGGAGAGTTTAAGGTGTACATCATGCTAGTCATTGATCTGGATCACTCTAGATCGTTAGATCTATAAATAATCGAGCCTTAGCTCTGGTACCAATTGAAGTCCCGCGATCAATGACACCCAAAAGGGGGGTGAATTGGGTGTTTACAAATTTTAAAGAAACTTTTGGCTTTTTACAAAATATGTGATAAACATTAATTAGCAATTTGAAAACTGTTTAACTAATTCTCTCAATCTCTCCGTTCCCACACGACCATATAACGAAAACAATCAAACCACACAAATAACACATAATACACAGCAGTTTTTAAGGTGGTTCGGATGTAACGGCGGCAATCCTACGTCCACCCCTCACCAAACCCGGTAAGGCTTCACTCAGGGATAAATTTCCAAACGGAGACGACGCTCCAACCACACACGTGTGACGACACCTGCCCACACACACGGGGACGCACCCCAACACACACATACACACGGAGACGAGGTCTCCAACACGATCCAACATGCGGATCAACAAAGCACACACACGCTGCGACAAGTGCAGCACTCCACACACACAAACACTAAGATCTAGATAAAACCACACACACACGCAGATCTAAGAAGACCTATGCACACACGAATCAAATACAACACACACACACATGACCACGGATCCACCAACGATTCACATACACACAAGTTTTCGCAATTTATGAGGAACACAAACATAACACCCAAAACACAAAGGCAATGAGGCACAGTTTAGAAAACTCATGATTTGGCTTCCCTTTGAACGTATGCTGCTGATCTTTGAACGTGGCTTCAATCTTCACTTGAGCAGAGCATGAAAGACTTCATATGGATCTTGAGAAATAATATTCTTTCACCTTTTAGCAGCCTTTTCTCGAATCGGTGCTTGCTTGCTTCTTCTTCTTTCCCCCTTGGGCAATCTTCCTTTGAATCCTTACTTGCTTGCTTCTTCACTTCCTTGGAGGATGCTAGCTTCAGCTTTGGCTTGAAACACCTTGGATATGGATGAAGAACTTACAAAATGGAGTATGTTTGCAAGAGTTCCCGCAGCCTTCTTCTTGCCTTGATGGCCTCCTTCTTGATCTTCTTTGTTGGTTGGTTGCTTCTTCACTTGAATGGGGGTATATTGGTTTCAGATTTACCTTCAATGTGTTGAGGAAGGATGAAGAACTTCAGCTCGAAGCACTATTCATGGAGGTGCTACAGTTCCGTGAATCTCCTCTTCTAGTCTCCCTTGATCTCTCTTGATCCCCTTGAAGCATTAGGGTTTCTAACCCTCTTGTATGTCTTCTATAGCATTTGAATGGTCTATAGAAACCCCCCAGACCAGATCCACATTTTGTGGGTGATTGGGTGACTTTAGGATTAAAGAAATCCATGGAGAATGGCTCTTCTCGAAGTGGAAAACAAAGTCAACATATGTTGGCTCGGGGCTGGCGGTCGACCGCTACTGAGAAACCTGTAGAAATTTGATCCCTGGAATTTTTGGTCGACCTGGGCGGTCGACCGCTGCTGTCGGTTGAATTGGGGCAGTCGACCTCCAGTTCTACAGTATGAGACTTTTCGCATTTGGCGATTCTGGTTGACCGGAATGACCTAGTCCTGCAAAGTTGAAGTGTTAGCCCAATGAAATACATCCAAATAACAATGACTTTGAGTAGATGTTTATTTCATACATTTGGGAGTTGGATTTCACTTGGTTTATGCATTAGAAACATCAAGACCATTTGAGCATGTTACCATGATTGGAATGAGGAACTAATGCATTTGAAGAGTGAACTTGTAAGTTATCAATCCAAGTTGTCATTGTGAGCCTCAAATATCATGAATGAAGTTTAGAAATGAGAGGTATATAGAATACCCATGGTGAGATTGATGACTATGACAAGGTAAGAATCTTACCAATGGTTCTTGACAATAAATGACATATACAACCTGTGTTGAACTGTAAAAAAGTAAGGTACTTATCCACACGTACGATTTACTAGGCGACTGCCATGACTTTGATCCTGCAAGCAAGATAGTCAGGGTTAATACCATGCTTGTTCACATTGAAGAGGTTATGAAACCTCTTGCCTCTTGTAAAACCAACATATGCAAACCAAGCATCAAGACCATAGTTATCATCACTTAATCACACATTAAGTTTAGTTATCATCAAACCATAACTTAGCAATCACAACAATCATCAAAACCATAACTCAACAGAGATAGGGAGGATTTTTGAAGTGATGCGATGCAACGATCAGGAACGTGTCCTCTTGTCAACCTTTCAACTTGAACGTGATGCGAGGACATGGTGGGACGTAGTGAAGGCTACCCTTGGTGATAGACAAGTCACATGGGAGGAGTTCGAGGAATTCTTCAATGGTAAATATTTCTCTGATCGAGTACAAGAGAAGAAGGTGGCTGAGTTCGCTACTTTGAAGCAACAAAATCTATCTGTGGCTGAATATGAAGCTCAATTCTCTCGGCTATCTCGTTATGCTACTCATTTGATATCTACCGAGAAGATGAAAGCTAAGCGCTTTCTTAATGGGCTGAAGGTGCAGTATATCAACCAGTTGGCACCGATGGAAATTCCAACTTATTCCGAGATGTTGAGAAAGGCTCAAGTGTTGGAAGATACTTTAGAAATGATGGAGAGAATCCGTGGGAAGAGTGTTAAGATTGAACAACACCATACTGGTTCTGGAAGTATCAAGCCTGGTCATGGCAAGAAGAGGCCCATTAGCGGGTCTGGTTCGTGGAAAGGCAAGATGCCGAAGATTGAAGACATGAAACATGGCCCTATTGTTCCATTCAAGGGCGTATGCAAGTATTGTGACAGTCCAGGTCACATGATGGAGGAGTGCTGGCGCAAGCTGGGTGCCTGTTTACGTTGTGGCAGTAGGGACCACCATATTCCCGAGTGCCCTCTTTTATCTGAGCAAGCTACCCCGGTGAAACCGCAAGGAATTAGGAAGCATCAAGGCAAGCTCCAGGCTCTACAAGAAGATGAGACAGGACCCGCCGAGGAGGGTGGACTGGTCGAAGGTACTCTTATTATACATGATAAATCAACTTTTGTTCTTTTTGATACTGGTGCCACTCATTCTTTTATTTCTCGGAGATTTGCGAAGTCTTTAGCTGTGAAGCTAGTTTTGATGAATTCTCCGTTAGAGATTTCAACTCCTATTGGTTTCAGTTCAGCAATTAAGTATTTCTATCCTTCTAGTAAGGTCTTGATCAATGAACAAAACTTGCCAGCTGATTTAGTTTGTATGGACATGAAGGATTATGATGTAATCCTAGGAGCAGATTGGTTGGCTAAGTATGAGGCCAATGTTCAGTGCAGATCTAGTTCTGTGTCCTTCATTGGACACCCTGGACTTTCTTTTATAGGAATTAGACACCATAAGTCTGTTCCGCTTATTTCGGCTCTCCGAGCTGATAAACTGATGAGAAGAGGATGTAAGGCTTTTCTAGCCTTTATTTTTGTGACCCCTGAGCAGAAGACTGAGATTGAGGACTTTTCTATCGTCCGAGATTTTCCAAATGTCTTTCTTGAGGAACTACCAGGACTTCCTCCTCAGAGGGAAGTTATCTTTTCTGTTGATCTAATTCCTAGTGCGACCCCTATTTCCAAAGCTCCTTATCGTATGTCTCCTATAGAGCTAAGGGAACGAAAGCAGCAGTTGATGGAATTGCTTGAGAAAGGGTTCATTCGACCAAGTACTTCCCCATGGGGAGCCCCTGTATTATTCGTCCGGAAGAAGGATGGTTCGATGAGGTTGTGCATCGATTATCGGCAATTGAACCAGTTGACTATCAAGAACAAATATCCATTGCCAAGGATTGATGAGTTATTTGATCAGATAGCAGGAGCTCAGTATTTTTATAAGATCGACCTTCGATCTGGATATCATCAGTTACGAATTAAGGAGGAAGATATCTATAAAACAGCCTTCCGCAGCAGGTATGGGCATTTCGAATTTGTAGTAATGCCTTTTGGGCTAACGAATGCACCTGCAACTTTCATGCAATTGATGAATGATGTGTTTCGGCCCTATCTTGATCAATGGGTCGTGGTGTTCATTGATGACATCCTGATTTATTCTAAGAGTAAGGAGGGGCATGCTGAACATTTGAGGATGGCATTGCAATTATTGAGAGATCATCAGTTATATGCCAAGTTTAGTAAGTGTGATTTCTGGCTGCAAGAGGTGTCCTTTCTAGGGCATATCATCACAAAAGAAGGTATTTCAGTTGATCCTTCGAAGGTAGAGGCAGTAAAGAATTGGGCTAAGCCTACTAATGTGACTGAAGTGAGAAGTTTCCTAGGCCTAGCAGGTTACTACCGAAGATTTATTCAAGATTTCTCCAAGATTACGGTACCTCTGATAAGATTAACCCGCAAGGAGATCAGATTTGATTGGTCAGAAGATTACGAGCGAAGCTTTCAGACCCTGAAGGAATGTTTGACTACTGCACTTGTTTTGGCTTTACCTTCTGGTGAAGGAGGTTTTGTTGTATACACTGATGCTTCAGGTATTGGTTTAGGGTGTGCACTCATGTAGCACGGGAAAGTGATAGCCTATTCTTCTAGGCAGTTGAGGAAGCATGAAGAGAATTATAATGTTCATGATTTGGAGCTAGCAGCAGTGGTGTTTGCCTTGAAGATATGGAGGCACTACTTGTATGGTGAAGCATTCACGGTGTTTTCAGATCATAAGAGTTTGAAATACTTATTTTCTCAGAAGGAACTCAATATGAGGCAGCGAAGATGGCTAGAGTATTTAAAGGATTTTGATTTCACCATTGAGTATCATCCTGGAAAAGGTAATGTTGTGGCAGATGCCTTAAGCCGCAAGTCTATAGCTAAGTTGTCAAGCCTCATGTTTCAAGAATGGAAATTGTTGGAGTAGTTAGCTAGTTTGGATCTTAATGTTGACAAGGATCGGGTTATGATTTCTCAGATTCAACTTAAGCCCGAATTATTGATGGAAATCAAACTTCTGCAAGATGATGACCCGGAGTTGGTAGAGATCAAGGGAAGCTTGAGTAATAGACCTGACTTCATGATGGCTGATGATGGAAGATTGTTATTTCAAGGAAGGACTTGTGTACCTGATGTAGCTGAGATAAAGAGTAAGATCCTCGAGGAAGCTCATAGATCCAGATACACCATTCATCCTGGAGGTACTAAAATGTTCAATGATTTGCAAAGATCTTTTTGGTGGCCAAATATGAAAAGGGAAGTGGAGGACTTCGTAAGTATATGCTTAGTTTGTCAGCAAGTCAAGGCGGAGCATTTCAGACCAGCAGGGAAATTGAAACCCCTTGATATACCCCAATGGAAGTGGGAGAGCATTGGCATGGATTTCATTATGGGTCTACCTAGGACTCGTAGTGGATTTGATGCAATATGGGTGATTGTCGACAGATTGACAAAATCGGCTCATTTCTTATCCATTAAGTCTAAATGGACAGTTGATGTTTTGGCTTCTTTGTATATGAAGAAAGTGGTAAGACTACATGGTATACTAGTCAGCATTGTGTCTGATAGAGACCCCAGATTCACTTCTCATTTTTGGAAAGGATTGCAAGAGTCTTTGGGAACTCGTCTGAATTTTAATACTGCTTTCCATCCACAAACAGACAGACAGACTGAAAGGACCAACCAGATAGTGGAAGATATGCTTAGAGTCTGCATGATTGACTTTGGAGGTAGTTGGAGTGATCATTTGGCATTGGTTGAATTCGCTTACAACAACAGTTACCAGTCCAGCATTCAGATGGCTCCATTTGAAGCTTTGTATGGTAGAAGATGTCGATCCCCGTTATGTTGGGACGAGATAGGTGAGAAGCAATGGCTTGGACCAGATCTCATTTCTGAATCGTCCAAGAACATCCGTATTATCAGAGATCGGTTGCAAGTAGCACAATCAAGACAGAAGAGTTATGCCGACACCAGGAGGAGAGCATTGGAATTTCAGGTTGGTGAGCATGTGTTTTTAAAGGTTTCTCCTATGAGAGGAATTCAAAGGTTTGGTATTCAGGGCAAACTGAGTCCAAGATACATTGGTCCATTCGAGATTCTGGAAAGAGTGGGGGAAGTTGCTTACCATTTGGCACTACCACCTCAGTTGTCTGGAGTACACAATGTTTTCCATGTGTCTATGTTACGGAAATATGTGTATGATCCCACTCACATTATTTAGCATATGGACTTCGAATTGAAGGAAGATCTGACTTATGAAGAAAGACTGATCAAGATTTTGGATCGGAAGCAACAGTAACTCAGGAATCGTTCCATACCGATGGTTAAAGTACAGTGGAGTCGACGTGGGACTGAAGAAGCTACTTGGGAGTCAGAAGATACTGTGCGGAGACAGTACCCTGACTTATTCTAGGTGAGCTGTCTCACTCCCTCTTTTTATTAAGTGCATTGAATTTGGAGGACCAAATTCCTTAAGTGGGGGAGGGTGTAATACCCGATTTCTTTTAGAAATTAATTAGAATAATCCCTTAATAAATAGAATAAGCTAGATTTTGACTATTTTATAAAAATCCGAAAAATTTATATACTTGTAGAGAATAATACATTTAGCAAACTTGTCTTCTGTGGCCAACCCAAATAAAATCTGTAAGTAGGCCGAATTAAAAGATTAAGCCCAAATTGAACACTTAGTTAACCATACCTTGAAGCGCCAAATTCGAGTCCAATACTCCACCAAATGAGCCCAAATCGGTGGCAAATGAAAGGCCAGGATGAGAGGATCATTTACCCTCTCTTAATCTCTCGAAACCCTAACCCTAGGAGATGCATTCGGCGGAGTTTTGGCGCGTCAACATTTACGGTGGCGTTCACATGGACTCGACTTGCGTGGACGAATACTCCGCGCATAGAAGCCTCCAGAAGGTGTGTGACCTATTAAAATGAAGCTCTCTAACCCTAGAATCGTTTAGAACCAGCGGCGACTGTAGAGAAGTTAGATCGAGGGACATCTCGAGCGATTAGTGGCTGCGTGTACCGGCATCCTTGGTTTTCTTTCTCCTTCCTTCTTCATCCTATTCAGGTAGGTGATAGCAAGCCAAACCCTACAAATAATATATGGTTAGAAGCAGCATCGTGTTAGCTTTTCATTGATGTAGAAAGCCCTAAATTTCATCAAGTATCATGCGAGAATTTTAGGTTTTAGTATAAGCATGTCACATCTAGGGTTATAATTGTTCCCTTTCGATTAAGTAGTGATTTCAGGCTGTAAACATAAAATTGATTCATGCATCTGGTATAGTTTTTCGTGCTCTTTCTTTTGATAGTAAAAACCCTAAATTTCATGCTTTATATCGTGCGAATTTCATGTTTTAATTTAACCCTAGAAACCTCGCCGGAGTCGGGCACGGCGAAGGGGCAGCGACCTGTTTGGACATGTGCGGCCACACGATAGACCGCACATCCAGACAGGCGGCCCTATGTTGACCGTTTATAGCTTTCGATTATTGATCGTTTCTTTGGAATGTGCAGCCTATCCATAACCGCATGTATTTCTTGCGGCCAGTTCCAGACCGCACATCTCTCCATGCGGCACATTACTGACCGTCCATAGCCAGCAGGTCTTCGGATCTGAGGGGACGAGTGCGGCCAGTCTATGACCGTTCAAGGGGATGTAAGGTCCTGAACCGACCACACATCTGTAACAGAACATATTAATTGTAATTGTCGTACAGCATGTTATGTTAGTAGATTAGTGGTTAATTGCATGTTAGAAACACACCTAACAAACTGTAATTCATGACAGTAAATAATTCTTGTTAATTTATTTAATTTGAGCTTGATCTTGATTCATCTTTCTAATGAATGTCAATTTTAATTGTAAATCCTTCATAATTGAAATGGCTATTAGGTTCATACTTGTGATAACCTTAATCTTGGACCATTGTATCCCCTAGTTTTGATTTAGACTCAATCGAACCTCTGTTATTTGAGTTAATCCGAAATGGATTAACAGAGACTTGCGCGGCTATTGGTATACCGCATATACTCATGAACGGGCCAATATCGACCGTTCATACCTGGCTTAGGCCAACTTGTCTTGGGCGATTATCCTTAATCCATCTTCGGCCAAACCCTGATTTGATCAGTCCAGTAGACCCTAGGCTGACCAGTAGACAGTGGGCTAGACTCTGGTTCAGTTCCACCCTGCCTATGGTAGCCCGGGAGCCCACTTGGGATAAAATCTAACTCATTGTTAGGCCCTGTGTTGTGTGGCCAGTAATGGACCATACTTCTTACAGGCGGCCTTGAGTGGACCGTTCAACTAATGAGCGGCTCTGTCAGGACCACACATCCTGCCCTCGATTCTGTAACTTTCTGGCCTTGTGCGGCCCAATCCTAACCGTTCATATAGAAGAGCGGCCTGTCATCAGCCGTTCAACCTTGACCTCCCGAGGGCTACACCCAGCCCAGTTCCTGTTAGTGCGGCCCAGTGTCAACCGCACAAGCCTTGAGCGGCCCAGTATTGACCGCATGTCATCCAGAGACTAGTTTTCCCCGTGTTTTATGGTTTTGAATCCAAGAACATGATGGTTCTTGATAATTTGAACTCCTGGACAGAAATTCTTCAACTTAGCCTTGGGATGTTCTGAGGTAAGTTTATACTTGATTATAATTGGCCATTTAACTTGATTAAAGTCTAGACAACTAGGGATCTTGGATCCAATAAATCAATGTCAACGCACCATAGGGGCCCGGTCTGGTCCTGGGGAGAGCGCCCGAAAAGTACTTGTGCCCATGGGAGTTTGTAATGACATGGTAAGGCATTGCACTGAGTGCATGACTAGCGTGATGTCTATGACAATGATCTCTTATCTCTTACTTGATCGTGTTTGACTTGGTTATATTCTTGCTTGTTGGCCAATTTCCTTCAATTTCCTATTATATATATTGTTCATAAACTTCCAATTCTTGTAATCTTATCATTCTTGTCATATTGTTATTCCATTCCATTCTTTAGCACTTTATGTTATTACGTTGTTTCATTCGATCATCATATCTTTTCTTTCCGTTCATATACATATAATTAATTGGTTAATCACTTATACTTGCCTGTTGTTACCTACTGAGCGTTCGCTCATATAGTTGTTTCCCCCCTTTCCAGGCAGCTCAGGTGAAGATTCACAAATGGATGGGAATGGGTGAGAGTGATTACTTGGAGTGTGTCATCTAGTCGCTATGTTGAGTTTGTTTAGTTGTTTACATCTAGCCATGTCTTAGAACTTGTGTTAGATATTGTACCGGAGTCGAGTAGAGATTATGTTTGTTTAGGTTTAAGTCGGTTTGTAAGACGTTGATGGTTATTGTAATAGATTGGAGTTATTTCTGTTCATGGTATTATGTTAATTCTTAGCTTAGCATGTTATCTTTACTAGTGTTTGCTACTGCCGGTCCCGATATTCCGCGTCGGGGCGTGACATGATCGGAGGCGTTATTCATTTTGGCCCCTTTTTGTTATATGTTTTAAGTGTATATGAGTTGAACTTTTATCATTGGTTTTAAATCTTTTATTCTATTTAAGATTTTATTCTTTTAATTTACCAGGGTTGCTACATATATGAATGCAAACATTGGTCATTCTTAGCATGAATGGTGAGCAGTTATGAGCTCTCCCTATCTAAATGCATTGAACCATTATATATGACATGAAAACCATGTAGGAGATTAATCTAACCACATATGTATGTGATATAATAATTACCCTGATTAACTACCCCGGACTTTATGCAACATATGCAATGAAAGCTAAGCATAGGGTTTTATGATTCATGCTCATGATCATCTGGACTGCCCTATGTGCAAATTGACCTATGGTACTAGGCAGAGTACTTAGGTCCAAAAGACCACCTCACAGATAGTAAAGACTTCCAGACAGATTGCATCTGTCCTTTAGTGCTAAACTATTTAATATACCATGAAGTCATGCATGAATATGCCTAACAGTTTCAGAATATGCAAGACAATTCAATTGGATATGCATATGTGAAAATGTATACAGACATAAAATTCCATACATTTAAATTCATTTCATCTCCCTCACAACATGCAACCAGTTGAGAATCAATTAAATGTCAAAACATATATGCATGTAGATGAGAAATGAATTCAACATGTATTCAGTAAATATGTGCTCAAACAACTCAATATATGGAGAAAATCAGGTAGAGCAATGCAAATGTCAAAGCAATTAAGGATCTGTATGCATGAAGGTTTTAACTAATCAGATTTACAATGATATGCAGCTATCAAAAAGATTTCCGAAGAATTCAAATGAACAAACCTGTACTATGTAGAGATGCGGTTTTACCGTACTTGGGTGCCTTGGTTTATTAACCTCTTTTATTTCTCAGCCCCAAGGCACTCCTGCAAGCAAAAATTATCTTGCATATCTAGGAACCCAAGAACTCTTGGGCCCTGTCAGATGAGTAACACCTTTAGCAGGTGTACTCCAAGCATTCCAGGCAGTAAATGGATCATATGTCATCCAATAACATTCAAACCTAGTGTGTCCAGGTTTTCCACAATTATTACACATTGGATATCTATGCATGAAATTATTTCTGTCATGAGTGTTTCTAATTATAGAAAACTGAGCATGTTTAGCATGAAAATTTTTCTTAGCTAACCAACATTGTGAAGTAACATGCCCAAACTTTCCACAATTAAAACACTCCATATTTTGAATAGTATGTTTCCTACCATGATAATTTTGTGCATGATTGTTCTTAGCATGAAATTTACCAAACAATTTATCATCATATGGCAAAGAATTGCAATCATGCATGTGGTGACCAAATCTAATACAATTGAAACCTGAAGTTATATTTTTATTTCTGTTTGCATGCACATGTGAAACAACATTAGGCTTAGCATGCAATTTAGCATTATTTCTAGAGATGTTTCTAAAGTTTTTCTGCTGCTTCTTATTACCATTCTGAGAATCATTCATTTTCTTTTGAGCTTTCATGTCATCAGTTATCATTACCTGGCAGTTATCCATAACATGACCTGTCCTACCACAATAATGACATGAAACAATCCTTTTGTATGCATGTGAATGAATGGGGGAATTTTTAACAACATGCACTGATGAATCAGAATTCACAGAATTAGCAAATTTCGCAACATGGATAGAATTCATAGCATTAGCATAAACAACTCTAGCTTTATTCAGATTGGAATTCTTTTTCTATTTTTCAATCTTTTGCAATTTTTTAGATGAATTTTCAGTTTTCTGAGCTGTAAATTGAAAGATAAATGGAGAAGGTGTTTTTGAGTTTTCAGAATAGTTCACAAGAGAAGTATGCAACTTCTTTTCAAACTTCTTTTTACTCACTGGATTGTAACCCAATCCCTCTTTCTGAAAATTTATTTTTGTTTCAAGAATCTTATCAAGATTGTTCTTTCCTTGAACAAATTTAGACATGGAGTTTTTAATATCTTGGATTTCTTAATTCAAGGACGCAATGTTAAGCTCATAACCAACAGTTCTAGTTTCACAAGAAATGACATGTTGATGTAATGCATCATTTAATCTTTTCAATGTTTCAATTTCCTGCTTTAACTCTAGTTCCTTATTGGCTTCATTTTCTTTCAGAACACATTTCCCCTTTTCAATAGCTAACCATTTTTCTGACATGACAATATTTAAAACCATGAGCTTTTTATTCTATTCTTTCATATTGCCATTTTCTTCCATCAAGGTTTCTTCAAATTGTTCAACTTCCTTTTTATTTTCAAGCAAACATTCATTTTCTTCTTTTAACGACACAATTAGATTTCTCAACATTTCATCATCAAAATTAAGATCATCAATTAATTCCTTCAAAAAGACACATTCATTACATATAGATTCATTTGAACATGAGTTTTCAGCTTCAAGAAGTTTAATTCTAAGATTATCATTTTCAGATTTAAAAGTATTTAATTCAGACTTCTCATTATTAAACTCCTGTAATTTCATTTTAAGTTTGTCGATTTTAGCTTTTAGTTCTTCATCTTCAACATGTTCAGATTCATCATAGTTGACAGATTTCAGTTTCTTTTTTAATGATTTATTTTCTGATTTTATTTTCTTATATCTATCAGAAAGCTCTTCATACATGCTTACCAATTCATCAAAAGAGAGTTCTTCTGATCTAGAGCTTACCTGAGATGATGTCCTATCCTGTTGATCACTGTTGTGATCATTTCTGTTAGCCATGAGGCATTCTTCTTCCTTCTTTTCATGGACGGCGATCACTTCATACAGTATTTCTTTTCCAGACGTGCACTTGAAAGCAAACGAAAATATATTAGAATTAACTGCATCTTTCATAATATTAAGAACTGTGATATTTTCACGGTTCTTCAGTCTGTCCTCATTAGACCACTTGGTCTGATCATGAGGCAGTTTGTGTGGGCCATTAGATATAAGATTCCATAGATTAGAATCGATGGAATTCATATAAACACATAGGCCGCCTAGCCAACTGTTAAAGTAATGAGCTAAAAATAATTAAATTGAAGGAGAAGCCATTGAAAAACAATTAAGCAAATTCAGAGTAATGAGCTGAAAACAATAATGCACCAGAATAAGCAATAAGTAGTAAAGCACCAAACACGGCAGGATCCTCTACAGATCGTTAGATCTTGACAATCAAAGACACGCTCTGATACCAATTGTTAGAGTTACGATGGTGCTAGACATGGATTCGGAGGGGGGGTGAATGAACCCCCTTTTAAAAAATTTGCAGAATTAAAGATTTCTCTAAAAGATTTGTGCAAAAATAGAATTGAATGGTTCTAAGCAGATATGCTAGCTTACTCAAATCCGATCAGATATGATGACCTACAGATATACAGTAATCAAATGATTCCACTAATTAGCATTTGAGTGAAGATGAAATACCATCTACCAAGTACAGGGCGGAGGTGAGATCTTGGATCCCTCACGCAAGGTACAACATTCTAGATTGGTGTGACCAAACCTTTCTGCCATAGCTTTTGATATACTTGGTATGATGGTACTTATAACTCGCTCAGATGAGAATAAGATGAAATCAAATGCTAAGTGTAGATCAACCATCTATCGAATAAATAACAGTTTGAAAGCACAGCAATCACATGAGGCTCAAGGATTTTTAGGTGGTTCGGTTTTCACCTACATCCACCCCACACTCAGACCTGAGTGTGGCTTTTCGTTGCCTAACAGCTTGAACTGTTGAGCATCACAGCTTGCTTATAGCTGAGTATCACAGCTTGCTTCCGCTGATTCATAGCTTCGACCGCTGAGCAGCACAGCTTGCTTACAGTTGAGCATCACAGCTTGCTGTCCGAGGTACACACCTCACCTGCTGAGCATCACAGCTTACTGACCGCTGATACACAACATATGAAGGAATAAGAAAACAAAAGCTAGAACGTAGCAACAAAAAAAAAGCTAGAAATAAGAACTAAACAGATATAGCTCTTCGAAGGAGCAAATTGGCTTGGATCTGATCCAGAGGCCAATGATGAGCAAATCTTCAGGAACTTCTGATAGCTTCTCCATAATCTCATGAGCTCTCTCTTATTTGACTCTCTCTTCTTTTCTTTCTTCTCTACTCTTATGATCTCACTCTATTTCCTTCTCTTCCTCCTCTTCTCCCACTCGCAGAGTTCCTCTAGTGGAATCTCTCTGTTTCTTCTCTTTGCTACTCTCTTTCACTGCTCTGTCTATTCTTCTTCTCTCACACTCAAGTTGCTCTTCTCTCTGTCTTCCTCTCAGCTACCGCACCTGGATGAGGAGGATCCTAATTTATCGGAAAACAGGGGCTCCGGAGATCCAAATTCCTTGGCGCTAATCTTATGGTCCTCACAAGATTCCATCGAGATATTTGGAGGGAACCTTCCCGCCAATCCTTGTCCAGAAAGATAATTCCCTGAAGCTCTGTAGAAGTCTACGTGTCAAATGGAGATGAGTCACTTTCCACGTGGCAGATTCTTCTGTTGAGATTCCAGCCCTACCTTGGATCACGTGCCCTTTTAACTCGAATTTTAAACCACGTGACCATGCTAAGTGTAAGGCATGCTGCCTTTCATATGTTTGATCCTGGGTCTTTTAGTGACTTAAGTCCCTACCAATCAGAACAAAGGCATTTTATCAAACACTTTGTCAGCGTAGGTGAATATTCAATATGCATTGCCCTACGAGACTTGAGTTATGACATAGGTAATAGAGCAGACATAAGATGAACAGACTTGATGCATTGTTAGAGTATGTATGCTTTGACCTCAGTGTGTATGATAGGACATGTGCATTGACCTTCATGCAATGAAATGAACATGTGCATAGACCCTTAACATGTGCTCAGACTTTAAATGATGTATGTGCTCAGACTCTAAATGCAACAATGAAAATGTGCACTGACCTTAGTGTGTGCAAATGACTATGTGCATCGACCTTACAATGCACATGGCACAATGTGCATCGACCTTGTTTTGCACAAGGCACAATGTGCACTGACCTTATTATGCACACGGCACAATGTGCATCGACCTTGTTTTGCATAAGGCACAATGTGCACCGACCTTATTATGCAGGATGCAAAATGTGCCCTGACCTTATGATGGATAAGGCAAAATGCGCATCGACCTTAGTATGACTAAGGGACGATGTGCATCGACCTTGTTGAGCTATGATTTTGATGATAACTAAACTTCTTGTGTGATGCCTTGGTTTTGATGGTTGTTGAAGTCATGGTTTTGCTGTTCATGTGCGATTAAGTGAATGATGATAACTAAACTAAATGGATGATTGTTCCTATCGATTGGTTGAATATGATTGAGTTGAACATGTGCTTTGAATGCTTCCTATGCATACTCTTCATGGAGCTTGGTTGTTCATGTCGATTGGTTGAATATGATTGAGTTGAACATGTGCTTTGAATGCTTCCTATGCATACTCTTCATGGAGCTTGGTTACATGATGCATTCATATTGGACAAATGCATAGATCTTAATCTTTAGTCAATCATGTTTTCAAAGTGTTCACTTGTATATGCGCATGGCTAAATTATTCTCATACTTTGCTCACTTGCATAGAAATAATCCTTGACCTTTAGCTTAAAGTTTTTATGGTTCAAATGTTTGTATGCACCTTGAACATGGGCTTTCATGTATGCATTTCATACATTTATCATATTCATTATTAAGCTAAAGTTCTACTCATTTTTATTATGGTTTTGTAGGTTAAATTCTTTGTATAATCCCTCCAAGATCAAAGGAGTTTGATGCCACAGAGTTTGGAAGGGTTGCAATGGAGTTTGGGGCTAAAATGTAGTAGTCTGGAATTTACTGTAGCTGGCGATCGACCGACCTGTAGCAGGCGGTCGACCGAAATTACCAGAATTCAGAAAACTACAGTTTTTCTCAGAGCGGTCGACCGCTGGCCTGATCCCGGTCGACCGGAAATTACAGCAACGTTTTGCCTACAGTGTTTTTACAGAACCGTCGACCGCCAGCCCACCTCTGGTCGACCGCCAGCCCCGAAGCCTCCAACTTTGACTTTTTGTTTCCAATCCGTGGAGAGATACTCTCACCCATTTCTTTAATCCCAATGCTCCCAATCACCCCATAAATTGTGGATCTGGGTTTGGGGCTTGTCTCCTAACCTTCCAAGGGTTATAAAACCTCTCTTTGAGGTCATGAACCCTAAGAGACTCTAAGAGAACAAAAAGAGGGATCAAGGTGGCTCAAAGAAGAAGAAGAGTGTTACTGTAGCATGAACAGTAGCCCGTGAATCAAATCTCCATCTAGCAGCTGAAGTTTCAAGGTTCTTCTGAAGCAATCATCTTCCATGAGTTGAAGAAACAAACATCCAATCAGAAGAGATCAAGGTGTGCCTATCAACCAAGAGAAATCGGAGAAGAGCCTATCAACCAAGGAGCCTATCAAGGGAAGAAGAAGAAGGATGCTACAATGAAGAAGGAGCCATTCAAGCATCATCTGAAGGTACTCTAGCTCCATTTGAAGTCAGCAATCTCAAAGGAAGAGAACAAGCTCACAAGCATCAAGAAGATACAAGGATTTGTCCAAGGAAGAAAGAAGGGTACTGTAGCCGTGAACAGTACTCCGTGCAAGGAAACCTACATCCATCCAAGGCCATTCAAGCTGAGTCTCAAGCCATTCAAGCAAAGAAGGAATCAATGCAAAATCTACAGCATACACTCAGGGGGAGTCTTAATCAGGAGTTTTCTAAACTGAGCCTCATTGTTTTAATGTTTTCGGTGTTATACTTGTGGTCATCATAAACTGTAAGAACTTGTGTGTGTGTGGATCATTTTGGATCCGTGGTCTTATGTGTGGTCGTCGTGTTCCATTCGTGTGTGCGTAGGTCTTCCTAGATCTGCGATTGTATGTGTGTGGATCTCTTTAGATCTGTTCTATCTCGTGTGTGGATTGTTGCACTTGTGGTAGTGTGTGTTTGTTTTGGTGATCCGGTTGTCAGATCGTGTTGGAGACATCGTCTCCGTGCGTGTGTATGTATTGGGGCGTGTCCCCGTGTGTGTATGCGGGCATCATCCCGTGTGTGTTTGGAGCGTCGTCTCTGTTTGGGGATATTTCCCCAAGTGAAGCCTCACCGGGTTTGGTGAGGGGTGGACGTAGGATTGCCGTCGTTGCATCCGAACCACCTTAAAAACCGATGTGCATTATGTTTGAATTGTGTGGTTTGTTCCGTTTCCTCTACCCCCATTCTACATGAGTGTGAGTGTACATTATAGTTCATGTTTTATCACCGTTCACCTTGCTTAATCTATCTCATCACCAAATAGAATTTGATAAATCAAATTGTGATTGAATAGATTTGAATCTCTTAATTAGTGCTTTATCACATATTTTACAAAAGGCCAAAAGTTTTCTTAAAATTTGTAAACACCCAATTCACCCCCCCTCTTGGGTGTCATTGATCGCGGGACTTCAATTGGTATCAGCGCCAAGGCTCTAATTTCATAGATCTAACGATCTAGAGTGAACCGGATCAATGACTACTATGATGTACACTTTGACTTCTCCACCGGTGTTTGATGGCTGTAACCTTGATTTGTGGTTAGGTAGAATGTTTAGTCTAGTCAATTCATATGACCCCAAGCTATGGAAGCTTATTTCACATGGTCCTCATGAATTGCCTAAAGAAAAAAATGTCTGGACTGAAAATCAAAAGCGCAAACATGATCAAAATTGCTTGGTTTTGAAGTTGCTTACTGTTGCAGTTGATTCTAACTATTTTCCTTTTGTCTCCCATTGCAGATCCGCGAAGGAAATGTTGGATGGATTAGCAGACCTCAAGGAGGAGCTTAAAGACAGATGTCTTGTAGCTGGTACGAGTGAACAAGGTAGTGGTCAGCCAAGTGAATCGAGCTCAAAGGTAAACTCTGACTCTGATTATGAAGATGATTTTAACTATGAAGAGTTGCTGAATGCCTATGAAGAGTTGGTTGATAAATACAAGAAGTTAAAATCAGAAAATAAAAAATTGAAAAAGAAATCTGAACATGTTTTTCCTGAGAATGTTTCTTGTGATAAATGTTTGGAACTTGAAAAGGAAAATGATGCATTGTTAATTCAAAATTCCTTGCTTGAAGGTAGATTGAAGCATCTTGAAAAATCCATTCATGAAACTTCTTCATGTGATGATTGTTTAAAACTCAAAACTGAAAATGAATCTCTTTTGATTGATATTAAAAATCATGAAGAAATCAATTCGTGCATGAGAGAGGAAAATGAAGAACTGAAATAGTTGAACCATGATATGTCTGAGAAACTGCTTGTTTTTGAAAAAGTAAAGAGTTTGCTTGTTGATGAATGTGAAAAGGTGCATGCGTTGGAACAAGAAATTGAAACCTACAAAACCATCAATGCACATTTGAATGAAAAAATCACTTCTTGTAAAAATGAGCTTCTTCCTTATAAATTACACATTGCATATCTTGAAAAAGATATTGTTGACTTGAATGGTTCCTTGTCCAAGTTTGTGAATGGGAAAGCAAATCTGAACAAGATTTTGGGGACCAAGGGAAATTTCCAAGGAGAAGGTATTGGGTATGAACACACCAAAAAGAAAGCCTCTAGTCTAATAATTCAAACTTCATTTGAGCATGCTACTTGCTCCTCTAGTACCTCAAATGCTCACCATGTTATGCATGCTAAAAGGAAAATCCAGAAATGTGATGTTAAGCAGAACTTGAACCAAAACACAAAGCTAAAAAATAATTCTGCTTACACAAGTGGTCATGCTAGAAAGAATAATGCTAAACACCATGTTTCCAACAAAAATCATTCATGTTTTTATTATGGTAAATATGGTCACATGATGCGTGATTGCTTTATTAAGAAAAATGATGAATTGAGAGCACGCAAGAGAATGAATAAGTTCAAAAATCCAAGAAAGGTTTCGAATGGAAGAAATGGGTTTGAGAACTCTTATATTCATGCTAAAAGATCACATGAGAAAATGGCTTCTGTGCGGTGTTTCTATTGTGGGCATAGTAAGCATGGTTGTGAGTTGATACATGATTATCTTGTGATGAAAAATGATGATTTGAATGCCATCAAAAATAAGAAACCACATGCCAACTCTACTTCTAACCCACAAGGATCGAAAATGGTTTGGGTACCTAAGAAGGCCAAATGAGAAATTTGTTTCGCAGATGTGCCATAGAAATGAAAAGTTAAAATTTGTTTTCGTCAAGAAGGTAAGGCACACGGGCCAAGTGGCATAAGTCATGATGAAAGAAAAATCAAAAAATGAACTTAAAAATCAGGTGATATCCCTCCCACTTTCTGTGGTAATTGTGTTATGTTTTAACTCATCTTGTGTCATAGAGTCATGTAATCATGCATATGTCTGAACATGCATTTCATTCATTATCTATTGCATATCCTTGTCCATATTGAGAGTCACATGGAATATTATTGAGAGTTATTTATATACATTCACCACATACATTAAGGTTGACATATGCTTTCACATCCTATCATGCAAAGTTTGACGTTGTGAACTCTTGCCGTATGTATTGTATCTCATTTGCATTGATGGTTGCATACGACATTAGAAGTCTACGAAACATCCCACATTCATGCTTATATTAAGGGGGAGCAACCACATTCATCATATGAACTTAATGTTTAGGTTCATGCATGAGTCATTCATCGCATCTAGAGCTGCCCAGGAGATGTTGGTTGTTAAAAGAATTTGTCATGCCATTCTTAATAAATCTGAATCGAAACTGATAAATCAAATCTTCTTGTCCTTGGATGCAGATCATACTCCCAAAAGCCAAATGATAATGGGCTAGTCATGACCAGGCTTGAATCAATTAAGGAACACCTTACAAGGATAAAAATGTTAAGAAATTTCCTCCACCACCACCAAGAGATAGGAAATGATTTTGATGAGTACCCAAGGCATGGTATGAAAGGCGCACATCTCTTTTGATTGAGAATTGGTTGAATGGGTAGGGTTGATTAAACACATCTCATGAGGCAAATCAGGTAAAAGACACTTTAGTGGTTCAAGCATATGTTGATGATATCACTCTTTAAACTACTAATAATGCCCGAACTACTAATAAAGCCTTTTCTAAACAATTTGCAGGGATTTTTACACGGAGATTTTGGTATAAGCCTCGTGAATGAACTGAATTTTATTCATCTTTGGATTGTAGGTGGAAGGCTTGGATCAAAATGGATTCTCAAGGCAAAGGTATGAAAAGTAAAATCTGAAGTACTAACCGTTGTGGGGTTAGCAATCTTAGTGTATGAAGGCTTTCGATCTTGTCATCTAAACTAAGGTAATTCAACCTCATCAATTCATGTAATGGTCTTTTGTCACTTGGTGACACTTTAGGATGACAGGTAGTGTTTCAAAACTTGAATTGTCATTCACTAGTCTGCTGTGATGAACTTGTCTAACTAGCTTGAGAAGTGTGTATTGAATATTTCTCATTTTGAATTACATAACCACACCTAAATTTATCTGCATATCTGGTATATCAAATGGCGTTTGTGGAAGAGTGGATTATGTCCACTTGGAAGCATTCCCTATGCGTTGAGCTGGGTCTTCGGACTAAAATCTCTGTCTCGTACCAGATTTTGAAAATCGTTACTGGCTTGTGATTGGTTGAGTTATGAATGAATTTTTGAGCTGAATTATTTAAATTGAAAATGGGTTTTTGGATTAAATGATTCAAATATTTGGCTTATGGAGGATTTCTCATCTCAAATCATGTACGCAGTCTCATTCATAAAGATCATGTCAGAAAAAATATTTGTTTGATCCATTAATTGAATGTGAATAGTCTCATGTGGAAGTTGTCACATTGGATTGGAAATAAAGCTCTCATCTTGCCAAAATAACTTGCATTCCACTCTCACATAGTTATAGGTTGCATGCATCATAATTCAATTCATAATGTGCTTTTAGATCATGCAAATGAAAATCAAAAGTCCGAATCACCTTGCACATTGCATCACATTCTTATATGCTCATACGTTGTATTACATTAGAACACATGCATTAGTCACACTTAGTTCATTCAGTTGGCATCTATTCAATTGGTATCAAATTGACATCACATTGCTCGCATGCATGTCATAGTGCATTTGCATAAACTCCCAATGTGTGCTTGTGTGCTATTATGTGCTATTCAGTCCCATCCCTTGGCATTTCTATGGCCTTATGTCTTCTTGATAAATAATGCTGCATTTGAGTCATTATTGGAGTGTTTCATGTTGTACAATCTGGGGGAGCTCATATTTCATAAGTGCATCTATTTAGGGGGAGTTGCACTGTTATGTATTCATTATATTTTCGGTATACATGCTGAATCAAATTCGCACACTTCATGCACAAATATGAAAATGAGTGTTAAAGATTAGGATATATGAATTTCTTTTCAACACTTTCAAGATGTTAAACTTGCTGCATGTATGTTGAAGAGACAGTTGAGGAAAAAGCTGTCTACCTATCCTTTTTGAAAAATCTCGAATGAAAATGAAAGGCAGAGCAATGCTAAGTCTCACTGAGTAAATTGGGCACATGTCACCTGAGACGTGATGTGGTTCATCTCAGAAAAATGTTGACTAAAGTATCTCTGTTCAAGATGAGGTGAAATGGTTCAGTATTCTGAGTAACCAGGGATTCTGGCATGAGCTCCATGCGTCTACTCGCGTAAAAAAGAATTATTTGAACCTGATCATTCTTAGAAAACGTTTGTTTATCTATGTAGAATTATTGAGATAGAGCGAAGCCTCCAATACACTGTTCTCAAAATTGAAGTGTAGTCTATAAAATATCTCCTTGTGTTAATCTGAAAATCTGAATATCCATATTACAACTATCATTTTTCATGTTACTCACTTACACATCTGGACATTTGATTTAACATGTATTCAGAAAGTTGATTGACTGCATTAGTAATTGCATGAATCTCTTATATGATTGCACAATCTTCCATGTGCTACACATGTGCATTTCGATTGTCATGACCCTCATGCACCCTTCTTATACCCATTCCCTCTTAAATAAGTACGGGGGAGCTGTGTGGCATGTATCTACACGTATTTGTTTGCTTGCTTGTTTATGCATCTCACATGTCATCACATGCATATGTTGCATCTCATGCATATCAAACCACAAATCAAAATTAAAAATCTGGAAAATAATGAAAACCCCAAAATTGAATGGACTTCACATGCTGCACACTTGCTCTTGCTTTGCTGGCCTCTTTCTGCTTGCTCAGTTTTTGATACATGACTATCCACAACAACATGATTAGGTGCCTCCCAAGCACTCCATGAACCCACTTGCTTATAATTTGCTCATGCTTCATCAGAATTTCAAACGTGGGTCATTGTTCCTTGCTCATTCATTATGCAACTATTTGGACCTCAGTGGTTTCTTTCCTTTCCTTTTGATAATGTTAATGTGGGAAAAAGATTGGTGTTAACCCGCCTGTTGATAATGTCAAAGGGGGAGCAAGAATTGCTCTTGCTTCGCAGGTTTCTTTCCGCTTGTTCAGTTTTTGATGCAGAAGAAAGTTTTGCCTTATCCCGCTTTTTGATAATGTCAAAGGGGGAGAAAAAGATGATTCATGATTGCCTGTGTTAGGGGGAGAAGAACATGTTGTATCTTCATTTAGTTTGTCATCATTCAACACTGCATCTTCATTCAGTTTGTCATCATTCATCACTAAAATTGTCATCATCAAAAAGGGGGAGCTTGTTGAGCTATGATTTTGATGATAACTAAACTTTTTGTGTGATGCCTTGGTTTTGATGGTTGTTGAAGTCATGGTTTTGTTGTTCATGTGCGATTAAGTGAATGATGATAACTAAACTAAATGGTTGATTGTTCCTGTCGATTGGTTGAATATGATTGAGTTGAACATGTGCTTTGAATGCTTCCTATGCATACTCTTCATGGAGCTTGGTTGTTCATGTCGATTGGTTGAATATGATTGATTTGAACATGTGCTTTGAATGCTTCCTATGCATACTCTTCATGTAGCTTGGTTACATGATGCATTCATATTGGATAAATGCATAGATCTTAATCTTTAGTCAATCATATTTTGAAAGTGTTCACTTGTATATGTGCATGGCTAAATTGTTCTCATACTTTGCTCACTTGCATAGAAATAATCATTGACCTTTAGCTTAAAATTTTTATTGTTCAAATGTTTGTATGCACCTTGAACATGGGCTTTCATGTATGCATTTCATACATTTATCATATTGATTATTAAGCTAAAGTCTACTCATTTTTATTATGGTTTTGTAGGTTAAATTCTTTGTATAATCCCTCGAAGATCAAAGGAGTTTGATGCCACAGAGTTTGGAAGGGTTGCAATGGAGTTTGGGGCTAAAATGTAGTAGTCTGGAATTTACTGTAGCTGGCGGTCGACCGACCTGTAGCTGGAGGTCGACCGAAATTACCAGAATTCAGAAAACTACAGTTTTTCTCAGAGCGGTCGACTGCTGGCCTGATCCCGGTCGACCGGAAATTACAGCAACGTTTTGCCTATAGTGTTTTTACAGAACGGTCGACCGCCAGCCCACCTCCGGTCGACCGCCAGCCCCGAAGCCTCCAACTTTGACTTTTTGTTTCCAATCCGTGGTAAGATCCTCTCACCCATTTCTTTAATCCCAATGCTCCCAATCACCCCATAAATTGTGGATCTTGGTTTGGGGCTTGTCTCCTAACCTTCCAAGGGTTATAAAACCTCTCTTTGAGGTCATGAACCCTAAGAGACTCTAAGAGAACAAAAAGAGGGATCAAGGTGGCTCAAGGAAGAAGAAGAGTGTTACTGTAGCATGAACAGTAGCCCGTGAATCAAATCTCCATCTAGCAGTTGAAGTTTCAAGGTTCTTCTGAAGCAATCATCTTCCATGAGTTGAAGAAACAAACATCCAATCAGAAGAGATCAAGGTGTGCCTATCAACCAAGAGAAATCGGAGAAGAGCCTATCAACCAAGGAGCCGATCAAGGGAAGAAGAAGAAGGATGCTACAAGGAAGAAGGAGCCATTCAAGCATCATCTAAACGTATTCTAGCTCCATTTGAAGTCAGTAATCTCAAAGGAAGAGAACAAGCTCACAAGCATCAAGAAGATACAATGATTTGTCCAAGGAAGAAGGAAGGGTACTGTAGCCGTGAACAGTACTCCGTGCAAGGAAACCTACATCCATCCAAGGCCATTCAAGCTGAGTCTCAAGCCATTCAAGTAAAGAAGGAATCAACGCAAAATTTGCAGCATACACTCAGGGGGAGTCTTAATCAGGAGTTTTCTAAACTGAGCCTCATTGTTTTAATGTTTTCGGTGTTATACTTGTGGTCATCATAAACTGTAAGAACTTGTGTGTGTGTGGATCATTTTGGATCCGTGGTCTTATGTGTGGTCGTCGTGTTCCATTCGTGTGTGTGTAGGTCTTCCTAGATCTGCGATTGTGTGTGTGTGGATCTATTTAGATCTGTTCTGTCTCGTGTGTGAATTGTTGCACTTGTGGTAGCGTGTGTTTATTTTGGTGATCCGGTTGTCGGATCATGTTGGAGACATCATCTCCGTGCATGTGTGTGTGTATTGGGGCGTGTCCCCGTGTGTGTATGCGGGCGTTGTCCCGTGTGTGTTTGGAGCGTCGTCTCCGTTTGGGGATTTGTCCCCAAGTGAAGCCTCACCGGGTTTGGTGAGGGGTGGACGTAGGATTGCCGTCGTTGCATCCGAACCACCTTAAAAACTGATGTGCATTGTGTTTGAATTGTGTGGTTTGTTCTGTTTCCTCTACCCCCATTCTACGTGAGTGTGAGTGTACATTATAGTTCTTGTTTTATCACCGTTCACTTTGCTTAATCTATCTCATCACCAAATAGAATTTGATAAATCAAATTGTGATTGAATAGATTTGAATCTCTTAATTAGTGCTTTATCACATATTTTACAAAATGCCAAAAGTTTTCTTAAAATTTGTAAACACCCAATTCACCCCCCCTCTTGGGTGTCATTGATAGCGGGACTTCAGACCTTAGTATGACTAAGGTGAATGTGCATAGACCTTAGTTATGATTAAGGTAATTGTGCATCGACCTTAGTATGACTAAGGCAAAATGTGCAACGACCTTAGTATGACTAAGGGACGATGTGCATCGACCTTAGTATGACTAAGGTGAATGTGCACCGACTTGTGTGCAGTCTAACAAAATGTGCACCGACCTGATGCTTCTAACACTAACGCATGTGTACAGACCTTATGAATGACTTAGGCAAATGTGCATCGACCTTCGTTAACTAAAGTTCAAATGTGCATCGACCTTATACATGAACAATGTAGATGTGCACCGACCTTCTATGCATAAGACATGAATGTGCACAGACTTTAGTGTGCAATAGTGACAATGTGCACCGACCTTTGTGTGACTATGGCTTAAACGTGCACAGGACTTATATATATATCAGTATGAAATGTGAACCAACCTATATGAATAAGATATAAATGTGCACTGACCTTACCTGTTCACAGAGAGGGTATATACACTGACCTTTATGCTTTAGACTTGGATGAGTATTGACCTTACTTGTCAAAGAGCTGACTCACAATTTAAACAGTTGACCTATTATCAGTTCTTGAACAGTGACGTTGACCTGCATTGACTTTCTTTTCTTGACTTTTTGATTTATTTTTGACATATTTCATACTTTATATATTTGATGAGATCATTAATACATGCATCACAATTATATCATCAAGGTTATATATAATGAGACATAATAGTTGACATCATCAAAATCATAGAGACAACAATTTGTTTCCAGGATCATGCCCCAATTGTTGCGCTAAAAGCTCAAGCTAGTAGCGAAGGCGGACCGTATTTCCTTATGGCATTCCAGAACCCCACGTCAATGTGCTGTGGGTGGGCATGAGGGGCTTCGCACATGGACCCCATAATCCATGCGACGGGATGGGCTGCCAACGCACTGATGGCCTACGTGGACCCCATAATCCACGTGGAACAGTAAATCCCTAAGGGGGATGCAGGAAAATCCAACAATCTCCCCCCCATCGGCACCTAGGGGATTTGAACCCGCGACCTCGCTCTGATACCAGTTTCCTGGATCATGCCCCAACCGTTGCGCTAAAAGCTCAAGCTGGTAGCGAAGGCAGACCGTATTTCCTTATGGCATTGCAGAACCCCACGTCTATGTGCTGTGGGTGGGCATGAGGGGCTTTGCACATAGACCCCATAATCCATGCGGCGGGATGGGCTGCCAACGCACTGATGGCCCACGTGGACCCCATAATCCATGTGGAACAGCAAATCCCTAAGGGAGACGCTAGAAAATCCAACATAAGAAGTAGATCATGGAAGAAGCTCATAAGGTAAAATATGATATTCACCCTAGTGCTACCAAGATGTACCAAGACCTAAAAAAGAACTTTTGGTGGCCCAACATGAAGAGAGAAATAGTGGACTTTGTATCACGCTGCCTCACTTGTCAACAAGTTAAGGCGGAACACCAAAAGCCCGCTGGTAAGCTACATCCCTTAGAAATTCTTGAGTGGAAGTGGGAAAGTATAGGGATGGATTTCATCATGGGTCTACCTAAGACAAGAGGTGGGCACGATGGTATTTGGGTGATCATAGACCAATTGACTAAATCTACACATTTTCTACCAATCAAAAGTCGATGGTCTGTGGATATTCTAACAGCTTTGTACATGAAAAAGATTGTCAAACTACATGGTGTCCCTATGACCATTATCTCTGATCGAGACTCTCGATTCACATCTCAATTTTGGAAGGGTCTACAACATTCATTTGGGACCCGACTCAATTTTAGCACTGCATTTCACCCACAAACGGATAGTCAAACTGAAAGGACAAATCAGGTGGTGGAAGATATGCTCAGGGCATGTGTTATTGATTTCGGTGGGAGTTGGCACGACCATCTACGTCTAGTGAAATTTGCATACAACAATAGCTACCAAGCTAGCATTCAAATGGCACCTTTCGAGGCACTATATGGGAGAAGCTACCGCTCACCTATCTGCTGGAGTGAAGTTGGAGAAAGACAACTTATAGGCCCAGAAATAATACGAGATACTACCGAGAAGGTCAAGCTCATTCGAGAGAGACTCCATATGGCTCAAGATAGATAAAAGTCTTATGCTGATAATTGAAGGCGTGACCTGGAATTCCAAGAAGGAGACCATGTATTTTTTAAGGTTTCTCTGGGTTGAGGTATTCGAAGGTTTGGCATTAAGGGCAAGCTCACTTCGAGATTCATCGGCCCCTTTGAAATTCTTGAAAGGGTTGGCGAGGTCGCAAACCGGATTGCCTTACCTCCCTAACTAGCTGGGGTCCATGATGTATTCAATGTCTCAATGCTCAAAAGGTACGTCCCTGATCTATTACACGTATAAATTATGACAACTTAGAGGTTTAAAAGGATTTGACATACGAGCAAAAGCCAATCAAAATAATTGAGCGAGAAGTACGTCAACTTCGGAATAAAACTATTCCCATGGTCAAAGTCCAATAGAACAAATCTTGGCCACACGAGGTGACATGGGAAACGAAAGAAGCTATGCGTAAAAGATTTCCAGAGATATTTGAATGTAAGTACACTCTCCTTAAAAACCCCATGCATTGAATTTGGGGACCAAATTCTTTTTAAGTGGGGGAGGGTGTAACACCCGAGAATTTTCTAGGAATTTTCTGGGATTAAATATGACTATTAAGCATTTTAAAAGGCTTATGGGATACTTAAATGAATTAAGGGTTAATTAAATCAATTTAAAGGCCCTATATTAACCAAAGGGCTAAGCCCAATTCAAATAGGCCTAAAAACCCAATTCTATGGCCTTTTGACCCAAGCCCATTATTAGAAATGTAATTTGGGCAATTTACGGATTTAAGTAGGATACATAAGCCAATTAACGAGATAAATAGGGGATATTAGGAAAATCTAAAAATTTTGGAATAAATGCCAAATGGCGGTCTATCGCAAGACCGCCACCTCATGAAAGCGGTCCAGACCTGACCGCTACTTCCTTCTGATTCCGTGAGTGGAAGAAATGTGGAAAGCTTGGATCTTTGGCATCATAATCCCCATGGATCGAAGTGTGTAGACATGTAAACATGTCTAGGACTCTTGGGGATCGATCCTACACCAAATTAGGACACCTAGACCGATCTAATCCCTCAAACCCAAGGTAAACCATATAAATAGGCCTAAACCTCGACCTACGTGAACCTTACTTTTTGCTCGCCTAGTTCGACGGTAAGTAGACATTATTTCACGATGGTCCTTTAGAACTATTTGTTTCTCTTACTGTTGACTAACTCCTCTACAGATTTCACGTTAAGAGATCAAGCCTTTAAGGAGTTAGCAGCCTCAGAAGTTGTTGGTTTGCTGCAAGGTGCGCAGGAACAAGTGAGATTTCTCGAGGAAGATTAGTGGATTAGAAGCCCTAATCGAGGTAATCTCATGTTTATTTGATCTATCATGCCTTACCTACTTGATTAGCATGTTTTCCATACATTTATTTCTCTAAGATTAAGCCTATACTTCGGTTCTAATTTCTGTTTATAGCAGACCAGAAACGGTCTCTGTAAGATCGCCATATTTAGCTAGCGGCCATTCGATAGACCGCTAAAGACTGCATGCGGTCCTCACCTTACCGCTATTTGGTTTCTATTCCTGCACTTTGTTAACTCCAAATAGATTGCAGATTTGCCATATTTATCATATGCTAAGCCTAGTTAGTTAGGTCTTATTCCTAGTGTTGACCCTGGATTCATATTAATGATTATATTGTGCATCATCCTTGATAGATTGCATGTCTTACATGTTGTAAATGCTTATTTTAAACTTATGCTAATTTCATGCCAAAATCATATACTCTTGTATTAAAGCTAAAGTTCATGTGCTTATGAGACTTGTTTCATTGATGATATTTGATCGTTGTTTATCACGATTTCACTCTCACCTTGAGTCTTTCATAAGTATATAGTGCGTAATCCGGTGCGTGGCTATCAGTTACACTTTGCATATATTAGGCACAATCTTGGACTTATGATCCTCTCTGTTGGATTTTCCTTCCACCAGACTAGGTGATCTTGTTTCAAGGCCTCCGTAAGTCTCCGCAAGCCTGGGATTCTCACTAGGACGCCGAGCTAGTTATACCCTCAAAACCCAAATGTCTAGAAAGCACTCGCATGACTGGTGTTTTTCTGAGTCCTAGCTAGTAGCGGCCAGAAAGGAGACTGTAACTGTCAAGTAGCGGCCTTCCCATGACCGCTATATCCCGAAAGTTTCACTATGTCGACTCTTCTTTCTTCATGCGTCGACTTTGTCTAAATTGCTGCCATCCCAGGACCGCCACTGTCAGGTTGCGGCCTGGCAAATGATCGCTAGTTCAATAAAACGGCCCAGGCATGACAATTTTTATCTTAGTTGTGTTTAACCCGAGGTTTGACCCACGGGTTGATTCTCCAATGCCCTTAGATGATCCCTTGATTGTCTAAAATCCAACACTTTGTTGAAAAAGCTATCTAATGAATTTTGCAAGTTAATCAATGTACCATTATGCTGCCGAATTTTCCCCGTGGCATGACCTTGTTCTTAACTCATTCCTTGAACTCTCATGTTCTTAATTGGTGCATTCTTACCTTGATATTGCTATCATAAAACTATAGTTTTAACTTGTTACATTATTGGCCTACTTTATTGATATTTCTCGTGGAAGTAGCTTGATTTATAACTTGAAGATGTGGATCGGGCACTGATTGTGTCCAAGGGCTCCATGCTAGCGCCCTCGGCTGATTGTCGAAAACGTGCTGAAAACCATGGGGTATGATGATACTGGCATCACATTGCACCAGGAGTACTTTTTTTATAGACGAGTGAAAACCATGAGACTCTACATGAAATTATTACATTGTTATTACATGACTTTCTAGTGCATAGCCTTTACGAGGTTATGAAAAGTACATTCTCATTACAAGCAAGTACATTCTCGTTATATGAAAGGCCACTCTACTTTATATTCTTGCGTGATCTTGCTATCATTCTATATGAACATTCATATCTCTATGATCTACATCTTGCTACTTGTGATATTACTTTGATTTTTATTCGCATGTTTTCATCGTGTGCATTTATCTTACTTCCTAGAGCTAAAATGCTCATTATTTAAACATTATCTTCATGTTGATACAAAGATACCTACTGGGCAAGTGTGCTCATTCCCTACTTTTTTCCCATCTTTTCAAGAAATTCTAGTGGGGATTCGGACTACTCAAGTGACAAGTCCGAGAGTGATTAAAGATCGAGAGAAGACATAGTCATGAGTCATTAGTAAAAAAGTTCCTTCACTGTAATAGGCGGTGAAGTTGATCATGTCATGTAAATTTCTCTTTTTATTGAGTCTAGAAATGTAAAGAGTCAAAAGTCATTCCTTTGTAAACCCATCATTATTTTTTTTATATGAACGAGACCAAAAATTACTCTTGGGGGAGTGCACAATTTGTGCTATCTCCACCAATAGTAACTGACCCTAATTTTATTGATAACAAATGGATCATGTACAAAGAGACCACGGGGCATACCCCTGCAATGATAGCAAAAGAAAATACAATTCAAAGTGGGAACATCCTAATTCTGCCAGCTTGGAAGACCAGCAGCATCCACAGTGGCACATCCGTGCGCCCGACTTGGAAGATCATTCCAGCATTTGAAATCTTTATTAGTCCTAGTGGTGCATACTAAAGATGCAAGAGCATCTTCGATAGTGTTTCGTTCCCATCATTATTATTCAATAAAAGCAAAGGTTTTATCCAATTATTGTGCACTCATTCTTATGTGTGGATGTGTTAGCGCTCTGATTATATTGCTCGCTTATGGCGTACTAGCCGGCTGTTCACGTTTCTGAATATCTTCCACTGTACTTATATCTCGGGGCATGACATGTCACACTCTGCTCCAAATGTTACTGCTGTCCAAATGGCGGCTATGAATCTGCTGGCCTCCTGTTCTTCTATGGAGTCACGGCAGCAACTGTATGGGAGCACTTTGAAGATTTTCTTGGCAGTGACGATTGGAGCCTCATGGGTGCAGAATCTGATATCTCAGCTGGATTCCACCACCTCAGTTCTAACTCTTCTCATGGTGCTACCTACCGCATTATTGTGGCTACATCTATCTGGGAAATTTGGCATTCGAGAAACAAAGCTTTGCACGAGGGTCAGCCCATGTCTGCGCAGAAGATTGTTCATGATGTATTTGCGCATGTTTGTGCTCTCATTTCGCTATTGCCTTGTTCGTCCACTGCTTTACCTCGCCGCTACTCTCACATGCTCCTAAGTTGGCATATTACTCCACCACAATTCCCATCCTTTAAACCCATCATTGTCAAGTGGGAGCGTCCACCTCCTCCACATCTTAAGCTTAATGTTGACATGGCTTTTAAGAGGAGTACTGGGTGTGCTGGTGGTGGCGGAATCCTGCGCAATTGCACTGGTAATTTCCTTTGGGCTTTTGCATGGCAATACGCCTTATTCTCTAGCCTGGAGGCGGAAGCTCTTGCCATCCGTGATGGGCTACCTCTGTGCGAGACTCATGGGCTGTCAAACTTCATCCTCGAATCTAACTATGCTATTCTTGTGGGAATTATTCAGATATCTTTTGCCTGCCCTTGGCGCCTCTACCCTATTGTTCGGGATATTCTACAACTCGCCATGGCTCTACAGATTTCGGTGAAACACACCTATAGGGGGGGCAATCATGTAGCGGACGCTTTGGATAACTGCCCTTGTAATTAATCATCTTTTACTCTTTGGACTAACTGGACCGATCTTCCTTCGATTGTAAAAGGGCAATTGAAACTTGATAAGTTTCAAATCCCTTCTATTCGGTGCTAGTTTAGCCAAATCGGCCTCTGCTTGAACTGCTACTCTCTCTGATTTAATAAAATTTTCTCCTTAATGAATTCTTGGTGGAGTGGTTCAACATCACCTCTTTGAGGTGGTGTGCACTCTCCCAAGTAATTATTAAGGGTTATTTGTTGCAAGAAAATGGCAAGATTTGGCAGGGATGACCGGGTTAAGAGGCGTGTGGCCCGCGAGGAGGACCACTGGGTAAGGAGGACTGGGCGTCCCTTGCCCCCATTGGGCCCGCCCGTTGTCACCATGGCCAGTGTGGACTAGCTTGACCAAGGGCATTCACTGGTAGCTTAGGGTCCCGTTGGAGAAGGGGCGAATGGAGCAAGGACCGTAGAGTCGGCCTGGATTTCTGAGGCAGGCGGGATTTACACCAACGATCATGCGGGAGGCTACCCGCTGAAGTTTCCATTTGATCAACACCTGTTCGAGTTCGTCCGAAGTTTTGTTCCGCCAGGTATGGAGGACAGAGACCCTTGTGTTGCTGGGGAGTGCCGCCGGTTGGAGCGGGATATTTTGATGGTTAGAGACAACCTACATGGGGTCGCTCGTTACAGCTTCGCGATCTTCTCTGGAGATTACTGGAGGCAGTGTCAGTTTCCCAACGCCGAGTGTCTGGGCTTTTTCAGCATGGCGGACCAGTTCGGGGTCCGTGTTGGAGCGCTGGGTCCCACTTCTTGGGACTTGCACGGCCACCACCGGGTTCAGACGGAGGGGAGCATGAGACTGGTGTTGGAGCTGTCAGGGCTGTAGTATGTTGGCGAGGGCTATGATGACTTGATGGAACAATTTTATTTAATTAAGAATTCGTTAGGCGTGCCAGTCACCGGAGGTGACAAATTAATTGTGCGCTCGATCTGACTTGGTCAGTCGATTGTGAGGTTCGTGTCGGGACTCAAAACCCGCCGTACCGTAAAGGCTATGTCGTTAATTACGTCCCTCCGGAAGAGGGACAACCCTTGATTAATCGCCAAAATAGAAGGACCATGATGCCCGTAGAATACATGAAAGACGTATTTGCATGCAAGCACACAACATGGTAGTATTTATTCATTAAATCGGCTTCCGGTACAAGGCGGAGAACTTAGATCCGAAGACTATCATCACGCATAGTGAAAGCCTCCGGTCGGGCATAACCCGACTTTCCACTAATCACTATTCGATATACAGAAGAAGCAGCTCATGCAAGCATACAAGGTAATAGTATTTAGTTTTTTTATTTATTAGTTATTTGATCCTTTATTCATAATTTTAAAAGAGATTTTGGCAACATCTCTCTGGCTTCGAGAGTTGTCGGGGCCTTCTTATTTTGAGACTGCGCATGACGTTCCGGTGCACACATATACACCGATGAGGTGGGTCGAACGTGACCGTGTTCGGGCAGACTCGCATACCGTCGAGATAATGTATGCCGGGGTATGGCAACTTTGATATTTGAAACATGTGGGAATCCGGTTAAAATCTGATCGGAACGAATTGAAGACAGCGGATTATTGGCTTGGAGCGAAGCTATGCCATGACCATAATGGGGTGAATCCCGAGGTCTAGGCACGACTTGTCGGGCACCTTTAATATTCCCCATACTCGGGTCTAGAGGAGGTGAGAGCCCCGAAGCGGGTACAGCCGAGTTCTTTGTTTGTTATTTATTCTTGTTGTTATTTTAGATGCGTGCATGCGCCTCTTCTTTTCATTCTTTATTCTTATTTCGTTTATGTTATTCCCCTTTGCATTGTTTATTTGTTTGTTTATTTATTTATTTATTTATTTTTTACATTGCATGCACATATTTTTATTTTCATTATTGGCCTTTATTTGATTATTATTTATTTCTCACTTTTTTTATTCAGTTACCATCTTTATTCTCTTGGCTTATTTATTATTATTTATTATATTTTTTGTCCTTTATTCGGCCATTATTTAGTTAGTATGGTTTTATCATCTTTTATTATTATTATTTATTTATTTTATTCTAACCATTTTTTTATTTTTTTTAGTGTGTTTTTGTAATGTCCCGGATTTTTCGGATATTTTTCGGATCATTTTCGTGGGTCTCGGAGTGTATTTTGTGCTTTACACGTGTTTTTCCCTGATGTGCCTTCGGAACTCTGTGCAGGGCAAACCATGGCGTTCTTCGACTCCGGGACAGTACCACTGCGTTGTGCTCCTCCCGAGGATCGCAGAGGTAATTTTTAGTATTTTTTTGAATTTTTGGTAATTTCTAGGGTTTTCTACATATTAACCCTTTAACATCTCTCTCTCCCCATTCTCTCTTCTCACTCTCTCTCATCTCTTTCTCTCCCCCTCTCCCCGGGCGGCCGACAGTGGCGGAGGAGGGCGAGGCGGCGATGGTGGGAGGTGAGGAACGAGGAACGGGTCGAGGATCGAGGGCCGGTGGCGCGTGGAAGCTCGGCCGCGGGTTCGTGGAGCGGCGAGGGTTTCACGGCGTTTTCTTCACGGATCGGCGACCTCGGGGCGCGAAATCTTCGGTGGAGGTAGGGAGATGGACCCTCAGCTCGTGTACTTCATTTCCCGCAGATTGGGTAGCCCGTGGCGAGCCGAGTGTGGGTTTATTGCTATTTTGGGGGAAATCCATGATTTTGGGGTGTGAGCCCGATCTAGCGTTTTAATGTGTTAATCGGTGGTTTGAGGGCATCATTGAATGCCTAGGGGCTTGGGAACAAGTTTCCCTTTTGTTTCCCTTTCACCCGGGGGTGAATGGGGTGTGGAATGGCGAATTTGGGGTTTTCCCGCCGTTCTCGATTTTCCGAAAGTGTGGCGGTCCTTCCAGTGACCGCCACTTCCTTCTGGCGGTCCCCGTTCGACCGTTTCAATCTTTCCGTGCGTGGGTTGGGCCTGGCGGCCTCACGGTGAGCCGCCAGAGCCCAGGTGGCGGCCGAAGGTCCGACCGCTAAGCCCAGTTGGCCGGCGTGGCCTTCAAGGCATTTTGACCATTGGTTTTTGACCGTTGGAGGCTTTTGGGTCTGGCGGCCGAGGGTACGCCCGCCTCATGTCTTTTGGCGGCCCTATATAGGACCGCTTGTCCTTTCGTAACCCAGGGTGTGGCGGCTCATTGTTGAACCGCTACAGTACCTGTGGCGGTCTAATGTTGGACTGCTAGCTCTTGTGGCGGCCCAAAGGTGGACCGTCAGTGGTTCATGTCCAACCGGAGTTATGTTTTGTCGATTCGAGTCCCGGGTGAGTGGACCTCGATCCACGTGCTGACCCGTGGTCTGACTGATGCTGGGCATCATGTGCGGGCCACACGTTAGAGTGCCGTGGGATCCCGGGAGTTGGTGTTCTCGGCCCGTGTCACCGTGAGTCGGTGTCGGTACGAGGAGCGGCCCTTGTACTCTGTCCAATTCTGACGTTACTTTTCGTTGACTAGAGAGTCTACTCCTTCAGTGACCCTCCACTAGTCGTAGCCTTCCGACACGCGAGTGGTCCCACCAGGGAGTGGTGGCGAGGCTACCCCGAGAGATGGTTTTAGACTGGTTTTTGTTGGGCCCCACGTCTACCAGCCAGAGTCCGGCTGAGGGAAAAACCAGTCATAGGGCCAGACCAGAGACGCACGGTCTATGTGTGCACACGTGGATGGGGGCAGTTGGACCCGCGCTGACGAGCGCGACCCCAGTTAGTCACTTGTTCTGTGGTAACTAGTACGATGTCTCGGTTCCCATTGGGCCGGAGGGAGACACCCGAGGCGCGGACTAAGACGTCAGTGGACGCATCAGGCCTTGCTTCTGGTGGGCAGGTACTCCTATCATGTGAGACGTGACTCTCCTGTTTCCGGGTTCCGTTTTCCATCTGTGAGACATGGTTTTCTGGACTGTCCGGTGTTTCCGAGGTAGTGGCCGGGGTGCTAGTGGCTTCACCGAGGGTGTGTCTTGTTAGTGCGGTGCCCGTGACCAGGTGGTCGGGGTTGCACCTTGGACAGCGTGTCCAGGTTGGCCTTGTCTTGGGAGATAGGCCTCTACAGTGGAGTTACCGTAGGTTTTACCTTTGTAAGTGGTGTTAGTGTGGTCTGGTTCCCGATTGTGAGATCGGGATTTCTCTTTCTGCTTGACCGATATAGTAGGAGTAGTTGTAGTGCCGAGTTTTAACCGGCCACCGAGTTACTGTTCCTATTGCAACTGTTGTTCTTGTAGTTACTGCTTTCCGTGCCGCCATTGTTCTCAGTTGGGGTTCCGCGGGATCCCTACTGAGCCAGTGATAGGAGGTCCACCCCTACGTTTCAGGTGCGGTGGTTCTTCCTCGAGGTTCGAGGGTGCTGTGCGGAAGTTCTTAGTTGCTAGCTCATCAGGCCGAGTGTTCACTTGGCATGTGGTACGTTTTACTACTTTAGACTGTACTTTCTGTTGGATTGGACTATGTTGTTGTAGTTATTTCTTTATTTCTATTAATTGTTGAATTATCATGCTTTATTTCTTATTTCTTTGTATCTCCACACTCCTTTTAGCCCTTCGGCGGGCCAGGATTCGAATGATATCGGGTTCTTCCCGGTATCCGGATCTTGGGTCGTCACAGTTTTTATTTATCTCATTATTGATATGTTTTGTTTTGTTTTTATCATATATATACCTATGTATAGGGAGTGGGGGTTGAACGTATTGGCATGGGTGGATTAGTGTTAGAAAAGGTGAAAATGCGCCGGTGCAAGGGGTGTAAAGGAGGTAAAGTCGGTGCAGGGTATGCACCGACGCCAAGGGTGATGCAAGATTGAGAGGAGGGGAGATGGGGTTGGTGAAAGGTTGCAGGTGTAAGGGAGGTCGATGCAGGGCAAGCTGGAGTCGGTGCAGCGTCGGAGTCAGTACAGGTAGGATGCGGTGGAAAAGTCGATGCAAGGCTAGAGAGGGGGTCGGTGCAAGGCTAGCAATGGGGTCGATGTAAGGCTAACGGGCGAGCGTGCAGCGAAGTCGGTGCAGGTGCTAAGGTCGGTGCAATGGTGGTTTCGAGGCTAGTAAAAGGGGAAAGCTCTGGGGTCGTGATGTGACACGACCCCTTGGACCTGAATTTGCAAGCAACTGGGCCGAACGGCGATATCTCACAAGCGGGTTCACCCGCGATGCGCGCACCCGGGCCCGTAGGCGGACCGGCGATGATGGTGAGGGTCCGAAGTTGGACCTTGGGGTTCCAAGGATATGGCTGGCTGGGGATGGACCCCAATGGGATAGGGATGCCCAACTTCAAGGGCGGCCGGCACGCTGAGGGCGTGGGATGTAGTGTCTCCCTCACAACTCACCCGCGGTGGCACTCGAATTGATGGAAAATTGGAACGAGCTCTCTCTCACTGCCGACGGCGCAACTAGAGATAATACTAAACTAAGCAAAGGTAAGAAACCAGCAGAGGAGAGTGGTCCGAAGCTCACCTGATCGGTGTGAAAACACCGATCCCAGCCGGAGACGAGGGCGAGCGGGGGAGTGTGGGTTCCCCGCACACTGCGTCGGTGTAGCTTCCCCTGTTCAAATATTACATGCACTACTCCTCATGCAGGAGGGGGGGAACTCGGGGTGGGGAGAGTAGGGTACAAGCAAACACTACCTCCACACAGGGAGGGGCGCTAAGCCGGTCAGGCGGGGAGGGGGGGATTAGCTTAAGCACGTGCCGGATGATCTGCCCGGTTCTGGAATGACCGGACAGGGAGGCGATGTTGATGCTGCCACGCACTCCACCAAATTCGAAGTCAACGAAACCAGTGCCGAAACGTCTCTAACAGACCAAGAACGCCTGTGAATTTTTTTGGATGGCTCCCACGTTGCCACTGGTCGGAGCGGACCCTGGATCAGGTGCCTTGTGCTCTGGTTCAGGACGGCCCAGAGTGTTGCAGTTGCTTGACGTAGGTGCCACGGCCGCTCCCGAAGTCCGATTGATGCGAGACCAAGTCGAGGACGACCGTGGACGAGTCTTCTTTGAGCAGCAACCAAGTAGAGCACCAGAATCTGTCAGGGTGGTGAGGAGGAGTCCGTTGAGTGAGGGGGGGTCAGGGCAGGACCCGAATGATCTGTTCTGCACACCCGGGAGAGAAAAACTGGAAAAGGCTCTTCCTGATGCCGAAAGGGACGCCGCTTGTTGGTAGTGGTGGATGGATTGTGGTAGCAGCTCTCGGCCAAGTGGCGCCTTCAGAAGTTGAGGGGTGTGGCCGTGGTAGCTTCTGCACTGCAGCTCTGGTCCAGGTTCAGGTCCCAGTTGCGCAGTCGGACGAGAATGAACCCTCCGGACAGTAGGGATGTCGGATGCCGGCGAAGCCACCTCAGCTACGAAGCTATCTCGACGATCTTTCTGGCGATGTATGGTACGTCTTCAGGTAATTTCGTATGACCCCGGGGCAGGTTCTACAAGTCAGGTCCCAATCTGCTACCTGCAAACTGGGCAGTGTTAAAAGAAGGGGGGGTTGTTGGTGGAGATGGGAAGGTAAGGGATGGAGGGGTAGCAAAGAGGGGTGGAAGGTTGCTGGTTGTGGATGTGGGAGGGAGGTTTGGGGGTATGAGAGGGGAGAGGGGGGGTTGGCAGGGGGCGGACCTGGTGTGGGGAATGGGATGGGAGGTGGTGGATGGTGGGGGCGCAAATGGCCTAGGGGAATGTGGGGTGTCTCTTGGGTGTGGGAACCCACACTCCCCCGCTCGCCCTCGTCTCCAGCCGGGATCGGTGTCTTCACACCGATCAGGTGAGCTTCGGACCACTTTCCTCTACTGGTTTCTTACCTTTGCTTAGTTTAGTATTATCTCTAGTTGCGCCGTCGGCAGTGAGAGAGAGCTCGTTCCAATTTTCCATCAATTCGAGTGCCACCGCGGGTGAGTTGTGAGGGAGACACTACATCCCACGCCCTCAGCGTGCCGGCCGCCCTTGAAGTTGGGCATCCCTATCCCATTGGGGTCCATCCCCAGCCAGTCATATTCTTGGAACCCCAAGGTCCAACTTCGGACCCTCACCATCATCGCCGGTCCGCCTACGGGCCCGGGTGCGCGCATCGCGGGTGAACCCGCTTGTGAGATATCGCCGTTCGGCCCGGTTGCTTGCAAATCTAGGTCCAAGGGGTCATGTCACATCAGGTCGGTGCAGGTTCGAACGGGGAAGAGGAGGTCGGTGCAATATGCAACGACGTAGTGGAGAGGTCAACGTTGATGAAGAAGAGGGAAGCGAGCTGGGCGCTATGTGGAGTCGATGACTGGCAAAGTAAAGGGTGATTCGGTGGCGACGCCACCGAGTCACAAGGCCTGCCTTCTAAGCTTGTTTGTAGTTTCACCCTGAATAAAAAGGGGGGATCTGAATGAGACTATCTATGAGGATTAAGAAGTTCAAAGGCATGCCTACCCAGGTATTGAGCGACATTCTGTTGTCACAATCTTTTATATATATATATATATATATATATATATATATGTATGTATATGTGTTCTTCTCTTATTCATTTTTTTGCTCTCCATTTTATTCGTAAGAGATTAAGGGAAAAATCATCATGAAAACATAATGTCGCCCAAGAAAATTTGGGCAGCATCTCTCCAGCACAGGGAGATGTTCAATTAAACAAGCGGCATGGCACACAGTAGACGGTGCCAAGCCATAAACACTGAGAAGCCCAGATGGACTGCCTCAGTCCCTGAAGTCATCACGAACAGAGTCTCGAGGGCGAACCTATTAGAGACTCGTGATGATCTAGGGGAACAAAGGGTCTCTGATTGTGGCCATACAGAATGCAATTTCATTAGCTCACTCAGTGCAAAGGGCTTCCAGGGGAACATGTGACATAGCGACAAACCCCCTAGAACCCGGAGTGAGGATGATTAGACAAAACAATAAATGGAATATAAGCAGAGGCTGTTCCCATCCCCAGTAGTAGGGCTGGCATAGGCAATTAGTAATAATTGAGCGAAACTCAATCGAAGGAACGACTATGAGTACCCCAATTTTCCATCAGGCAGAGTTTGATTCAGGTGATCCTTGTCCTTAGGATGGGGCTCACGCCTGCTTCTGAGAAAGGGGAAGTTGAGGGTGGACCGGAACTCATGAGAACAAAACATCGAACACCAGCGGGGCCAGACGGTAACCCTGGAGCAATGAACATCACTACGACAACTATCGGAGCTCCCGGTGCCCTTATAATTGACTGAGCGAGTGAAAGGGCACTCAGTGACTTCCTGCTTATAATCCATTTTGTAAAAATAAGAGATCAATCGAAAACACTGTCGATTAGCATTGAAGCCCTGCGGAGGGAATTTGATGTCGCCCGTTCAAGGCGTGGCTATAGCCATTGTAGCAGAAAGCTATTGTAAGTTTTGTCCCTTCACCGAGTGATCCTTGGATCTACTAGCATTTTAGCCCTGAGGACCTCCTCACACTCGGGGAGAAGAGAGAATTGAGGGGAATCGAAGAAAAGAACACTCGAGAGAGAACCAAGAGGAATCGAAGAAACGATGCAAAGGAAAGATAATGTGCGCACATCGAATCAATAACGAAAGCCTTTAATCTTCCCAGTAATCGCAGAGGGGGAGAGAAAATACATAGATACAGGATTTAAGAAGAAAACAAAAGTTGTTCCCCCATAGCGGAACCCACCTTCTCCTCGCTCCCTCCGACTCTTCTTTCTGCTCTCTCTGTATTTCTCTGTGGCTCTCCTTGTATCTCTTTTTCTTCATGCGAATGCTCTCTATTTTTCTGAGGTCCAAGGGGCCCTTTTATAGGCAGATGCCCAAAGTAGGGTATCGGAACCCGGCTGGGATGGGCGCGCCACTGGCTCCATGTCAACGGCCGCCACCGCCTCAGCTATATCAACGCCACCGACTTGGCCCTAATGCGCCACCGCCTCAGCTACAAAAGGCACCGCCGACTCAAACGTAATGGCGCTACCGACTTGGCCATTCAAGGGTATTTTTGTAATTTTGTCATTTTACCTTGAAATTAACCCGGTGAGAGCTCTTCATCCGGAGTAGCTTTGGGGTTGGTGCAGTAGTCCCGGACTACGCTTTGAAGTGTTGATTCGGGGCCTCCATAGGTTTCCGGGATGACCAGAACCCGTACCGGTTTTCCCACGATTTGCACTGATTCGGCCTTCGACACTATAATTCATGCGAACAACTCAACTTCGCATATCTGTAGGATATCCTTATCGAGTGGGGCTATCCCTGGAAGTACTTTCATCTTGGCTGGGCGTCCTTTCGGTAACTTACGGGCCTTTCCGGCGTGATGTGTACCCGAATCGGGTAACTCGGGTTTTCTCCTGATTTGGTGTTCGGCACGTTGATTCGTGCCGCCAACTCAACGATGTAGACACGTGGGGTGTCTTCATTAGGAGGGCCATCCCTCGAAGCATTTCTGCCCTGATCGGATGACTTTCTGGCCACTTACGGACTATTCCGGCATTCTGTGTGTACTGAGCAAATTTCCCAGGTTTTCTTCTGATTTAGCCTTCGGCTCAGCAATCTGTGCCGCCAACCCCACGCTGTTGACACGTGGAGTATCTTCATTAGGAGGGCCACCCCTCGAAGTATTTCTGCACTGATCGGACGTCCTTCTGGCCACTTACGGACCACTTCGGCATTCCACGTGTCTTGATCAGATCACTCGGGTTTTCTGCTGATTGAGCCTTGGGCTTCCCCTTTTGGGGGTGTAGGGGCACTCGGCCAACGTTTATGACCTGCGAAAACAAAGGTCAAGAAAATTTATAAATATTTTCAGTGTCAACAAATGCCCCCCACCCGCGGCTATCGCGAGTGAGAGACGAAAGAACGGGGCTTGCGGGTGTAGCCCATAGCCTATTTGAAAATATCTTTTGTCTTTTATTTACTATTATGATATTATCCTTATTTTTTTTCATTACTATCATCATTTTCATTCATTTAATTTCTTTTATTTATCATTATTTTTATTCTAGTTATTTTATTTTATTTTATTTTATTATCATTTTATTTCATTTATTTCTCTATCATCATTGTTTTTATTATCACGCAAGCACTCATCACTAGTAGGCATAGCATATATATAGTGTAGTTCCCTTATATCAGGGATAGGATAAGGACAATGCCCAAAATTCACGGACGGAGTGCAACTCACAAGGCACAACTAAGGGAGACGTGCATACGTGAAGAGGAAACTGCGTAGGATATATGCATAGCATAAGCCACGATCCGCACCCAAGACTATTCTTCCATAGAGTGAAAGTGCAATTATATGATCCGTGAACCCTAAACATAGGGACGGGTAGACGTTCTAAGTAATACTAGAGGATTACTTTATCACCTACACATGCATTTGGGGTTCTTGACTTTTGGTAGCTTCGCACATCCCCCTTGTTTATTCTTGATTCGGGGTTTCACCATTCGACGTGAGTCTCCTCATGTTTCTCAATAGGGATTCCCGACTACTAGGATTCATCCCTTTATCCGTAATGATATTATGGACTTCACCATTCAGCGCGAGTCTCCACATGTGTTTCAATGGGGATTCCTGGCTACTAGGATCCATCCTTTTATTCATAGTGCTATTATGGACTTCACCGTTCGGTGTGAGTCTCCTCATGTGTCTCAATGGAGATTCTCGGCTACTAGGATTCATCCTCTCTTTTCTCTCTTTTTTTTATAGTGTTGTTATGGACTTCACCATTCGGCGCGAGTCTCCTCATGTGTCTCGATGTGGATTCTTGGCTACTAGGATTCATCATCTCTTCTCTTTTTTTATAGTGTTGTTATGGACTTCACAGTTCAGCGTGAGTCTCCACATGTGTCTCAATGGGGGTTCCCGGCTATTAGGATTCATCCTTTTATTTATAACAATTTTTTTTTATTCTTCTTTTTTTTTAAGGGGGTAGGTAGCTTTTTCCTTCACTATTACTCTTCATGTGAGTGTAGAGATTTAAGGCTCCATGAAGTGTTAAAAAGAATTTATGGCGTCCCTATGGCTAGGGGCCACTACTCATATTGTGTGCGAGGTGTGAGAGTTTCGTCGAGGGTGTATCATGCGAGTTGTGCTAGCAACATAGACACGACTCTTCCCCTGGCCGTATGCACTCACCGAGAATTGACTTTTCATTCCTTAGTGTGTGCCGTGACGCACAGAGACACAGAATCTGGGTAGCGTTATTTAGCAAGAGAGCAAGCGGTCTTAGAAATTTTGAAGGAAGCGTATTAAGGCTATGTTACAAGCAAACATGCGAGCGAAACATGCAAGCAAGCAAACCATGCTATGCTCCCTCTTTTTAGTCTTTTTTATCTTTTTTTTCTTTCTATTTTTTTCTTTCTCTTTTCTTACTTTTTTTTATTTTTTTTCTTCTTTTTTTATATGGGGCTTAATAGGCACACATGTAGGCCGACAGTTTGAGAGGTAAGTGGCTGATGCAGCGACAATGGAGAGAGGATGTTATATATTGTTGTGAATCCCGAGAGGGGTCAGGAGTTGGTGTGAAACCAAGGGAGGGGTCTTTTCGTTCATTGGCTCGGACAGCAATTCCGGGCCAATAAAAGGGTGGCTGTCAGCCTCGATTGAAGGTCATGACGTCGAAAGACTTGGCTTGGCTGTAAGGCCGTAATGCCAAGGTAGAGGGGTCTTTTTGTTCATTGGGTTGGATGATAGTTCCTGGGCCAATGATAAGATGACTGTCGGCTTAGACAAAAGGTCATGACGCCGAATGACTTGGCTTAGGCATAAGGCCATGACGCCAAGAGAGAGCATTCACCGGCTTAGGCAAGGAGCCATGACGCCGGACCACTTGGCGTAGACGGAAGGTCAAGATGTCAAGGGAGAAATATTTACTGGCTTAGGCACAAAGCCATGACGCCAGACAACTTGGCCTAGATGGTGTGTCATGTTGCCAAGGAAGAATGTTTACCGGCTTAGGCGGAAAGCCATGCCACCGGACAGCTTGGCTTAGGCGGAAGGCCATGACGCCAAGATATAATATTCACCGGCTTAGGCGGAAGAAGCCATGACGCCAGACAAGGGTGTTTAACGGCTTAGACGTAAAGTCATGATGCCGTGCAGCTTGGCTTAGGTGGAAGCCCATGACTCCAAGATATAATATTTATCGACTTAGGTGGAAGGCCATGACGCCAGGTAGCTTGGCTTAGGTGGAAAATCATGACGTCAAGATATAATATTCACCGACTTAGGCGGAAGAAGCCATGACGCCGGACAAGGGTGTTTAACTGCTTAGACGTAAAGTTATGACGCCGTGCAGCTTGGCTTAGGCGGAAGGCCATGACGCCAAGATATAATATTCACCGGCTTAGGCGGAAGGTCATGACGCCGGGTAGCTTGGCTTAGGTGGAAAACCATGACGCCAAGATATAATATTCACCGACTTAGGCGGAAGAAGTCATGACGCCGGATAAGGGTGTTTAATGGCTTCGACGTAAAGTCATGACGCCGTGCAGCTTGGCTTGGGCGGAAGGCCATGACGCCAAGATATAATATTCATCGGCTTAGGCGGAAGGCCATGACGCCGGGTAGCTTGGCTTAGGTGGAAAACCATGACGCCAAGATATAATATTCACTGGCTTAGGCGGAAGAAGCCATGACGCCGGACAAGGGTGTTTAATGGCTTAGACCTAAAGTCATGACGCCGTGTAGCTTGGCTTAGGCGGAAGGCCATGATGCCAAGATATAATATTTACCGGCTTAGGCGGAAGGCCATGATGCCGGGTAGCTTGGCTTAGGTGGAAAACCATGACACCAAGGTATAATATTCACCGGCTTAGGCGGAAGAAGCCATGACGCCGGACAAGGGTGTTTAACGGCTTAGACGTAAAGTCATGACGCCATGCAGCTTGGCTAAGGCGGAAGGCCATGACGCCAAAATATAATATTCACCAGCTTAGGCGGAAGGCCATGACGCCGGGTAGCTTGGCTTAGGTGGAAAACCAGGACGCCAAGATATAATATTCACCGGCTTAGGCGGAAGAAGCCATGACGCCAGACAAAGGTGTTTAACGGCTTAGAGGTAAAGTAATGACGCCGTGCAGCTTGGCTTAGGTGGAAGGCCATGCCGTCAAGATATAATATTTACCGGCTTAGGCAGAAGGCCATGATGCCGTGTAGCTTGGCTTAGGTGGAAAATCGTGACGCCAAGGTATAATATTCACCAGCTTAGGCGGAAGAAGCCATGATGTCGGACAAGGGTGTTTAATGGCTTAGACACAAAGTCATGACGCCGTGCAGCTTGGCTTAGGCGGAAGGCCATGACGCCAAGATATAATATTCACCAGCTTAGGCGGAAGGCCATGACGCCGGGTAGCTTGGCTTAGGTGGAAAACCATGACGCCAAGATATAATATTCACCGGCTTAGGCGGAAGAAGTCATGACGCCGGACAAGGGTGTTTAACGGCTTAGACGCAAAGACATGACGCCGTGTAGCTTGGCTTAGGCGAAAGGCCATGACGCCAAGATATAATATTTACCAGCTTAGGCGGAAGGCCATGACACCGGACACGGGTGTTTTTGTTAACTTACGTGCTTGCATAGATTTTAGTTTTTGCATTTAGTCAGTACAATGTAAATGCGTGAATACATGTCTTGCTTGATCTGTATGAAACCTTGGTTGATCAATGAAACAAGTTTTTTGTTGAAAAATGATAAAGTTTAGTCGTTGTGTTGAATGAATGAATTTCACCTGTTTGATGGTTCCTCAACCAAATTGTGTAATGCTATATGAATGCTTGGTTATAATGATTCATGGTTGTCATCATGAAGAAGGGGGAGAATGTTGTGTCCCCTGGTTTTGATGATAACAAATCATAAATCATTAGTAGATAATTGAGGAATATCTAACATGTTTTGGTTTAATGAATAGACTAAACAAGTGCATGAGAATTTCTCTAAGTGATGTCTCGGCACCGTCTGATGATGTCTCGACACATCTAGAAGAGATCGTGTTGAAATACGAATGGTTCAGCTTCAGCAGAAAAGAATGTGTCGACACATCTAACCAATGTCTCAACACCTCCAGAAGAAATCAAGCTGAAGCCGTTGTCTGTCTGGCCTATGAATTAATCGATGTCTCGACACACTGAGTGAAAAGTGTCTACACACCTCAAAGCCTCGCTTCTCTATGGTGGACGTGTCTCGACACCTTCGTGTGATGACTCAGATCCTGGCGCGTAAAGACTCGACACCTTCGTGTGGCAACGCTGCACATGACGCACATGTCTCGACACTGTTTGAACGATGTCTCAACAAATTAGCCATGGGTCTTCAAGATATTCAATGGATGTCCCGACACACTATGTGTAAAGTGTCGACACATCAGTGTTCAACCAGAATGATTTTGAAATCAGCAGAAACTATCTTCAAGATATACAATGGGATATCTCGACACACTGTGTGGAAAGTGTCGACACATTCGAGTTCGACCAGAACGGGTCTGAATCCGATAGAAGCCGTTTTCAAGATCCGGAACTTGTCCTGGAGGATCCGTTATATCTGGTAAAAGTCGTCAAAGATGATACTCTGTCAAAGGACTGTGATCTGACAGAGAAATCCCCTGAAAGGACTATACTTTTGCTGATATGGTCTCCCACCTACCCACATATCTACAGACTTGACAGAAATAGAGTCAACTTGGCAAATAGAAGCAAATCAAATTATGTGGACGTGACATTCTGGGTTTTGCTTGAAAAGTGGACAACGTTGGTGTCGCTGAAGACACCCAATATATCAGGAGCATGAGCTCCAGTTTGACAAGTAAGGCACGCAAGCAGAGAAAAGAACTGCTAGAAGCTTGCTGACGAAGTTATCTTCTTCCTGGTGATGCTACCGGCGTGAGTGCAAGAAAAAGAAGATGATCCTCTTCCTCACGATGAGAGGACTCCTTGCAAGCAGGAAGGTCTTGTGAAGCCCCGTCCAGAACCCTTGAAAGCTGAAAGCTAGATCATCATCCTCTCACAAGGGTTGTGGTGAAGAACCAGGAAGAACAAGAAGAGAACTTTCCCAGATAGGAGACTTCTTTTTCATAGTGCCTCATTACGATACTCTGTCTGGCTGTTTCATTTTCAATTTGCCTTTTCTTTAAAACACACTTCATATCATTCGTTCCCTACCTGTGAGTAGGAAGATAGACAGTGTGGTAACCGGTCTATGTGTTTTGGGTTGTTATCCCTCAAGCTGTTTGGTAGCGGAGTGTTTTGGGTTGTGATCCCTCAAGCTGTGTAGCAGCGGAGTTGTCAGAGTGTATCTCTCTGATTGAAGCTGTGAATCAGCGGATGTGCTTTTGCACTAGTGAAGCCTCACCGTGTTGTGTGAGGGGTGGACGTAGGTCTCTAGATTGAGACCGAACTACGTTAAAGATTGTGTCTTGTGGTTTGGTTTCCTTTTGGTTCTAACGGTTGAAGCTTGGTAGGACCGTTCATGGATATCATTTGTGTGTCCAGCTTCTTAGCTATTAACTAAATATCTATCTTATCATCATTTGTGTTAGATCCTTTTTTTATTTCCGTAAAAAAGGGTAAAAAGGGGCTGATCTATTCACACCTCCCCTCTAGATCTGCCTATCACCACTCAACACGTGGTATCAGAGCTAGTCTCTCTGTATGTGATCTAACGACCTTGAGAGAACTGGTGATATGGCAACTAAAGGTCCTATAGCCGATGGACATTCCGTAAATAGACCTCTCTTTTTCACTGGGACAAATTATCCTTACTGGAAAAACCGCATGTAGGTCTTCATTAGAGCCCCAGATCATGAAGTCTGGCAAGTGAGCAGTAAGGGACCATTTGAGCTGCCTCCGGATGAAGATACATGGACAAAAAGAACAGATCAGGCAATCAATGCTGAACTGGGGTGCCAAGGACATGATGCATTGTTCCCTTCATCCAACAGAGTACTCAAGGGTGTCAACTTGTGCTACTGCAAAGGAAATGTGGGACCACTTTGAAGTAATATATGAAGGGACACAATAGGTACGTGCAACCAAAGCAAACATGTTAGTGTCTGAATATGAAAAGTTTAGAATGAAATCTGATGAGTCTATTTCGGACATGTATGCTAGGCTAACCGTGCTCACTAATGGCTTGATTGAGCTAGGGAAGACCTATTCTGAGTAGGAGATAGTAAGGAAGATTCTGAGATCACTAACTCCTATTTGGCATACAAAGGCCACAGTGGTTGAAGAATCAAAAGACTTAACTACCATCAAGGTAGAAGAACTCATAGGGTCCCTGATGACTTATGAGATGAATCTGAAGAACAAAGAGGCTGAGGTAAGTAAAAAGAAGCCTCTGGCTCTTAAAACTGGACCAAGCACTAAGGACTTATCTGAAGATGAAGAGCCCTCTAGTAGCAACACTGAAGAGGATGAAGTTGCTCTATTGACAAGGAAGTTCAAAAGATTTTTAAGAAAGGAAGGTACATGCTTCACTAAGAAGAAGTCCCAAGTAAAAAGAGGTTTCAGGCCAAGACCTGAAAATGTTAAAAAGTCTGAAAAGCTTGTCTGCTACTCTTGCAGGAAACCAGGACACATCAAGTTTGAGTGTCCAGAAAAAGCTAAGAAAGCTATGCCCAGGTGGAAGAGAAAGAAGAAGCAGGCCGTGGTGTACACTTGGAGTGATGAAGAAGAGGAAGAGACTGAAGACAACTCCTCTGGGGAAGAAAAAGATGATCTCTGTCTAATGGCCAAAGGAGAAAAAGACAGCGAGGTGAGCTCTCCCTTTGAACATTTCTCTACTGATGATTGGGAAGAAGCTTACTTCAAATTGATGGATAAGTATGAAGTGTACAGAAAAGAAAATAAAATCTTAAAGAAGAAGGTTGACTTCTCTGGCCAAGATAAAACTCTAAATGAAAAGATAATCTCTCTAGAAACTGAACCTGAGGATCTAAGAAAAATGAATGAAAATCTTGAAGAAGGAAGAAAAGAGATGAAAGATTTGGAGGATGAAAATGAAAGACTGAGAGATGAAATTGATGAACTGAAGCTAAAGATGCAAAGCTATCTGAAGGAAAAATCAGAAGCCTTCAAACAAGTCAATTCACAACTGCTGAAAGAAAATGAAAAACTTCACAAGGACCTAGCAGATAAACAAACTGCTCTTGAAAAATTTGTTGATGGAAGTGAAAACTTGAATGCCCTACTAGAAACTAAAATAAACTTCAACAGATAAGGGCTAGGGTATGAGCCAACCAAGAAGAAAACTTTTGGGTTAAAAAATACCACCTTTGTTTCATCTTCCGAAGCATCAACCTCCAAAACAATACACCATGAAAATGCTAAAAACAAAGGAAAAGAAAAAGTAAGAGAATCTATCAATAAAATTTCTCAACAACCCAAAAAGGTTAACCAACAATCCCAAACAGGCCCACACCCATCCAAGCATCAGACTGCACATTCCAATAGAAGAAATAGTTACAATGTTGGAATAGGTCGGGACAATCCACAGAGCAGGTCGACACCAACATGGTCAAATGCCTAACATTACCCCATGTTTGCACAACCAGGTCGACACTTTCAGTACAGGAGGTCGACACATCTGTCATCTAGAAACAACCATAGATGGATAGAACGTGAGACAAGTCGAGACTTTACCTTCCATAGGTCGACACCTCCATGGGTTAGGAGTAGTCATGTTCCCTATGGTCATAGGTTCACTCAACCTCAACAACCTAGGCACTATAACACCTCCTATTCCTCTAGACCAACCAACTGGAACAGATGGTCTAACAAACAATCCTTTTCCACCATTCCCAAAAATCATAAAGTCCAAAAGATTAAGGAGAAGAAAAACCAGACTCCCAGCAAAACAAAAATCCTAAGAAAGTATGGATTTCAAAATCTGTGCTATCTTGCTTTACCAAAATGAAGAAATTATTAGGACCCAGTTGTCCTTGGGTTCCAAACATTGTCACTTAATTCCTTGTGCAGGAGTGTCTTGCAGCCATACACAACCGCTGGTATCTTGATAATGACTGCTCAAGACACATGACTGGAGATAGAATTAAATTCTGTCTCCTGGTTGAAAGGGAAGCTGGACATGTCACATTTGGAGGAAACAACAAAGGAAAAATCATCGGTACATGTAAAGTTGGTAAGAACCCCTCCAACTCAATTGATAATGTATTACTTGTTGATGGTCTGGAGTACAATTTGCTGAGCATAAGTCAACTGTGTGATAAAGGTCATACTGTAGTCTTTGACTCTAATGAATGTAGGATCTTGCACCCTAATTCAAAAGAAACCAAGTTTTCTAGTAAAAGAGTCAATAACGTGTACATGATTGACTTAGATGACCCTGCTCACATAAATCTTTATCTTGCTGCACCCATATCTGAATTAGCATATTTATGGCATCGCATACTAGGTCATGTTAGCTACAATACTCTTCATAAGTTGGTGAAGCATTCTATTGTCAAAGGTCTGCCTGAAATAAAATTCAAACTGAACACTAAGATTTGTGATGCATGTGCTCAAGGAAAACAAACTAGAAAGTCATTTAAAAGCAGAACTGAAAACTCATCATCTAAACCACATGAACTAATCCATATGGACTTGTTTGGTCAAACCAAAACAACTAGCTTAAGTGGTAAAACATATGGTTATGTCTTAGTAGATGACTTTACTAGATTCACTTGGGTATTTTATCTTGCACATAAAAATAATGCCTTTGATGAGTTTCAGGCACTGTATATGCAAGTGAAGCAAGACGGTAAGTTTAAGATTTCCAACATAATTTCAAATCATGGTGGTGAATTCGACAATGCTGACTTTGAAAATTTGTGTAGGTCCGAACGAATTATTCACAAGTTTTCATCACCAAGAACTCCTGAACAAAATGGAGTAGTTGAGAGAAAGAACATAACTCTCATAGAGATGGCACACACAATACTTGCTGAAAGGCATCTACCAAGGAGATTTTGGGCAGAAGCGGTAAACACTGCATGTTATATCATCAACCGCTCAATGGTAAGGCCACTCACCAAAATGACCTCTTGTGAGCTGCTAAAAGGTAAAAAGCCATCTCTCTTTCACATGAAAGTTTTTGGGTCAAAGTGCTTTGTTCATAACAATGATAAAAGAGTTCTGGACAAGTTTGAGCCCAAGAGTAAAGAAGGGGTATTCCTTGGGTACTCCGATAAGTCTAGAGTTTATAGAGTATATAATTTTAAGACCCTTTGTGTGGAAGAATCCCCTCACATCACCTTTGATGAAATTGGTCTTGACAACACTTGCAGGGAAGATGATGATGGGGAATTCCTGAACATAAAAGGAAAAGAGGAACTCCCACATGAGGAGATACAAGCAAATGAAGATCAAGAAGGGCCAAGCAATGATCCGGTCACTGAAGCAGATGAAGGTAACACTCAGCCTGATTTAAGAGTGTTAAAAGACCGTCTCTTAGAAAACATCTTAGGTAATCTGCATGACCGAACCAAAATTAGGTCTCATTTCAAAATTATGGATGAAATTAAACAACTTGCACTTGTATCTCAAATTGAATCCAAAAATATTATAGAGGCCTTAAAAGATGATAACTGGATAAACTCCATGCATGAAGAATTAAACCAGTTTGAAAGAAACAAAGTTTGGCATCTAGTTCCCAGGCCTCAAGAAAAATCTGTCATAGGAACTAAATGGGTTTTTAGAAATAAAGTAAGTGAAGATGGAAAGAAAATAAGAAACAAATTCAGATTGGTGGCTCAGGGGTATAATCAAGAATTTGGCATAGATTATGAAGAATCTTTTGCTTCTGTTGCTAGACTAGAGTCCATTAGAATTTTGCTAGCATTTGCATGTTCTCATAAAATCAAATTGTAGCAAATGGATGTTAGGAGTGCTTTTCTAAATGATCTTATTAAAGAAGAAGTCTATGTAGAGCAACCCCCCGGTTTTAAATGCACATATTTCAAAGATCATGTTTATAAGTTGGACAGGGCTTTATAAGGCTTGAAACAGGCACCTAGAGCTTGGTATGACAGACTAAGCTCATACCTCACCGAACAAGGGTATTCAAGAGGTAATGTAGACCAGACACTATTCACCAAGAAACAAGGTAAGGATATCCTGATAGTTCATATTTATGTGGATGACATAGTGTTTGGGTCCACTGTGAGGAATTTGGAAAACTCATGACCAATGAATTTGAAATGAGTCTAATGGGTGAGCTTCAATTCTTTCTTGGCTTGCAGATTAGTCAAGACAATGAAGGTTATTTTATCAATCAAGCCAAATATGTGAAGGAGTTACTGAAAAAGTTTGATCTGACAAACTGCAAACTATTAGGAACTCCAATGGGGACTGCCACTTCACTAGATGCAGATGAACAAGGTACACTAGTAGATGTAAAGAGGTACAGAGGTATGATCAGGTCATTACTCTATCTCACTGCATCTAGACCAGACATGCAGTTTAGTGTTTGCCTTTGTACTAGATTTCAGTCTAGTTCTAGAGAGTCCCACTTGACTGCTGTCAAGCGTATTTTTAGATACCTTGTTAGCACTCAAGAATTGGGATTATGGTATCCTGCATCCTGTGAACTTTCACTTATCTCTTATTCAGATGCATATTATGCTGGATGCAAATTTGTCCGCAAGAGCACTAGTGGCTATTGCCAATTTATTAGTGGGTGTTTGGTTTCTTGGCCCTCCAAGAAACAGCACTTGGTTGCCCTCTCAACTACAGAGGAAGAATATGTTGCTGTAGGGAGTTGTGGCACCTAAGCACTATGGATCAAACACCACCTCCAAGACTATCAAATAGATCTTGGTTGTGTTCCCATTCTGTGTGATAACCCAAGTGCTATTAATCTTACAAAAAATTCAGTCATGCACTCTAGGACTAAACACATTGAAATTAGGCATCATTTTATAAGGAATGAAGTCCTCAAAAATCACTTTGAGCTCCACTTTGTTGACTCAGAAAATCAGATTGCAGATATCTTCACAAAACCCTTAAGCAATGACAGGTTTTCAACATTAAGGAGAGTGCTCGGTCTATGCAGACCTTAATCCAATCAGGTTTGAGCTATCTATTCCTCCTTCGATGCTCAACTTACTTGTCTTTACTATGATTGGAACAAGCATATCTATTTTGATTTAGAATTGGTCCATTGGTTGTATGAACCTTGCTATGAATGATGGTCATATTCAGGGGGAGCCTGTTTGCATTTTTGGTTGTTTTTAGTAGAACATCATCTGATGACTATTTGGTATATTAAATGTCGAGAAGTGGAAAGATAGGTCACGACTGTTAGGAAACTCTCCTCACGCGTGAGGACAGGCCTCCGCCAAGTACCATAAGTCAGAAATGCATATTGTTAACGGCATAAGTGATTTCTTATGCATAAGCATGTTTAAAGCTTTAACATCTCATAAAGCACTTCTCAATAAGAGCAAAAAGGTAAAGCCATTCTTTAATGATTGTCTGAAAGAAGAATGTGAGAGGTATTAGCAATCGAAGCTGGCAAGTATATTTCAGAAATGAAGATTCATAGAAGTTGGCTGAGCACAGTTTGCTGAACAGTCATGTGTCGAGTCATGCAGTACAAAGTCTGCTGAACAAGTCGACACCCTTCAGTCTTGTGTCGAGACATGCAGGACAAGTCTGTTGAACAAGTCGACACCCTCCAGTCATGTGTCGAGACTATCTCTCAGCCGCCCTTGGGTTTGAAGATCCAATGGAGAGCCTTCTACTTCTTTCTACACACTGCTTCTTTCATTTCCACCTCAAATCCTTGCCTCTAAACCTTCACTTTTCACCGTGCATTAAGTGAGGGGGAGTTTAGAATGTCTTCATTCATGTATACAACCCTGGGTGAGTTCATCTATTTTACTCCTGGTTAAAGAAATGGTTTCTTGTTTATAATCCTCATTTTCGTTAATCATTGCATTGAGTTCTACCAAACTTGCCTCATAATAGGATTAAAACATTTCTCAAGTCCTTGAAAATGACCATTGCCTGAGTGTCTGAAAGTTCACTACAAATAGGCTTCTTGGTTTATGAATTGATTGGTATGTTTTATCTTTAAACATATTACCTACTTGAAGTCAATTAGAGAATACGCCTCCTAAAAACCATGCTGCTATAATTTCAGAGCAATGACCTCTCTTCAGAAATATTAGATCCTCCATCAATGAAATGAAGGTTAATCTAGTCATGATGAAGGCTATCAACTCTATTCAAAAGAATTTAGAAAGATAAGCGACACTGAGTAACCAGGAACTCTGGCATCTAAACAACGTGTTTCCTTGAGTCAAAAAGTGAATGCTATATCAGACTATTTTATTAATCAATAATAATAATAATAATAATAATAATAATGGTTTGGGGTTGACTCTATACCTTGATTCTAAACAAAAAGGTTTTTGTTTACTTTCAATACTTACTTATCTTCGTTTTCCAATCATGCCAAATGAAAGTGATGAGTAAGTCAAATGGGCCTGGTTCCATTCTCTTAACTATCTCAAATATTTTAGTCATATTATTTGTTACAAAAATTGTTTTTCTCAAACCCTCGTTACTCAAAAATGAGCTTATAAGCTTTAAACCATTTTGCACTTAACATAGGGGTATATACGCCATTTCTTATCTTAGGGTTGTTATTTTAAAATCAAAAATCTCAACTTTCTTTATTTACTCGACGGTGAAAATCATTTTACTCACCTTACCTCATTTCAACCCTATTCCACTCGGGACCTCTCCCTCCAGCGAATCTGCACATCCTCGCCGTGGAGGTCGACGTCCCGTTCCATCCTTCTTCACCTGTGCAACCATCTCCCCAGCTAGCTCCGGCCGTCCTTTGTCTTCTCTCCTCCCTTTCTTCTACCCTCTCCATGGCTCCTCCGGTCACCCGCGGCAAGAAGAAAGACGCGGCTTCATCCAAGAAGGCCACAGCCTCGAAAGTGTCCACAGAAGGGCGCTCCAAGAGCATTGAGGACCGCCCAACTGTCGAACCAGCCAAGAGAAGAGCTGCCGAGGCCCAGGGCTCGAACAGTGAAAGGGTTTCACCGCCACATCCAAAGAAAAAGTGGCCACGACTGTCTACAAATGAAAAAGGGAAGGCCAAGGCGCCGTCAGTTCCTCCGCAGCCTAGTACTACTCCCTCAGTTAGGGAAGAAGACAGTGATCCCACCAGGATTCTCTTACCTCGGTATGTGGATTTTGGCGACCACGAGATGCTTGAGTATTTTCCTAAACTACTGCCGTTATTTGAGTTCCAAGGATGGCGACGATTTCTGTCCGATTACAGGGTATGTAGAAACCCAATAAATTAAAATGACAAATATTTTTTTTCAATGATTTATATAATTAAAATCTTCATGAGATAATTAAATTATATTTTTATTATATGAAATAAACTAGATAAATACATTTACTTAAGGTAAATAGAAATTAAATACTCTAACCCTTAGAAAATCATAGTAAGTCCAATAAAAGTCCATATAATAGATTAGGATTATAATTGGCCCATTGGATAATCCATAATGAGCTGAATTAATGGTTAAAGGATTCAATAAAGGTTAAATTAACCTTGAATTCGTAACATGCGTTTAATATGGCATTTAATGGATTAAAATAACTTCATTTCTAGAAGATTGATACAAGAATCAACCCTTAACTACCAGCCACCTTAGACCATCCGTTTTTACATTGGCTTCACACCAAATTAAGGCTAGATTAAGAAGAGAAGCTGGAATTTTCTTCTAATTCGGAGTTAATGGATTTGGTAAAACTAGGTAAGGAATCTTGACAAATTAGGCCAAGTTTTGGCTATAAATAGGACCCTATTCGACCCTCAAATCATCCTTGGTGGCCTAGGCTATACTGCTGCGGAGATTGGAGGGGATTTGAAGGGAACATTCGGAGATCAAAGGGTTTTCTTATTATTGGGGCTATTTTTCTACCTCTTCCTTAGATCTGCTAAAAGGTAGGTGTCTCTCAGGTTAAACTTCAATTAAAGCATATTATCTTATATATTTTTTAGTGCTATTTCCATTGATACATGTTTCTCTAAATTTCATTAAGAAATGAGCAAGTTATGGTCATTTTATTGGAGGGGTATTCCCATTTTTCGTCAGAACCAGAACGTGCTACACCTCAGGAGCGCATTCTGAACTCGATGCCCCGATATAGCACGTTCATACAGAGTATTTTTCCGCCCTCAGGGGTCAAACACATAAATTTAAAATATGTATATATTTCGGGTAGCGCGATCTTCAGATCGCGCTAGTAGAAGCTAGCGCGTTCATAAATTTTTTACCCGGAATATAGGGGGTCAAAATAAAATATTTTGAAAATATATATCTAAACCAACCTCACCTCGGCTCGGCTCGACCCGGCTCGGCTTGGATCGGCATAAATAAATAAATTAATATTTTCCTATCCACACACAACTCGAGCCCACATCTTATGCCCCTTGGGTCCTGACCCAAGGGTGAGTTCTCTAACATATAAAGCCAAGGAAGTTTTTTCTAACTTCCAATGTCGGACTAAAGTTTAGTCACTATATAATAGGAATTATAGCATTTGTAATCCACATTAATTGTAAGCATTCATTCACCAAAAATAAGGAAAAGTAATATAAGCATGTTTTAATTTTTACAGCATGTTAAAAATTATTTTTGTAGAATAAAAATTATTTTGAGCATATAAAAATCTATTTTTACCATATTATTAGTAAACTAATACATGAAAAATATTTTCAGCATGTTAAAAATTACTTCAAGCATGATAAAATTATTTTATCCATACTAAGATATGAAAACTATTTTTCAGCATGTTAAATCTATTTAAAATTATTTTTTTTGCATGCTAAACCTAATTTCATATTAAATAATTAGTAAATTGATGCATGAAAATTACTTTCAGCATGTTAAAATTACTTCTAGCATGATAAAATTATTTCCAGCATGGTAGAATTATTTTAGCATGTTATAACTATTGTCATCATATTAAAGCTATTTAAAAATTATTTTTTAGCATGATAAATCTATTTTCCCATCAAATAATTAGTAAATAAATGTAAAACAATTATTTCAGCATGATAAAAAAATTTATTTTCTTATCAGAGAATTTCTAAAATTAGCATGGTAAACTTCTTTTTATCATCTCATTAGTAAGTTCATGTATGAGAATTATTTTAGCATGTTAAGTATTAATTTTAGCATGTTAAATATTAATTTTTAGCATGATAAAATTACACTCAGTATGATAAAATTATTTCTAGCATGTTAAAATTACTTCAACATGTTAGAATTATTTTCAGCATGATGAAACTATTTTTAGCATAATAAATTCATTTTCTTAAGCATGAAAAATCCATATTTATCATAATATCAGTAACTAAATATATGAAAATTGACTACAGCATGTAAAAATCTGTTTTATCATGTTATCGGTAAATTTGTGTATAAAAATTACTTTTTAGCATTTTAAATTATTTTCTGCATGATAAATTTATTATTCTATCTTATTATCATTTATCCTATCTTATTATCATTAAAAATATCAATAATATTTGACATCACGATTTTAATTCAAAAGTATATACATATTATCTAACCCTTAATATTTCTGAATTTTAACAGAATTAAGAATGAATTCTTAAATGATTTCGTGAACATGGTACTCACCTACACCACGTTCATAATAGAAATCTGATTGGCTATAAAATCCACGTTTTGGCTAAACTAAAATATCTCCTGGATATAAAAACTTCCTGAAAACATGCCTAAACACTTGTTAAATTAATTGAACACAGGATTAAATTATGGAATTAAAACAATTCTATTAGTTCTATTTATTTAAATTTTCTTCCTAATTACCGTTCGTTCTTGAATTCCACGACTTAATGTCGTTAAACATGATGTCTTAAAATTATTATTCACTTCTCTTACAACTTTTGAAATTTTTACCAGATCTGTACTTTTTACAAATGAGCTTATTCTTGAAATTCATTGGCCATAGTGTTAAGTGGATGTCTAAACGTACTTGGGATCTTATGATCCACCGACCCAATGCCTAGCATTAATGGGGCCCGGTCTGGTCTTGGGAGGAGCATCCGCAAGTACTTATGAACATGGGAGTTGATTGACCACGGTGTGGCATTGCACCGAAGTGCATGACATGTTAGATTTTTACGGCATTCCACTATTCGTACTTGTTACTTGTTTACATGATTACTTAAAAATTTTATGAATTACCTGACTTGCGTGAAATGGCCAATTACATGAAATTCTTTACTTGTTCAAAGTTATTACTTGAAAATTTCTTTTGATATCTTGTTATCTCAATTACTTAGAAATTTCACTCATGTTATACACTTTTCGATGCAACTCAGAAAGATTACTTAAATTGTTAAACACTTAAAGATTGCCTGATTTTTAGAGATATAAAATCCTACTAAACTTTTTGCTCACCCTACGTTTTGGTTAAATTGTTGCAGGAAATGACATTGAACAAGGGAATGGATAAGAGTGAAAGAGTGATTTTCTTTTTCCTAGGATTTATGTAGATCATTAGTGTTTTACAAGAATCATGTACTTTGGGTTTGGAAGTTTGTAATTTGCCTTTATGGCTTATGAATTAGCAATGTAAACCTCTATTTTGATGGAATAAAAGTATCATTTTCTCATCAATCTTTGTCTTAGAATTAAATTTGTACATGCTCTGATCGACATGCTTGATTACGACTCGCTCACGCCCTCGATATTCCGCGTCGGGGCATGACAGTCTTTGTGGTATCAGAGCCTAGGTTACATAAAACCTAGGATTCATAAACTTAGGTTAGGCTTTAGATCAATAACTAGAAATTTGATAGGTCTTAAAACCTTCCCGGTATGATTGGGTAGAAACACGGGTTAAGTTTTAAGAAAAAAGGAATTATCAAGAAATAAATTCCAAAACAAAAATAATAAACCTTGGAATTATGGTTTCAAGCTAATTCTTGCAAATGGCCGCCGAGAGAGCTCAATGGCGCGAGATGCAGTGCACCGTTCAAGGCTTAACCCAAGCCCTCCAACAGGTTGCTCAGGGAGGAGCAAACCGAGGAGCTGGTGATTGTGAGCGACGTCACGCGGTTCGGAGAGCGAAGAGGACGCGGAGCGTGCGGGCTCCTCTTTGTTTGCTACAACACAGAAATAAGAGAAGAGAGAAGGGGCCACCACGGGAGATTGCTCCGGCAGGGCGAGCGGGACACATGTAATATAGCAAGATATGGGGGTTAAACGGCCATAGCGGGAAGTGACTCGCCGCGGCCTCGGGGGGACGGGAATGGTGCAGAAATTAAATAGCAAGAATTGAAACGGCCATTGAGGAAGTGACTCGCCGCGGCCTCGAGAATATGAGCAGATAAGAATATAACCGAATATAAGGAGAATATAAAGAGCGGGAATTTAAACGGCCATTGGGGAAGTGACTCGCCGCGGCCTCGAGAATATGAATAGATAAGAATATAACAGAATATAAAGAGAATATAAGAGCGAGAATTTAAACGGCCATTGGGGAAGTGACTCGCCGCGGCCTCGAGAATATGAATAGATAAGAATATAACATATAAGAACGGGAATTTAAACGGCCATTGGGGAAGTGACTCGCCGCGGCCTCGAGAATATGAGCAGAATATAACAGAATATAAAGAGAATATAAGAACGGGAATTTAAACGGCCATTGGGGAAGTGACTCGCCGCGGCCTCGAGAACAAGATGTGATCGCCAGGGGCCAAAAGACCCCAAAATAAAGAAAGTGATCGCGCCTACCTCAAGAGCGGGAGATGGCGGGTTGCTTCTTCCTCCCCCTTCGGCCGGCCGACGGAGAGGGCTTTCCTTGGGTACCCTTGCAAAACAACGACAAACAAGTAACGAGTGGATTAGAAAGATGAAGGTGTAGTATTCAAATCCTTGCGATAAAAATAACGAAATGATGGCAAGACACACACCTGGTTGGTGTTATCTTTTAAACCCCTCTCGGACTCGAGTAGGAGGAAAATGAGATGATGGATGCAAGAAGTATATAAGAAGAGGCGCCCTTATGAAGGGGGATAGAGGATGCGAGATGATGAATGCAAAAGAACTACGAAGAAAAGGAAAGGATTGGCTTATTGGATGTGCCGATGGTGAAATCGGCGGAGCTCCGGCAGCGTAGGGACGACGTGGAAGCGCGGTGGATGAAGACGACCTTCCTCTCGCGAGCGTGGGCACCCGAGAAGTCGGCAGAACCTCCACCTACAAAAGACCCCACGGGTTAGAAATGACTCCGGTAGCCTCTGGGCTCCGGCAGCCTATCGGATCTCTTAGAAGCTCCTCCAGAACTGAGGGGGTGGGCCTCTATTTATAGGGCTCCGGAGGGTGGAGGCGTCCAGGACCCTGGACACCTCCATCAGGGCAAAAAAGATATTTTATTCTATTTTTATTCATTTTTTTCGAATATTTTCATGGAGGCGTCCAGGGTCCCGGACGCCTCTATAAGTCCACCGAACTCCACCGAAAGCCGCACGCGGTTTGGCACAACGCGTGGTTTTGGAGCGGCGACCCGTGATTTGGAAATGGGCGCGTCCAGCCAGCTGGACGTCTCCACAATTTGGATTCTTTCACACACGACAAACCGTCGTTCGGTGGGCGGCGCCCCGTGAGTGAGTTGATGGAGGCGTCCAGGGGCCTGGACGCCTCCAAGAAAATATATTATTATATTTTTGTTTTGTCTTTTATGCCAAGCTGGCATTTTATATTTTTTATATTTGTTTTTATGGAGGCGTCCAGGGGCCTGGACGCCTCCATTAATATATTATTTTTTATTTGGTTTTGGGCTTTGAAAAATAAATTAAAAGAATGGGGGCGTCCAGGGGCCTGGACGCCCCCATAAAGACCCACCCGGGTCCTCAGTTCAGGCGTTGGCGGCCGCCCGGCAGACACCCTTCCTGGTTTCGGAACCTCTGATGCGTCCGACTGGTGTTGATGCCGTCCGAATGCCGTGACGAGACGATTCCGGATGCCGAAAAAGGCAGAAGAAGACCAAGAAAAGGAAGCACTTAAGAGATTCGAAATGCGTAAGCCGTCGCGGGGCGTCGTATAGTAATATGAGACTTTCTCAGAAGACGTCAGGAATGGCGTGTCTACAGCTGCCCCGCCTTGGCGTCTGCTTTGCAAGGGAGCGACACGTAGTGGAATGGTATCGAAGTGGAGTGAAATGAAGTGGGAGCGGACTGATAAGTTGATGCCAAGGTGTGATGAGACACGCTTTTGACGTTACTGTTTGGAATCTTTCCTGAGTTTCAATGAGGCGACCTTGAAGGAGGTCTTTCAAATTTGACGATTGCTTGGACGGAGATCAAATAAGGGAGGGTGAGATGTGCGCTCAGGCACGAAAAAAGAGACCAACTTCTCGGTGTGGAAGTACCTGGGTCATAAACCTGAGGTTTCACCTTTGGGGAGCGGTTACCAGCCAATGTGGAAGTGCTGCGGCCAAGGTGGGTCAAGCAAGGTAAAAAGTAAAGGAATATCTGAGGGTCTGTCCAAACAAGGGTCTCCTTTGGAAGAGCAGCGTAGGGCCGTTTCAAGGAAACTCAGTATTTCATTCGGAGTGGAATATCTCATATTTGTAAGAATTGAAGCACAGCGGCTTTCGCAATCGAATCACTTGAATGATCTTCCGCAATAAATCAAAGTCCTATATGAATGCATGCTGGGCTTAAAGAAAAATTTAAAACAAACTAAAATAGAAAATAGCCAAGGATAATATTGTCAACTTGTTAAGAACGGGTCAGGATACCGATCCGGTGAGCCGACACTGGGCTGGGGCCCGTTTATCCGCGCACCAACTCACTGAATGGAACCGTCGTCCCTATGCTACCACAAGTTAACGGCCTATCCGTACAACCCAAATTCTTCCGGGATCATCACTATTTTTGTTGAAGGGGAACTCAAATCCCAGATTCGTTCGGGCCGCAAGGTCCTTGACATGTTCTAGTAGCGTAGGTATCATATACTACGATGCATGACATGGTGGGACCAACCATTGAAAGGTGGGACAGGAGATAGGACAAAGACGTCCGTTAGTAAAACCTGCACAGGCCAGCATGGATTAATAACATCAGAAAGTAACAGAATCGTAACAGAATCGCACCACAATGGAAAGGAGATCTAGCCAAAATCCTGACATTGACCGCTGATGTGACATGTTCTGTCCTGTAGCGCCCTACCCTTCCTATAAGAACTCCCCTTAGGCTAGTTCATTCAAAAGCATCAAGGTGGGTTTTGGAAGCTCAGGAGAGGAAAGAGAGGAGAATCTAGAGATTTCAGGATGGAAGGAGAGTCTTCCCGCGTTATGAAGAGGAGCAGGCCTAGCAGCGAGATCAGGCGACTCTCCGACCTCGAGGGTCATCTGAGTGGGACGATCATGTCGCATATGGTAAGCTGATTCTTTTCAAATTTCTCCACGTGAACCTTCTTCTTACTTCCTTCATTTCTTCTTCTTTCTTTTCTCTTCCAGCCATATCCACTCTTCCCAGGCCCGAGGAAGTTTTCCAAACTGCCATGGCTTTCAAAGCTAACTTCCAACATCTCCATCGGCATGAGGGCCATACTCTCGAAGTGGCATCTGCAGGGGCTCCTTATTCACGCCAAACACTACGAGAAGATTCGTATGGACTGGGCGGCTATGGGCGCACTAGTGGAGATCTGGCATCCCCAGACCCACACTTTTATCTTCCCGACCTTCGAGGCGACCATCCTCCTCGAGGAGGTGGAACTTCTGCTCGGATTGAAGAAATTCAAGAGTGACGGGAAGGTGAAGGCTATGCGGATGCTGACACGGGGGACTTCCGAAAGCGTCCTTGGAAGCTTCATGCCGCCCGACGCAGCCCGAAAGGTCGTACTCAAAAGGGAATTGATTTGCAAAAGCTCGCGGAATGGGTCATGGAGGCCCTGAGAGGGTTACCAGACGATGACTATTTGGAGGGAATCATGAAAGGGTTCACCATTTGTCTGGCGGGTGCTCTCTTGTTTCCTTATACCGACAACATGGTGGAGGAAGACCAACTGAGTGCTATCTGCGGGATCTGGCGTGGAAAGAGGGTGGGACCCGCTGTCCTTGCCTACCTATATAGTGGCCTTACTGCCTCGAGCATGGGTAAGCCTCCTTTTGGTTGCGCACTTGTCCTGAATTGCTGGCTGGATTTGCATTTCAAATTCGACCACCGTGAGGGAATGCCAACTGCTTCGAAGCTTTTCCAACAAAGCCCTCTTCATCACATAGCCGACGTGTTAGGCTTCGGTGGTACTGTAGTGAACCGCGTTCCGTGGCTGAAGAAACGTGAAGACTGGCGGTCTCACTTCCGCACCGTGACACAAAGCTTCTTCACTTGCGCACCGGCATGAGGCCTTCTCCCGAAGTTGATCTTCAACTGATCGGCGCGACCGAGTTCGTCCTTTATAATGCGCATCGGTGCTGCCTCCAGATCGGCATCCACGCCATTCGTTCCCACTACCGACTGGCATCGTTCCTTTGAAGAAGAGGGAGTTGGGCACTGAAGCGGACACGAAGGAAGCGAGGGCCGTCAAAGCACCCTGGAAGACAAGTGTTGCGGGAAAGGCCTTAGCGCATGTGGGGGAAGAGTGCGAGATGTGGAGGGCTTATGTAACTGAACTGGGGAAGTTAAGGCCTAAGGCGCCTAAGCCCCTGATGTAGCTCATTCTACTTTTCTGATGGAATAAAATCTGGCATTTGGATGTTTTGGACCCTTGTCCCCTTAATTATTATTTTTTTGGTGATTTTTCTTTTTCTTTGTGTTTTTATTTTGTGCTTTTGTTTGGATTATATACATACTCTTGTCTTATTTCTCTTTTATTATTTTTTTTTGAAATTTTTATTATGGGGGCGTCCAGGGGCCTGGACGCCCCTAAGTTTTTATTTTTTGTTTTGAAATTTTTATTATTATTTTTTTTTGGGAGCGTCCGGGGTCCTGGACGCCCCTAATTTTTTATTTTTTAATTTTTTTTAGTTTTTGTTTTGGGGGCGTCCAGGCGCCTGGACGCCCCTAATTTTTTTGAATTTTGAAAAAAAATAAAAAACGTGGGGGCGTCCAGGCGCCTGGACGCCCCAAATAAGGTGGATTCTATATATATGGGGGGCCTCCCCCCCTTGCTCATTTACTGTTCATTCAGACGACCCAGTCAAACCAGACGACCCATTCTTAGTCCCAATGGAGCAAGGAGGCCCGAGCCAGGGTGGAGAGAAGCGGAAACGACGGGCTCGTCGTCCGAGGAGGCTGAGGGATGATGCCGAGGAGGCTGCTGCGGCGGAGGAGATTGCCGTGGAGGAGGAGGCTCCTCCTTTGGCCGTAGAGGCTGCAGTAGATGCTGGCGACGCGGGAGAGGACGATCACGACCCGGTAAGCCCTTCGGAACTTCAATCTGTTGGTTTAATAGGCTGGATAGGCGGACGAGAGGCCGTGTGGTGAGGGCCGGTGAGTGAGGGAAGGAGGCGTCCAGGGGCCTGGACGCCTCCACATTTTCTTTTTTTCTTTTTATTTATTTATTTATTCACGTAAATAATAAAATAGGATTAAAAATAAGGAGGCGTCCAGGACTTAGGACGCCTCCATGATAATATATATATATTTTATTTATTTTTGTTTTTATTTTTGGGTTTTTCTAAAAATAAAATAAAGAAAATAAAGAGGAGGCGTCCAAGGGGTTGGACGCCTCTAAGAAAACATAAATATTTTTTTAAAAATAAAATAAAAAATAAAATAAATAAGTAGCATATACAGTGTTATTGTTTATTACTATCTATGATGCTGATGTGTTGCCCTGTTGGTTTTGTGATGTGCAGGGCATGATGAAGGGCCGGATCAGCTGGTCTCTAGTGGTGGCAGCGTACCGTGGGCTGCCAGACTTCCAGAGGGCGCGTGTGGACGCCATGGGCTTTGGAGCCTTCCTCAGGATCGAGCCCTTCCGGCTCGACCTTCCTCTTATCCAGGCATTGAGGGAGCGGTGGCATGCGCCGAGTCGGGCGTTTCTGATGCCCTGGGGGCACATGGTGCCGACGCTTGAAGACGTAGCTCGGATCACCGGGCTACGAGTTGACGGAGAGGCGGTCAGCGGGGTCACCTACCCCGACTACCGAGAGAGTGCCCTGGACCTGCTGTGGTTAGAGACGAGCGTGACCGACAGAGACAGCAGGGTAGTCGGCCGAGTGGAGATTATGGAGGCGCTCGGATTCGTCGACCCGCGCCAGCGGGTTAGCGAGACTGGAGCGGAGTTTCTGGCACGACTGGAGGGAGATGCCCGTGCAGCTTTCACCCAGGACCCGAGCGAGCGGGAGCTGGTGGATCTAGACCTCCGGAGGTTTCTTTTCTTCTTCCTGGGCCGCCTTCTGCTGGGGACGAAGGGGGATGGCATCCACTGCCGCTTCCTCGGGATCCTGGCGGACCTTGACAGAGTGGGGCACTACGCGTGGGGAGCGGCTCTGCTTGCCCATTTGATTGCTGATCTCTCCCAGACTTCAGAGAGGGAGACGACAGTCAGTGGCTTCGCACCTTTTCTCCAGGTACACAATTTATTTATGCATTTTACCGTAGTTAAATATGCAATCACTCGTGCTAATGATGTATGATGGATGCAGGTGTGGAGTTATTACTACTTCCCGATGGGGAGGGCCAGGCAGGGGAACAGGAGAGCCGTTCCTCTAGCGCGACAGTGGAGGCCGGTCGTGGTAGCGGCACCACACAGCTACCAGCTGGCGTCACTTCGTCGGGAGCTGAGCGAGTATCCCGAGGCCATGGTATGATGCGTATGATTTTTTGTGTTTTTATGCATGTGACTGAATGGTAACTAACATGATGTATGTATGGTGATGCAGGTGGTGTGGAGACCCTACCTGGGCATGGGCGACGCTGGCCAGCCTTGGGTTGTAGCGGGTCTTCCTCGTTTCGGGCGGGACGTGTGGGTCCATTGCCTGAACGAGATCGAGCCGCTTCGGCTGAGGCTGGTTATGAGGACGTTGGGGCTGGCCCAGGAGTGGGTCGATGTAGACGAGCCGGTCCGCATCGGGCGGAAGACCAAGGGGAAGGCGAAGATTGTGGACTGGCGTACGCGCTTCCTGCACAGTACCAGGACTGGCAGCAGGGCGGGGTCCCAGTGGTGTCCCATGTACAGGACAGTACTGATTACCTGAGACGGTACCGGGCTACGTACGGGGACCGCCTCTTCCTTGGTGGTATGGCAGGGGTAAGTGAAATGAAAATGCTTCACCCTTCTATATGTATATGCTTGTGGCACTAACTTATGTGTAATGCAGGATGCTCGTGACAACATGATCGCCGAGCTGAGGGCCCAGTTGGCGGACGCCAGGCGGCAGTTGGTGGCCATCCGACAGGAGTTGGAGATCCTGGTGAGTCTATGCAATGCATTTTTTGTGACCTGGATTTCGATGCTTAGCCCTGACTGTCGTTTGCCCCGTGTTTCAGCGGGCCCACCAGGCAGCAGCAGCCGGGACGGCTGGTGGAGCGGGTTCCAGTTCGTGGGGCCCTCCTCCGGAGATTTCTGCCTTCAGGAGCAGCTGGCCTACGCGGTGGCCCGGGCTGAGGAGGCCGAGCGCGATCGCGAGGCTCGAGTGAGTGCCTACTTGGCCCTGACCCTCCTCTAGTTACTCTTTCATCCTTCACCTCTCTCTACGATGCACGCGTACTTTAACAGGTGGCCGAGATCCGAGAGGCCCTGGCGCGTGCTGTTCGTGCCGAGCAGGAGTGTGACGCTCGGGTGGCGGAGCGTGACGCCCGGATTGTGGAGCTGGAGGAGGAGCGTCGATGGGAGGCTGAGGAGCTCCCTCGTGACGTGCTGGATTTACGGATCACCCTCGAACTGTCGAGGAGGGAGGCGACGCGAGAGAGAGAGGAGAGGGAGAGGGAGAGAGAGGGCAGAGAGAGAGAGAGAGGACAGAGAGAGAGAGAGAGAGGATAGGAGGGCGAAGCAACTGCAAGACTGGGACGAGAGGAGGGCTCTGGAGGCCCAGCTGATGGAGCTCCGATTGAGTCTCCGCACGGCGGAGGGGAGGCTTCGAGAGAGCGAGGAGCGGTACCAGAGGGTGAAGGAACGCGGGGCGCGACTTCGTCAGTCTGGTTCTTTTTCCATGGGCAGCTATCTGGTTTCTTCGGCCGAGGAGCGTCGTCGTGCCTTCGAGGCTGGGGTGCCACCGCAGGGCGAGGCGAGCACGGCTTCTCAGGGTTCGCAGAGGTCGCAGAGGCCCCCTAGGGATCCCCGTCAGAGGAGGGAGGAGAGAGATGACCAGGAGGGTGATGGTGAGAGTTAGAGAGTTGCTTGTACACTCCACCCTCCTTACTGCATGATGTACTTTCGACTATTATATGAAATGAAAATGGCTTTCTTGTGTTGTGTGTACCTTTCCTCTCTCACTTTTCTTCTTGCACGTTGTCCTTCGAAGCACGCTCACGAGACCTTGCCCTGAACAGCGGGGAACTGCGCTTTGCACGGGGATTCTGTTTCCTTTCTCCCTTTTTGGGCGCGTCCAGGCGCGAGGACGCGTCTTAATCCTCGAATTCAAATTTAAAGCGTCGGGTGGCCTTTCTTCTCCCGTGCCTTACCCGCAAACGAGCCCACCTTCCGCCGAAACTCGCTTGCCCCCTTTTCATCTTCCTCCTCTTTTGATCGATGGAGTTCGGTGGGCCCGACCATGGTGAAGGTGGAGAGGGACGAGGAACTCCTCGCCCGAGGAGGGACATGCAAGAACACGGAACGGCGTCCATGGAGGAGGAAGGGCCGCTTCGGGCCCCCGAGGGACCCGAGGGGCCCAATGGCGCGGAAGGAAGTGAACACGGCTTGGTGAGTGCTTCGGTTTCCCCTTCTTTGATCTATTTTGAGTTTTGAAGCGAGCCGCGCGAGGGGGGAAAGGGTTCGGCGAGTGTTGCACTCAAATGATGGATGCGTCCTAGACAGGGGACGCGTTCTTTGTTATGATGCGAGGCCCTTCTTTCTTGGTGCAGGACATGGCGAGGACCCTGGGCCTGGCCGATGAGTGGGCGAGTGCAGACGAGCCGAGCCGCGTCAGGAAGGAGAGTCGCGGCAAGGCGAAGCTTGAAGATTGGCGCATACGTCTCCCTGGGCAGCAAGGGAGCGTACTGGTGCAGGATAGTGTCGACTTCCTGCGGCGGCAGAGAGAGAGTTATGCGGGGCTTCCCCAAGCCGGGGATACGCGCGACGTCGACGGGTCGCGTGCCCAATTAGCCGAGGTCAGGCGGCAGCTGGCCGCCACTCAACAGGAACTGTCGCTCCTGGTAAGCTAAGTGCTGCATTTCCTGTTTTTAAATGTGGAGCTTAGCTGACGGCTGTTGTTTGTTTGTTCCAGCGTGCCCAGCAGACAGCGATGGTGGGAGTGACTGGCGGCGCATCTTCTAGTTCCTCGGCCCCTTTTCTCGAGATTGCCTCCCTCCGGGAGCAACTTGCTGGTGCGGTGGCTCGGGCTGCCCGGGCGGAAGAGGAGCGTGATGCCTGGGTGGCGACTGTAGCAGAGCTGCGACATCGCGGTGAGGAGAGACCTTCTCCAGACATCCTGGAGTTAAGGGTTCTTCTGCAGATGATGAGGAGAGAGGCAGAGAGAGAGAAAGCCGAGAGAAGGTCCGAGCGACAGCGGGATCAGACCGAGAGGAGGGCCTTGGAGGCCCAAGTGAGGGAGCTCCAGCTGGGCCTTCAGGCCATCGTGCAGAGGCTAGGAGGGATGGAGACGCGCTACGAGAGAGCGCGAGAGTTCGGGGAGCGACTGCGCCAGTCTGGTCGCTTTGCCGCTAGTGGCTTCTTTGCCACGCCAGGGGAGGAGCAGCGAGTCATTGCTGTGGAGCCGGTGCCACGAGGCGAGGCGGGTGCTACTGCACAGGGATCCCGGAGGCTTTTGAGGGACCCTCACCTCAGGGGAGAGGAGAGGGACGCCTAGAGGGACGAGCATGAAGATAATGGCACGAGTTGGCGAGCCAGTGGACCCGCCTCATCTCTATGATTGTAGTGTTTATGACAGCTTATGTAGGATTATGAATGGAGTGATTTGATTTTCTGCTGCTTGTTTGTTCTCTTGTGCGTTCCTTCTTCCCTACACTTCTTCTCCTTTGCACTGTTCCCATGTGATGGGTCTGTCGAGACTCCACCCCTGAGCGGAGAATCGTGTCTTGTTGTGACCATTTTTCACGGGAATCTGCCGTCGAAGTCAATAATGACGGCCCTAGTCCCTTCTCCCGGATGTTGTGTCAAGTTTTACGGACGTCCTCCAAAACATGATAGGATATCCCTAGACAACATAGGGGGCTAGTCGTCATATTCTTCGTCCAATCAATCACCCTGTGCAAGCGGTGAAGTGACACACGGGGCCGCATGGTAGGTGCCTCATTGCGAGGGCTATCATTAAAGGTGATGGAGGCAATCTTGTCCTGTACTCCTTCCATTTCTTAAATTCTTGTCCCTTTTATCCTCCCAGGTATACCGAGAGCTGACTCGAGGAGCACAAGTTCTCACGGGAGAGGAGGAGTTTAAAATTCCGAGAGTTGGATGGAGGGCGAATCTTCCCACTCCTCGAAGAGAAGCAGATCCAGTGGTAGTAGTTCTAGGAGGCTTTCGGACCTCGAAGGGCACTTCAGCGAAAGGGCCCAATCACAACTCGTAAGCTGAGCTTTCCTGCCCTTTTCTCATTCTTTCTTCCTTCCTCCTGACAACACCCTTCTCCATTTCTTATGTACGCACAGAGTGTGATGAAATCCCACATCTCATGGGAGTTGGTAGTGGCAGCATACCGAGGTCTCCCAGATTTTCAGAAGGCGAGGCTAGACGTGATGGGATTTGGCACCTTTCTTCCGATCGAGCCGCTCGAGCTCGACCTGGTCCTGATCCAAACCTTGTGTGAGAGATGGGACCCAGTGAGTCGGGCATTCCTGATGTCCTGGGGGCACATGGTGCCCAGCTTGGAGGATGTGGTCTGGATCACAAGCCTGAAGGTGGAGGGCGAGGCAGTGACCGGGGTCACTTATGCGGATTACCGAGAAGGTGCTCGGAAGCTACTGGGTTTGGACCTAGATGGTCGGAAAAATAGGTCGGTAGTTAGGGCGTCCCTCATGGATGCATTAGGGCTCACCGAGACTCGTCGGCAGGATGATGAATCCTCAGAAGAGTTCATGGAAATTATGGAAATAGGATGCCATGCCGTGTACTGCACAGATTTCGGCAACTGGGAAAGATGCAACATAGATTTGAGGAGATTTCTCCTCTTCCTTTTGGGGAGATTGGTACTGAGCTCGAAAGGGGACGGTATCCAATGTCGCTTCCTGGAGCTGCTATCAGACCTTGAAAGAGTAGGGTACTATGCCTAGGGAGCTGCCATGCTGGCACACTTGTTTGTAGGCCTGTTCCAAGAAGCGGATCGTGAGATGGCTGTGAGTGGTTTTACACCATTTATCCAGGTATTTTTGGTTTTGCTTGTTTTGTATATTTTTTTTGTGTTTTTGCAAGGTACTGATGACCTGCGCCGAGCAGCTGTGGAGCTATTATTACCTCCCCATGGGGAGAGCTCGGCATTGGCGACCCGCGATGGTGCCGCTAGCCAGGCGGTGGGAACCCATCATGAGTGCGGCACCCCTAACCTACCAACTGATGGTGCTAAGGCGGGAGCTACAGGAGTTCCCTGCAGCGATGGTAAACTGGAGACCCTACTCAGACATGGTCGATGCCGACCAGCCGTGGGTTCTAGCAAGTCGTGCCCGATTCGGACGGGAATTGTGGATGCACTGCCTGAATGAAATCGAGCCGCTTCGGCTACGATTGGTTATGAGGACTTTGGGACTGGCTCAAGAATGGGTGGATTCAGCTGCACCACCTCACGTTGGGAGAGAGACGCGAGGATCGGCGACCTGTATTGACTGGCGTGTGTGATTCCCCGAACAGTACGAAGGCTGGAAACGGGGTGGCATAATCGTGGAATCGCAGGCACAGGATAGCGAGGATTACCTGCGTCTATACAAGACAAGGTACGCAGAGCGGTTCCAACCCCGGGAACTTGCGGAGGTAGGTCTCCCCTTTTTCTCTTTTCTTCTTTCTCCTTTTTTTGGTTTTCTGGTAGAAATGCTGACTCGTATGGCTGCAGGATATCCGTGATACGATGATAGCGACTTTACGAACTCGCTTGGCAGAGATGGAGCAACGGTTGGGCGATGCCCGTGGAGCTACGAGCGCCTTGGTAGGTGTACAGTGCGTTCCTAATTAAAACCCCAGATTCCAGATGTTGGCTGCTAATTCACACGGTCATAGCATGCCCAGATTGGCGCGGCTTCCCCAGCGATGGGAGTAGGTGGTGCCTCTTCCAGCTTGTGGATTCCCACCTCAGAACTTGACTTGCTTCATGAGCAACTTGCTCACGCCACGCAGCGTGCTGCGGAGGCAGAAGGGATGCTCTGTATACAGGTAAAAGTTTCAGTGTTGAGTTCTCTTTGTTTACGCCTTATCGCGTATCTGAGATGGTACACTCGGCAGGAAAAGGAGACGGAAGAAGCGCTTGCCCAAGCTGCGCAGAGGGAGGCTAGGATAGCAGAACTGGAGAGGGAACTGCGGCGTCATCCTGATGACGACTCCTCTAGGGATGCCGTGGAACTGAGGATCACTCTCCAGTTGGAGAGGGAAGACCGTGAGAGAGAACGTGCAGAGAGAGAAAGAGACGCAGAGAGAGAAAGAGCCAACAGATTGACTGAAAGGGAGGAACGAAGGGCCATGGAGGCCCAGTTGTTCGAACTCCGAACCAGCCTTGGTCTTGCTGAACAGTGGCTGAGAGATGGTGAGGAGCGCTACCGAAGAGCACGAGAGCGTGGCTTTCGTGTTGGTAGCTTCTCTGCTGCTTCCGTGGATCAACGCCGGGGTGTGGGAATAGGAAGGGGAGTACAGAGCGGTAGGAGTACCGCTTTTCGTAGTTGGGTAGCACCTTTGAGAGCGTTTTGCCCGGAGAGTAGTGGGACGAGTAATGCAGAGAGAGAGGGCGGAACTTGATGTAATTTTTTTAGTTTTTTGGAATAAAATACAAGGTTCGGTTTGTTTGGTTTTCACCTTTGCTTCTGTTGCCTGAATCCCTGCACACATCACTGAAACAAACAAATCAGAATTTCTGTTCTGACTTGGCCCCTTGCTCAATAAGCAAATGGTCACTGTGACTGTCCTTGATAACTGGTCAAGGGGCCAAGCCTTTATTTAGCGAAGGCAAGGGAAAGATGCGGTGATGATAAATGCGACAGGCAAGCACACGAATGCAAGCGGTATTAAAAGTGAGATGCTGCACGCAAATGCAATCATGCAAAATTGATTTATTTTCTTTTTTATATTTGGCATTTTTTTGTTTTATCATAAAAAAGATTTTTTTGTTTGCAAATATGTACATTTTCTTTTTTTTCTTTTTTGTTGTTTTTATCATTTCAATTTTTTTTGTTGCTAACGCCAGGCAAGCACCCAAATGGCACCTAACCTACGTGAGAACAGGGGTTTCTTACTAACCTCCCAGGTATCCTAAGTGCACATCTAGGTTGATTTGGGCCTCTAGACCCCTCGAATGATGATCCCGCCGGCTAAGACTTACCCTGATGATAATACCGTCATGCCATGCTTAGGCTCCCAGTCGCTTTCGACCACATGGATTCACCCAAAAGGTGTTTGAGGTAAGAGATTTGCCCGACCCGGGTCTGTTTCCTCACAACTCTAGATGGTATATGATGGAACACCCTGGAACCCTAACGACCAACCGCGCGACGCTGACCCGGAATCAGACGCCGTCGCACCCATAGGTGACGCGCTTGCATTGGCCTAAGCCCAAGGTTAAGCAAGAAGACATCAAGGTGGTAAACAGGGGTCTTGACCAGCCAGAAACACGGAGACTCCTTCGCAGCGATAGCTTTTGCTTTTCAAAGTAGGCAACCAAATGTGTATATTAAAATAAGGTCACAGACCCTAGGTAATTTTCACCCTTCAGAAACTCCATCGAACCTTCATCTTTAGAGGGAGAAGGAAGAGTGTAGGGGATAAACCTCCTGAGAGGATCGGCAAAGCCGTTAACCCGGCGAGCGAATAAGGGCCCATTAACTCTTTCCTTTCGGACAACTTCGGACCAAATCTCGAGCGTTTACATTCCACGGCCCCTTTTGTGGATTCAGACTTTTGCTTTGAGGGGTTCCGCTTATCGCAACAGGCACGGTCACGACCAGGCTTTTCCCTTGATTTTGATTTTATATTTCTTTTTGTGAGGAAGATATAGACGTTTGTGGGCTCCCTTTTCGTATGCCTGCGGGGACACTGCCCTCTTCTCGTGCTCTGATCGATGCTCGAGGAAATGGATCCTACTCTTGCCTTTGGGGTTTGAGTTTCGGTTTCTCATGCTCAGCGTTTTAAGGGCGCCGACTGTCTCATTTGGTTGAAGAGAAAAGAATAAAGATTACAGCTTCCGGAGATCTTCTGGGTGGGGCCCCACTGTAGGTGATGCTACCGACTTTTTTTGAAGAAAATACATAAGTGAGCACATGTTAGCTTCCTTCGAGCGAGCATAGGCCGACGTGGCCGGACAGGGATCTTCACGGTTCTGGCAAACCAAGACCTGGTGCCTACCAAGCCTTAATGGGCCCTATCCTAACATGAAGGTTAGATGCAGGGACTTAACTACATGGTGACTGCCAGGCATCGGCATTTTGAATTTTCCATATTTTTAGTGATTTTTGGTATTTCTTTGTTTTTGATGTTTTTATCTTTTCATCATTTTTTTTGTTTTGTGCTAAGGGTAGTATTTCTTAAGATAAAGCCCATTCCAAGGGTGGGATAACTCGGTCCCTTCGGCGTTGACTAGCTTGTAGGCGTTGCCAGGGTACACGGCTTGAATTACAAATGGTCCTTCCCAATTGGGTTAGAGCTTAGAACGCGGCCCTCCAGGTTTGACAAAAATTCTTTTTACGACCATCTCACCGACTTTGAATTTTCTCTCAACGACTTTCTTTTGGTAAAAGCGAGCGAGTCTATTTTGATACACACGCGCGTGTTCGGCAGCGGCCAACCGCTTCTCATCCAAGAGTTCCAACTGGGCGAGGAGTGAATTACGACGATCGTCGAGGGGAAATTCCTCGTCCAATTGTACCCTGAGAGAAGGGATCAGAGTCTCGTACGGGACTACCGCTTCCATACCATAAGTAAGGGCAAATGGAGTCTGCCCGGTGGGGGTACGGATTGAAGTGCGATAGGCCCATAGGGCTTCGATAAGTTTTTCTGGCCAGTCTGAAAACTTACTAGACTCGCAGGTTTTTTTGATGATTTTGAGCAATGTTTTATTGGTGGCCTCCGCTTGGCCATTACCTTGTGGGTAATAAGGCGATGAATGATGCAATGCAATTGCGTACCTTTTGCAGAGGTCCTGTAGGTCTGAGAAATGAACTGTGGCCCATTGTCAGTGACGATTGTGCTTGGGACGCCGAATCTGGCGAGGATGTTCTTCATGATGAACTTGCAGACTGTTGACGCCTTGATTTCCGCGTAAGCTTCGGCTTCGGCCCATTTGGTGAAGTATTCCGTCGCAGTAAGGATGAAAGATTTCTGCTTGGTGAGGGAATTGGGATCACCTAGGGGACCAATGATGTCGAATGCCCACATGGAGAAAGGCCACGGGGAGGATATTGGATGAAGTGAGGAAGATGGTGAATGGATTTTATCGGCATGAAGTTGACACTTGACACACCTACGGACATAGACAGCACAATCCTCTTCCATAGTGGGCCAGTAAAAGCCTTGCCGAATGATCTTCTTGGCGAACATCTGACTATTCACGTGGCCACCGCACACACCCGAGTGCGTCTCCTCTACACATTTCCAAACCTCATCGTCACCAAGACATCTTAACAGAATACCAGTAAGGCTCCTCCTATAGAGTAGACCTCCAACCGAAGTATATTTCTGAGCCACCCTTCTTATGGCTTTCTTGTCCTCTGTGGTGGCCCCTTCAGGATAAGACTGATATTGGTAGTATTTGACGATTTTATAGAACCATGGTTTCTCTTCATCAGCCAGTTCTTCTTCAGCCTCTACCAACATGATTTCCCTCTTCTCAAGGATATCTTCCTGTAGGATCTTCCTTGCTATCCTGTCTTTGATATTTACGTAGGAAGCATCATCGATTGCAGGGGCGTGAAGTTTGTAGATGGAAATGGACTCAAAAACCATCTTCCTAGAGGGAACCTTATGGATGATGCCAACGAGGTGAGGGCATCGGCGAGAATATTCTGATGACGAGGGACATGAACAAAGATCAGTTTGGTGAACAGTTTGGCAAAGGCAGCAATGAGTTCTTGGTATGGCTTGAGTTTGGGATCGCGAGTGCGATATTTAGTGAGCACCTGGCGAAGGATGAGTTGACTATCACCTACGACTCGCAACTCAGTGATACGAAAAGAATGAGCGAGTTCTAGGCCAGCTAGAAGAGCTTCATATTCAGTTACATTGTTGGTAACTGGAAATTTAAGCTGGTATGCCAATGGGAATGTGAGGCCTTCAGGCGACAGGAGGGCGACGCCGATTCCTCTCCCTTGAGAATTCAGAGCTCCATCAAAATATAGCGTCCACATTGGCTCATCTGATTGGTTGACGGACATTAGTTCTTCATCTGGAAACTCTGATTGGACAGGATCGAACTTGGGAAGAGGATGGTGAGCGAGATGCTCGGCTATGGCATAGCCTTTAATAGCCTTTTGCTGGATGAAGGTGATGTCGAACTGAGAGAGAAAACTTTGCCAGCGTGCTAGCCTATCCGTAAGGACGGATTTCTCCAGAAGGAATTTGATAGGATTCATTCGAGCAATCAAGTGGACCTCATGAGCCAAGAAGTAGTGCTTCAATTTCTGCACTACCCAAACGAGGGCAGCACAGGTTTTCTCCATGACAGTGTACTTCTGCTCACTGGGATTGAGAAGTTTGGACAAGTAATAGGTTGCCCGTTCCTTGCCTTCTTCATCAGCTTGTGCGAGGACGGCTCCCACAGAGTCATCCAAGACTGAGACGTAAAGGATCAGAGATTTTTCTGGTTTGGGTGGAATGAGAACGGGTGGACTAGCCAGATATTCTTTCAACCCTTCAAAAGCTTTCTGACATTTAGAATGCCAGTGGAATTCTACTCCTGGCTTGGTCAACTCGTAGAGAGGTCTACACCTTTGTGAATGTTGGGACACAAACCGACGAATAAACTGTAACCTCCCGATTAAACCTTGGACTTCCCTCAAATTCTTGGGAGGCGGCATATCCCTGATGGCCTTAGCTTTGTCGGGATCTATCTCGATCCCTCTTTTACTCACAATGAACCCCAGCAATTTTCCCGATGACACACCAAACACACACTTTTTCGGGTTCATTTTTAATTGGAACTCCCTTGACCTCTGCAAGACCTTAGCCAAAACTTCTGGATGTTCCATCCTGGTCCTTGATTTCACCAATAAGTCATCCACATACACTTCCAGATATATGTGCATCATGTCATGAAATATGGCCATCATCGCTCTTTGGTAAGTAGCTCCAGCATTCTTTAATCCGAACGGCATGACCACGTAACAATATGTTCCCCAAGGGGTAGTGAATGACGTCTTTTCCTGATCCTCTTCTGCCAAACGAATTTGATTGTATCCTGAAAATCCATCCATAAATGAGAGGGTTTCGTAGCCTGCCGTGTTATCAATCAACACATCAATGTGAGGTAAGGGAAAATCATCTTTTGGACACGCGCGGTTAAGGTCCCGGAAGTCGATGCAAATCCTGACTTTCCCATCTTTCTTCATGACTGGGACAATGTTCGCCACCCATTGAGGATAAAGGATGACTCTAATGAACCTGGCTTTGTGGAGCTTATCGACCTCTTCTTTCATTTTCAAAGTCATTTGAGGGTGGAAACACCTTAACCTTTGTTTTACCGAGACGGACCCTGGTTTTAGGGTTAAACGGTGTTCGACCAAGGTTGAATCTAGACCCAGCATATCCTCGTAGCTCCATGCAAACGTGTCCTTATATTCCTTGAGAACCTCAATTAATGCCTCTTCTTCAGAGGGTGGTAGGTTGTCACTTATGAGGATGATCCTAGGGTCTTCCTCAGTTCCCAAGTTGACTTCTTTGGTGGATTCTTCTACGGCGGTTGACGGCTCGTCGAATCTCCTCATTCCACTAGCATATGCGCCAGCCGCGTCCTCATATTCCTCACCCTCATCTTCGGTAGGGTATTCTTCATCAATGATCTCGTAGACTCCGTACCCTTCATCAAATGCACCATCGCCCTCACATTCTATTTCCGATAGCCGGATGGGATTTTCTAACAATTGGGGGATGGCAAGGAGGGCCTGACACCTGGCGGCTAAATCCAGGAGGAATCGACGAGGGATCTGTCTACCCTTGGATTTCTTCCTAGGTACTACCCTTGACCTATCATTCCTAGATTGACTGATAATATTTACAGAAGAAGAGGAAGATGAAGGGGATGGTGTAGAATGTACAGGAGAAGACCCCTCAGAGGAGGGGTAGAAAAGGTCGCTCATCGGACCTTGGACGGGTGGTCCGCAGGGCGGTACGCACCCGTGGGAGATGTAGGATGTTTCCTCAACGAAGATGTGTTGTTGGAGAGTTTGAAAATTGACGTTTTTTTTTCGTTTTCATTTTTAATGACAAAGCAGTGAAAAGAGATTGGAGGAGAGAGAAAAGTGGTTATGGCTAGAGAATTGTGAGGCTCATAGAGCAGATCATGGTTGAAGACCTGGCGCGGGTTGAGAAGCCCGCGTAGGTATGTAAGCAGAGAAGGGGATCTGGGAAGATCATCAGACAATTGTCTGGCCCAGGAAGATGATATCAGTAAAGGCTGAGACGAGTGGATGGAGAAGATGGCGGCTAATGAGCCGTCGACGGCAATGTTGAGGACGGATGAAGATCCTTCGATGACAGGGCCCTTCTGGTGAGGACGAGGATAGTTTGGAACCTTGGCAAGAGTGGTAATATTCTCTGCTATTTCGGAGATCAATGGTGGTCCTTCAAGCTGTGGAGACGAGAACATCCTTTCCAGTGCAACGGAAATGTCCCGTATGTCGAACCATTTGTTCCATTCGCATTCCGGATCTTTGATCTTACCTCTTTTGGTGATCCTCGGACATTTTTCAGCCAAATATACAGCATGTGATCTCCCATATGCTTCTCGTGGGTAATCTCCCATCTGAACAACGGGCCCTCTGTTGAAGTGGTTTGATAGAGTCCATGTGAGGGGCTTCCAATCCGCCTTGAACAATCCTTTGAAGCCTAGGCCAAACCTGCGGTTCGGCCTAATTTCCTTTGGCGGTTTGAGCCTACCCTGTAACTGTGCGCCCAGACCTTTACCCTGTTGGTAGCCGATGTTCCTCATAATCTCCCACCCTTTGGAGTGAAAAGGGAGATATGATGTTGCGGTTGTCCTGATTGGCTCCTTTGGTGCTAGTGGAACGTGAGATGAATCACGTACGTCCAGTAGTGACAATATGGGCTGATGAGACGGCCAAACAGAGGGCAGAGAGGTGTTGATAGCATCCACTGTGTGAAGGACAGGTGTACTGACCACTTTAATAATCCTCCCATTGTAAGGAAACTTCAGGCACTGATGGTTGGTGGAAGGCACAACGTCCATGGCTTCGATGTAAGGGCGACCCAGTATAGCCTTGAATGTGGGGTCCATGTCGAGGACATGGAATTCCGTGGGAATTGACATGGGGCCTAGTTCTGCCTTCAGAATAATCATCCCCTGTGGCGGCCTTTTGCTATTGTCATAAGCCGTGACCGTGATCGAGGAAGGTCTTATTTGTTCCTCGTCGACCCCACACAACTGAAGAGTGCTCATGGAGATCACATTTATGGACGCACCCGTGTCCACAAGACACGGGTTTATGGATACCCCATTAATTTTTATTGAAATGCACAGTGCATATTTTCGAGCTTCCTTGGGAGCGAGCTCGTAGTTGTGGAACATGATGGCCGGTTGTGTGTCCGTCGGGGTCAGGACGGTAGAGATCTTTTCTACAGGGAGGTCCTCATTCACCATGACCCTTTGAAGGTACTCCATTAAGGCTGCCTGGTGGGATGTGGATCTTTGAAGTAGCTCCAGGATGGAGATCCGAGCAGGCGTCTTGTCCAAGTGTTTCAATAGATCATACTGTGTTCCAGGGATAGCTCTTTCTGGTTGTTCTCCATCATCCTTCTCTGGCTGAGACTACTCAGGATTCTGACTGTTGTGGGGGAAAACCCTATGGAAAATCCTTCCACTCCGGAGCACCATTGCCTGCGGCTTTTGTACCTCTGTGGGGGTAGCAGTGGGTTTTAACAGGGATTTGAGGGGTAGTGGTGGAGGAATGGTTGATGAAGCAGGGGTGATGACGGGAGTAGGGATTCTGATGAGGGGTTTGTTAGGTGGAGGCATGGTGGAGGTAGAGGGGATATCGCGTGGATTATGAAGGATAAGGGGTCTGGAAGGTGGAGGTGGAGACGAAGTAGAAGTGGGTAGGGCTTGAATCGGGCAATGATTTTGAGGTGGGTGATGGGTAATGAGTGGTTTTGAAGGCATTAGTGGTGATATAGTGGAGAAAGACGGGGTTATGTATGGTTGACGGATGATAAGGGGTTTAGAAGGCGTAGGGGTAAATGTGGTAGAGGTGGATGGTAAAGTGGGGGAGTGGGAGAAGATGAGAGGGTGTGAAGGCGTAGTGGAGAGTGTCGGTTGATAGGGGATCGGGGTACGGATGAGAGGGCATAATGGTAGTGGAAATGGTGAAGGTGATACTGACGCGGGTTGATGAGAGAGAGGTGCTACCCGGGCAAGGTGAGGGGGTTGCATGACGATAGGGTTGGAGGAAGAAAAAATAGAGGTACTTTCCGGGTGCCACACCTGCTCTCTCCCGACTTCCGGGAAGGAGGAGATGGGGTTAACCTGATGATTGGGCTGTTGGTGCTCCGGTAATGGATTCTGGATTGTGCCCATGTTGGGCTGTTGTTGTGGGGCCTGCTGAGGCTGTTGTTGTTGTTGTGGTTGCTGCTGCTGCTGTTGTAACTACTGTTGTGGCCTATGAGGAGGTCTCCTAGCCTTAAGAGCGGCGACGTATCGTCTCATTTCATCCCAATCTATTTGATGTTCATCATTCATATCGTGGATGTAATCTTTAAAATGGAAGCAGTAATCTACTGTGTGTCCTGGCTGCCTGCGGTAGACGCAGTATTTGGAGGTATCAACATTCGGGGGCCACACGGGCCTTTCTCTGGGTAGGGCGAGTTGGTTTGATGCCATGAGGGCATTAAAAATATCTGCTAAGGTTTCTGGCAATGGTGGATAGTAGGCTCTCTTGGGACCGACCGGCCTCCTTTGTTGCTGTTGGGGACCATAGTTCCCTGGGGGTGGAACTTGGTTGTACTGAAGCGGTGGTTGTTGTTGCTGAGGTTGTGGTTGTTGTTGCTGGGGTTGACGTAATGGAGGCATATTATCCTAGGGTGGATTATTTTGGGGTGGAGGACGAAGAGGGAAAGGACCTGGTTGGAGGGGAAGTCGGGGCATTTGTGGAGGCCTTGGGTTAACTGCATAGTTGGCATTGTTGACCGCACCCACTTGCTCATTTGTCACGACCCCTTCTGTGGCTTCGCCCGGGACACCAGCGCCTGTCTTTCTGACCACTTTGGGCTTCGGTGACTCAAACATGTTCATAATGGGGGAGTCTTTTAACTGGGTTTGGATGTACCGGGCCCTTTCATAGAGTTCCTCCATTGTAGTAAGTTTATTCATGGCCAGGACATGTCTGAACTATGGGGTTGCATTAGACACAATCATCTTCACTTGTTCGGGCTCGGAGAGGGTATCCCTTATTCTTTCCGCAAGAGACCTCCATCTATCAGCATAGCAGACAAAATCTTCGTCGGGCTTCATCTTTTCGGCCACTAGGTTGGTAATGGAGACTGAGGGACCGACCCTATCCCTATATTTCTGCAAGAACCTTCTCTGGACTATTTCAAAATTCTCGGCCTCGCGGGGCTCCAAGGAATAGAACCACTCAAGCGCGGGACCATCCAATGATCTCCGAAAGAGGTATGCCAGGGACCTCTGATCGTTTTGCCAATAGGAGGATTCATACATGAAATCCTTGAGGTGAATGAAGGGGTTGCCGGTACCATTGTATCTGCGGTACGTGGGCATTTCGGAGGGAGGAAGATGAATGACGGGAAGGATTGGCAAAGCAACATCCGGGGTGGCTTTCACGTCCACCATTCTTCTCAGATTTTGAAACTGCTCGTCCATGCGATTGAACCTATTAAGGAGCGATTGGGCGAGCTCCTCTGGAGGTGAAGGTGGCACTTGCCACTGGGGGAGAAACTGTCTCCCGGAGACTTGAGGGGGGAACCCCGAATGAGAGGGAGCTGTCGGACCGCCGACAGTTGGCCCCGGCTAAAGCGGTATGTGGGGAACAACGGGAGTTTAAGATTGTGACGGGAACTGGAATGAGGGTGGTTGTTGGCTCGCTTGTCCTTGAAGCGAGGGAGACTGGATGGCTTGCGCCAATGAAGGAGATGGAATGGCCTGCACGGACTCTTGGAGAGGTGCGATGGCCGGAGTTGATTCCTGGGGCATGGGGGAAACAGATTTCCCCTTCAGAATGGCCTGGAAGGCCCGGAGCTGTTCAGAGGTAAGCTCCGTGTTGGCGAGGATGCCCAGTAAGGAAGAGATATCATGTGGTGGGGACGTGTCCCCGGCAATAACCTGCACCTCATGCGAGGGCTCATGAGAAGGACCCGAGTCCATAGCATAGACTCGCGGGTCGGCTGACAAACCACGACTAGGGTGGTTCTCCTCAAAAGACTCGTGAGCCATGCTCACAGTTTTCCCTAAACGCAAAAACATACACTAGCAAGTAGGTAGCAGAGATTATCAAACAAGTGAATGCCTTTACGCCCTTTTTTTTGTGTTTTGATTTTGATGATTTTTTTTGTGCTTTTAGCGAGATCCGAAGTTCACACAAAATAGGGACCCTAGTTTATTTTTGTTTCACCACCGTGTCAGCTAGGGTCTCTCGTCTCACCACGAATGGAATGACTAACTCCGGGGAACTTCAATGGTACAACTAGCCCAGTGAACGAAGAGGAGATTCTTCGATGTCGGGGACTTACGGAGGTCCCAGTGGAGGAGATTCTAGTCCGTTGAGAGGAATTCTCAAACGGAGAGTCCTTCCTTCACCGGGAAAGGGTGATCCTTAGAAAAAAATGAAAAAGGATATAAAAGAGGGATGGATGTATGCAATGGAATGTTGACGAACATATAGAGTAAGAAAACAACAGAAATAACAAACATATAATAAACACCCAACCAATCAAATTGATAGTGCTGTTGTGAGCACAACGGGGGCGCGCGAGGGCACCAAGGTGGAGAGGCACGGACGGTGCCGAACTTGCAAGGGTAGCCAAAAGGAAGCAGTAGAGGTCCCACCGTGATCGCCAATCTGTGAGCGACGTCACGCGGTTCGAAGAGCGAAGAGGACACGGAGCTCGCGGGCTCCTCTTTGTTTGCTACAACACAGAAATAAGAGAAGAGAGAAGGGGCCACCACGGGAGATTGCTCCGGCGGGGCGAGCGGGACACATGTAATATAGCAAGATATGGGGGTTAAACGGCCATAGCGGGAAGTGACTCGCCGCGGCCTCGGGGGGACGGGAATGGTGCAGAAATTAAATAGCAAGAATTGAAACGGCCATTGGGGAAGTGACTCGCCGCGGCCTCGAGAATATGAGCAGATAAGAATATAACAGAATATAAGGAGAATATAAAGAGCGGGAATTTAAACGGCCATTGGGGAAGTGACTCGCCGCGGCCTCGAGAATATGAATAGATAAGAATATAACAGAATATAAAAAGAATATAAGAGCGAGAATTTAAACGGCCATTGGGGAAGTGACTCGCCGCGACCTCGAGAATATGAATAGATAAGAATATAACATATAAGAACGGGAATTTAAACGGCCATTGGGGAAGTGACTCGCCGCGGCCTCGAGAATATGAGCAGAATATAACAGAATATAAGAATGGGAATTTAAACGGCCATTGGGGAAGTGACTCGCCGCGGCCTCGAGAATAAAATGTGATCGCCAGGGGCCAAAAGACCCCAAAATAAAGAAAGTGATCGTGCCTACCTCAAGAGCGGGAGATGGCGGGTTGCTTCTTCCTCCCCCTTCGGCCGGCCGATGGAGAGGGCTTTCTTTGGGTACCCTTGCAAAACAACGACAAACAAGTAACGAGTGGATTAGAAAGATGAAGGTGTAGTATTCAAATCCTTGCGATAAAAATAACGAAATGATGGCAAGACACACAACTGGTTGGTGTTATCTTTTAAACCCCTCTCAGACTCGAGTAGGAGGAAAATGAGATGATGGATGCAAGAAGTATATAAGAAGAGGCGCCCTTATGAAGGGGGATAGAGGATGCGAAATGACGAATGCAAAAGAACTACGAAGAAAAGGAAAGGATTGGCTTATTGGATGTGCCGATGGTGAAATTCGGCGGAGCTCCGGTAGCGTAGAGACGACGTGGAAGCGCGGTGGATGAAGATGACCTTCCTCTCGCGAGCGTGGGCACCCGAGAAGTCGGAAGAACCTCCACCTACAAAAGACCCCACAGGTTAGAAATGACTCCGGTAGCCTCTGGGCTCCGGCAGCCTATCGGATCTCTTCGAAGCTCCCCCAAAACTGAGGGGGTGGGCCTCTATTTATAGGGCTCCGGAGGGTGGAGGCGTCCAGGACCCTGGACACCTCCATCAGGGTAAAAAGATATTTTATTCTATTTTTATTCATTTTTTTCGAATATTTTCATGGAGGCGTCTAGGGTCCCGGACGCCTCAATAAGGTCCACCGAACTCCACCGAAAGTCGCACGCAGTTTAACACAACGCGTGGTTTTGGAGCGGCGACCCGTGATTTGGAAATGGGCGCGTCCAGACGGCTGGACGTCTCCACAATTTGGATTCTTTCACACACGACAACCGTGAGTGAGTTGATGGAGGCGTCCAGGGGCCTGGATGCCTCCAAGAAAATATATTATTATTATTTGTTTTTTATCTTTTATGCCAACTGGCATTTTATATTTTTTATATTTATTTTTATGGAGGCGTCCAGGGGCCTGGACGCCTCCATTAATATATTATTTTTTATTTGGTTTTGGGCTTTGAAAAAAAATTAAAAGAATGGGGGCATCCAGGGGCCTGGACGCCCCCATAAAGACCCACCCGGGTCCTCAGTTCAGGCGTTGGCGGCCGCCCGGCAGACACCCTTCCTGGTTTCGGAACCTCTGATGCGTCCGACTGGTGTTGATGCCGTGACGAGACGATTCCGGATGCTAAGAAGGGCGGAAGAAGACTCATGAAAAGGAAGCACTCGAGCGATTCAAAATGCGTAAGCCGTCGCGGGGCGTCGTATAGTAATATGAGACTTTCTCAGGAGACGTCAGGAATGGCGTGTCTACAGTGATTTGCATAGGAATTTCTGAAGCATGAACCCTCCCAAGTTCGCTGGATCTACGGATCCGGATGAAGCCGAACACTGGATTAAGGAGATCGAGAGGATATTTTGAGTTATGCAATGCGCTGACGAGGAGAAGGTCCTACTCGCTACCTTTCAACTAGAAAGGGATGCTCGTGCCTGGTGGGAATCGGTCGAAGCTACTTTACCGCACAACCAAATTCTATGGGAAGAGTTCATGGAACACTTCAATAGTAAATATTTTTTCGACCGAGTGCAAGAAAGGAAGGTCGCCGAATTTGCCGCTTTGAAGCAAAGGGGTTTATTGGTAGCCGAATATGAAGCTCAATTCCCAAGATTATCTCGGTACGCTCCACATCTCGTGGGTACCGACAAAATGAAGGCAAAGAGGTTCTTAAATGGCTTAAGGCCTTAATATATTACTCAACTCATCCCGATGGATATCTAAATTTATTCTGATGCGGTACGGAGAGCACAACTCCTAGAAGATGCAACGGAGTTATCGGATCGCATCCGAGGAAGGGAAGCCAAGAGAGAGCAAGTTACGGGGTCCGAAAGTTTCAAACCTTCCTTCGAGAAGAAAAGGCCCAATGACGGGCGTAACATCAACAAGGATGGGCGAAATTTCAACAAGGGTGGACGTAACTTTCAAGGGGACAAGAAGCCAAGAACCTTTGACAAGTGAATTGTTCCTTTCTCTACGTCATCAAAGGAATTATGCAAATTCTTCGAGAAACCCGAACACAAAGCCGAGGAATATTGGAGAAAGCTCGGCGCATGTCTTCGATGTGGGAGTCAGGAGCATAGGATCCCGAATTGTCTTCTTCTCAACGAGCAAGCTCCACCAGAGAAGCTTCCACCTATTGTCAAAAAGTAAGGAAGACTTCAAGCTCTTATGGATGCGGAACCTACCGAGGAAGGAGGCATCGTGGAAGGTACTCTTTCGGTGTACTCAAGGCATGCCTCTGTCTTATTTGACACCGGAGCTACGCATTCATTCATATCTAGAAGATTTGCTGGTCTTTTACCTATGAAGCCTGTTCCATTAGATTCTACACTCACTATTACTACCCCTATTGGAACGGGAACGGAGATTAAACATTTCTATCCTGTTAGTGAAGTTCTAATTAGCGGTTATAACTTACCCGCTGATTTGGTATGCATGGGGATGGACGGATATGATGTTATATTGAGTGCCGATTGGCTATCTACACAAGGTGCTAGTGTCAACTGCAAGTTGGGTACGGTAACTTTTATGGGTTACCCCAACCTCTTATTTTATGGTATCAGGCATTCTAGACACATATCTCTCATTTCGGCCCTCAAAGCCGAGAAATTATTAAGGAATGGTTGTGTCGATTTCTTAGTTTCTATCACTATGACCGAGCACACGGAACCCGTTCTAAAGGACATTCCTATCGTTCGGGATTATTCTGATATATTTCCGGACGAGTTGCCTGGTATTCCTCCAGAGAGAGAAGTTGTATTTTCTATTGATTTAATTTCGGGAGCTGCACCAGTTTCTAAAGCTCCATATTGGATGTCTGCCGTTGAAATGAAGGAGTTAACGGAACAATTATTGAAGTTATTGGAAAAGGGGTTTATCCGACCAAATACTTCACCTTGGGGAGCCCCGGTCCTCTTTGTTAAAAAGAAGGATGGTTTGATTAGACTATGTGTTGATTATTGGCAATTGAATCAACTCACCATCAAGAATAAATATCCATTGCCGAGGATTGATGAATTATTCGACCAGATTTTTGGAGCTCGATATTTCTCAAAGATCGATCTTCGATCTGGTTATCATCAATTAAAGATCAAGGAAGGGGATATTCACAAGACTACTTTTCGGAGTAGGTATGGGCATTACGAGTTCACCGTTATGCCTTTCGGCCTAACAAACGCGCCTGCCGCATTTATGCAATTAATGAATAGCATATTCAGGCCATACCTCGATCAATTTATGGTTGTCTTCATTGACAACATTTTGATCTACTCCAAGTCAAAGGAAGAACATGAAGAACATCTCAAGAAGGCCCTTCAATTATTAAGATATCACAAGCTTTATGCCAAATTAATCAAGTGTGATTTCTGGTTGGAGGAAGTTTCTTTTCTCGGTCACATAATTTCTCAGAACGGTATCACTGTCGATCCTTCCAAGGTCGAGGCCGTAAAGAATTGGGAAAGACCTACAAGTGTGATGAAAATCTGAAGCTTCTTGGGATTGGCTGGATATTATCGAAGATTTATCAAGGACTTCTCCAAGATTGCGGTATCTTTGACAAGATTGACAAGAATGTAGAATCATTTTATATGGTCCGAGAAATGCGAGAAGAGCTTTCAAACTTTAAAGGATTGTTTGACGACTGCCCCTATTCTCACATTACCTACGGAAGGAGGAGGATTCAAAGTGTATGCTGATGCATCCGGAATTGGCCTAGGTTGCGTATTAATGCAACATGGTAAGGTTATAGCCTATTCTTCAAGGCAATTAAAGAAACATGAGGAAAATTATCCCGTGCATGACCTAGAGCTGGCAGCTGTGGTCTTTGCTTTGAAGATCTGGCGACATTATCTCTATGGCAAAGTCTTTATTGTGTATTCCGATCACAGGAGTCTCAAATATTTATTCTCTCAAAAGGAGCTCAATATGAGACAAAGACGGTGGTTGGAATACTTAAAGGATTTTGATTTCTCTATACAATACCACCCTGGGAAAGGCAATGTCGTAGCTGATGCTCTTAATTAGCCAGAAGCCAATGGCCTTATTATCAAGTTTGATGGTTAAAGAATGACATCTACTTGAAGAAATGGCAAATTTAAACCTCAATGTGGAGGAGAAGAAAGACGGAGTGTTTATTGCAAATATTCGACTCCAACCCGAGTTACACTCGGAAATCAAGGAACAACAATATGATGATCCGATGATCATTGAAATTAAAGAGAAACTAGATCAACGACCGGATTTCCTTCTGGCTGATGATGGAAGGTTATTATTCAAAGGAAGAACTTGCATACTCAATTGTTCTACCATCAAGGGTAAAATCTTGGAGGAAGCACATCGGTCAACGTATACTATTCACCCCGGTGCTACAAAAATGTACCAAGACCTCAACAGAACTTTCTGGTGGCCTGACATGAAAAGAGAGGTAGCCGAGTTCGTAAGTCGATGCTTGGTATGTCAACAAGTTAAAGCCAAGCACCTCAAACCGGCTGGTAAACTTAAGCCTCTCGAAATACCGGAATGGTAATGGGATAGTATCTGTATGGACTTCATAGTTGGATTGCCGAAGACTCGAAGTGGTTTTGATGCTATATGGGTAATTGTGGACCGGTTGACCAAGTCCGCTCACATTTTACCTATCAAGACTAAATGGACAGTGGATGTTCTAGCCGCCTTATATATCAAAGAGATCGTAAGGCTGCATGGTATTCTAAGTTCTATTATTTCGGATCGAGATCTGAGATTCACCTCTCACTTCTGGAAAGGTTTGCAATCATCTATGGGTACTAGGCTAAGATTTAGCACTGCTTTTCACCCTCAGAGTGATGGACAAACCGAGAGGACGAATCAGATTATTGAAAATATGTTGAGAGCATGCATGATAGACTTCGGCGGAAGTTGGCATGAACATTTACCATTGACTGAGTTCGCTTATAACAATAGCTATCAGTCAAGTATACAAATGGCACCATTCGAAGCTCTTTATGGCTGAAGCTGTAGATCGCCTCTATACTGGAGTGAGGTTGGAGAGAAGGGATTGCTTGGTCCCGATATTATCTAAGATACAATTGACAAAATCCAGTTGATTCAAGAAAGATTGAAGGTAGCTCAATCACGGAAAAAGAGTTATACCGACAATCGGAGGAGAGACCTCGAGTTCCAAGTGGGGGAGCACGTCTTCTTAAAGATCTCACCCACTCGTGGAATTAAAAGATTCAGCATCAAAGGAAAGTTGAGTCCAAGATTTATCGACCCTTTCGAGATTCTGGAGAGAATCGACGAGGTGGCGTACAAGCTGGCTTTGCCTCCTCAACTGGCCGGTGTACATGATGTCTTCCATGTATCAATGCTGAGGAAGTATATGTATGATCCTTCGCATGTGATACAGTTTGAAGATTTGAAGCTACAAAAGGACTTATCATATGAAGAAAGACCGATCAAGATACTGGATCGAAAATTACACCAACTGAGGAATCGGGCTATTCCGATGGTAAAAGTTCAATGGAGCAAGCGTGGATTCGAGGAAGCCACCTGGGAATTGGAAGAGTCCATCAAGAAGAAGTATCTGGACTTAATCTCAGGTTAGAAATTTGACTTCTCTTTTCAAATTTTCAAATTTTAGTTATATAATGTGAATTTGGAGGACCAAATTCTTTTAAGTGGGGGAGGATGTAGAAACCTGATAAATTAAAATGACAAATAATTTTTTTTCAATGAATTATATAATTAAAATCTTCATGAAATAATTAAATTATATTTTTACTATATGAAATAAACTAGATAGATGTATTTACTAAAGGTAAATAGAAATTAAATACTCTAACCCTTACCTCGGATAAAAGTCCATATAATGGATTAGGATTACAATTGGCCCATTGGATAATCCATAATGGGCTGAATTAATGATTAAAGGATTCAATAAAGGTTAAATTAACCTTAAATTCGTAACATGTGTTTAATATGGCATTTAAGGGATTAAAATAACTTTATTTCTAGAAGATTGACTCAAGAATCAACCTTTACCTACCAGACACCTTAGACCAGCCGTTTTTACATTAGTTTCACAAAAAATTAAGGCTAGATTAAGAAAATAAGTTAGAATTTTCTTCTAATTCGGAGTCAATGGGTATGGTAAAATTAGGTAAGGAATCTTGACAAATTTGGATAATTTTTGGCTATAAACAGGACCCTATTCGACCCTCAAATCATCCTTGGTGGCCTAGGCTATGCTGCTGCGGAGATTGGAGGGGATTTGAATCGAAGATTCGGAGATCAAAGGGTTTTCTTATTATTAGGGCTATTTTCCTACCTTTTCCTTAGATCTGCTCAAAGGTAGGTGTCTCTCAAGCTAAACTTCAATTAAAGTATGCTATCTTGTGTATTTTTCAGTGCTCTTTCCATTGATACCTGTTTACCTAAATTTCATTAAGAAATGAGCAAGTTATCGTCATTTTATTGGAGGCGTATTCCTATTTTTTGTCAGAACCAGAACGTACTACACCTCAAGAGCACGTTCTGAACGCGCTGCCCCGACATAGCGCGTTCATACAGAGTATTTTCTCACCCTCAGGGGTCAAACACATAAATTTAAAATATGTATATATTTCCCAGAACGCGCTACTCGAGGGTAGCGCGATCTTCAGATCGTGCTAGCAGAAGCTAGCGCGTTCATAAAATTTTTACCCGGAATACCGGGGGTCAAACCTCTACTCGGCTCGGCTTGGCTCGGCTCGGCTCGGCACAAATAAATAAATAAATAAATAGTTTCGTATCCACACACAACTCGAGCCCACATCTTATGCCTCTAAAGTTCTGACCCAAGGGTGAGCTCTCCAACATATAAAGCCAAGGAAGTTTATTCTAACTTCCAATGTGGGACTAAAGTTTAGTCACTATACAATAGGAATTATAACATTTGTAATCTATATTAATTGTAAGCATTCAGTCACCAAAAATAAGAAAAAGTAATATTAACATGTTTTAATTTTTACAACATGTTAAAAGTTTTTTTTGTAGAATAAAAAGTATTTTTAGCATGTAAAAATCTATTTTTACCATAGTATTAGTAAACTAATACATGAAAAATATTTACGGCATGTTAAAAATTACTTCTAGCATGATAAAATTATTTTATCCATACTGAGATATGAAAAATATTTTTCAGCATGTTAAATCCATTTAAAACTATTTTTTTTGCATGCTAAACCTAATTTCCTATTAAATAATTAGTAAATTGATGCATGAAAATTACTTTCAGCATATTAAAACTACTTCCAGCATGATAAAACTATTTCCAGCATGGTATAATTATTTTAGCATGTTAGAACTATTCTCATCATATTAAAGCTATTTAAAAACTATTTTTCAGCATGATAAATCTATTTTCCCATCAGATAATTAGTAAATAAATGTAAAAAAATTATTTCAGCATGATAAAAAAATTTATTTTGTTATCAGAGACTTTCTAAAATCAGCATGATAAACTTCTTTTTATCATCTCGCTAGTAAGTTCATGTATGAGAATTATTTTAGCATGTTAAGTATTAATTTTAGCATGTTAAATATTAATTTTCAACATGATAAAATTACACTCAAAATGATAAAATTATTTCTAGCATGTTAAAATTACTTCAACATGTTAGAATTATTTTCAGCATGATGAAACTATTTTTAGCATAATAAATCTATTTTCTTAAGCATGAAAAATCTATATTTATCATAATATCAGTAACTAAATATATGAAAATTACCTACAGCATGTAAAAATCTGTTTTATCATGTTATCGATAAATTGGTGTATAAAAATTACTTTTTATCATGTTAAATTATTTTTTGCATGATAAATCTATTATTCTATCTTATTATCATTTATCCTATCTTATTATCATTAAAAATATCAATAATATGTGAAATCACAATTTTAATTCAAAAGTATATACATCTTATCTAAAACTTAATATTTCTGAATTTTAACAGAATTAAGCATGAATTCTCAAATGATTTCCTGAACATGGTGCTCACCTACACCATGTTCATAATAGAAATCCGATTGGCTATAAAATCCGCGTTTTGGCTAAACTAAAATACTTACATGATATAAAAACTTCCTGAAAACATGCCTAAATACTTGTTAAATCAATTGAACACAAGATTAAATGATGGAATTAAAATAATTCTATTAGTTCTATTTACTTAAATTTTCTTCCTAGTTACCGTTCGTTCTTGAATTCCACGACTTAATGTCATTAAACATGATACCTTAAAATTATTATTCACTTCTCTTACAACTTCTGAGATTTTTACCATATCTGTACTTTTTACAAATGAGCTTATTCTTGAAATTCATTGGCCATAGTGTTAAGTGGATGTCTAAACGTACTTGGGATCTTATGATCCACCGACCCAATGCTTGGCATTAATGGGGCCCGGTCTGGTCCTGGGAGGAGCGCCCGAATGTACTTGTGCCCATGGGAGTTGATTGATCACAATGTGACATTGCACCAAAGTGCATGACATGTTAGATTTTTACGGCATTCCATTATTCGTACTTGTTACTTGTTTACATGATTACTTGAAAATTTTATGAATTACCTGACTTGCGTGAAATGGCCAATTACATGAAATTCTTTACTTGTTCAAAGTTATTACTTGAAAATTTCTCTTGATATCTTGTTATCTCAATTACTTGAAAATTCCACTCATGTTATACACTTTTCGATGCAACTCGGAAAGATTACTTAAATTGTTAAACACTTAAAGATTGCCTAGTTTTTAGAGATATAAAATCCTACTGAGATTTTTGCTCACCCTACGTTTTGGTTAAATTGTTGCAGGAAATGACATTGAACAAGGGAATGGACAAGAGTGAAAGTGTGATTTTCTTTCCCTAGGATTTATGTAGATCATTAGTGTTTTACAAGAATCATGTACTTTGAGTTTGGAAGTTTGTAATTTGCCTTTATGGCTTATGAATTAGCAATGTAAACCTCTATTTTGATGGAATAAAAGTATCACTTTCTCATCAATCTTTGTCTTAGAATTAAATTTGTACATGCTCTCATCGACACGCTTGATTACAACTCACTCACGCCCTCAATATTCCGTATCGGGGCGTGACAGGGTATACTACCCATTCTTAGTTCAACAGTTCTATAAGAACTTGTTTTTTTGATGAGAACAAGAAAGTTCTTCAGGCTAAGTAAAGGGGGTCTTCATTAAGCTTACAACAAAGCTTCTTCACAAATCCTTGCACATACCCTGGGATGGGGAAATAGAATCTAAAGTTCAGATTGACTTGTCTGTAGCTTACACCATCCTAATAGGAAAACCTCGAAACCCTCAGATGCAACCCAACTTCTTGTCAAATCCTTTGACACCAATCGGTTTCCCCTATTGCAATGTCTACTGCATCACATTTTCACTACCATGATTACCCCACAAGGGGGTGGTAGAAGTAGACTTACTGAGACACAAAGGTTCCTATTTTACTGCTTGTTCAACAACTACCACGTTTGTCTTCCAGAGATCATGATCCAGATCATGGACAGTTGCACTTACAACCGGCGTAGCCTGCCTTATGCCGCACAACTAACTGCTATTTTTCAAAAGGTTGGCATCTCTCTTCATAATGAAAAGTCATATCTATCCCCAGGAGTAATGTCTACAGCATGAGGTTCATAAAAAAATTACATGCACTTCAAAAAGGAAGGTGACAAACTTGTAAGGAATCTGCCTAGACATTTACCTGACCCTCCAGTACAGCCAACTCCACAGGAACAGCCTACCCAGGAACAACCTGCACAGGACAAGCTAGCTTCAGATGCACAGTTAGATCAGCATGATGAAATGTTCTATGCAGACATACACTTTGAGCAGGCCCATCAGCAGCAGCAGTCTGAAGACCACATGGACCAGCCTGGCATGATGATAGCTTTTGGCATTCAACCTCCACTATCTCCAGACAATGAACCTCGAGTGTTCAGTGCAAGGGATGCCCCTCCTGAATTTCATACAGAGGCCTCCACCTCACGAGGTCCTGCTTTTGGTGCCACTGGTAGTCTCATGGACATTCACCCTGCACTTATCTAATTTCTCACTACTCAGTTTGGGAGCATGAAGTCCTCCTTTCGACAACTCAACTTGCAAGTGGATAGAATAGAAGCCAAACAACTCCACAATGAGCAAGTTCAAACCAGTAGATGGGAAAAATTTATGCATGACAAACACAGGTCAGATGCAAGGTTGTACAACTTCATGAACTCAATCGTCAATGTGTGCAAAAGAGCTGGGACAATAATGAAGAGGCTCAGGAAAATTCACCCTGAAACCTAGGAGAAAACTACAGACATGGTGAGGCATGCATATGACATACGAGAAGAGCAAGGTAATATCAACATTAAGTGTGCCAAACTGATGGACTCCTCCAATCAGCTAGCTGAACAAGTGGCTGGCGCAACTACATCCATCAGAGCACATGTGACCGCATAGACTAATAGATCCATTGATGCCACCTCCAATCTGGAGAGAACAGTTAATGCTACTACTTCTCGACTATTGGATGCCTCCTAACGGCTGAAAGGGAAGATCTACTCTGACTCCAACAAGCTATTGGATGCCTCCTTCAAGCTTGCATAACCTGTCCACACAGACACAGCTCGAGCAGTCAACAGCACCACCAAAGCTGAGGCCAAGATGGACGTCGTGTACAACAAACTGGATATGGTTGGTACTGAAATCTTGTAGCTCATTCGTCTGCATAAAGCTCAACTCCAACCAGCCCTGCAGGACGCAGGTGATGAATGGTGCCCTCCTCCTCAAACAGAAGCCATCTCTTCTCGTTTTCCACCACAAGGCTCCCAGCAGAGGGCTGAAACAGATCACATCTGTGAAATGATTCATGGCTGGCTCAAAGACATCAAGGAAAATATCAAGTCTTTACACTAGTTTGTTAGACAAAGGGATGAGCAGCTAACTCAGAGGGTTGACTCTCTAGCAACAACAATCTCTCACATGCAACATGACTTTCAAGAGGCACAGATCCTTCATTTTGCCAGTTCTAGCTCCATGCCTCCACCACAGCAGCCTCCTCCTTCACCCCCTCCTTGCTGATGACAAAGGGGGAGAAGTATTGAAGATCTTCTGAGAAGACAAGCATCATCTAGCATCTAGCATGTAGTTAGATTTTTCATCTACATTTTAGTTTTTGTATTTAGTCAGTACAATGTAAATGCTTGAATACATGTCTTGCTTGATCTGTATGAAACCTCGGTTGATCAATGAAACAAGCTTTTTGTTGAAAAATGCTAAAGTTTAGTCGTTGTGTTGAATGAATGAATTTCACTTGTTTGATGGTTCCTCAACCAAATTGTGTAATGCTATATGAATGCTTGGTTATAATGATTCATGGTTGTCATCATCAAAAAGGGGGAGAATGTTGTGTCCCCTGGTTTTGATGATAACAAATCATAAATCATTAGTAGATAATTGAGGAATATCTAACATGTTTTAGGGTAATGAATAGACTAAACAAGTGGAGGAGAATTTCTCTAAGTGATGTCTCGGCACCGTCTGATGATGTCTCGACACATCTAGAAGAGATCATGCTGAAATACGAATGGTTGAGCTTCAGCAGAAAAGAATGTGTCGACACATCTAACCAATGTCTCGACACCTCTAGAAGAAATCAAGCTGAAGCCGTTGTCTATCTAGCCTATGAATTAATCGATGTCTCGACACACTGAGTGAAAAGTGTCGACACACCTCAAAGCCTCGCTTCTCTATGGCGGATGTGTCTCGACACCTTCGTGTGATGACTCGGATCCTGGCGCATAAAGACTCGACACCTTCATGTGGCAACTCTGCACATGACGCACATGTCTCGACACCGTTTGAACGATGTCTCAACACATTAGCTATGGGTCTTCAAGATATTCAATGGATGTCCCGACACACTGTGTGTAAAGTGTCGACACATTAGTGTTCAACCAGAACGATTTTGAAATCGGAAGAAACTATCTTCAAGATATACAATGGGATGTCTCGACACACTGTGTGGAAAGTGTCGACACATTCGAGTTCGACCAGAACGGGTCTGAATCCGATAGAAGCCGTTTTCAAGATCTGGAACTTGTCCTGGAGGATCCGTTCTGTCTGGTAAAAGCCATCAAAGATGATACTCTTTCAAGGGATTGTGATCTGATAGAGAAATCCCATGAAAGGACTGTACTTTTGCTGATATGGTCTCCCACCTACCCACATATCTACAGACTTAATAGAAATAGAGTCAACTTGGCAAATAGAAGCAAATCAAATTATGTGGACGTGACATTCTGGGTTTTGCTTGAAAAGTGGACAACGCTGGTGTCGCTGAAGACACCCAATATATCAGGAGCATGAGCTCCACTTCGACAAGCAAGTCAAGCAAGCAGAGAAAAGAACAGCTACAAGCTTTCTGACGAAGTTATCTTCTTCTTGGTGATGCTACCGACGTGAGTGCAACAAAAAGAAGATGATCCTCTTCCTCACGATGAGGTGACTCCTTGCAAGCAGGAAGGTCTTGTGAAGCTCCGTGCAGAACCCTTGAAAGCTGAAAGCTAGATCATCATCCTCTTACAAGGGTTGTAGTGAAGAACCAGGAAGAACAAGAGGAGAGCCAAGGAGCCCTCAAACTCTTTCCTAGATAGGAGACTTCTTTTTCATAGTGCCTCATTACAATACTCTATCTGGCTATTTCATTTTCAGTTTGCCTTTTCTTCAAAACACACTTCATATCATTCATTCCCTACCTGTGAGTAGGAAGATAGACGGTGTGGTAATCGGTCTATGTGTTTTGGGTTGTTATCCCTCGAGCTGTTTGGCAGCGGAGTGTTTTAGGTTGTGATCCCTCAAGCTTTGTGGCAGTGGAGTTGTGAGAGTGTATCTCTCTGATTGAAGTTGTGAATCAGCGGATGTGCTTTTGCACTAGTGAAGCCTCACCGTGTTATGTGAGAGGTGGACGTAGGTCTCTAGATTGAGACCAAACCACCTTAAAGATTGTGTCTTATGGTTTGGTTTCCTTTTTGTTCTAGCGGTAGAAGCTTGGTAGGACCATCCATGAATATCATTTGTGTGTCCAGATTCTTAGCTATTAACTAAATATCTATCTTATCATCATTTGTGTTAGATCCTTTTTTTATTTCAGCAAAGAAGGGCAAAAAGGGGCTGATCTATTCACCCCTCCCCTGTAGATCTGCCTATCACCACTCAACACAAGAGTCCGGCCAAGACGGGGTGTCTCGAGCCGAGAAGGAAAGGGGTTTAAGACCCCAGTTCACGAGGCTAGGGACAGTTTTCGAGCTCGGCGAGAGCGGAGTGCCTCAAGCCGAGAAATGGGCTTTATGAACTCAGCCCAGTGGGATAGAGGGTAATTTTAGGGCTCGGTGAGGGCGGAGTGCCTCGAGCCAAGGAAAAGGCTTTGGTGACCCAGCCCGATGGGACAATAGGTAATTTTCATGCTCAGCGAGGGCGGAGCACCTTAGGCCAAGGAAAAAAGGCTTTGTGGACCCAGCCCGACGGGATTGATGGGAAAGGGGTCAGAACTGGCAACATTGGGAGAGCCCCATGAGATAAATGTGGCATCTCTTGGTGTATCTGCATCATTGTTGGCCCAACGCCAGAAGACAATGAGAATACCTCGGCCGGGGGCATAGGTCCCAAATCAATGGTAGAGGTTCAGTCCTGGTGGGACAAGTGGGGAGTATCCCCGCAGGATGAGGCGTATGGGGAAGCCCTGTTGACCCCATAACTTCCTTTCTTCTTTTCCCTTGCATTCATTCTTATATTTTTTATTGTTTTTTCTTTTTGTTTTTGGAATGGACAACTCTGATGGCGCTGCCAGTATAGTATAGAGTCGTTGCCCTTCATTTAACAGAAGAAGGCGGGTGCATAGGAGAGCACTCACCTCGTCAGAGAGGGGATGAGTGGTTCGCTCCACCATACCGATCCCACAATGGTAGTTTCTTATTCGGCACGACCAAGTCATGAGGGCGGTGATATTTCCCTCAGCTGATGCAGCCATTGAGGCCTCCTTCATTTTTTCTTTCGTTCTTTGTTTTTTTTGAAAGACCCAACCTTTGAGAAATGGCATCTCAGATGTAGTAGGTGGAATTTCATTTGCCCTCTTTTTTTCTCATCATTATTTTTTATTTTTTCTTTTTTTTTGGTGCATGCCCCCAAAACATGCCGTTTCCTTTCCTTCTTCTTTTTCTTCTTCCTTTTTTTTTGTATCTACATTCAAGCTGCGGGGTGATGCTAAGTGCTGGCTTCAGCCAAATCCATGAGGGGCAGCTGGGGCAGTGATGCTGCGTGGGGCTGCTCTTTTGAAGACGGGCATTTGATGAGGGCGCAGTGGATCCACCTTGTATTCTCCCATCTGTAATTCACCTTTCTTGATCAGGCGTTCAATAATGTCCTTGAACACATAGCAATCCTCAATGGGATGCCCCACCGTTTGGTGATAAGGACAGAAGCTTAGATCATCTTTTCTTGCAGCATCACCTGATTTCTTTGGCTGTGGGAGCACCACTTTGCCGCATTCACAGGCCCACTCAAAAAGAGTCCGAGTCTTATCCTTCGGAAAGGAGTATGGTTTCATCATTCTGCCCCTTAATGGGGACCCTTGTTTTGCCGGATCGACGGAAGAAGGGCTGGTTGCCTCTTTCATTTTCTTCTTCTGTTGCTCGAAGGCTTCAAAATTTGAAGTGCAAATTCCTTCTTTCACCGGGTATTTGCTGGTTGGTTTATTCTTTTGGCTTGAGGTTGTAGAAGCCGGGCAGAGTTTCGCCAGAACTACTTCGACATCAGCCACGATGTCACTTAACTGTTCAAAGGTCGTGACTTCCATGTCAATGACCCATCGTAGAATTTATGTTCACAAATTTTCTTTACAGATTTGAATTGATTCCATGTAGCTAGGTGGATGTCGACACTTTTCACAGAGATTCTTCCACCTTCTTATGTAGTCCATGGCAGACTCATTCTTCTTTTATTCGGTTGTTTGCAATTCGGTCTCAGTGACTTCTTCTTCGACCATCTTCATATTTATTGTTTGTTCTGCCCTTGGCTTGTCCATTGTCACCAGACTTGTTGGACTTTGATGTAGGGCAGTTGGCTGCATATGCAGCTCTTTTGGCACTATCGTTGGAGATGCTTCGATTGCCCCTTGACATGCCTGGGGGACCAGATATTGGAGTGGCTGAGGGAGGATGCCCCCTGTATATTCAGGCGTTAGTCGGAGCATGGCTGGCCATGTTGGGGCTTTAGGTGAGCTAGCACTAGCTTGTACCACTTCAAGTAAATGTCCTGTCGATCGAGGCAGGTATGGACTTACATTCATTTCATTTAGCTGCCTCTACAGCATTTCAATCTCTTGATATTTTTTGTGTAGTAGCGCCACCAAGGCGGAGTCTTGTAAGAAGGGGCCAGGAGTGCTACTGCCTTCCGCCTCTGGTTTGTATAAGATGTGTGGCATCCTACCATCATTGTCGACTGTAAGTAGCTCCTTCAAGATGAACTCCTTGTGTTTTATGCCTCCGGTGATAGGGTGCAAGGCCCGGATTCAGAGGGGGGGGTGAATGAATCCCTCTTTAAAACTTTGCCCAATTAAAGCTTATAACAAACTGAGATACGGAATTAAAGCTAACAGGTGCCTTGATTGACTTGGATGCTCTCTTCGAATGACGAGAGGAAGATCATATAGCCTGACCTTTTGATCAACTCTATATACACTGAAGAGATGACTCAGCTCATCTGATCAGATTGGCTCTCTCTCTCGAGACTAGATTCAACTGCTCGGTGTACAAACCAAATACCCACTAGATGGGAAATATAGATCGAGCTTAAGCATACATCTAGCGGATCAGACAAGGCAATCAAACCACGATGGATAGAAGCTTTTTAGGTGGTTCGGTCCTCCAGACCTACGTCCACCCCACACTCAAACCAGAGTGTGGATTCCTGCTGATACACAGCTTAACCCACTGGGCCTCACAGCTTGCCTGTAAGACCCCGAATTATTTAATTGAGCCCAATATATTTATTAAGCTTTTAGTAATTAAGAATTGAGTTTTTATTGAATTAATAATTGAATTTCAGATTTATTAATATTTAATTCGTTAAAAATAGAATAAGTGAAAATCCGACTACCTTATAAAAATCCATAAAAATAGTAAACAGGTTAAGCTCGATGTAGATAACAACTTTGTCTTCTGTCATTAAGCCATTAAAAATCCGTGGTTAGATCTAATTGGAGATTTAGCCCAAAAATGCACACTTTTTAACCCTTACCTAACCTTAGTTAAAACACGAAATTGAGGCTTAATACTCAACCAAATTAGCTCAAACCGGAGGCAAATGAATGGTCTTGATCTGAGGATCAAAAGCCCTCTACCTATTTCTCGAAACCCTAACCCTAGAAGGCGCAGCAGGCCGAGTTTGATTGAGTCAAACTTTTCAGTGCCGTTTCCAACACGTCACTTGCCCCGTCGAATTCTCCCAGCTCAGAACTCTTCAGAAGATGTGTGAGCTATAGATAGAAAGCTCTTCGAGCCTAGTTTCTTTTGGTGGCTGTGGTGTCGGCAGAAGAGTCAGATCTGGGGAGATATCCGGCGATTACTGAAGGTGTGTCGGCAGGCCGTCGTCTACCTTCTTCCTTCCTTGTTTCTTCAATTGAGGTAGGAATTCTCAACCAAAATTTGATCATGAATAGATTATTTTATTCCTGTCGATGAGATCTATCCAGTGGGAGTGAAAGCTCCAATTTTTATTAGGTATCTAGAGAGATATCGAGGCATTTGTGAAGGGTTAGCAAGTTCGTTCTTCATTTCTAGCATCTTATGTCAACCTTCGATTCAGGTAGGTTTAACAGGACAAACTCTAATTAACTTATATGATGTAATCAGCATCTTTTTATCTTTCATTAGGAGTAGAAAGTCCTAAAATTCATGAAGCATGTTTAGAGAATTTCTGCTCGTAGTAACAGCATGTTTAGACCTAGTTTTTGATGTGTTCATCCGAGTTGATTTCTGATTTCGAAGTATTAATCCTGATCCACATGAACCATATCATATATGGTTGGATTCAGCATTAAGTTAGCTTTCTTTTGATATAAGAAGCCCTAAATTCCATTGCTTATAGTGAGAGAAATCTACAATTTAGTAGAGGCATGTCAAGAACTAGGGTTTCTTGTGTTCATCATAGAATAAGTTGTGTTTTAATTGATTTTTGTTGAAATTCGTATTTTAAATCTGTTGTATTATGACCCTAGTATGTATATTAAGAACCCTAGACCATGTGGTTAGGATCCCAACCCATTTAGACCCAAAATGGGTGAGTTCATGCGTTTTCCGGAAGCCCCGGCCGGTTCTGGGCTTGCAGGGGTCGACCCCAGGGGTCGACCCATCACCTGGCAGCCCAGGCCAGCCCGAGGGTCGACCCCAGGGGTCGACCCATTCAGCCCAGCGCGAGGGTCGACCCAAAGGGTCGACCCATGCTGCTGGATTTTATGGGGGTCGACCCCAGGGGTCGACCCATCCAGCACCCAGCAAAGGGTCAACCCATACGGAAAAATTGTAGGGGTCGACCCCTGGGGTCGACCCATTCTGCAGGAATTGTGAGGGGTGACCCCAGGGGTCGACCCATCTCACTGGCAGACCCCATTTTTACAGGGGTCGACCCCAGGGGTCGACCCATACACCAGTAACCCAATTTTTGTCATTTTTTCGACCCGAGGATCGATCCGGATCATTGGGGGATCGACCCTTTCACTTAGACCTATTGAAAGTATATTCTTGAAGAATCAGTAACCTATTCATGAAACCTTATGATTTAATTTATCTTGGTACCGACATGCAAACGTAGTGTAAAAACATGCCATTTATCATCTTCATTGCAATGTTTGCAACGGTTAAATAGAAACCCACATAATTAGTGGTTAATTATGTAACTAAATTTCTATTAATTGCTTGTTATTCGTTCATACGCGTCTTACGCAATCTTGTTCACTAGCTCATCACTTTGAATCATTCTTCTTGGCATCTTAACTTAATGTATAACTTAATCCTTGTTAATTTGGCTTGGAATTAGGATTAATATGATCATTAACTTGCTGTTTAGTTGCTGTACTACAGTAGAACAGCGTGTTTAACTTTCCGACTTTTAACAAGTCGTTAGCCGGTTAGCGTGCTAGTATTGGTTTTACCAGATTGCACCGTTCATACCTTAGAGCGGCCCACTGTCAGCCGTTCTTTCTTGACCTCACGGGCTGAGCTTTAGTCCAATTCCTGTATGTACGGCCATGTGTTAACCGTATATACCCTTGAGCGGCTCTCTTATGACCGCACATCTCTTGGGGATGAGTTTGACCGTGTTTTGTACTCTTGAATCCAAGGACAAGATTAGTCCTTTAAATCTGAACTTATGACAGTAATTCCTCTGATTATATTGGCCATTAAAAATTGACTGAATGTCTGGACAGGTGGGACTTTGGACCCATTAAAATCAGTGCCATCGCGTCATAGAGGCCCGGTCTGGTCCTGGGGAGAGCGCCCGGAAAATTATTGAGCCCATGGGATGTTAATGACATGGTGGGGCATTGCACCGAATACTTGACTTGCTTGTTGCGTCTATGACAAAAATCTCTTGTTACTTGTTACTTGATCGTGTTTGAATGGATGTTAAATTACTTGCTTGATTGGCCAATTCTTTACTACTGTCTCTTGTTATATCTCCTGTTGTAAATTCTTGTACTTGTTATCTTGTTAATTCTTGATATCACATATTTCTTGACCTTGTAAGATCTTGTTATTACTGTTGTTTCTTTATATCGTTATCGTCTTTATTTCTTTTTAGCATGACATATCAAAATGTAATTAACTTGTTAATCATGTAAACATGCCTGTTATTTCCTACTGAGCGTCAGCTCATAGTTGTGTTTCCCCCCTTTCAAGGCTTTTCAGGTGACGCGCTTACCGATGGGGAAGGGCAGGAGTGATGTCTTGAGTGTATCAGTTCTAGTGTGTTAGCAGTGTTATCTTACTCTTAGTGGTGCTTTGGAGAGTATTTAAGTTTCGGTTATGTTTTTGAGGTTTAGTGGTTGTTGTCCTAGTTGTAATAAGTTGATTTAAGTTGATTTGAGATTATTGTATCAGTTGTGGTTTGTTTAATGTTCAGTTAGTTATTCCCTTTTCATAGCACTTGTGTATATTTAGATTAATTCTCTCTCTTGCCAGCTTGTTTCTGACTGTACATCCTGATATTCTGCGTCGAGGCGTGACAGTTTAGTTGGTATCAGAAACCTTGGTTCCACATTCCTAGGTTTTCCTAAGTTCTAGGTTTTCTAAGTTCTTGTATTGTATCCCAATAACCCGGTATATCAAAAGGTGTTGTCCGAACGTTAGGCTACACCTATCGGGAAGGTCGCATACTTGCGCGAGTGGTCTTCGGACCGATTATCTCCGCCAGGTACCGAGTTTTGGTCGTGTCTAGGTGCATTAGATCCCTAACCTTGTAAAAGTCTAGAACCCGACCTGGTGAGATTGGGTAGAAACTTGGGTTAAGTTCGTTCCTTAATCGTGTTATTATCTATCTTATTGAACCTAAGTAATCTATTTCTCGTGTAGATGGCAGCTGATCGTACAAAATAGAGGAACCTGCAGCGCATGGTTCAAGGCCTTACTCAGGCCCTTCAACAGGTAGCTCAGGCAGGAGCAGCACAGCATGGCATCGGTGATCTATACCGGAACTTCCGAGGGATGAATCCGCCAAGGTTTGCGGGTTCGACCGACCCCGACCAAGCCGAGCACTGGCTAGATGAGATAGGGAGGATTTTTGAAGTTATGCAATGCACCAACCAGGAGCGTGTCCTATTGTCCACATTTCAACTGGAACATGATGCACGTACTTGGTGGGATTCTATCAAGGTGACTCTCGGTGACCGGCAGGTTACGTGGGAAGAGTTCGAGGAATTCTTTAACAGCAAGTATTTTTCTGACCGAGTGCAAGAGAAGAAAGCGGCAGAGTTCGCGGCCTTGAAACAGCGAGGTTTGTCCGTGGCAGAGTATGAGACTCAATTTGCACGGCTTTCTCGTTATGCTACTCATCTCATTTCTACCGAGAAAATGAAGGCGAAGCGCTTTCTTAATGGATTGAAGCTTCATTATATTAATCAATTGGCACCAATGGAGATTTCCACTTATTCTGAGATGGTGAGAAAAGCTCATGTTCTGGAGGATACTTTAGAAATGACGGAGAGAATCCGTGGAAATGGCACCAGGAAGGAACAACCTACGGGTTCCGGGAGTGTCAAACCCGGGTATACCAAGAAGAGGCCTGTTAGTGGACCTGGTTCGTGGAGCGGGTCCGGATCATGGAAAGGCAAGATGCCGAAGCGTGAAGACAAGAAGCCTGGCCCTATCGTTCCATACATGGGCGTTTGCAAGTTTTGTAATAATCCTGGCCACAGGGTGGAGGATTGCTGGCGCAAGCTAGGTGCATGCCTACGATGTGGAAGCAAGGAGCACCGTATCTCTGATTGCCCTCGTATGTCTGAGTAAGCTACCCCAGCAAAACCGCAAGTCTTCAAGAAACCACAAGGCAAACTCCAAGCTCTACATGCTGATGAAGCAGGAACAGTCGAGGATGGTAGACTCGTCGAAGGTACTCTCATTATACTCGATAAGCGAGCATTTGTTCTTTTTGATACTGGTGCCACGCATTAATTTATTTCTCGGAGATTTGCTAAGTCATTAGCTGTAGAACCTATTTTGATGAATTCTCCGTTAGAGATATCAACCCCTATTGGCACTAGATTAGCAATCCAGCATTTCTATCCTTCTAGTAAGGTTATGATTGGTGAACAGAACTTTCCAGCTAATTTGATTTGCATGGACATGAAGGATTATGATATAATCCTAGGAGCAGATTGGTTGGCTAGATATGAGGTTAACGTTCACTGCAGTTCTAGCTCCGTGTCTTTTACTAGACACCCTGGACTTTCTTTTGTGGGAGTTAAGCACCATAACTCCATACCGCTTATCTCGGCTCTTCGAGCTGATAAGCTGATGAGGCGAGGATGTGAGGCTTTTCTAGCCTTCGTCTGTACAACTCCTGAGCAGCAGATGGAGATTAAGGACATTTCTGTTGTCCGAGATTTTTCTGATGTCTTTCCAGAAGAACTACCAGGACTTCCGCCTCAGCGGGAAGTTATCTTTTCTATTGATCTTATTCCTAGCACATCTCCTATTTCTAAGGCTCCTTATCGTATGTCTCCTGCGGAACTGAGGGAATTGAAGCAGCAGCTGATGGAATTGCTTGAGAAGGGCTTTATTCGTCCTAGCACTTCTCCGTGGGGAGCCCCTGTGTTATTTGTCAGGAAGAAAGATGGTTCGATGAGGTTGTGCATTGATTATCGACAATTGAACCAGCAGACTGTCAAGAATAAATATCCATTGCCGAGGATTGACGAGTTATTTAACCAGATAGCGGGAGCTCAGTATTTCTCTAAGATCGATCTTCGATCTGGATATCACCAGTTGTGGATTAAGGAAGAGGATATCTATAAAACGGCTTTTCATAGCAGGTATGGTCATTTTGAATTTGTCGTTATGCCTTTTGGTCTAACGAATGCACCGGCAGCTTTCATGCAGTTGATGAACAATGTATTTCGGCCCTATCTTAATCAATGGGTCGTGGTCTTTATTGATGACATCTTGATCTATTCCAAGAGTGAAGTGGAGCATGCTGAACATCTGAGGATGGCATTGCAGTTATTGAGAGATCATCAACTTTATGCCAAGTTCAGTAAGTGTGAATTCTGGCTGCAAGAGGTGTCCTTTCTCGGACATATTATCACTAAGGATGGTATTTCTGTGGATCCTTCGAAGGTCGAGGCAGTGAAGAATTGGGAGCAGCCTACCAGTGTGACAGAAGTTAGAAGTTTCTTAGGCCTGGCAGGCTATTACCGAAGATTTATCCAGGATTTCTCTAAGATTGCGGTACCGATGACAAGGTTAACCCGCAAGGAGAACACGTTTGATTGGTCAGACGATTGCCAACGAAGCTTTCAGACTCTGAAGGAGTGTTTGACTACTGCACCTGTATTGGCTTTACCTTCTGGTGAAGGAGATTTTGTTGTTTATACTGATGCTTCAGGTATCGGCGTAGGCTGTGTACTCATGCAGCATGGGAAGGTGATTGCCTATTCTTCTAGGCAGTTGAGGAAGCACGAGGAGAATTATCCTGTTCATGATTTGGAACTTGCAGCAGTCGTCTTTGCTTTGAAGATTTGGAGGCATTACCTGTATGGAGAGACCTTCACAGTGTTTTCAGATCATAAGAGTTTGAAGTATTTATTCTCTCAGAAGGAACTCAATATGCGGAAGCGCAGATGGTTGGAGTATTTGAAAGACTTTGACTTCTCGATTGAGTATCATCCTGGCAAGGGTAATGTTGTGGCAGATGCATTAAGCCGGAAGCCGATAGCTAGATTGTCAAGTCTTATGTTACACGAATGGAGGTTATTGGAACAATTGTCCAGCCTGGATCTAAATATTGACAATGATCGGGTTATAATTGCTCAGATCCAACTTAAGCCCGAATTGTTGATGGAAATCAAGTCCTTGCAAGATAATGATCCCGAGCTGGTAGAGATCAAGGGAAGCTTGAGCAGTAGACCTGACTTCATGTTGGCTGACGATGGAAGATTATTATTCAAGGGCAGAACTTGTGTACCTGACGAAGCCGCAATAAAGAACAAGATTCTTGAGGAAGCTCATAGATCCAGATATACTATTCATCCTGGTGGCACTAAGATGTACAGAGATTTGAGAAGATCCTTTTGGTGGCCGAATATGAAAAGAGAAGTTGCAGATTTTGTGAGTAGATGCTTAGTATGTCAACAAGTTAAGGCTGAACATTTCAGACCGGCAGGGAAATTAAAACCACTCGACATACCCCAATGGAAGTGGGAAAGCATTGGCATGGATTTCATTATGGGTCTACCTAGGAATCGTGGTGGATTTGATGCGATATGGGTGATTGTTGGCCGATTGACAAAGTCAGCTCATTTCTTACCAATTAAGTCCAAGTGGACGATTGATGTATTGGCTGCTTTGTATTTGAAGGAAGTGGTGAGACTCCATGGCATTCCAGTCAGTATTGTGTCTGATAGAGACCCAGATTTACTTCATATTTCTGAAAGGGACTGCAAGAGTCTCTTGGTACTCATCTGAATTTCAGTACTGCTTTTCATCCGCAGACCGATGGACAGACTGAAAGAACCAACCAGATAGTGGAAGATATGCTTAGAGCATGCATGATTGATTTTGGAGGCAGTTGGAGTGATCACTTGGCATTGATTGAATTCGCTTACAACAACAGTTACCAATCCAACATACAGATGGCTCCTTTTGAAGCATTGTATGGTAGGAGTTGTCGTTCTCCGTTATGTTGGGATGAGGTAGGTGAGAAACATTGGCTTGGACCGGATCTTGTCTCAGAATCATCACAGAACATACGTATTATCCGAGACCGGATACAAGTAGCCCAGTCAAGACAGAAGAGTTATGCCGATAACAGAAGAAGAGCATTGGAATTTCAGGTTGGCGAGCATGTGTTCTTAAAGGTCTCTCCGACGAGAGGGATCCGAAGATTTGGCATTCATGGCAAGCTGAGTCCGAGATACATTGGTCCATTCGAGATTCTAGATAGAGTGGAAGAGGTGGCATACAGACTGACTTTACAGCCGTAATTGTCGGGCGTACACAATGTCTTCCATGTGTCTATGCTACGGAAATATGTGTACGACCCCACTCATATCATTCAGCAGGTGGATTTTGAACTGAAGGAAGATTTGACTTATGAGGAAAGACCTGTCAAGATTCTGGACCGGAAGCAACAGCAACTCCGGAATCGTTCGATACCGATGGTCAAGATTCAGTGGAGTCGGCGTGGGACCGAAGAAGCTACATGGGAGTCTGAAGAGACTATGCGGAAGCGGTATCCCGATTTATTCTAGGTGAGCGATCTTTTTCCCGACTCTCAGTTTTAGTGCAGTGAATTTGGGGGACCAAATTCCTTTAAGTAGGGGAGGGTGTAAGACCCCGAATTATTTAATTGAGACCAATATATTTATTAAGCTTTTATTAATTAAGAATTGAATTTTTATTGAATTAATAATTGAATTTTAGATTTATTAATATTTAATTCGTTAGAAATAGAATAAGTGAAAATCCGACTACCTTATAAAAATCCATAAAAATAGTAAACAGGATAAGGTCGATGTAGATAACAACTTTGTCTTCTGTCATTAAGCCATTAAAAATCCGTGGTTAGATCTAATTGGAGATTTAGCCCAAAAATGCACACTTTTTAACCCTTACCTAACCTTAGTTTAAAACACGAAATTGAGGCTTAATACTCGACCAAATTAGCTCAAACCAGAGGCAAATGAACGGTCTTGATCTGAGGATCAAAAGCCCTCTACCTATTTCTCGAAACCCTAACCCTAGAAGGCGCAGCAGGCCGAGTTTGATTGAGTCAAACTTTTCGGTGCCGTTTCTAACACGTCACTTGCCCCGTCGAATTCTCCCAGCTCAGAACTCTCCAAAATATGTGTGAGCTATAGATAGAAAGCTCTTCGAGTCTAGTTTCTTTTGGTGGCTGTGGTGTCGGCAGAAGAGTCAGATCTGGGAGATATCTGGCGATTACTGAAGGTGTGTCGGCAGGTCGTCGTCTACCTTCTTCCTTCCTTGTTTCTTCAATTGAGGTAGGAATTCTCAACCAAAATTCGATCATGAATACATCATTTTATTCCTCTCGATGAGATCTATTCAGTGGGAGTGAAAGCCCCAATTTTTATCAGGTATCTAGAGAGATATCGAGGCTTTTGTGAAGGGTTAGCAAGTTCATTCTTCATTTCTAGCATCATATTTCAACCATCGATTCAGGTAGGTTTAACAGGCCAAACTCTAATTAACTTATATGATGTAATCAGCATCTTTTTAGCTTTCATTAGGAGTAGAAAGCCCTAAAATTCATGAAGCATGTTTAGAGAATTTCTGCTCGTAGTAACAGCATGTTTAGACCTAGTTTTTGATGTGTTCATCCGAGTTGATTTCTGATTTCGAAGTATTAATCCTGATCTACATGAACCATATCATATATGGTTGGATTCAGCATTAAGTTAGCTTTCTTTTGATATAAGAAGCCCTAAATTCCATTGCTTATAGTGAGAGAAATCTACAATTTAGTAGAGGCATGTCAAGAACTAGGGTTTCTTGTGTTCATCATAGAATAAGTTGTGTTTTAAATGATTTTTGTTGAAATTCGTATTTTAAATCTGTTGTATTATGACCCTAGTATGTATATTAAGAACCCTAGACCATGTGGTTAGGATCCCAACCCATTTAGACCCAAAATGGGTGAGTTCATGCGTTTTCCGGAAGCCCCGGCCGGTTCTGGGCTTGCAGGGGTCGACCCCAGGGGTCGACCCATCACCTGGCAGCCCAGGCCAGCCCGAGGGTCGACCCCAGGGGTCGACCCATTCGGCCCAGCGTGAGGGTCGACCCAAAGGGTCGACCCATGCTGCTGGATTTTGTGGGGGTCGACCCCAGGGGACGACCCATCCGACCCCTGGGGTCGACCCATTCTGCAGGAATTGGGTCGACCCATTCTGCAGGAATTGTGAGGGGCAACCCCAGGGGTCGACCCATCTCACTGGCAGACCCCATTTTTACAGAGGACGACCCCAGGGGTCGACCCATACACCAGTAACCCAGTTTTTGCATTTTTTTGACCCGAGGATCGATCCGGATCATTGGGGGATCGACCCTTTCACTTAGACCTATTGAAAGTATATTCTTGAAGAATCAGTAACCTATTCATGAAACCTTATGATTTAATTTATCTTGGTACCGACATGCAAATGTAGTGTAAAAATATGCCATTTATCATCTTCATTGCAATGTTTACAACGGTTAAATAGAAACCCACATATTTAGTGGTTAATTATGTAACTAAATTTCTGTTAATTACTTGTTATTCGTTCATACGCGTCTTACGCGATCTTGTTCACTAGCTCATCACTTTGAATCATTCTTCTTGGCATCTTAACTTAATGTATAACTTAATCCTTGTTAATTTGGCTTGGAATTAGGATTAATATGATCATTAGCTTGCTATTTAGTTGATGTACTACAGTAGAACAACGTGTTTAACTTTCTGACTTTTAACAAGTCGTTAGCCGGTTAGCGTGCTAGTATTGGTTTTACCAGATTGCACCGTTCATACCTTAGAGCGGCCCACTGTCATCCGTTCTTTCTTGACCTCGCGGGCTGAGCTTCAGTCCAATTCCTATATGTACGGCCATGTGTTAACCGTATATACCCTTGAGCGGCTCTCTTATGACCGCACATCTCTTGGAGATGAGTTTGACCGTGTTTTGTACTCTTGAATCAAAGGACAAGATTAGTCCTTTAAATCTGAACTTATGACAGTAATTCCTCTGATTATATTGGCCATTAAAAATTGACTGAATGTCTGGACGGGTTGGACTTTGGACCCATTAAAATCAATGCCATCGTGTCATAGGGGCCCGGTCTGGTCCTGGGGAGAGCGCCCGAAAAATTATTGAGCCCATGGGATGTTAATGACATGGTGGGGTATTGCACCGAATACTTGACTTGCTTGTTGCGTCTATGACAAAAATCTCTTGTTACTTGTTACTTGATCGTGTTTGAATGGATGTTAAATTACTTGCTTGATTGGCCAATTCTTTACTACTGTCTCTTGTTATATCTCCTGTTGTAAATTCTTGTACTTGTTATCTTGTTAATTCTTGATATCACATATTTCTTGACCTTGTAAGATCTTGTTATTACTGTTGTTTCTTTATATCGTTATCGTCTTTATTTCTTTTTAGCATGACATATCAAAATGTAATTAACTTGTTAATCATGTAAACTTGCCTGTTATTTCCTACTGAGCGTCAGCTCATAGTTGTGTTTCCCCCCTTTCCAGGCTTTTCAGGTGACGCGCTTACCGATGGGGAAGGGCAGGAGTGATGTCTTGAGTGTATCAGTTCTAGTGTGTTAGCAGTGTTATCTTACTCTTAGTGGTGCTTTGGAGAGTATTTAAGTTTCGGTTATGTTTTTGAGGTTTAGTGGTTGTTATCCCAATTGTAATAAATTGATTTGACATTATTGTATCAGTTGTGGTTTGTTTAATGATCAGTTAGTTATTCCCTTTTCATAGCACTTGTGTATATTTAGATTAATTCTCTCTCTTGCCAGCTTGTTTCTGACTGTACGTCCCGATATTCCGCGTCGGGGCGTGACATTGCCTACAACTGCTGATTCACAACTTCAACCGCTGGGCATTACCGCTTGAGCCAACCGCTGACGAACAGCTTGACTGCTGGGCAATACAGCTTAGCCGACCAGTGGAACCAATCCTCTGCAACCGCTGAGCGACACAGCTTGTTCTGCTGACTTACAGCTTGAAACAAAGGTTTAAAAGAAAAATATAGAAAATCACAGCACCGAAAAAATGGAAGGAATTACAAATCAGATATAGCTCTCGCAGGAGCTGACTGGCCTGGATTTGATCCAAGGTCCAGTGGAATAGGTCTTCAGGCAGCTTCAATCTTCTCTTCACGAACTCTCTCACTCTTTCTTTCTTTTTCTCTTTCTCAAACTCTTACTGCTACTATCTCTCCAACTCTTCTCACAAGCTCTCTGGCTCTCAAAATCTTCTGCTATCTTTTTCTTCATCTTCAGCTCTGCTCTTGTTATGCTCTTCTTCTCTCCTCAGATCTCTACTCAGATTTCTTCAATTCCGTGTAGTTATCTTTTCTGTTCGCAGAAGAAGGGTCTTATATATCTTCAGTCAGGGACCCACAGGCTCACGCATTGGGCGTGTGGAGGGAACACTCCCGCCCAAATGCTTCCAGAAGACTCTCACCCACGTGTCCAAATCTGGGCACTATAGCTTCCACGTGGCAGTCATCTGTCAGGGACGATCCACCTTGGATCACGTGCCCTTCTTAACAGTCACGAGCAGTTGACATGTCAGTGTGTCAAGACATATAATCGTCAGACAAGTGTGAAGATTGTATAGACTTGCTGAGTCATCAAGGCAATCGTGCATAGACTCAATATACATATGCACGGACTCAATTTGGTCTCATAGAAATCTTGTGCACGGAAATGATCAACATACGAGCAGACATGCACATGCCATGTTGAGACACAAGACAAGAATATAATGACTTATACGCGCGCATCAATGAGAAAAACATAGACTTGTATGCATGCAGCAGTGAGAGAAGCACCGAGTTCAGTTATGCATACGCAAAGTATGCACCGACTTAGATTCATGTGCAGACAAACACTTCAATGACTTGGTCGCGACCAGCCACAGAGAATGCACCGACTTAATGAGATGGTAAACAGATAATGCATCGAATATGAGAATGCAAGATGACCAATGCACCTACTTAATGTGCATAGAGCTCAACATGCACGGACTTACTAACATGCAACATCAATGATTGCACCGACTCAGTGTGCCTTAGCACAGAATGCATCGACTTCAATCAATGGTTGCAACATAAGTTGCACCGACTTAATGTGTTCAACAACAGGGAATGCAGAGATCTAGTATTTTCTTAGCCTTAAGCATGCATAGACTTCTATACCAGACATTATGAACTCAACATAGATGAATGCAACGACCTATTCCTAGCTGACATGAAACAGTGCACAAACCACGGAGACATACGAGCATATATGCACAAGCTAGCAAAGTGCATAGGGGAGATGTGCACCGACCGTGTGGTGACATATGACAATGATGCACTGACTTAAGTGCTCGCAGTGACTAAAGATGCACAGACCTGGTTGGCTCAAGGTAAACTTGCACCAGCTGTAAGAGTGCATGAAATGCCACTTGAACCGAGTTCGGTCTCGCACACGCCAAGTGTGCACCGACTTTAACGTGCATGCTATAGTCAAGTGCACAGACTTCGACTGCGTGCGCTACAGTGCATTGCACCGAATTAAACAGTAAAATGTACCATCCTTGAAATACACATTAACAAGGTATGCACCGACTCTTTTACCTATGTTTTATGCTTTTACAAAAAGCATGCACCGACTCTGTATGCTGGACAAGAGAATGTGCACCGACTTGTTATATTGAAAATATGCACCGACTTGAGTGCGAAGACAAGCATTGCAACGACTTAGTCGCGTGAAGCAACGAAGGTTGCACCGACTTGATGTATGCATGCACAGACCTTATTCAGTTGAAATGCAACATATGCACGGACTCAATACAGAATAAACTAAGTGTTGCACCATATGCAAGTCAGGACATGTATCGACTCACAATATGCATCATGCAAACATGCATTGACTTAATATGGTCTAAACACAGACATGTATGTTTATACACAGAGTTAAACAATGAATGCACTGACCTTCACTGACCAATCCAAGATCAAATGTGCACGGTTCCTCAATGCATGAATAAACAAATGCAGCATCAACACAACAGAGGATATTATGCACAGATGACTCATAGTGTTTGACATCATCAAAACCACAGGGGTACAACATCCGGATGGAGGAGGAATGTGGTATTGAGCCCCCTTATTATGTGACGGGCATTGTTTTGACATTTTCCCAGACCCAGTAGATGATTGGGAGGCGGAAGTTTCAATCTGAGTTATTCTTTTCGGCATAAAGCATATTTCTTCATTTTCCTCATCAGCAGTTTGCGCCCCGCCAGACGAGGTTGACAATGTGTTGCAGGAGAGAGCCATATATCTCATTTCAGCTTTTGCATTCTTCTTTTCCTTCCCCTTTATGGTTGGCATCTGCCCCCACAGTGGGTTGCTTGGTGCATTCAGCATCTTTGCCTTTTCTTTGGTTCTTTTTATTAGCCGGTGGGGCTCATTGTATCTTTGAGGGGCAGGCTTCTTGAGCTGCATAGGCTGGCCCTCAGGCTGCTCATGCTCGTCTGGCCCGTTTATTACGGTTTGAAGCCGTTGCACGACTGAGTTGATTTCTTCATGCATCTCAAGAGCCGGGCGAGGTGCCAACCTTGCTCTTTTTCGTGTTGGCATTGCTCGCTGATTCCTTTATTTTTCTTTAGGAGCTGGAGCACATTCTTCATTGGTGCGTCGGTTGTAGGCATCTTGTACTTCTTCGGGTAGCTGTTGACATATAGATATCATGTTGATTGATGCCCTTAGAGTAGGCAATTCATGTGGGCATGGAGGATTGACTTTGTGCTCCCCTATATGTAGTTCCCCTCTTTTTATTAGGCCATGGGCGATGTCCTTGAATATTTGGCAATCCTTAATGGGGTGCCCGAGGATTCTATGGTAAGGGCAGAAGCAAGGGTCATCTCTTCTCCTGACGTCATCAGGCCTCTTTGGCTTTGGAAGAGTGATTTTGTTATATTTGACAGCCCACTCGAACAGTGCTCGAGTCCTATCCTTGAGAAAAACATTGAGCTTCTTTTCTTTATTCTATCGGAGAGGCCTTTCTTGACATTCAGCAAGCTCATTTGGGGGAGGATTGTGCACCCACTTGTGCCTTTTTGCCTTGAGGCTAACAGCATGGACCGCTTTCAACATCAGCCGCTTATTAACCTTCCTGGCTTGGCGACTTGAGTCGGCAGGAAGTGAGGGATATCTCTCGAAGAAGTCTTCCACTTTCGTGGCAACATCAATTAATCGGTCAAAAGACCGAATTTCTATTCCAATTACCTTATCTAAGATCTCTTTCTTCAGATTTTGTTTACACATCTGTATTGCATCTTCTCGATGTGGAGGATGCCGGCATCTCATGCTAAGATCCCTCCATCTCTTGATATATTCTGCAGCAGGCTCATCATCTTTTAGTTTGGTTGCCAATAGTTCGGCCACGGTCACCTCCGCCTCGGTGACGTGAAATCTTTCAGTGAATTTTCGCTGCATATCTGACCAGTCTTTAACAAATCCGGCCGGCAGGCTAGAATACCATTCAAAGGCAAGTCCTGTCAGAGAAGACCCGAAGAACATTAGCAGGTACGACTCATCCATTGCCAAGTCGCCCATGGTTGTTATATAGTGTGCAATATGTTCTTTCGGGGAGCCCAACCCATTGAATTTGTTAAATTTAGGTAGTTTGTTGACGTCGGGTGGCAATCTTTTGGCAACATGATAGGCTGGGTATGGCACTTCATATATGTCAAAGGGGGCATGATCTTCACTTCCCCTCTTTGCCAGCCTTGCTTCGATTAATTGCTCCATCATCAGCTCATTCACCATAACTGGCTCTGCTGGTTGAGAGCAGAGGTGGGTGGGCTACATCAATTGTGAGGCCGGAGCCGCAACATGAGGTGGTAGAGGCTCTGATAGGGGAGCCTGCTGCAGCATTTGAGGAGGCATTAGCCGTGCCGGCTGAAGCCACTGGGAACAATGCTGGGGAGTAGCCCAGTTCTGATCAACGGTTTGTAAAACAGCCGGTGAAGGAGCACCCGCGGGTTTGGAACCTTCCCGTGATGGCTTGGCTCATGCCCCGGGTTGCTCAGGTGCCATAGCATGCTCAGTCTTTTCATTTAATTATTTCTTCAGTAGTTCCATCTCCTGCTAGTACTTTTACAGCATCATCAGGACGGCGGGGTCCATAGCTGTTTCATTACTGGTGCCTTTGAGTGTATGACTGGAGGCACACTTGAATAGAGGAGGCGAGACTGCTCCTTCTTGTTCAGACGCCACTGTTCTGGCAGTGACAATAGCGATGTCTTCATCGGCATCCTATTTGCCCTCGGCGGCTTGCAGTAATTCAGTGGTAATTTTGCCATGTCTTGTCATTGGGCTTTTTCTTCCAATTATCTAAGATGGCTCCTCTTGTTCATTCGGCATGGTACTATGCCCACTCATCACCCCTGTCATATTGCAGGTGAGGATTTGCATTCTTCTATTATACTTTCTGACTCCCCTTCGGGTCTGACGGGAGAAAGTTAGTTCTTTATGTAGGGAAATTTTTTTCATCTTTTCATTTTGTGGAGACCTTTCAAGGCTTTTAGCTTCGGCTCGCCTCCCCTATTCATCGGTGACATCTTGCTTTTTTCTTCCTTTTCGACATGGACAGCATGAAGCAACCTTCGTCGGCCCATGATGGGACTTTCAAAGCTGTGGAAATATTCCCGGATCATCTGAATCATATCTCCTTGGCTGCACTTTGTAGAGGTGGCAGAAGGCAGTGTCTGGATTAGGGCCGATGGCATGCTTGAAAGCCGTGCTAGTTTGGCCACTTGATTGAGACCCCTTAAATATTTGGAAGTGTCGGCCTGCCACGCATAGGCCCTGACAGTGGATGGAGGAGTTGTAGCTACGGCTTCCTCCACATGCATAATTTTGTTGCCCCCTCTCCTAGGGACATCAGTAGAATTATTGAAGTTCTGCAGGGCAGCTGCAGCATCTCGGGTCCACTTGGGAACCCACATTTGCTTAATTTTCATTAATTTTGGAAGAAGCCTCCCTTGCTTGTTCTCATCAAAATTCACCTTCTAGCTTGCTAGCACTTGGAAGGTGTTATAGGTGGGGACAGCTGGTTTGACCCTGTCCGGTAGAACTTCGGCGTTGCGGCTGTTGAAGTACACTCGGACGCCTCCGATCAACATAGATTTTCCAGATGCTGACAATCGTCCCCGGGGAGCAGCAGCAATTCTTGCTCTGAAGCTCTTCTTGTTGCCCCCAACAGGCTTTTTCTTGTGTGCCCCAGTTGGGCGAGTAATGTGGTGAACATGGCAGCTCACAATTACTAGACTCTTCAGTAGAGTTTTGTTAATTCGGCCCTCACTTTCGCGAGCCACAGCTTCATCATTCTTCAGCTACGCAGGTTCCGAGCCCTCCACATGCAGAAGACTCACAAATGCAACTCCCAGGAAGTTGGGGAAGCCAACAACTGGGGGAAAGTTTCCAAAGATAGTTGGCGCGGCAAGGTAGCCGTATGCAGCATGGCCGGCCACGATCTGGGGGCCGAAGGCAAGTCCAGACAGTCCACTTGTCATCGCTCCAACCTTCAAAGGGGAGAGACAAGACGAACGAGTAAGTAGTATTTGAAGTAGTTGAGCGGAGGCCTCATGGTCTTTCTATTCTGGCGAAAAGATGAAGGGATGCTAGGTCCCACTGGGCATGCCACTTTGGTGGAATGATTTTACTTAATTAAGAATTCGTTAGGCGTGCCAGTCACCGGAGGTGACAAATTAATTATGCGCTTGATCTGACTTGGTCAGTCGATTGTGAGGTTCGTGTAGGGACTCAAAACCCGCCGTACCGTAAAGGCTACGGCGTTAATTACGTCCCTCCGGAAGAGGGACAACCCTTGATTAATCGCCAAAATAGAAGGACCATGGGGCCCGTAGAATACATGAAAGAGGTATTTGCATGCAAGAACACAACATGGTAGTATTTATTAATTAAATCGGCTTCCGGTACAAGGCGGAGACCTTAGATCCGAAGACCATCATCACGCATAGTGAAAGCCTCCGGTCAGGCATAACCCGACTTTTCGCTAATCACTATTCGATATATCGAAGAAGCGACTCATGCAAGCATACAAGGTAATAGTATTTAGTTTTATTGTTTATTATTTATTTGATCGTTTATTCATAATTTTAAAAGAGATTTTGGCAACGTCTCACTGTCTTCGAGAGTTGTCGGGGCCTTCTTATTTTGAGACTGCGCATGACGTTACGGTGCACACGTATAGACCCATGAGGTGGGTCGAACGTGACCGTGTTCGGGCAGACTCGCATACTGTCGGGACAATGTATGCCGGGGTACGGCAACTTTGATATTTGAAACATGGGGGAATCCGGTTAAAATCCGATCGGAACGAATTGAAGACAACGGATTATTGGCCCGGAGCGAAGCTATGCCATGACCATAATGGGATGAATCCCGAGGTCTAGGCACGACTTGTCGGGCACCTTTAATATTCCCCATACTCGGGTCTAGAGGAGGTGAGAGCCCCGAAGCGGGTACAACCGAGTTCATTGTTTGTTATTTATTCTTGTTGTTATTTTAGATGTGTGAATGCACCTCTTCTTTTCATTCTTTGTTCTTATTTCGTTTATGTTATTCCCCATTGCATTGTTTATTTGTTTGTTTGTTTATTTTTATTTTTTATTTTTTACATTGCATGCACATATTTTTATTTTCATTATTGGCCTTTGTTTGATTATTATTTATTTTTCACTCTTCTTATTCAGTTACCATCTTTATTCTCTTGGCTTATTTATTATTATTTATTATATTTTTTGTCCTTTATTCGGCCATTATTTAGTTAGTATGGTTCTATCATCTTTTATTATTATTATTATTTGTTTATTTTATTCTAACCATTTTTTTAGTGTGTTTTTATTTATCTCATTATTGATATGTTTTGTTTTGTTTTGTTTTGTTTTTATCATATATATATACCTATGTATAGGGAGTGGGGGTTGAACGTATTGGCATGGGTGGATTAGTGTTAGAAAAGGTGAAAATGCGTCGGTGCAAGGGGTGTAAAGGAGGTAAAGTCGGTGCAGGGTATGCACCGACGCCAAGGGCGATGCAAGATTGAGAGGAGGGGAGATGGGGTCGGTGCAAGGTTGAAGGTGTAAGGGAGGTCGATGAAAGGCGGTCGATGTAGGGCAAGCTGGAGTCGGTGCAGTGTCAGAGTCAGTGCAGGTTGGATGCGGTGGAAAAGTCGGTGCAAGCCTAGAGAGGGGGTCGGTGCAGGGTCCAGATGGGGTCGGTGCAAGGCTAGCAATGGGGTCGATGCAAGGCTAACGGGTGAGCGTGCAGCGAAGTGGGTGCAGGTGCTAAGGTCGGTGCAATGGTGGCGTCGAGGCTAGTGAAAGGGGAAAGCGCTGGGGTCGGTACAGGTTCGAATGGGGAAGAGGAGGTCGGTGCAATATGCAACGATGCAGTAGAGAGGTCAACGCTGATGAAGAAGAGGGAAGCGAGCTGGGCGCTATGTTCAGTCGGTGACGGGCAAAGTAAAGGGTGATTTGGTGGTGACGCCACCGAGTCACAAGGCCTGTCGTCTAAGCTTGTTTGTAGTTTCACCCCGAATAAAAAGGGGGGATCTGAATGAGACTGTCTATGAGGATTAAGAAGTTCAAAGGCATGCCTGCCCAGGTATTGAGCGACATTCTGATGTCACCATCTTATATATATATATATATATATATATATATATATATATATGTATATGTGTTCTTCTCTTATTCATTTTTTTGCTCTCCATTTTATTCGTTTGTGCGAGGTTCGTACTCGAGCACTAGACATGCGTCAGAGATTCAGGGAAAAATCATCATGAAAACATAATGTCGCCCAAGAAAATTTGGGCAGCATCTCCCCAGCACAGGGAGATGTTCAATTAAACAAGCGGCATGGCACACGGTAGATGGTGCCAAGCCATAAACACTGAGAAGCCCAGATGGACTGCCCCAGTCCCTGAAGTCATCACGAACAGAGTCTCGAGGGCCAGCCTACTAAAGACTCATGATGATCCAGGGGAACAAAGGGTCTCTGATTATGGCCATACAGATGGCAATTTCATTAGCTCACTTAGTGCAAAGGGCTTCCAGGGGAACATGTGACATAGCGACAGACCCCCTGGAACTCGGAGTGAGGATGATTAGACAAAACAATAAATGGAATATAAGCAGAGGCTGTTCCCATCCCCATTAGTAGGGCTGGCGTAGGCAATTAGAAATAATTGAGCGAAACTCAATCGAAGGAACGACTATGAGTACCCCAATTTGCCATCAGGCAGAGTTTGATTCAGGCGATCCTAGTCCTTAGGAAGGGGCTCACGCCTTCTTCTGAGAGAGGGGAAGTTGAGGGTGGACCGAAACTCATGAGAACAAAACATCGAACACCAGCGGGGCCAGATGGTAACCCTGGAGCAATGAACATCACTGCGACAATTGTCGGAGCTCCCGGTGCCCTTACAACTGACTGAGCGAGTGAATGGGCACTCGGTGACTTCCTGCTTATAATCTGTTTTACGAAAACACGAGATCAATCGAAAACACTGTCGATTAGCATTGAAGCCCTGGGGAGGGAATTTGATGTCACCCGTTCAGGGCGTGGTTATAGCCATTGCAGGAGAAAGCTATCGTAAGTTTTCTCCCTTCACCGAGTGATCCTTGGATCTACTAGCATTTTAGCCCTGAGGACCTCCTCACACTCGGGGAGAAGAGAGAATTGAGAGGAATCGAAGAAAAGAACACTCGAGAGAGAACCAAGAGGAATCGAAGAAACGATGCAAAGGAAAGATAATGTACGCACATCGAATCAATAACGAAAGCCTTTATTCTTCCCTGCAATCATAGAGGGGGAGAGAAAATACAGCGATACAAGATTTACGAAGAAAACAAAAATTGTTCCCCCATAGCGGAACCCACCTTCTCCTCGCTCCCTCCGACTCTTCTTTCTTCTCTCTCTATATTTCTGTGTGGCTCTCCTCGTATCTCTTTTTCTTCATCTGAATGCTCTCTTTTTTTTTCTGAGGGCCAAGGGGCCCTTTTATAGGCAGATGCCCAAAGTAGGGTATCGGAACCCGGATGGGATGGGCGTGCCACCGGCTCCATGTCAATGGCCGCCACCGCCTCAGCTATATCAGTGCCACCGACTTGGCCCTAAGGCGCCACCGCCTCAGCTACCAAAGCCACCGCCGACTCAAACGCAATGGCGCCACCGACTTGGCCATTCAAGGGCGTTTTTGTAATTTTGTCATATTACCTCAAAATTAACCCGGTGAGAGCTCTTCGTCCGGAGTAGCTTTGGGGTTGGTGCAGTAGTCCCGGACTACGCTTTGAAGTGTTGATTCGGGGCCTCCGCAGGTTTCTGGGACATGCAGAACCCGTATCGATTTTCCCAGGATTTACACTGATTTGGCCTTCGGCACTATAATTCATGCGACCAACTCAACTTTGCATATCTGTGGGATATCCTTATCGAGTGGGGCTATCCCTGGAAGTACTTTCGTCCTGGCTGGGCATCCTTTCGGTAACTTACGGGGCTTTCCGGCGCGATGTGTACCCGTATCGGGTAACTCGTATTTTCTCCTGATTTGGTGTTCGGCACGTTGATTCGTGCCGCCAACTCCACGTTGTGGACACGTGGGGTGTCTTCATTAGGAGGGCCATCCCTCGAAGCATTTCTTGCCTTATCGGATGACCTTCTGGCCACTTACGGATCATTCTGGCATTCCACGTGTGTTGAGCGGATTTCCCAGGTTTTCTTCTGATTTAGCCTTCGGCTCAGCAATCTGTGCCGCCAACTCCACGCTGTTGACACGTGGAGTATCTTCATTAGGAGGGCCACCCCTCGAAGTATTGCTGCCCTGATCGGACGTCCTTCTAGCCACTTACGGACCACTTCGGCATTCCGCGTGTCTTGATCAGATCACTCGGGTTTTCCGCTGATTCAGCCTTCGTCTTCCCCTTTTGGGGGTGTAGGGGCACTCGGCCAACATTTATGACCTGCGAAAACAAAGGTCAAGAAAAATTATAAATATTTTCAGAAATATTTTCACTATCAACAGATGACCACAACCTTCTAGATCGGATTGTTCGACAGATAGTCGTGAGTTGGTACGGTCGTTGGGCGGTGATCCCTTCGCACAGGTACCATCAGGGGGCGACTGAGTGGCTGATGGGGATTGTGCACCATTACAGAGCGCTTCTGGATAGGGCCGGGATTAGATATGCGGTGACCGCGGCACTGTATGGGTACCCCTTCTACATTGGGTTGCTTCAGGCACTGGCGGAGTGCTTCAACCATCGGTAGAACACCGTGGCGACAGCAGAGGGAGAGACTTCACTAGACTTGTGGTCTCTCTTCCGGATTTTGGGTTTGTCGATCAGCGGCGAAGGGTACGAGTAGGTGGTGCTAGATGACCTCCACCGTAGCCACACTGGCGGATAGGGGCGATACCGGGTTCCTCACAGCTACCGGTACCTGCTGAAGACCTGGAGAGACTTGGCTTTGGCCGAGAGAGAGAGAGAGAGCCGCGTAGACTCCCAGGGTGCCGCTGAAGGTGTGGGTCTGTCACTTCTGTAACGGGCCCTTCTACTTTTAACAGGGGTTTCTGAGAGACCAGACTCCTTGGGAAGAGTTTACGGAGGTGGAGTTACGGTTCAGGACCTACTCCAGATATATATGCGCCGCGAGAGGGGTGGAACCCCCATGGGTTACCAGACGTGACGCACTTGGCGGCCTATCTGGCTTACTGGCTGGCGACATTTGTAGTCCTACATGGAGATGACAGTCGGCTGAGGGTCGAGCTGTTGTGGCCCGCGTGCTTACTAGCAGAGGGGCGGATGTTAGCATTGGCTCCCGCAGCGTTGTCCAACATCTATCAGGGGCTGGGCGCATTGGCAGCACATCTGGCGCCGCGCGAGTCGAGTTTGCTTCTGCCGACCCACTACTTCAGTGTGTGGGCCGGGTTACTGTTTCCTGGACTGGTGATGCAGGCAACGGTGGCGAACCCAACGGCGCCTTTATTGTTCAGCTTTACTGGCTAGCTGGACGGGGATGCCGTTGCACAGTTGGAGGGGGCTAGGAGGGCCCTGGCTTACTTGCCCGGCAGGGGCGAGGATGAGCTTCGTTTTGACATTGCTTCGAGAGATTCTCGTCTGATTCTGGTGCCTTCGAGCGGCGGGGCGGCCTACACCCTTCCATACCAGCGAGAGCCGGATGCCGCGTTGTATACCGAGTGGGTGGGGTGATCAGCACCCGGCTGCCGGTGCTGGCACTACACCGGTCTGCTACGAGCTTTCTGGAGCCCTACTACCCTCACCGATTTGCCCCAAATTTCGGGTATGACCAGGGAATCCCGCCAAACTAGGAGTTTGCTTTGGCGAGCCGATTGTATAAGGGTCGGGATAGCCACCTCTTAGCATCTGCTTGGTGGGACTTCTATTGCCGTAGGGCGTCGGAGCGATTACCGCCGCTGGGGTTAGGCCACCGCAGAAGATTTGACGTCCACTACGTCGGGTGGTGGTTCAAGCACAGCCACCTGTATCGTCAAAAGGCCTCGACGATCCGGAAGGCTGAGGAGAGCCGACGTCTGTGGGAGGACCTGCCTCCTATTTCGCTGGGTGACGAGTTCCTGAGGACTCGTTTCTCCCGGATCCGCCGGGAGGTGGAGCATCTTGCACAGTAGTGGCCCCGAGGCGGCCGAGCTTCTTCGTCAGCGGGGCTAGGCCAGGGTGGGGCCCTCAAGCCCCTAGGCCGATGTATGCGGCACCCGTAGGTGCTGGTGTTAGGGTGTCACGGTCGAGGGTGCCGAGGACTTGGTGGACCCAATTCCAGGCCGACTGCGGCTTTGGGAAGAAGGGTTCCTTGGACAGAGTGCTCCCTGAGGGGAGCTTTGCTAGCACTGCAGTTGATGACTGGAGATGCCACATCGCTCACGCGATCGGGTCAGCTAGACCGATAGAGTTCGTCTCTCATGTCGAGTGTGCCTACACGCTGAGGGACGTCAAGGAGGTTATTGCAAAGGCTGCCCGAGTGCTGGGATTGAAGCCGGAGCAACTGGTTCCTCTGCCGTTGACTCCGTTCGCGGCCTCAGGTGAGACCCTTCTTGAGCATATTGCCTCAGCCTTATATTTTTTTGTGCGTACGACTGAGGTGTTGTGTGCCACTATATTTCTTTGGTAGGTTCCCCGGCAGGGGAGGATCATGTAGCACTTCAGAAATTTAAATAGAGAATGAATGATAATAACTATGAAAAATTAGTCATATGATAATTAAAGAGAATTTTTTTTTGATAAAATACAATAAGATAATTGGTAAAGGTTTAAAAGATTAACCGATTAATTAGCTAGAACCCTTTTAACTCTAATATATATAACTAGTGGGCTTTGGATCTTTAAGAGGATAAAAAAATTAAAAGGGTCTACGTTTAGAATATAACTAGGCCTTAGTAATGGGCTTAAGCTAGGAACGTAAGGCACCAATATTTTTTTGTGTGTACGACTGAGGTGTTGTGTGTCGCTATATTTCTTTGGTAGGTTCCCCGGCAGGGGAGGATCATGTAGCACCCCGGAAATTTAAATAGAGAATGAATGATAATAACTATGTAAAATTAGTCATATGACAATTAAAGAGAATTTTTTTTGATAAAATACAATAAGATAATTGGTAAAGGTTTAAAAGATTAACTGATTAATTAGCTAGAACCCATTTAACTCCAATATATATAACTAGTGGGCTTTGGATCTTTAAGAGGATAAAAAATTTAAAAGGGTCTACGTTTAGAATATAACTAGGCCTTAGTAATGGGATTAAGCTAGAAACGTAAGGCACCAACATCACTAAGGATATATATATATATATATATATATATATATATATATATATATATGCATGGGCCTTAATTATTAAACCCTCTCAAGTTTAAAACCTAAAACACGTTCGATCTCTGCATGAGCTAGGGCTTGAAGTAGATAAGGAAGGCGGCTGTGATTGTGGAAAGGAAATTGCACGGAGGAATTGTGATGACGGTAGGAAATTGCTCGTAGGGAAACCTCGATTCCCATTAGTGATGTGGGACGGAAGACGCGACCGAGCTATGACGTACGACGGACTCGATGTGCGGCCAGCACTAGCACGCTAAAGGCAACCCTGGCGGCTGACCACCTTGGTGTTCTCCGGGTGGAGACGTCTCTCAACAGAAACTCTAACTAGCCCGACGATCGTCCCTTACAAGGGAAACGCGGGATCGCAGCGGTTAAGGAACCACTGTCGCCTAGGGTGGTGCAGTCTGAGCTCGATGCTCGACTGGAGCTAAGGAACAGCTCTCACTCTCACAATCACGGTGACTTGCTATTTGGATACGGCCATATTCTCACAAATGCAGCATATATAACATCATACTAGATAAGCAAATGTAAGGTTAAGGAATGTGCGCGTACCTCCACGACTAGTGCGTGTGGAAGAAACCCCGGTCGGATCCAACAACCCCGATACATGACAATGATTAATCGTACAATTTCAGAAAATGGCCCACTCCTCGTAGGGAGATAACATGCTAGAATCACACAATTCGAGGCTGCTAGAACGTGGGCTAACGGGCAACAGTCGTTGGCGACGCGGGGGCGAGGGGACAGCGCTCGGCTCCTACCCGTTTGGTGCTATCCACGCTGACCAGATTGCGCAGTCGGCTTGCAGGAGGTGGTACGGCTAGATCCGGGGTCGGATCGAGGTGCTATTTGTTTGCACATGTAGAGGACTGGAAGTCGTTCGACCCGTCCAAGTGGTGCATCCAGATCTGCTACGGATCGGACGTGGCGGCTTCTAAAAACCGGACCTGGTTCTGTTCAGCAGATCTGCACATGGAGCAAAGAAATTATGGAACAATTCATGGCGGGGTGGGATTGAGGCTCCGCTTGCTGGGGATCGTCGGAGATTCCCAAATGAAGATCCTGATCGAAGGGCTCGATCAGATCTGATAGGTTGATGGCGTGGGATCTCCCACAAGTCACCGCCGGGATCCGGTCGGATCTGCACAGGTCGGCCTGCGCAGTCCCACGAAAAGCTTCACCACGCCCAACACAGACCTCGGATAGGCACAAAACTGACGGCGATGCGAAGCCAACAGAAAAAGACACGATATAAGAATATTTAAGCTCCAAAGGTGCTGTGAGCAGGGCTGGAGAATTTTTGTATCAGGGATGTAGATCTCTGGACTATCGAGATGGACAAAACTGCGCGGCGTCACGGCTCGAATTGTTGCCGGAGATCCGCGGCTCTGATCGGCGTGAAACTAGCGCCAAATTCTTCCTGACTTACAGGAGCATCTCTGGTAAAATTTTCATAGCTAGATATGCTCAGGAGGAGGCTGGAGGTGATTCACAAATCACAGACGTGATCTGAGATGGCAGATCGAGATCTGCTCGCGAGCGCGGATCGATCGAAACTTCGACGTCGCACCGATCGCTCGGGGCGTCGCACCCCGCCTAGATCTCGTCTCAGGATCTAGGGTTCTTGGGCATCCCACCCAAGGAAGAATTAGGAGATCCACCCTCTTACAAATTTTCTCTCAAAAAAGTCTGCATTTCATTATTTCGTTAGCTTTGCAAATGACACTATACATATGATTATGTAGAGAATGGCATGGGGAGAGGGGGGAGAGGGGGGTATCCACGTATGAGAGGGGGGGCTGGTCTTGGTAGACCAAGGTGGAGTGGGAGAGGAGGATTCCTCCTTTTTGGTCAAGGAAGGCGGCAAGCCACCTCCTTGGACCAAGAAAGGGGCATCCCTTCCACATGTGTAAAAGAAAAAACCCATCCTTTCACACTAGATCACCATTCACACCTATCCATGACTCTTTCACGCTACCCATTCACACTTGTTCACACTAGATCACTCTTGACCCATTCAATGCCCAATAACCCACCTAATAACCCAATAACCCAATAACTCTAGCCCAGTAACCCATAAACAACTACTATTGTCTACACAGGGACTACATTGGGCCCAACAAGGCCTGAAAACATAAAGAAAAGATAAGTAGCTTGATCGACGTGTCCACGTCGTCCTTGAGCTGAAGAGACTCCGGCGTGTCCTTGTTCCAGGCGTGTACTATGGCGTGTGTCCGCACCAATTCTCCCCGGGTGGGAGGAACTCGACCCCGTCGAGTAAGGGTCCGATCTTGAGCTCTCTGCATGTGATCAAGGTGTTGTTCGCCGTGGGGCATCCTCGCTAACGCACTAAGAAGTGTTGGTAGGCTCCGTTCCTGGTGGTGGCCACCTGCTCATCCAATATACAATCTATATGCTCGCGTTGTTGTAATGGGGCTGGAAGAGGTGGACTCTCGGGTGGTGTGTCACTCACAATAGGAGGAGAAAGCCCAAAAACTCACTAGGGATCACCGCGGGGTTCCGATATACTACCAGATCTGGAACATTGAACGTCGAACTGACACCATAGTCGTCTGGTAGTTCAATAACGTATGCATTCGAACCCACTTGTTTTCTCGACTTAAAAAGGGCTGGCACCGTGGGCCTGGAGTTTCTTCACGGTCCCCGAGGGAAACAGTTCAGGTATGACCCTGATCATGACGTACTCTCCCTTTCGAAACTCACGGGCACGTCGGTGTTCATCAGCTAAGTCCTTATATGTGCATTGCTGGCCATTTCTTTGGACGACTTTCTGCAAACTCCATAGGCACGACAAACAAACTGTATAATCAAAACAGACTCATACATGACCCTAGACAAACATAGACACCCATAGTAATACTCGCATACAAACGACGCAACCCCAGGTTAGAACTCCTAGACATCCTAACATGTACCTACTGGCTTCTTATTGGGTTTCAGGGGTTTGGGAGGATCACACCGAATTGCACATTGTCCTGGTTTTGAGTACCCCAGATGTCAGCGTGCTCTTCTAATAGCTCATCAAAGAACTCCTCCGCGAGTTCTGGATCCGGCTCATAGCTGACCGGCACTACCTCTAGTGTGGGGTCGCAAGCTAGAGTGTCTGAAATAGTTAGCGATTCCCAGGTGGCACACTTGGCCGCATAATGGCCAACTCCACCACACCTATAGCACTGGTCACGTGGCCCAGTGCTTGAGGATGCTCCACCGGTCATCGACCCTTTTCCCTTGTCTTCTCCATGGGTCGGGGGTAGTGGGAGATGAGGCCGGGCAGGCAACGTGGGAGCTGAGGTCGGGTACACCAAACGTCTGGATTACCTTCCCGTCACCTGCCTCCTAATCCTCTTACACTTTCGTAACCGAGGACGAGTTTTCTCGACTCGGAGATGGTTGACGAGGGTTGAGACTCACAGCATCAAATTGTGGGTTAGCTTATCTTTACACCTGGTGTATGTAGAAGGTATCCATCAGCCTTACCGAGTCTTCCTTAGTGCGTCCCTTGTGTTTGTGTCTCTTTGTCGTCAATCATAGTATTACTATGAGTGTCTAGGTTTGCCTAGGGTCATGTGTGAGTCTTTGTTTGGTACAGTCTGTTGGGAGTCTGCATACGTCGAGTCGAGTTGATCTAATGCAAGCTCGCGGTGCCAATCCCTTTCTAGTGTGAGGCAAGTCGGATCTCATGCGTACATTGTGGACTTGCCTGACGAATATGGGATCAGCTCTACCTTTCAATGTCTCGGATCTAGTCACCTACAGGGACCCAGCGGTGATTCCCAATGAGTCTTCGAGCCGTCTCCTCCCCTTTAAGAGTGACCCCACCCCTGAGTGTCCACCACTAGCCTCATTCCCACAGTAGCGTGAGCATATAGAACATACACGGGATGAGCAGGTGATGATTACTAGGAGTGGAGCGTACCCGCGCTACCTAGTACAGTGGAGAGTACGGCCCACATCCGATGACACGTGGATCACCTGAGCAGAGATACAGATCCGCAGGAGCGACACATGAGCAGCCGCACCCCTTACTCGATGGGGTCGAGTTTCTCCCACCCGGGGAGAATTGATGGAGACATCAAAGCAAGGCATCTAACATTTTTGTTTGCATTTTTATCCTTAGTCAATTGGGTTTTCATTTGTAAGGCAATTATAAGCCAATGGGTTAGTCATTACGAATTAATGTGTTTCTTCGCAAAAGGCCACATAGGCCCGACGGGACTTCCACCCTCTCTCCCATTGGGCCACCTAGTTTCTAGGTCCCATAGGGGCTAGTCCATGGTCCAAGGTGGACTTGGACCAAGGTATTAATTCCCACTTGGCCACTAGAGGAGGGCGCCCCCCCCCCCATTTTCCCCTTTTTTATATTTTGTTAATTTGACCACATGGGAGAATAATCTTCTATCCCTTAATTGCCCCTCCCTAACCCTAGATCTGAGGTTAGTTAAGGTCTTTTTTAGGGTTATAAAACACTTATATTTCATTATTTTCATAGAAGTAATAGAAGACAAAAAGCATTTTGTGTAATTGCCCTTGGGCGCCCCTCTCTCCCCCGTCTTGCAGCTGTGAGAGTTGCAGCAGATCTGGGTGTGATGCCTTAAATCTTAGAGTGATTCGAAGTTCTATCCCTTTCCCTGGGTGTGAATCTCAGCCACTGCCGCCGCCGCCGCCATCGGAGCCGCCAACAAGCCGCCACAACCCTCTCTCCTGCCTACTGTCCTGAACCATGAATTTTAGAACAAGAGGTTAAAGATTAGGTTAGTTCTACAAATCCAGCCATCTGATCGACCTCAAATTTTGATGGTTGGTTCCCCTCGTCATCCCCTTCTTCCAGTTTAATTTTCACCTCAATCAGCCCCCATTTGCCCCTCCTCCCAGTCACATCTCTCCACCCCTTATAGTCTGCCAATCAGCAGATATGTGAGACAGAAGCCAGATCCATGAATTTTTCCACCCTTTAAACCATCTCATAAAAATACCAAAATATTTGTGCATGATCCCCACTTTCCTCCCTCTAACCCATAAAATCCCCAAAGTATAGATCTTCCAACTTCCCTTCGGTCAAAATTTATTTTCAGGCAGATATCACTTTGTCCTGCTTGATCTAGATTCTGAGCCAGAAATAACTACAGAGCACAGAATTTTTCATTTCCATCCAGACCGTTGGATAGATCTAAAATTCACATATGTCAATGATCTTTGAGTGCCCTTCATAACGGCACTAGTTTCATCCTGATCCGACACCGGATCTGGGCGTGGTGACCATTTTCGTGGAAGCGCGCAGATCTGTCCCGTGACAGGCCAGCTAGAGCAGTCCACCGAGTAATTCCTCCAAAAATATGCCGGCTGCGATTCAGCCGCCGTCGACTTCAGTCATCGAAGAGGATCCTTCCACTGACGTCCCAGCCAGCCGCCTCGATCAGAAGTCGACCGGAAGCCGCCGTCCCACGCGCCGAACTCGCTTGCTGCCCAGTGAGTTTGAATAGTCACTACAAGAAAATAAACCTTTAGGGGCATTTCTAAACTGCCCCAAAAATTGGAGATAAATGCCCTAATAACTTTTAGGGGCATTTTGATTAGTATTTGGGGCAATTTAAAATGTGTCCCTGTTGCCACAGTCCCTAAAAAATTTTTGGGGCACTTTTTAAAAAATTCCCCTAATGTTATCATTAGAGGCACTAATAATTGCCCCTAAATATTTTAATAGGGGCATTTTTGTTGACCAAATGCCTCTGATGAACATATTTTAGGGGCATTTCCTCTTTCAAATTGCCCCAAATAACCTATTTTAAGAATAGTCATGTAAAAACCACCATGTACTAATCACTTAGAATAATGTGTTTAAAATGCATTTTCTTCCCCAAACTGTCCCAAACGACCAATCTGTAAGAGCTCCAGTTTCTAAATATTGCACAAAAATAATCATCCTAAAATATAAAAATTACAGTCAACATTCTTAACATACAATCAGTACATGGATCATATTCTTCGTGATTCATTGACATACATAAACACCCACAATTATACACCACACATTTATATATAAACTGTCCACCTTTTGACAGAAGCATAAATAAGACATGCTAGTCATTGATAAAAATAATCTCTTAATAGAGCTGTATTATAAAATCAAATCAAGAAAATATCCCAATTATACAAGACATATAGCATCCACGACTTATAAATACAACTCAGACTGTGGAACCTCAATTTTTCACTCTGCAACTAAAATATAGAAACTCAACTCTTCAAAATTGATAAAATAATTTCCCCATCGTGCTCTTTAGGTACAAACATTTTCTTGAGTGGTAAAGGAAGCCAATTGATTAGATGGTTTGGCATGCCGCCATGGCAGTTGCATTCCTCTCGACCATACTCTTGGCCAGCTTCTCTTCCACCTCTTCTCTATTAGTTTTATTCTCCCTTCTACACCTTGGGCTTCACAGGCCTTGCGGGATTGATGATGTTACACACCCAAAAAAAGAAACACAATTGGCACAATGGTGTCGATGAATAATTCAGAACCAACAATGTATATGCTAAGTTGACCAATGTCAGCATCTTTGTAAGTAAAATATTCTTTTGTGAAACAGCTTGCTGCCATCTGTACAAAACTGTTCGTAAGAAATGTGAAAAACTAGTGAGTATATGATCAAGCATAACCACCAATTATTAGCCAAAAAGTAAGTTGGAGAATCAGTGTAGTTTATATGAAACATAGAAAATTAAGGATACCTTTGGAACCATCAATCATCAAAGTTGATTGAACAAAAAATATGATGTATCCAGGATATAAGCCCTGAGATTACCAAGCATGGAAAAAAAGAAGATACAAGAACCCATGAGATACATCAAATACTAAATTAGAATCATGAATTTCTGTAAGCCACAATAAGTACTAAGTTCTAGTAACAAAAATATTCACTAAAATGTGAGGGAAGATCATAAGGCAGAAACATTTTGTTCCTTTTATGGCATCACGAGGAACCTAGGGCAGTTGGACTATTTGCTAGTTTCCCTCCTCCAATGAGCTCCATGGATGTTGAGTAGGGGACAAGGATTCTTGGGACAACTGCCCTATAGGAAGTTATTACAAGCTTGTAATTGGTTAGACAAACAAACAAGAGGCAATAGTCTTGAGATTTGGCCTTGTTAGGGAGGGGCAGCCCAGTTTGTTGTCAGGTGGATAAAATTTGTCAGATAAAAAGATCGGAGCCACGGGACAAGTTCTTGCCAAAGTATTTTAAGTTTTCTATGTACCCCCTGCTCAATAACAAGATCCCATGCTCTTCCGCTTAGGTAGAATACAATATTGTACAGTCAGACAACACCAGCCCACCCCCATCCAATCCCTTTGATAGCAGCAAATCCCCAGTCCACATATACACCTATCAGTGTAGCAATCTGCAAAAGAAAAAGTGACATCACATAAGATTTCTAAGCTCTAAGAAGGCTACGGCAATAGAAGGTACGAGGAGAAAGAAACCAACCAGCTGAGCACCCAAGAAAGCTGTCACGAGCAATAAGCCTAGGCGTTCAACAAAGGACCAACTCCAAGACCGGGTCACAAATATGAGGGCCTGACTGATGGTACTGACTTGCAGGTAAACAGTAGAAGCAAGCTTTTGGAAGTCATCCTGAGCTGTTTTCTGAAGGCTCTCTACCTTGAATATTCTCTGAGCAATTTATAAGATGAACAAAAGAAAAAGGTTATCGTGTCAGAGTCTGCTACAACTTAGTTACATATAAACTCACAGAACAACAAGGACCTTGGGCTTAATTGCATAGTATCAGTCCCATGTTTCATTGACAGAATCACAATGTCAAGCTCTGCACTATCAGAAAGGCCATAGGCCCTAGGATTTATATTACAAATAGTCTTGTGACTCTAGCACCTCTAGCACCTTACCGGGAAGATATCAGTCTTGTATGCAGCCTAGAAGAAGATGACTGTCATCATTGCCAAATAACTACCAAGAATAATGCGAGTGGCAAAGATTTCTGCCAGTTTCCAGCTGTCTGGAAGTGGAGATGGTTTCACCCTGTCCTTTGATATTGTCATGATGGTGCCTGAGAAAATTAAAACCGATCAACAAATAAGAAGCCTAGGTGGCCAACTATTTATAAAGCAAATGATTATGATGAAACCAATAGGAATTGAATCTAAAACCAGGAAAATACTGCCACCTAGATTAAACGAAATTCACAAATTAAGAAATAAGAGTTTTAGGTGAGAACACAAACCATCATTAAGGATTGCAATAATGACCATAAAGGGTGGAAAATTGAACTTCCATATAAGAGCGAGCAACATGAAACCAAGCTGTCACAGCGCAACATAGAATAAGAAAAGCCAACAATAACGAAGAAACAGTACCAAGGGATACTTGGCATACACTGGGGAAGAAAGCTTATCACAGTTAATTGTTAATTAACCTTGTACTGCTCTTCTTCACATCTTGATACATATAACCTAATGTTATGAACTTATTTCCATCATTTTCAGATAAGCTAACATCTTCATGCTGGACAACTAAAATGAAGAAATGTGGATCAACCTTCTGGGCAGTTTACATGCTCCAAATGTTAAATACTTCTTCAGGAACAGGTCAGATTCTCATGCAAAATAATGAATGAGCCCTCTGAACATTAGAGGATAGGACTAGCATCAGTGCAATTCATGTGGCAGGTGGACTTCACCATGGCATAATTTTGACTCACGGATAACACGTTTACAGTTCAACTAGTGTCTTTATCATCATTTTAGAAATATGAATCAATATTCCCACAAAGAAAAATGTCAAACTACATACCACAATATGAATTGTAATAGAAACTGCATAGATCTGCAAAAGTAAACATGCCATCATCAGTGAAGAAGTTCAGTCTGCCAATTAAAATGTTAATAGTAGTTTCAAACCAGAACCAAAGCATATACCGTGTAATTTTTCATTCTCTGGAAAATAGCACGGCTTGTCAGGACGGCGCTGATTATAACACTAAGGCCATGTTCTGTAAGAATAACGTCTGAAGCACTACATGCTGCGTCAGTTGCATCCGCAACTGCTATTCTAATGTCTGATAGAACAATTACAAGAAAACAAGATAAGAAAAATGTTTGAAATATAAAATATACATTGCCACTATATTACTTGGTAAAGCAGACATGATCAATTTGATTGTGCAACACAAGGATGTTCTTAAAATAGATATACATGCTGGTATGATATCAATGGCCTCAATTCTCACAAGAATACATTGGCATAGGCTGCCAGAAACCTTGATATATCAAAGTCTCCTCACAGAGTAGCAAAACATATATCATCAAGAAAGTTACACTTACAGATAAGCCTTGTACAGGATGGTTTGTGACTGGCAAACTGAAGGAAGTAGACCATAGTTTAGAAATAAGGGTGAGGAACTCCGCTAAATATTTGCATATGTGCTGCAAAAGTAGCACCATTAGAATTTATCATTGGAGGACAATAGCCAGTTAAACAGACATGTTTCAGGTTGATCCGTAAATTGCTTAAAAAAGTGAAACATTTATTTTTCAGGGAGGGGAGGGCTGTTGACAATTGTGAACCTTTGCCCATGCAACCCTCCTGTAATGGTTTGCATTCTGCTGAACAATCCTCCGATGTCTTTGTACCCAGTCGTCACCTAATAAATCCTTGGCTTCAGATCTGAAATAGTAGTGAAAACTTTTTATACATATGTAACCAGTGATATGTTTAGAGTAATATCAGTTACAGCTCACCTATGCACAGATCTGACCATATAGTGAATGTTATTCATAAGAAATATGTGAGCCAAAGCAGGATCTCTATATTGCTTAGATTTCCCATCCAGGTTTGCTTGAAGAACATTCATTATCATGATTGTCACATTGGTTTGCTGGGAATCTGGTTGACTTCCACCGTCAAACTGATTTAACTAGTTTGCATGATTCTCATCTTTATTGGTCCCTTATTTATTTGTTTGGTCTCATGAAAAAATTACCTTTTGTAGTAACACTAGATAGCAATGAACTTTGGAACCATCCATGATGTTGATCTGTACCTCAATATATAAATCTATAGGAAAATGAAGGCCATCTCTTTTCTCTAATACTGCAGCCCAAGAAGAGCCTATCAACAACTGACAAAGACTGGAATGGGCCTACTTTATCTGGAATAACATCAGTTGTAGCAAAACATCAAGTATGAATATGAAAAAAATATTACAAAGATGCATCTATTCCTATTATCATTTCTATTGATGATTGTAATGGATATGAAGAAGTTCATAGCACCTCGTCTTGCATAAAATGAATATGACATTGACCTTTCTTCTACTAGTTCTTTTGGCATATCTTCCAAGATAAAAATGAATATTAGCAGCTGAAATTAACTTTGCAATGCATTTCATGCAAGAATTGGAAGAGACCAGCAAAACACATCTGACAGTTACTACTAGAAAGAACCTATATTTATTTAAGACATAAAATAATTTTCGTATGGATTGCAGCTCAGAGTATCATCTAACAAGGCCCAAAAGAGGTTTACATGGTACATATTGTAAACTTAGACTTATATTTAAACATGTGGCATCTAAAATTGTTGTTCTTAAAATTGCACTGTCATGATAGTTATGCACTGAGATATTGCCAAAGCTGACCTGTCTTGTTTCACATGGTAATATCTACCCCCTGCCACCAAGTTAGAAATACAATTGATTTAAACATAATAAACCTGGCCAATGGTTTTATGTGCTCCAGTTCATCCTTCATAGTTGCATAGAACTGAACCAAACAGTATAAAGCCCATGATTGAAATTAAGAACAGCAGCCATGTATGAGTACCTACACAAGTTTCAAAAATATGCTTAGTCCATAACCTGCAACTTCAGAGCTTCAGAGCCCCAAAAAAATCTGTCATTATGATTATTTATGAACAATAGTGAGTCAGATGTCAAAAATTCTGATTCATGATTTTTTATGTTTGTCATCATCTAGACAAATCCATATCTATAACCATCCTTAGCCAAGTGAGCACTCAAACAAAATCCCATAAGCCATCTGTCCAAAATACAAGCAGAAGCCAAAAAGTTTTCAAAGAGCTACACATTTATTACAGTTATCTTTCACTTGCAAAATGTTTTAATCCCACATACTTGATTTCGGAATAGCAGATATCAACATGGAGCAAAGACCATAATAAGTAGAATGCCATCTATACACAAAACTATACAAAAGTAACAACACTTTAACATACATATGTTCTGCCAAAAGGCTGAGCAACATCAGCACTTGATGTATATGCACACCAAGTAGGAACCCAAGAAGACTAAGGTAGAAAACACAAAGACATAGATAACCAAGACATAGATATCCAAAACATAGATATTGGTTAAAACACCAAGACATAGATATCCAAGAAAAAGGTAGAAAGTATAAACAATAGGGTCCACCACAAAAGAAGAGTGCAATTGTGAACAAGAGTGCGTCACATCCTCACCTGTCGCCTTTCTTCTGGTAACTCTACTTTCTATCTAGAAGATAGCAAGATCAATATCATTTACAACACCCCAAGAATAGTAATCACATAAAACTCAACCATATGCAGATGCTTCTTTACGTTGAGATGTGGCCATCTTGCGCATTGTGAAGGTAAATGCTTTGCCTCTTAATTTAGAAAAAACAAAGAGTGTCCTATATATTTCCATTGGCCAAGAAACTGCTTAAACATTGCCTTGAGGTTGGATGAGGATCCTTATGCTATTTGCATGTAGGCCCTGCCCAAAAATAAGTAAAGTCAGCTGCCATGGCATTTGAAATTTCCAATAGAAATATGCCATGTAGACTACAATATAAAGGTCAAGATTTCTACTAAATCAGCATTATAAAATTCAAAAGAAACAACCTGACAAACAAATGAGCAGAGTTAAAAGACAATGCATGTAATCCAAGAAAACTGCCAACCTAGTAATGTGAGAATTCTTAGTACAATAATATGATAAATAAAACAGTCCATAACTGAAGAGTTCTAAACAATCTATAAATTTTCAAAGTCAATTTTAATTAGCTAGCAAGTAAGTAGGAAAACGAGAGGAAAGGCACGCATCCTATCTGAAAGATAAACAATAATACTTATCCTTCGGAGAAGCACATGAAAAAGTAAAGAGCAGTACTTGAAATAAGTGTATTCACCTTCCACATAGATAATATAGTGCTATCAAAATCATTTACTTGATAGAAATTGCACACAAAGCAGAAACAAGCATATACTGTGTCATTTTTCATTCTCTGAAAAATAGCACGGCTTGTCAGGACGGCGTTGATTATGATCGAGGTTCTGTAAGAACAATGTCTGAAGCACTACGTGCTGGGTCAGTTGCATCCGCAACTGCTATTCCAATGTCTGCTTTCTTTAGTGTTAGAGCATCATTTACTCCATCACCAGTCATTCCACATATATGTTTCCTTGCTTGTAAGCGCTTGACAATTTCATATTTGTGCTCTGAAAGGAAGACAAGAAATGTGAGAAAGCAGATATGCAACATGATTGATTAAGGGTCCTAGAAAAGAAGCCATGAGATACCTTGGGAAAACACTAGCAAAACCATCAGCTTTCTCAATCAGCTCATCAATTAGCAAAGTAGCAATAGACTCATCCATCTGAAACTAGGAGAGCTATCAGGCATGTCAATCTCTCCCAAATTTTTGACAAGGAGGTTTGGAGTTTATCTCCCAATGGTGATTGCTCTGTTTCATCTGTTTATAAAAACATAGGTGGCCAACTTCCGGATGAGCCTTTTTGGGAACGAATTTAGTCCAAATGCTTGCCAATTAAGCTATCGGTGCACCTCTGGAAGATCATTTTTAACTGTCTGCCTACTGATGCTAATGTTAGATCACTCGATATTCCTATATGCTCCAAATGCCATTGCTGTGAGCTTCATCAGGAGGAGGATGTTAATCATCACTTAGTTAACAGTGAGTGGGCTTCTTGATGGGAATCGACACCGAGCCAGTACCTTTTTATATTACATTTATATCCTTTAGTTTATTTTTATATCCACGGGAAAGTATACGCGCAATTGTACGACTTTATCGGCTAATGCGTCACTCCCGTAGATTGTGTGGGTTTCTATGTAATTTGTCAGTAGGACCAGCAAGGGGGCCCTCAGCCCTTTTCTATTGGTCCATGTCATCTTGTGGGGCTGGTCAACCATCCTAGGTGGACATCTAGAAGGTTGGACTAATCATATGCCACATGGGTAGACAAGTGGCCCATTTTGTCCAAGGTAGGCCACCTACCATTCAACCTTCCATTCAACCTCCCCTCCTAGTCAATAGGCCCCCCCCCTTTCATATTATATTCTTCTTTTTTGTGTTTGTGGCATGCAATCCCAGCCCTTCAATCCTCTTCCCTAGATCTAAGGGTCCACATTGCATTTGATGTAAGTCATATAAAATGTTGTATTTTCATATGAAATTAAATGAAAAAATCAGAATTTTTGTGTGTAAGCAAGGAGCTTGGTGCGCCCCTCTCTCCTCCCCTACTGTTGTTCCATTTCCAACCCCAGATCTAGAGTGTTTCTACCTCCTATCCCCTCCTCTCAACCTCCGGTGATCGTCTGTGCCGCCGCCACCGCCGTTCGTGCCGCCATCGAGCCGCCTCTGCAGTTCTGTCTTCATCCGACCACAGCAGCTTCCACGAATTGTCTGTCTCATCCACGAGCTTGGATTGACCTGAATTTTTTATGGTGTGTTCAGACCTTGCATCCCAAGATCCACCTAAACTTTCACGCCAAAATTCTATCGTTTAGTATTTTTACATTTTCATCCATCCTGTCATCCCAGATCTGCCAGGTTTCTGTCTACAGTGACAGAACCTCTGAGTTCTCCCCCTCCGACCATCTTTTTGATTTGTCCAAACCCTCCCAATTTTAATGGGAGTTCTGTCCATCACCCCATACATCCACAAATTTTCTTAATTTTTTATCAGCCTTCTATCTATTTTTAGAAATTCGTGTTCTTCCTTAGCAACAGTGTTGTCAGTCAGATCCCAGATCCGACCACCCTCCACTTCCAAAATCAGAACAAATCACCACCACCTCCACATCTAGATCCAAAAATAGTCCTGATTTCTTGTTCGATTTCCTACAACCTTGCGGAAGAACACATCTTCAAATTCGGACATCTACTTCACGGTCAAAGGCAATCAATAGGAAAGTTCTCTACAGATCTGAGTCTTTGGTTACTGTACAACATCAGCATATAAAATTCGCCAACACAAAGTACAAATCTGGTGAATTTTTTTGAATGCCACTAGATTGCAGTACTTCGAAGAAGCTTTCCAACGGCTTTGATCTCGTACCATTCCGACACCGGTGCTGATCGCAGCGTCCGTTCTCGCCGGAGCGCGCGCTGAAATACAGAACCGGCAGATTTTCGATCGGTTTTTCCGACCGGTGCCGAACGGAGCCGCCCGGCCTCCGGCTGACGAACCAGCGTGCCGCCAGCCCGGGGAGCGCTTCTCCAAGTGTCTCCACTACAGCAGAACCACCGGGTCCCACACGGCCCCTCCGGATAGCACGTGGGCCCCACGGTCGTGAACACGCGTGTAGCCGAATCAACACACGAAGCTGCCCGTCAACCCGAATTCGGTCCTCCCGGGCCCATTTGTATAGCCCTTTACCTCCCTACGTGGAGTGGGCATGTTCCCATTGCTGTAATTATTGTGTGTTAAGTTTCCCGGGAGTACGAGTTTTCGGCCGGATCCGTCGTCCCCACGCCGAGCGCGTGGAGGTATCGTTTTCGCTCCCTTCTCGGCATTTTGCTTACTTCATATATATTTGTTTATGCCGCTGCTAGAGAGCATGTGTAGGGATATCGAGCTCGCTTTATCTATTCATTACCGCTGCTGCGAGAGAGTGCGAGTGATGAGGGCATCTCCCGACACCCCTCTAGCTTTGATCGCCTGCACACTCTTGATATGGATTGATCATGGTCTACACTTGTTATCTTCATTTCCCAAGTTTCATTTTATGTATTTTCTTTTTATTGAGTCCTATCTTATGTATTTTCCTTTATTGAGTCATATGGTTTTAGTCCATTTCCCTTGTTATGTTTAATTGGGCCTTATTACTTTAGTTATGGGCCCATAGGATTGAGTCTAGGATATGCTCGGTCTTTTATCTTATTGTCAAGGGTATTTTGGTCATGTAAAGAATGATTGCCTATATATAGGCCCCATCTCTCCTCTTGTATTCAACTTTTGATGAATACTGAAGAAAACCCTTTCAAACTCTCTCAATATCTCTCTCTCTCTCATTATCTCTCCTCCTCTCTCTAAATTTCGAAATTCACTCTCTCTCCTCCCCCTCTCAACCACTTCCAACCCCCACCTACCTCCATTAACTCCCCACAACTTCCCACAACCCCTCTTTAATCCTCACCTAGTCCCAAGGAAGTTCCACCACTCAAAACCCCACCCTCCAACCACCACCTACCCCTTTCACTTCCCTAAGCATATCTCCACCTTCCCAAGGCTGAATTAACTCATTCCAAAGCCCAAATTCGAATCTCCCCTTCCCTCCTTGCTCCCTAGGTCGCACCCCTCCTCTCCCCTCAAGCCAAGTTCGCCCCCTCCTCTCTTCTCCACTCCAGCTTTGTGTGCAGGCCGACCTGCAGATTAGCACTCTGTTGCAGCGACGTCCACGACTGCATCCTGGTTCTGCTGGTGGCATGGCCTAACTTTATGGAAAGTCCTCCCTGTGCTCTTCGCAGGCGAGGTGGAATCACTCCATTCCGAGTTCGTGGCCGTCCGTGAAGGCTGTTCTTCCCCGACTACGCAGAACCTCTCAGACCAAAAGCCAGAGCGGCAGAGAAGACTCTCCCACGACGAACCTTGAAGGAATCAGCCTTCAGGGTCTTCTACAAAGATCTTCCTCCCTCTGTCAGCATCCAGGAACAGAAGGCGGAGCTCCGTTCGGCATCCTAAAACCAGAGATATCAATTTTATACCACAACCACGCCGGTCTGCCTCCTCACAGTCTGCCCCGACCACCGTCCACTTCTCTGGACACCCAGCTCATCTCCGACATCAGAAGACTTCCCCGTTTATTTTTATGCAAAGTAGACTCGTCCAAGATTCCAACGAGTCCAGCGGTGCCAGATTTGGAGCTCAGGAGCGACCGCGGCCGCTTCTCCAACCTGCTGTTTCAGACTGAGCTCGGCCAGAGACCAGAGCTGCATCCATCTTCCAGTCGCCGGAGCAGTCAGCCCCCAGATCAGAACGTCGTCCAAAAATTCAGGCTGCACCCCTCTCCGGTTAGCAATCTTTTGGCACAAGTCTCATGAGATTCTGAGCTCGGTGGATTTATTGGCTGCATCAACATCGACTCCCTGTCCAGAATTACAGAAGCTAGACAGAATCGGCGAAGCTCGGAAACTCGGTTTCCTTTGCATCTCTCCCCACCCCGCTTGGCCGGCTGAAGGCCCCTCCCTGCGTGGAGGTAGTTTTGAATGTATTAAGCATAACCCCCACCCCAAGATCACCCCTCCTGCGTGAGGAGTAGTGCTGTACCGTTTGCAATTTCAGGTCAAGCTACATCGCCGCGGCGATCGGGTGCATACCCTCGCCTCCCGGCGCGCCCTCGTCTCCGATCGGGATCGGTGTCTTCACACCGATCAGGTGAGCTTCTGATACTATCCTTAGTAGCCTTATTCTTGCTAGTTTAGTATTGCTTTGATTGCTCGTCGGCGGTGAGAAGAGGGCTCGAACTTGCATGCTAGTTTGTTAGTGTCCACCGCGGACCGTGAGTGAGTGCCACCAAGCCCCCGCCTTGCGGGCCAGCCGCTCACAAAGTTGGGTATCCTAGACTCATTTGGGGTCAGCCCTAGCATTGTAAGTCCATTAGAACAATTGGGTCCCGCCCCGGACCCTCATCATTATCTCCCGGACCCACCGGGTGAACGTGTGAATCGGGTGAGCAAAAATCGTCATTGTGAGAATCATTGAGCGCTTGTATGCTTGCGGGTCTAAGTCCTAGGGTCATCTCATCCTGTTTAGTGGTCTTTGGGCTGTGTCACATCAAGTGGTATCAGAGCTTAGGGAATCGGGCCGTCCCATCGGACCGAGATCCTGAGCTTTGAGGTTCGAGGTCGAACCTCCTCCAAGCGGAGGAGTATGATGGAATCCTCGGTTCAAGATTCAAAATTTAAAAATTTGACGGGGATCGGCAATCAACTTCATCAACACAATCAAATGGCCAATCTATTTGTCTCATGATAAATGGGCCTCTTTATGGGCCTTATGGGTTATGTCCGTAGCAATTATGTAATAGTCCTTTCATATTTTTGTCTTTAAGTCTTCCAATAGAGTGTCTTTTAGTCTCCCCAAGAGAACTATAATGAGTAGACATTAAGTGTTTAGGATAGTGTCTTTTGGTCTCCCCAAGAGAACTATAATAAGTAGACATTAAGTGTTTAGGATAGTGTCTTTTGGTCTTCTTTGAGAGTCTATAAAAGAGTCATGTATCTTTCATTTGAAAAACAGTGAATGAAGATCTATTTTTGGAACCCATGTGAGTCCCACGTAGGGGGACCTTTCCCCCTCCCTTATCTTCTTCCCTTCACCCCCCTGCAATTCCCATGGCCGCTAGTGCCTTTTCTTCCTTCCCTCTCCACGGGTGCGATGCCCACTTCTTCCCTTCCTCAACCACGGGTGAGTGATGCCCTTCGTCTAATTCTCTCTCTCTCTCTCTCTCTCTCTATCTCTCTCCAATTCTCTCTCATCCCCACCCCAAATTCGGAATCCACTCTCTCTCCTCTCTTTCACCTCTAATTAAGACCCCTCCCCCTTCCCTATACCCCTCATTTAAGTCCCCTCCCCTCCCCTAGGTAGAACTCCCACTCCCTAGGCATTCTCTCCCCTTCCCCACACAACCTTTCGTCTTCCCAGGCACCCTTTCATCTCCCCAAGGCCCAATTTCGAATTTGGGTGTTCCCTCCTCTCTCTCTCACCACCCCATTACCTCCCCACCTCCCAAAAGCACCCCCCTGCAACCCCAGCCACGTCCATCCCCCCCCCCCTCCCTTAACCCAAACCCACAAATCCCTTCCATCCCCCTTAATCCCCCCTCCTCAATCAGCTCCATTCGCAGGCAGAAATCAAGCCCGAGTTGCAGTCGATATTGGGAGCAGTTCCAGGCAGAATCGGCTTCCGGGTTCTTCATCAAAAACGTACGTTGGCGAGTCTTCTGACCAGGCGAGGTGGAATCGTCCTCTTCCGAGTTCGTGAGCACCGGCAGTGGCCAATCTCCCACGACTGCGCAGGAGGCTCCTGAACCCGACCAGAAGCTGAGGAAGACCACCACCACGCCCAACCCTGATGGAATCCGACTCCGAGCTGTTCAGCAAAGTTCCTCCCCTCTCTGTCAGCTCTCAGGAACAGAAGGCGGTTCGTCGATCGGAGCTCAAGGTGTGAAGTTATCAATTTCCTACCACTGTTGGGTCATTCTGTCCACCGATCCCCTCCTCCGACCCGTCCCCACTCAACGGGACCTACACGTCCACACCGACATCCGACTGAGGCGAGACCAGTGCCGCTGGAAAGTAGTCGTCCCCACGATTCCAACGCCACCTGCCGCGCACCAAACGGAGTTCGGGGTTGCTCGTGGTGTCCCTGTCAAGCAGCTGTTCAGAAGCTGCCCCTGCACAGAACCAGAACGGGGTCCCCGCTCAGTCGTCCGTGGCGACCAGGTTCGGGCGGAACCAAAATTCAGAAAAATTGTGCTGTATCCCTACCCTGTTACGAAGCCAACGGCACCAACCGCGCCTCCGGAAAAATTCCAGAGTGCGATCCACAGCCACTTCAACAGCTGCTGGTCACAGATTCCAGAACCGGACAGAATCGACTTCGGCATTTGTTTCACATCAAACATGGTTTGCAATCTCTAGAGCTTGGTGCTCAGATGATTGATCAAGGCAATCAAGGAGGCATTCTAGAGAGAACTGATCTGAAGTAATGTAGCGATGTATGACATCACCTAGGGCTGCTTGTCCATTTTGAAACAAAAGGGAAGAGCAACATACCATGTCTAGTGAGGCCCAAGAATACTAAAACAAGGACAGAAGATGGAAGTGATTCAGAAATGGAAGCATCACTTTAGAGTAATGATAGCGTAGATGACAGATGAGGCCACACACCTTTGGAAGTGATTCCAAGTACGACTCAGGAACATCCATTTCAGCTAGAGCATTGCTATTAATAGATCCATTGCAGCTTTCAGAATTTGGTTTGTGCACTCATGCTTATGCTATAGCTGCTTTCTTGACATCTCCTGAAGCCCCCCAGGTGGGACTCGAGGCACAGGCAGCCACCATTTCTCTTCTTGCCGTTGAATGGGTTTACGAAACGAACTTGAACCATCCAAATCTGATGCCAGAATCCCTTGGTCAACATACCAGAATTCTGTGTCACTAAAACTATCTAACATTTCCTGCAGTAGGAAAGAAGCATTAAAAGGGGTTCTTGTCATACTTGTCTTCAACCCCCCCCCCCCCCAAAAAAAAGGGTGCATTGTAAATGAAGTTTCACAAGAAGCATGTTATCCAATTTACACAGAGCTGGAAGATGGATAAATATGTCATATCGGGGTCTGCATGTCATGACCTGAAATACAAATTAAAGAGGAAAAAATTAGAAAAAAGTTACATGGGGAATATTACCTAGAAGAATTGTTTGTTGCTATGGATGGAAGTCCAAGCTCATGACATTAGAGCCTTGGTTCAGTGTCCGAACCACAGTTTGGGGAAGATCAACTAGTGACTAAATATTCAGAGGATGTGCAAGATCATGGAATGGCACCTACAAAAATCAGTAAACAGGTTTACACAAGTAAGGGGGGACATGTACATGTGCACAAGAAACACAAAAAGCGCAGAATCACAATAACATCTACAAAAGCCATATGTGAACTAAATTTTTTTCTACAAACCTCATCAAGCTGGCCTGTCCGCATTCGCTTAAACAAGTGTTCAGTCTGATGGCCAACTTACACATTTGCATGTGCTTCATTTACCTAAGTATTTGATGAATCTAGCCTAAGCACAAACAGACCAACACAAAGAAATTCCACAAAGTCACATACAGAAGAAGAAAATAACAATCATACTTTTGATTGGAAAATGTCAAAAGGGTTTTATTACACTCTTCATATTGCCTATACAGCTAATGACAGAATCATGGCCAAATGTCCTCATCTCTCATAGGAAATACTCAAACCACTTTCTTTGGAACATTTAAACAATCTACTGGATGCCACCACTATTTCACAATTTCACAATACAAGCTCCAGATTTTTACTTTACATGGGTTAAAAACCCAATGATGAATACAGCAAACCCCTCAGTCATGGCAGATGATGACTTGCTAATGAAAGATGATATCATGAAGGCAAATCCAAGCTGCATAAATTATATATGTAAGATACTGAAGAAATAAAGGGAAAAAAGGAGCATGATTTAGTATGTTGATGTCCTTGTAAAAAAGCATAATGTAAACAAACTAATCTAAAACACAAAACTGAGCATGGCTATTGCATCTAAAGCTCACTTACACTATGACCACTAGAAGGAAGAAATGCTCTAGCTTTGGGAATAAGGCCTAGAATGGGATTGTTGGCCGGAGGTGGTGCACATGCTCCATTAGCAGGGGTGCATGAATGATCATGAAATAGAGATTTAATGTCAGGATTAGGGTGCAGGTTCTTGCAAAGTTGATATTCCGAGCAGACTTTGTGTCTCCAAACTTGGAAAGCTGCTCGTTTTGCCTTTAACGAAAGAGCACAATTCAGTAAGACTGCAAGCGACATTTACCCATCAAAAAAAGCCAAAGACCGATCGAAAATACCTGAAGTTCTCAAGCATAAACAACTGTGTAATCTCCTTAAAGAGTTCTTTTTTGAAAGAACAAAAATACAGTTAAGCTGTAATATTATCTTTTCATCAACCATCCAGTAGGATGTGCCACAACTTTGATAAATTGGCCATTATGAGTATACATAATATATACAAGTGATCACATGATAATTACCAAAGGTAGTAAACTTCTAGGTCCCAACTTCATCAAACAAATGAATGGTAACAACATACAAATCGCTTTACACAAAGTAACATCAAACAGAGAAAAAAGCCAATGGCTGGTAGAAACTGGGTAGCTTAAAATCACTAATATATAGCAAATGAATGAAATCACAAAGAAAGTAAATTGTGGTTCATGTATAGTTACATAGAAAAGTCAAGGGTCAAATCACATATTTCTATTAACAAACGCTATTAGCATGTATAAAAATAACTCATATTTTCATCATCTTTGAGTTCTTTTCCTTTCAATATATGTTACATAAGCATAAGCAATCATACGAAACAAAACCAAACAGACTTTGCATATCAAGACAACTAAAGAAACAGAAGTTATAAAGGCTAATATATATATATATATATATTATCCCAACACCGGCCCTCAGTATCAAGAACTGGTCGAGTGCACATCTCCCCAGAGGGGAGACATGTTCTCACTCGCCCGGCCAGGATGACACTGTGACCCAAAATTTTATTGATGAATGAAAGAATACAATGTCAACGGGGCATCCCCCTGTCTGTACCAACATCCAAAAAGAAAATCAAAAGAATCAGGGAGCCTAGTTACAATTGCGAAAGGTAGGCAGACCCCCTCTATCCATCCTAAGCGCCCCCCTTGCCAATCTAGGGAGATCACTAGCATGGGTAAAAATGGTATTAGAGTGACTGGTACAAGCATGGGAGGCCAAGGCATCAGCCACTTGGTTGCCCTCCCTATAAGCATGCTGCACCGAAGAACCACACATGGTTATTAAATTCAGGATGTCATTCCACCAAGGAAGGACTACCCAGCTAGAAGCTACTTTCCTTCGGATGGACTCAACGAGGAGAGCATAGTCAGAGAAGATAGCAGCCACTTTGATGCCCCCATTATTGACAATAGACAATCCATCGTGGAGCACCCTTGCTTCTACTAAAAGGCTGCTACCCAAACCATAATTGAAAGCAAAGCTAACAATCAGATTTCCTGAAGGGTCACGAACACAGCCACCACCACCACAAATGCCCGGGTTTCCTTTGGAGGCTCCATCAACATGCAAGGTGAAATAGGCAGGAGCTAGTCTACATATCACCATGACAGGCCGCTTGAGATTGAACTTGGGGAATAACAGATATTGTGCTAGGAGGCTCTTCTGTTCAGCAGAGATTATGGAAGAAAAAGAAAGCTTATCCAGTACATAAGAAATGGCAGCAGTGACCCTCCTCTTTATGCAGTTTCCATTAATGGCAGTGTTATCAAACTTAGCCGAGCATCTGGTTTTCCAGATCTCCCATAATATCAATATGACAGCATACATACCAACAAATCTGTAAGCATAGCGCAGGCTGGCACCGGCCAAAATGTTCCAGCAACGGATGGTAAGATGTTCACTTAGATGAATTTTAGCACTTATCAGAGGGGAAATCCAATTCCATAACTCAGCTACCAAGTCACCCTTTATAAAGAGATGGTCCAGGTCCTCTTGAGAAGGAGCTTTGCAGCAAATACATTTAGAGGCTAAGGAGACACCATACTCAGCCACCCTGCAGTCAACTGGCACAGCTCGATGAATGAGTTTCCAGAAAAAAATTGCTGCCTTGGGTGCAATACTAAAATGCCAGAGCTTGGCCCACGGCCTCTTGACAACATCAGTAGATCTCAGGATCTTGTAAGCAGAACCCACAGTGAAAACAACACCAGCTGTACCCGTCCAGATGCAGAGATCAGTCTCATTGCTCAACGTAATGTTGGGAAGACATTGATCACTGCTGAGAAGGGACCTAGCTGCATAATGAGGGTCTTGCAAGACCTCCCTAACTGTCAGTCTGGGTAAATCCTGAATCCTGCTAACAACTCCCGACCGGACAGTGCTAATGAGAGGCCCCCCCAGTCCAATTGTCTTTCCAAAAATTTGGACCATTACCATCCCCAATCATCCACCTTGAATTGTTAATGATGAGCTTCTTCGCCTGCTGAAACATACCAAGAGGCATACCTGCAGGAAAAGGCCTTGAGCAATCATATAGATTGGTTTTAATAAACCTATGTCAGGCATAAAGGGACCACAGAGAAGAGCCTTGGAGAATAGTCCACAGACTTTTAGTCGCCAGGGAAATCTGAACCTGGTTAAGGTCCCTAATGCCGAGACCACCCTCTAACCTTGGCTTTTGAATGCACTGCCAAGGAATCCAGTGACGACGCCTTAAACCATTAGAACCCTGCCAGAAAAAGTTAGCACAGAGTCTGTCAATGGCATTGATGATGGACTTGGGGATGAAACAGGCCGAAGGCAGGTAGATTGGAATGCTTCTGAGGACTGTGTTTATGAGAATTGCTCTCCCAACCTGAGATAGAAGTTTGGACTGCCACCCCTCTAACCTTTACTGAACTCTGTCCACAATATATTTAAAGTCCACACACTTATACCTTCCTTTCTTCACCGGGATGCCAAGGTAACAAAAACAAGCAGAATGAACTTTATAACCTGTCAATAAATGAATGGAGTGCTTAAGAGAATGTGGAGCTTTTTCAGAAACAATACAACTGCTTTTGCTAACATTAACCTTCTGACCTGAGCTACACTCATATCTAGCAATGAACTGCTAGAAAAGAGAGAGATTCTGCTTACCAGCATTCAAAAAAATGAGAGTGTCATCCGCATACAGAAGGTGTGTTACTTGGACAAAATTTCTTGGCCCATGGTAACCCCTCAACATACCAGACTGGAACAAACTAGCCAACCCCCTGCTGAGCACTTCAGAAGCTAAGATAAATAGATAGGGAGCAAGGGGGTCTCCTTGTCGAATACCTCTGCTAGACTTGAAAAAACCTGCCATAGTACCATTGAAATTAACTGAGAACCAACAGTTAGACAGGATCATGCCAATATAAGAGGTAAACCTTGTGCTGAAACCGAATTTCCTCAAGACGGCCAAGAGGAAGTCCCACTCCATTCTGTCATAGGCCTTAGCCATATCTAATTCAATTATTGCATTGTGACCCCTTACTTTCCTATCAATGTCCATCACAAGCTGTCTGGCTAGGGCTACATTGTCCAGGATGCAACGGCCTTGGACAAATGCCCCTTGCTCCTTGGAGATTATGCTCGGCAGGATAGGAGCTAACTGCTTGGAGATAATTAAGGAAATAATCTTGTAAGAAAAGTTACACAAACTGATTGGCCGGAACTCATTAAATGACTTGGGTTCCTGCACCTTGGGAACTAAGGCAATAATAGAGGAAGCCATTCCCCTGGGAATTGGGAAACCCTTAAAGAAATATTGGACAGCTGCTATTACTTCACTACCTATAATATCCCAAGTAGTCACATAGAATTCTCCTGAGAACCCGTCAGGTCCAGGGGAGCTGGAGCTTTTGAGAGTCCACACAGCTGCACGGATCTCATTGTCATCTGGAATAGAGCATAAAAGATAATTCTGCTGATCAGTAATTAACTGGGGAATGCAATCCAACATGGACATGTCAATGGAGTGCTCATCCGAAGAAAATAAATTCCTGAAATACACCTCAGTTTGACTACAGAGAGTGTCCTAGTCTTCACACCATTGGTCAGAGTCCCCCACTTTCAGCCTTCTAATAAAGCCTCTCCTCCGATTACATTGAGCAATAGAGTGGTAAAATGAGGTATTCCTGTCTCCACTCTCAATCCAGTCAGTGCGAGATTTTTGGTGCCAAAAGACCTCTTCCCTGTGTAAAGCCTGACGCAAGGTGGCATTAGTAGCATTTAATTTGCTCCGATTCTCTAAAGATGGGACCAGGTCAAAGGCAATTTGTTCCTGATCAACTTCAGCTTCTGCTAACCTGACATTCTGGGTAACATCACCAAAAACTTCATTATTCCACTTGTACAAGGATAATTTGACAGCCTTCAGCTTGGTAGATAATTTTATCATAGCATTGGGATGATCCACCTTACACTGATTCCAAGCATCTGCAACTACTTGGTTAAAAGACCAGTGTGTACACCACATTTTTTTAAAAATAAATCTGGAGGGACCAGAAGTCTGACTTGCAAATGATAGTAACAGCGGGGCACGGTCCAAAGGCCCTCTAGCAAGATGCTTTACTAACAGTTGGGGTAGCACAGATTGGCAATAACTATTGATAAACACTCTATCTAGTCTAGCTCGAATGGTGGCTACACCTACACGGTTGTTGTTCCAGGTCAAAGGCATCCCTGAATATCCAGCATCAATAAGCCCAGCCAAGCTAGCAAAGGCATTAAATTCTGCCATGGAGGCCAAGGAGGGAATGGCTCCACCCAGCTTTTCCGATGGCCTCATGACACAGTTAAAATCTCCACCAACCACCCATGGGACCGAAACTGAAGCAGCAAAGTTAGCTAGTTCATTCAACAAGTCCAACCTTAAGTGGGGATCACAAGAGGCATACACAAAGGAATAAAGACATGAGATACAATCATCCTGCTTAAGGCCCAAGGTGATTTGCTGAGACGAAGATGAGATAACCTCCAAATTGCAATTATCATGCCAGAACACCCAAACTTTGGAAGCAAAAGGAGAATTAACATCAAACTTTTGCAACTTAATGAATCTGCCCAGCTTCAAAGCTTTTCCAACGTCCAACATTGGCTCACTGATAGCTACCAAGGAAACATTGTGACTTTTAATAAGTCTCTTAAGGCATCTCCGGGAACTAGGGTTCCCTACACCTCTGATGTTCCATATGAGAATAGAACTAATCATTGGCTTCCCATTTTTGGTCTTCCACCGATCTAGCTCTAGATCGTGTTATCATCCCCCCGTCATTAATGACCCGCCCGACATGAACACCCCTTCCACAGCCTACAACCTGCATGAGGGAGTTGTCTCGTATGGCCTTCTCAGCTCCAGAATTTCCAACAATTAGTAATTTCCGTGGGTCTAAAAGTTTCTCATCCCTTGACCACTAAGCGTGAGATACTTCATCTAAATCAACCACAGCACCCTCTGAGACATGGTTTATTATGATACTATTTCCACCACAGATACCCTGAACTCCTTGACTATCCTTCTGAACATGCACTTGTGACTGACCATCATCAAAACTAGATTGAAATTTTTGGCTTGAATGGAGCTCCACACTCGCTTGCTGGTGTTCGCCATCAAGACAAGACTGCTGACCTCCTTCAGAAAAAGAACCAGGCCCTATTGAATGCCCACATTGGGGCACTTGGAACAGCAGAGGCACTGAATTAGGATTCCCATACTCCAACAGATCAACATTTTGTTCACTGCTACTAGGCTGGTCCAGGGGGACATCCTTCCTCAACTGACAAGGAGTAGGGGGGTCAATGCCATCCCCTTCATCCATAAACTGCAAGATTCCAAATTGATTGTCCTGAGAAACCATTTGTCGAACAGGTGGGGGGTCAATTCGGCACCGCTTAAAGGTTCCCTTGGAGCTCTTGTTCTGGATTTTAGGCAACCCTGGGAGATGATGAACTCTGCCCTGATTCTTCCTGCAACTGCTAGCATCATGACCTATCTTGTGACATGTGGAACAAAGAAGTGGCACACGATGGTAGTGAACAGCCTGCCAGAAACCATGGCCATACTTATCAATCCACAAGCGTTCCTTACGCTTAGAGGCTAAATCCATTTCAATACAAACCAAAGCCTCTATTGTGTCTGTCATCGCAATGGTTCGCTCATGGATCCGAAGGACATTCCCAAAATTGCCAGCAATCGAGCGCAAGCAATCCTCATGGTAGAGATTAACCAGTAGAGAAGGAAAACTTATCCAAACAAGGGCCATTGGGGGATTGTTGACACCTGGAAAATGAACAAAGGTGAAAACATAATTGAAAAGAGGGTCGGACCAACAGTGAAAGACCAATGATAAAGCTCATCAGCTGTCTACTCGGCTAAAGCCCTTGTCGGCAAAGCTGATGCCCGATGTCAATGTCACTCAGACGGCGGCACTGATAAAGCAGCCGTCACTCGACTGATGAGACCTTCCAGCCCTTTGATGAGAGCTGTACTTCCGTTTCGCCCAAGAATCCACGGATGATATGTCAGGGTAAGTCAGATGTCGGCTTACTGACAGATGTAATATGAGATGAAGATGAACCCGGTACCGACAGATGAAGATGGCAAAGGCTTTGCAAAGTCAGGACAGAAGAAGAATGGTCTCCACAGGTTATACACCCGGTGAAAGTCTTGTCAGACTAAAGCTGATGCCCGAGCTCGTCACCATTCAAGTGACGATATCGATGAGATAATACCCAATCTTGTCACCGTTCAGATGGCCATTCTGATGAAACCCTTGTCCACGGACTGATGAAACCCTTGCCTACGGACTGATGAAACCCTTGTCTACGGACTGATGAAATCCCGATCTACGGACCGATGAAAACTGTAATGATGATCTCAATACAAGATATGTCACCAATAGAGGGCCCTTTCGGGTGATGAAGCATTTGAAAAGACCCAAGTGGGCCTGTGAAAGCAGCTGAAAGACCCAAATGGGCCTGTGAGGAGGTGGCGCCGAAAGGCTGAATGTCCAAGGCGCGCCGGGAAGCTCAAGCCGAGGCCGCCGAGATGAGGCCTGCCGAGAGGGAGAAAAGGGTTATAAAAGCCCCCTCCCTTTGAACAGAAAAGGGGATCGGTTGAAAAGGGGATCGATCGGAAGAAAAAGAAAGAGGGAAAAGATAGAGCAATAGAAAGATAGAGAGGGAGTCCTACTCAGAGAGCGAGAGCCCCCCCTCAACCAAAAGAGAAGAGAAGAAATAGAAGAGAAGGAGAAGGAAGGTTCCAGGTGGGCACTGGGGAGGGAGAGGAGTCAATGCTCCGTCCTCCCCCATGCTTTCTTTTCTCTTTTTCTTCATGTAATCTTTAGAGTTTCATCTCGATTGATAGAGTGTAACCGGACAATCCCGGCCTCGATTTGTATCTCCCTGTTCCTCATTCCCTCCCTATGAGCAATGTAAGTCTGGAAAAATGCATCGAAATAGAATATTACAGTGGCCTATTTGGGTACTGATGGATTGAAATTGCTGTTATCCTCCTCCGTTATTTCTTGTGCATCCGCTCGTCCATTGCTTAGATGCTTTTGTTTTTCGGCCGGTGCTTCATATCTCGGAGTCGGTTCTCCTGTGAAGAATGAAGGCGGAACCCCAACCCTCGTTCAATGGGTTATTGGGTTCCGTCCCTCTCCTTTCTTCCATGGTACGATAGACCCCCCGGAACATCGTGGATTTCTATCGAGTTCATAGCTAGTTCAGGGTCAGAGACAGCAATCTCTTGACCGGTTGAACATCAGATGATCATAGAAAATCTTTTGCATAACCCTACGAGGCGATGGAGCTATGCCACTGCATAAGCTTCGTTGACCTCTAAAGGAACATCCAAATGGTGCTGCAGGCACGTATATGGCCAGGGGTCCAGTACCCCTCCGTTTGGCTTTTACCCCGGCATTCCGTGGGTGATTGTCTATCATCTCCTGGCAAATGCTGACCGCAGGGGAAATGCTGCCAAAATTCTCAAAGTTCATTGAAACCCCATGTTTGATCTTCCCCCAGACGGCCAGCAGCAGGAAGAAATGCATCCTTCAGAAGGCTATACGACGATCTCATTTCCCCATCAATTCCACCCTCCAGATTTCCTTGGCATCCTCCTAACAGAAGCATCCATGAAATCCCCTTTTTCGTATTCCAAATTCAGCTTCAATCGCATTCAGAAACTCAAAATCCCTGAAACAGAGCATCGTTCGAGTTCTGGAAAATGATGAAACCCTGTAGCAAATCTGCCTTCTCGGCGCACAAAATTGCCCGCCGAGAACCCCTCTGCCGAGAGGTCTTTCCCCTCAGCTACACGACAAGCTTCGTCCAGAGCCTTCGTCATAAGAACCTCCTAGTCCAGCTCCTGGCGCCGGGTTCCCGGCGCGACCAGGAACGCGCCGAGAACCCTTCTGCCGAGAACCCCTTGCCCTTGCTAGCCTTTTTTCCCCTGCCATTCGAACCTGCTGGCCCTTCTAGGCGCCACCTTCCCGACGTGCCCAGGAGCGCGCCGGGAAGCTCCACGCCGAGGGCCTTCCCCCCTTTTTATCTGGCCGCGCCGAGATCCTTATTTGGCCTACTAAACCGTGCTGAGAAGCCCCCCCCCCTCTTGGCCAATAAAGCCACGCCGAGAGCCCTTCCTTCTTCGGCCGATGAAACCCAGTCAGAGGCCCTCTTCTACACTGATATCCTTCAACCTTTGGTCTCCATATACATACGCCCCAGGGATGTTCAGAGATCATCCTGAATGCCTTAAGAGGACATAGTAATGGGGAAGGTCTCCCCTACAGTCTTCATTCCCGATCCAGATTTCACCCTTATGAACCCGAAGGGTCATGTCATTACATGAGTCCCGAGGGATTTCAAGGGGATATTAAACGATGGAATAAAGGTAAGCGATGTCCCGGGGCCCGACGCCCATCCTCGTTCGGTTGCCATCCCGGCACTCCGTGGATGATGACCTATCCTCTCTTGGCATAATCCAAGTTGAGGGGACATGCTGCCGAAATTTACACATACCTTGCCAGGTAGCTATGATGTCCTATCTCTCAACCCCGTTGGCCCACGGAGCTATGTCCCTACATGCTCTCCGACGGTCCCTTGAAGGGGGAATATAGATGCAACATCGCGTACGCACGGGGCGCGTCATGCTATGACAGTGCTTACTCGGACTCTGGGTCAGTTATGCCCGATCTTTTACGGATCCCACCCTGCCACTGCATGGGTGGTTTCCTATTCCCCACTCGACATGGTCCGAGTTGGTGGGAATATGCCGTCGGTTTTATCCCGAAAATAACGAACCCCTGCTTCGTCTAATCCATTTAACGTTTTGCAAACGATTGAATTCCGTCTCTTTTAAGCATGCGGCTTAACCGCTGTCCGCCTCCTATCTCTAGCGTTTAATCAAGGGTTGTCCTCCTTAGGGAGGACGTAATTAACGTCATAGCGTTTATGGTATGACGGACTTCTGGTCCCGACTCGGACTTCATAATCGACTGATCAAGTCAGATCGAGCGCACAAAGAAATTGTCACCCCGGTGACTGGCACGCCAATAAATAAATAAATCAATAAATAAATAAAATAAACTAGAATAAAATAAAAAATGTGTCAAACAAGTTTGGCACGCCCGGTGGGAGTAAGTCTCCCTTCATCTTTACGCTAAAGTAGGAGGCCCGGCGGGCCCCCCCTGAAACTTCTGATTCTGTGTACTTTCCTTATTTTCAGGAATCTACAATGACAGCCGGAATCATGTCCGTTTGCTTCGACCAGCAGCCGTTTGACATGCATGTGCGAGAGGGCTACCTGGCGGTACCCCTCGCGTTCGGATCAATGCCGCCTGCCGTTGGGCTGCCCAACTGCTTGGGCGTCGTCTTCACTGACCTTCTGCAGGTCGATGACAATGAGCAAGGCACTGCTGTAAGTGCCCCGGTGAAGATCACTGACCAGAAGAATATCGTACCAGAGAACACGGTCCCCACGGCCGTCGCCTGCTTTGTCCATCACGTCCAAAAAAGGGACGTGGTCCCCGCTGCTGCTCAGAAGGGGAGAAGAACCAACCGGAGGAGCCGGTATGTTGCTGTTGACCGCCGTCTTTCCAACTCTGGAAAGACAATGATGATCGGTGGTGTCCGGGCAAACATGAACGGTTGCCCAAGGGCGGTCAAGCAGGACGTGATCGTCCCGATGGTGCCCACTGCCAACAGATTCCAAACTCTGACCACCAGGTAGGCCAATTGGGAGGCTAATGAAAAGAAGCCGCTGGCGCCCAAGCCGGCAAAATACGAATAGGTCTGGCGGTCGAAGAAGATCCAAAGCTGGGCCCCAGCTCAGGACAGGGAGAACCTTACTAATGTCACTATTGCCCGCCTCAGAGCAGGGGGCAGAAGGGAAGTGAAGAAAGATGATAGAAATGCTGCTACTGTCCACCCCAGGACCCTGGGGAGGAGAGATGAGATTGAGGGTCAGGAAAGAGATATGACTGCTGTTCGCCCCATGGTGAGGGGCAGAAGATACCAGACAAGGGAAAACTTCACTACTACCTATCCCATGGCCAAGGGCAAGAGAAGGGAAGAGAAGATCTACAATGCTGCTGCCAACTACTACCAAGTTGGCGATATGAGTGAACCAGCCACTGTGGTTACTGCAAGAAGACCAAGAGCCTGTGCCAGGCAGGCTGATATCTGCAGATACTCCAAAGCCGAGCATTTGAATGCTCAGGTGGCAAGACTGGCTTATCAGCAAAAGAGCCAGGACAGATTGATACTCCAACCTGAGCCACAGAGGCACAACTCTGAAGAGATGAAGCAGATAGTCCAAGACTACTTCCACTACCTGGGGAGCTCTGCCCTCGGTCAACAAAGACTATCCCGGGCCTTGGGTACCAGAGGTGAAGAAAAAGAAGAAACACTGCAAGAAATGATGATTGGAGCCTCTTCCTCCGATTCGAATCACTATGAAGAAGGTCTCAAGGCCGGATATGACAAAGAAGACCTGTACCGGGAAGAAGCCAAAGAGAGAATATCGGTCTTTGACCAGCTCAGATATCCTGACCAGGTGAAAAGAAAGGTCTACAGGCGGAAGGAAAAAATGCAAATCTTCGCCTGCAACATGGCTGGACTCGCCAGGGGGCAAGATATACTACCAACTCAGTTAAATGAACTGCTCAGGTTGGCTACTAGACCTGGTCCTGTCACCAGAAGAAGCCAGGCCGCAAAAGATAAAATGAAGAAATATGATGAAGCCCGCAAGATCACCACTATGATAGTCAATGTGGTGACGGCACAGGATGAAGACAATCCCTTTGTTGATGATGCTGAAGGGACTTCTGAAGATATGCAAATCCCATCAACCTTGGATCCCATGATCCAGATGATGTTCAGGAGATATCAGCAGGAGATCAGTGCTCTCCGAAGACAGCTCGATGAGAGACATGAAGCTACATCAGTCTCAAAGCAAGCTGAACCTGCGGGGCAAACATCCAGCTCAGCAGAGACGGCTATCCCAGCTAACCCTCTCTTAGCTGATAGGGGCAAGACACCGAGCCAACCTGTTCCACAGCAAACAGCAGCCGAGCTCTCTGTGTCTCAGACGCAGCCTACCGCGCCCATCTTGCGCGCCACTGTGATGACAACTCCTCACAGCCAGCAACAAGCTCACTTCTTCCCAGAAGAGATAGATCCAGCTGTAGCCCACAAGCAGATGATTGAAAGAATTGTGGAAATGAAGCTGTCAGAAAAGACTGGTGGTGATGCGGGTACTTATGATGTGTACAAAGTACCGTATCCTCCCCAGTATGCTGCCAAGAAACTACCCCCAGGCGTCTGTAAGCCGCCGAAGTTTGAGAAATTTAATGGCCAAGGCTCCCCTAGGGAGCATATAGCCTACTACACTACAATCATGGGCGACCTAGCAGTCGATGAAGCTTATCTGCTCAAGTTCTTTGGCTCATCCCTCACTGGGTTGGCCTTTGAATGGTACTCAAGCCTGCCAGCTGGGTCAGTGGTTGATTGGCCTGATATGCAGAGAAAATTCCGCGACAGATTTCATGTCACGGAAAGAGAAATCACGATAGCAGAGCTGTATGCAACTAGGCAGAAACAAGATGAGACCGCACTGGACTACATCAAAAGATGGAGGAACTTAGCCATGAGATGCCGAAGGCCTCCTCATCAAGAAGATGCGGTGCAGATATGCAAGCAGAGCCTCAGGAGGGAGGTGCTAGAAAAGATGATCGGTGCAGATGTCAGAACATTTGACCGACTGAATAATATAGTGGCGAAAGTTGAGACGTTCTTGTCCAAGCGTCCTACCGCCAATGTTCTCACTATGCCGAAGGGAAAATCCAATGAACGACGGCCATCACACTCTGAGGCCAACACCGTCGATTTCAGGACCTTCGAGCAACAGAAGGGGAAGAAAGGGGCAGATGAAGCTCCCCCGCTGACAGATACAGCAGAAAGAAAAGATAAAGTCTGTCTGAGAGACAAGATGAGAAAAGCATATTCCTTCCCAAAAGATAAGACGGCCGCACTGTTCAACTGGGCATACAAGTTCAATAAGGTAACGTTGCCTGAACCCAAAAGACCAGCAGATGCAGCAAAGAAAGATGATCCGCTGTTCTGTCCATTTCACCGTGCGCTGGGGCACGCAATTGAAGATTGTTATGTCTTCAAAGATATCATGGAAGGAATGGTCAAGAAAGGTGAGCTGCAGCTGGGAGATTACCAGGTAAAGCCGCCCCATCCACATGAGCCTCCACCCTGGAGAGTGGCTGCCAATATGATCTCAGTCTACCAACAGTTGCCCAAGGAAGCCGTTGAAGAGTGCACCAAGCATACCTATGAAGCTTGCTTCCTCACCCCACAGAAGGATCAGGAGGGATGGCAGATGATACCCATAAAAAGTAGAAAGAAAACTCCTGCAGCCAGTACCAGCGGAGCAGTTATCCGGGGTGTTACCCCAAGGCCCGAGCCGCCTCCAATAAAGCCAATATGGCATACAGCTGAGACCGGACCAGTCATCCGGATCCCTACTCACAACCGGAGGAGACAAACTCCCCTCCCTACGCATAAAGAGGTAAGCCCTGCAGCCAGGCGTCTGTAGCAGTATATTAATGAGCTTGATGAGTACGAACAGAAGAAGCCCAAGCATCTGCTGATGAAAGACTGTATACTCTGGGAACAGTTCGAAGAATTGAAAATCAAAGAACAGCCAGAGGCAGAACAAGAAAAAGCTGAGAATGAACCCTTTTGGGGGCAGGAGCCAGCAAGGTCAAATTCCCAAAAGAAGAAGAAACGGCCCAAATCCAAGAAAGGAAAGAAGGTCACGATAGTACAATGTAACACTCTGTCAGTACTCTTCTCCTTGCCCGGGGAGGATGATGAGCCGGAAGCATCCAACGCTCCGCTAGAAGCTAACCATGTCGAAGCCTCTACCTCGGCCCATGCAACACGTTCTGGGAGAAGATGGGGGCGCCCACCACCCGCCAACCGTAATATCATGTTCAGAGGGGAGCAACCCTATCAAATCCCAGAACCAGAGATACGAGGTGTCCAGGTTCCTCCCCCTGCCAGTCTGTACCAGGACAAAAAGAAGGCAGATGAAGCCCCTTCATTCCTGGAGTTCCTGTCCAGCTTAGAAAATGAGCAACCGGCTCATACTGCTCCAGATAAAAGCAATAAATGCCAACAGACAGCGGCTGGAAAGTAGAAACAGCATGAAGAAGATGAAGAAGGTAACCCCCTAGCAAAACCAGGGGCAGTCGCTACAGAAGAAGCCTTCCGGGAGACCGATGAAGAAGATGAAATTGAAAATGGGTAGCAAAGGCCACAGGCACCACATGAACCTCCAAGACCCCGATGGGCAGAGGAGATGAGATTATCTAATGTCCGGGTGGGTAGTCGAGTCATGAAAATGCTAAAGAAGCTCCCTACCAGATTCTCCATCTGGGAAATTCTCTCTCTGAGCGAAGAAGCTCGCAAAGCAATCGTGGATGCCCTGCAGTCCCCGGCACAATGTGAAGCACTCCTGGCAGAAGTGACTGCTGGGCCATCAGTCACGTTCACGGAGGATGATATGCTAATCCCAAATTTTGGCCATAATAGACCACTGTATATGAGGGGTTCCCTGAACTGTCAGCCGATAAGTAGAATACTGATAGATCCAGGAGCTGCTGTGAATATTCTCCCATACCGCATCTATCAGAAATATTACTTTGATCTGCAGCTCACCAAGGTCAGAGATATGAAGATTGCAGGATTCAACCAAAAATGTGAAACACCTCTCGGGGTAGCTGATTTCAACCTCACACTGGGCGACCTCACTACCGTGGTACGATTCTATGTAATCGACACCAACACCACGTATAAGGCCCTGCTGGGAAGACCGTGGCTGCACGAATATCAGATAGTGCCATCCACGCTACACCAATGCATAAAATACTGCCATGAAGGAAAAGAAGAAAGGGTGTTTGAAGACCTACATCCCTTCGAAGTGTTCGAGTGCCATATGCTCGATGCATCCTACTACACCGAGGTGTCACAAAGGGATAAAGAAAAAGAAGCTGTGGTCAGCCAGGAAAAGCCGGCGAAAAAGACAAGAAAGTGGTCTCCACCGCCGCCAAAGGGCTACATCAAAAAGCATGGGGTATCTCACATCTCTTATGCTGGTGATTTTACCCGGATCACTCCTCCTGGCATACACCCAGATGATACTGAAGAAAAGATGAAAGAAAAGTACACACAGGTGGAAGTTCCTCAGGGTCTAGTCAAGCCCATAGCCAGCATAGAATACCAGACGGTGCTACCACTGAAGACTATGAAAATCCCTCGCTTCTGCGAACCTCCTATCATATTCTACACCGGGGGGGGCAGTCGAAGAAGACGATCAAGATTGCATGGTCCCTGAAGAAGCCGCAAACCGAATGGTGCCAATTACAGGCCTAGAGTACACTACCCAACGGGTTTCACAAATGTTCTCCAAGATGCAAATGCCTTCAATACAATCTGCAGCCCAGAAGAAAGCATTCAAGGAGCTATGGGATCCACCTCGAGATAATAAAGAACTGAGGAAGATCACACAGCACCCGGGACTGGGCTATACCCTGCAAGAATACTATGAAGCTGAGGTAGATGTCATCTCTGCCTTCTACCAGCATGAAGATTCCCCTGGGATGGACTATGACCAATACCCTTCAGAAGATGGAGAAATCATTTATCAGTCCGTAGTGGACAATGAGATCCCAGACAGTCTGCCAGGGGTGGGGATACCTGACGAGACAAAGAGAGATTGGTACTGGGAAGATCTATCTTGCAAGGAGGATCTGTTCCAGGATGAAGCGAAATTTGACACGGGAACCCCGAATGAAGATCAAGTAGCCAGAGAGCTGCAAGAGTGCCTGGAGTTTGGGCGCATTCTAGAAGAATTCCGAGCTCTACATAATGATGACCTCTCAGGGGAGCCCACATCAGAAGAGCCTCTAAGCACGGAAGATTCCACTTCGAAGTTTTCCGCTGAGCCAGTCACGTCCTCGGGGCAGACCGAATAGAATCCGGCCGTATTGGCCTTACACGATGCACCAGCATCTGCTGATGACCAATCTGATGAAATAGAAAATCATGAGAGCGAAGAAGATTATATCCCGGGAGGCTTTGTTGATCTGCAAGAAGCCCCATCCGAAGTTGAAGACGGAGGCCAAGCCACCGTCGATGAGCTGATAGAAGTGAATCTGGGGTCAGCAGATGAGCCAAGGCCTACATTCCTCAGTGCACTGCTGGTGATGCGGGACAACCGACTCGCTAGCTAACCTAGGACGCTAAAGAACGCGACCAGCACGCGCACGAGACAAGGCAAGCCGGTATGACCGACTAACGTGAAATCCCTCCGGGCGGAGGCGTCTCTCAACAGAACTCCGAACCACGGCCGTCCCACGGAGGGAGGCGCGACGGGGTCACAACGGGCGAGAAGCCGCTGGACGACACGGGAGTCTAGTCCGAGCTCGGTGCTCGACTAGGGCCAAGGGAAAAGGCCGCTCTCTCTCTCTCAACCAGCAGTAACAAATGAAACTAGCTAGGCCCTACACTCACTCACGCGGCACAATCAATCATATACGTGATAAGCAAGTACTACGGGCGGGAGCGAGACACGTACCTCCACGCCTAAGCGTGGGGAAGGAACCCCGGCCGAGTCCAACCACCCCGATACACACGTGAGAGAACTAATACAAACATCAAAAGGGCCCACTCCTCGCAGGGAGGTAATAGGCTGCAACCACAGCTACACACGGGGCGGCCGGCGCACGGGCTGACGGGCAGCAGCCGAGGTCGGGGGATGAAGCCGGATGCCGACCCTCGCGATGCCGATCGCTCCTGTAGTAGCCTTTGAGGGGGAGGTCCACGTCGCCGCGGGCACTGCTGGGATGCCGAGCCGGATGGAGGGGCCACGCTGCTGCTACGGCCTCGGGGGAGGATGTCGGTCCGACGAGAGGTTGCTGGCTGGTCCCTGTGACAGCGGGCAGAGATGGCGCTGGTACACGGCCGTCCGGACAGCGTTTGTGGCGGCGTCTTCTCTGGTGGAAGGCTGACAGGGACGGCTATCCAGGGGCAGTGGTGGCCGATGGGGTCCTGTGGAGGGATTGGGTGCGAAGGGGGTGACAACAGGGGTGCACAGACAGCACTTCAGGGCAGTCTGATCTGTGACCGTGGGTGGGGTGGTGATGGCGCAAGGATACAGAAGGAGTTCCGGCCCGAGATGATTACTGGAGGTGTGGTGGGATGTGAGGAGTCGACCTACCAAGTTGCGGATCGATCCGAGGACGGGAAGTGGTACCCCCTTTGGAGGCCCTCTGCTGACAGTCCCGCTCGGGTACTGTAGCGCAGGATGGCGCACTAAAAGTGTGCTTGAAGACAAAAGTTTACCCCGATGGAGTTTGAAGGCGAGGCCAGAGGGGTTGGATTCGTGACTGGGAGGGGAACAAATGTTATGAAGGGACTGGCGGTGTTTGGTGGTAGGAGAGGCATGCAAACGGGAACCCAAATCGTCTCGGGTCACAGGCGAGACTGTCAGGGAGCAGCCTGCGCGACGAAAGTGTCTACAAAGACAACTTCCTCTGTGATTCGAGTTTTGGGACAAGGCTGGTGGGGTTGGAAAGATGACTGGAAGGGGTACGAAAGTCGTGAAGAAACTCGGATGAGACGCTGCCAGGAGGCGGACGCACCGGACCGATCTCTGGACACCAAATCTGCTGTCAGCACAGGGACGCCCGGGGAAGAGGAAGACGATCCTGCGTGCACCGTCGCTCCACCGAACTCGTCGCCGTGGACGATGGTTGAAGGCTGCTGGCGTTGGAATCCCTTGGGGGAGGTCTCCTACCCCTGGGCGTCACACCCAAGGACTGGAGAGGAGGTGAGGGCGTCGCACCCTCAAGGAGGAGGAAGAAGAAGGGGTCGCCCCTTTTCACAATGTGGCACTCCACAATGAACACTCAAGCATCAATTTCTTCATTATTTTTTTGAAAAGAAAATACAAGGTCTTTTATATGGGATGGGGAAATGCTAGGTCTAAACCCTAGCCAAGGGGAAAGGAGATGGGGGGGCGGCCACAACCGGGGAAGGGCATTCAAATCTCCTAGATTCTAGGAGTGAAAGGTGGGGGGGGCGGCCAAAAGAGGGAGAGGGCAAGGGGGGAAGGGCGGCTGCTATTCCCTCCAAGAGGGGAGGGAATGGTCCGCCCCCCAACCCTAACCCTAGGTGGGGCGCGCCTCCCAAGGTGGGCCCAGGGGATGGGAAAAGTGGACAGCCCTCGTGGGCCAGAGAAGTGAACCAAGAAGTGGCCCAATAACCCCCCCTAGCCTCTAGCAAGCCTACAAAACACAAATAAAGCCTACTTGGCCTAAAAAAGGTCCATGACTGAAAGAAAATTGTCCACACACGGACTAAACCAAGGCCCAACATGGCCCAAAGCATAAAATAAGTGATGATAGCTCCGCTAATCTGTCAACTGGTCGCCGAGCCAAAGGGATGCCGGCGAGATCCGTGTACTCCGTCGTAAAGGGTGACGCATGTCCTCACCAATTCTCCCCGGGTGGGAAGAACTCGACCCCGTCGAGTAAGGGTCACGGTCGCTCAGGTAACGTTCCAGCAAGTCCGGGTCAATCCGCTCCAGCTCTCCCCGCGTGATCCAGGTGTCGTCTGTCTCAGGGCGCCCTCTCCAACGCACTAGGAAGCGCTGGTAGGCCCCGCTCCTGGTGGTGGTCACCTGCTCATCCAGTATACAATCGATGTGCTCGCGTCTCTGTAATGGGGCTGGGGGAGGTGGACTCTCAGAAGGTGTATCGCTCACAACAGGAAGGGGAGGCCCAAGAAGCTCACTGGGAATCACTGCTGGATCCCGATAGGCCGCCAGATCAGAGACGTTGAACGTCGAACTGATCCCATAATCATCTGGCAGCTCAATCTCATACGCGTTAGACCCAATCCGCCTCAGAACTCGGAAGGGTCCGGCACCGCGGTCCTGGAGTTTCTTTACGGCCCCCGAAGGGAACCGTTCAGGTCTGACCCTGATCATGACATACTCTCCCACTTGGAACTCACGGGTGCGTCGATGCGTATCAGCTAAATCCTCATAACGTGCGTTGCTGGCCTCAAGATGGTGATGATGATGTAGACTCCGAACTAGCTGTGTGGACTCATACCTATATGAATGCAGGGGTGGTCCTGGACATCCAAATATGGATCTAATAGGCCTATGACACCTACCAGACTTGACAACGTGGGGAGGACCAGGACAACCAAAGTTGTATCTATCATGCATGGGTGTCCTACGGAATGTGGTAGACTCATGGGGACTAAATTGCCCAAACTCACTCATGGCATTCCCTATATGAGACAAACCCCTATATGATGGTGGACATGAAGAAACATGGGGAAGAGACATGTGTCCCTGGCCTCCTAAGCTCGGGCATCTGGATGCCGGTAAGGTGAGGTGTTGACTAGAAGGCCTAGGTGGTGTATGATAGTGGACCTCCTCGACAAGGTGGGGAAAAGAATATGGGTCGAGAGGCTCACTAGGGAGGGGATCGAAAGGGTCAAAGAAATGATGACCCCTCCCGACAGGTCCCTTCACAATACTTGCCCATGTGCGACATTCGCCCAGGTGCAGATAATCACCTTCAGGCACTCTCATGTATGGGGCAAGAGGCTCATGAGGAAGGCAAGGAAGGCAAGGTTCCTCCCTCGGGACCGTGAAACCATAAGCGGGGACAAAATCAACCTCCATGGGTATGGGAAATAATAAAAGGACCTCGGATGTGATATGTCCTATGGTGTAGACCGAGGTAATAGACCCCAAAGCAGGGAGTGTAAAGCTATGACTATAGGGTTGGTCAGACCCTAAGGTCAACATATAAGTCAACTCCCATTGATAATCTAAACTCCTAAGGAAGTCCTTCACATTTTCAAGAAAGCAGAAGGACCGAAAAGTGGTGTGAAAGGAGTTAAGGGGTATTATTGGGAGGGCTGGTCCCATGGGTGTATAGCAAGGAATGGCGATATCTAGAAGTGGACCCTCCCTTAGCCAGCTAGCTAAAGACTCACCAATGACCAGTTCACCCTCGGAAGGTAAGAATGTCTCTATATGAGGGTCTAAGGGTGAAGCCTCTCTCTCGGGAGGGGAAACGGAGTCCTCTATGATGTGGAGGGGATCACTCCCTAACTCCTCAACCTCAGTTAGGTACTCCTCAATCAACTCCTGTTCAGCCTCGTAACTCACTGGAACAAACCCAGGTGATGACATGGAGGTGGTCGGCGTAACGCCGTCATGGAAGACAAACTCACCGGGAAGGTGAGATGGGTGTAAGGTGCAAGTCCTCCTATCCAGGTCGATGGTCGCACTTCTTTCCTCCAACCAAGTTCGCCCTAAAATGATGCATGGACCAGCAAGTGTGTTGATCTTGCACCAAGCGCCATCGAAATATTTAACGGGGCCAAACCACCGTTGAAACTCGATAAAAGCTAAACCATCACGGAGAACAATCTCCCCAGTCTTAGAGAGTGACTCAACAATGTCTTGTGAGACACAGTTAGACGACACCCTACTGATGAAGTCGATCTCCGTATGCATCCCATTAGGTAGGATGGCAGTGGACATGACAGGGCGCTGGAATGACTCGGTCATCGGTATAGGGATCGGGTCTCCCGACGACTGAGTGGTAGGGGCGACACTTAGGGGTCGTACCATAAGAGCATCGAATCGGGCCAATAGGGATGACTAATCTGACATGTGGTCTCGAGGAACCACCATGGGGTTGGCGCGGAGCTGGACATGCAAGACTCAACGAGACAAGGACAAAACTCTAACTAGACACAAACCTAACATTACAATGCAATGGTGGGTTACCTAGATGAACTAAGAGACTCAATGCAACCTAGATAACTCTAAGGCCTCAATTGCACCCTAGACAACCTAAAGACTCGAATGACCTAAGACCCCAATTTGTTAGAACAAACTGGTTCCCTAAGCTCTGATACCAAAATTTGATGCGGGACAACCGACTCGCTAGCTAACCTAGGACGCTAAAGAACGCGACCAGCACGCGCACGAGACAAGGCAAGCCGGTATGACCGACTAACGTGAAATCCCTCCGGGCGGAGGCGTCTCTCAACAGAACTCCGAACCACGGCCATCCCACGGAGGGAGGCGCGACGGGGTCACAACGGGCGAGAAGCCGCTGGACGACACGGGAGTCTAGTCCGAGCTCGGTGCTCGACTAGGGCCAAGGGAAAAGGCCGCTCTCTCTCTCTCAACCAGCAGTAACAAATGAAACTAGCTAGGCCCTACACTCACTCACGCGGCACAATCAATCATATACGTGATAAGCAAGTACTACGGGCGGGAGCGAGACACGTACCTCCACGCCTAAGCGTGGGGAAGGAACCCCGGCCGAGTCCAACCACCCCGATACACACGTGAGAGAACTAATACAAACATCAAAAGGGCCCACTCCTCGCAGGGAGGTAATAGGCTGCAACCACAGCTACACACGGGGCGGCCGGCGCACGGGCTGACGGGCAGCAGCCGAGGTCGGGGGATGAAGCCGGATGCCGACCCTCGCGATGCCGATCGCTCCTGTAGTAGCCTTTGAGGGGGAGGTCCACGTCGCCGCGGGCACTGCTGGGATGCCGAGCCGGATGGAGGGGCCACGCTGCTGCTACGGCCTCGGGGGAGGATGTCGGTCCGACGAGAGGTTGCTGGCTGGTCCCTGTGACAGCGGGCAGAGATGGCGCTGGTACACGGCCGTCCGGACAGCGTTTGTGGCGGCGTCTTCTCTGGTGGAAGGCTGACAGGGACGGCTATCCAGGGGCAGTGGTGGCCGATGGGGTCCTGTGGAGGGATTGGGTGCGAAGGGGGTGACAACAGGGGTGCACAGACAGCACTTCAGGGCAGTCTGATCTGTGACCGTGGGTGGGGTGGTGATGGCGCAAGGATACAGAAGGAGTTCCGGCCCGAGATGATTACTGGAGGTGTGGTGGGATGTGAGGAGTCGACCTACCAAGTTGCGGATCGATCCGAGGACGGGAAGTGGTACCCCCTTTGGAGGCCCTCTGCTGACAGTCCCGCTCGGGTACTGTAGCGCAGGATGGCGCACTAAAAGTGTGCTTGAAGACAAAAGTTTACCCCGATGGAGTTTGAAGGCGAGGCCAGAGGGGTTGGATTCATGACTGGGAGGGGAACAAATGTTATGAAGGGACTGGCGGTGTTTGGTGGTAGGAGAGGCATGCAAACGGGAACCCAAATCGTCTTGGGTCACAGGCGAGACTGTCAGGGAGCAGCCTGCGCGACGAAAGTGTCTACAAAGACAACTTCCTCTGTGATTCGAGTTTTGGGACAAGGCTGGTGGGGTTGGAAAGATGACTGGAAGGGGTACGAAAGTCGTGAAGAAACTCGGATGAGACGCTGCCAGGAGGTGGACGCACCGGACCGATCTCTGGACACCAAATCTGCTGTCAGCACAGGGACGCCCGGGGAAGAGGAAGACGATCCTGCGTGCACCGTCGCTCCACCGAACTCGTCGCCGTGGACGATGGTTGAAGGCTGCTGGCGTTGGAATCCCTTGGGGGAGGTCTCCTACCCCTGGGCGTCGCACCCAAGGACTGGAGAGGAGGTGAGGGCGTCGCACCCTCAAGGAGGAGGAAGAAGAAGGGGTCGCCCCTTTTCACAATGTGGCACTCCACAATGAACACTCAAGCATCAATTTCTTCATTATTTTTTTGAAAAGAAAATACAAGGTCTTTTATATGGGATGGGGAAATGCTAGGTCTAAACCCTAGCCAAGGGGAAAGGAGATGGGGGGGCGGCCACAACCGGGGAAGGGCATTCAAATCTCCTAGATTCTAGGAGTGAAAGGTGGGGGGGGCGGCCAAAAGAGGGAGAGGGCAAGGGGGGAAGGGCGGCTGCTATTCCCTCCAAGAGGGGAGGGAATGGTCCGCCCCCCAACCCTAACCCTAGGTGGGGCGCGCCTCCCAAGGTGGGCCCAGGGGATGGGAAAAGTGGACAGCCCTCGTGGGCCAGAGAAGTGAACCAAGAAGTGGCCCAATAACCCCCCCTAGCCTCTAGCAAGCCTACAAAACACAAATAAAGCCTACTTGGCCTAAAAAAGGTCCATGACTGAAAGAAAATTGTCCACACACGGACTAAACCAAGGCCCAACATGGCCCAAAGCATAAAATAAGTGATGATAGCTCCGCTAATCTGTCAACTGGTCGCCGAGCCAAAGGGATGCCGGCGAGATCCGTGTACTCCGTCGTAAAGGGTGACGCGTGTCCTCACCAGCTGGAGCCAGCTGTCAAAGAACAGTATATTCAGTTTCTGAAAGAATTCCGAGACTGCTTCGCATGGACATATGATGAAATGCCAGGACTGAGTTTCGATGTGGCACAGCACCGATTGGCGATAAACCCAGAGGCAAGCCCTGTGAAGCAGCCTTCCAGGAGAATGCACCCCGAACTGATAAATCAGATCAACAAAGAGGTCGACAAGCTGATCGATGTGGGCTTTGTTGAAGAGAACCAGTATACTACGTGGCTGGCCAATATAGTGCCCGTGAAGAAGAAAAATGGGCAGATCAGAATATGTGTAGATTTCAGGGACCTGAATAAGGCTTGCCCGAAAGATGATTTCCCAGTACCAATCACTGAAGTAATGATCGATGCAACCACTGGCCATGAAGCCCTGTCATTCATGGATGGGTCATCCGGATACAACCAGATCTGGATTACTGAAGAAGACAGAGTGCATACTGCATTCCGCACCCCGAAGGGGATATTTCACTACAAAAGGATGTCGTTCGGTCTCAAGAATGCCGGCGCTACTTATCAAAGAGCTATGACAAAGATCTTTGATGATTTACTCTTCAAGAAAGTGGAGTGCTACATCGATGATCTGGTGGTGAAAACCAGCAGAAGAGAAGATCATCTGCAAGATCTGAGGATAGTGTTCCAGAGGCTGCGCAGATATGAACTCAAGATGAATCCTATGAAATGTGCCTTCGGCGTGTCCAGTGGAAAATTCCTTGGGTTCATTGTCCATCCTAGGGGCATTGAGATCGACCCATCCAAGATTAAAGCTATCCAGGAGCTCCCTCCACCAAGGAATCTCCACGAGCTGAGATCTCTACAAGGGCGTTTGGCCTACATCTGACGATTCATATCAAATCTGTTGGGGAGATGCCACCCTTTTCACAAGCTCATGATGAAAGATGTACCGTTCCTCTGGGACGATGGCTGTCAGGAAGCCTTTGAGAAGCTGAAAGAATATCTCAAGACCCCTCCAGTGCTGGGGGCACCTATTAAGGGCAAGCCCCTGATACTATACATTGCAGCCACACACTGTTCCCTGGGGGCAATGCTAGCACAGATAAATGAAGAAGGCAAAGAGCAGGCTCTATACTACCTGAGTCGGAGGCTGATTAGAATCGAAGAAAGTTACACCTATATAGAAAAGACATGCTTGGCACTAGTCTTTGCCGTTAAAAAGCTCCGGCACTATATGCTGTCACACGAAATCAGATTGATATCTACAGCAGATCCGCTCAAATACATATTGACTCAGCCAGTACTGAAAGGCCGGTTAGGCAAATGGGCAGTAATTCTGATGGAATTCGATATCACATATATACCCTAGAGGGCAATAAAAGGACAGGCCGTGGCCGATTTCTTCGCAGAGCACCCTGTACCAGAGAATGATATGTTGGGGACTGAGTTACCCGATGATGAAACATTAGAAGCCTGCCAGGCTCAGTCAACTATGTGGCAGCTATTCTTCGATGGAGCATCTAGAACAGAGACGGACTCCGATGGAAAGACCAGAATACGGGCCGGAGCCGGTATTTGCTAAGATCGCCAGAGGGGGAGGTTGTGCATACTTCCTGTTCTATAAACAAGCCCTGAACTAATAATGAAGCCGAGTATGAAGCTCTGATAATCGGGTTGCACATCAGCCTCAACATGGGCATCTAGATGCTTCAGGTATTCGGGGATTCAATGTTGATAATAAAGCAAATCCAAGGGGAGTTCGAAGTGCGAAAGCCGGAGTTGAACCCCTACCACCAAAAAGCTGTGTGCCTCATGGCGAAATTCTATTATATTGAGCTCAAGCATGTAGGCCGTGCACATAATGCCCAGGCTGATGCGTTGGCAAAGCTAGCCAGCTCAATAGCAGTCCCACAAGATGAGACACTGAACATTGTTGTTATAAACCGGCGGCAAGTCCCCAGCATGTTAGAAAGCTGCCCCGAAGAAAATGAAGTCGCCATGATCAGTACAGAACATGCATCTGATTGGAGACAACACCTGCTGCAATGGTTTTCACACCAACAGCTGCCGCAAAAAAGAGAAGAAAAGATGAAACTTTTAAGGATCAAAGATTCTTATGAATTCAGAAATGGAACTCTGTTCCGAATAATGGCAGACGCGCGCAAGAAGATTTTGCTCCGCTGTCTGTCTACTGAGGAAGCTTGGCAAGCAATGAAAGAAATACATGCTGGGATGGCAGGTGCCCATCAAGCTGGCCCTAAAATGAAGATAGAAATCAAGAAGCTGGGTTATTATTGGCCCACTATGTTTGAAGATTGCTGCAAGTTTGCAAAGTCATGTCAGAAATGTCAGGAGCATGCTGTTGTGCCTAGAAGGCCACCTGCCGTTCTGCACCCTACAGTCCCTAGCTGGCCGTTTGCACAATGGGGAACTGATGTAGTCGGCCCACTACCGACCTCATCGGCCGGACATAAATACATACTGGCAATAACAGATTACTTCTCTCGATGGGCGGAAGCTATAGCATTACGAGAAGTGACTGGTGAGCTGGTTGCCAGATTCATCAAGCAGAACATTATCTTCCGGTTTGGGATCCCCAGCCGGATAATATCTGATAATGGAAGTCATTTCAGAAATCAAAAGATCTATCGGCTTGCCGAGAAGTATAAGATCGAATGGAGGACTTCTACTCCCTACAATCCACAGGCAAATGGATTGGCAGAAGCCTTCAATAAAACTTTATGCACCTTGTTGGCTAAAGTCATCAGTTCTAGTAAGAAGGACTGGGAAGAAAAGATGTATGAAGCTCTGTGGGCATACCGCACTGTCTTCAAGACACCTACAGGGTGCTCGCCATACTCACTGGTATACGGCTCAGAAGCAGTAGTTCCACTAGAGCTGGAAGTCCCGTCACTCAGAGTGGCAATCCAATATGACCTGGCCCATGGCGAACAAACCAATGCAGAAAGAAGATTACAAGAATTGGCTAATTGGAAGGAAAGCGCCTCCAAGCTCAGAAGAATATCCAGATGTATCAGGCCCGCATGGCCACTGCGTTCAACAAACTCGTAAAAGGACGAGAATTTAAGAAAGGTAACCTTGTCATGGTCAAGAAAAGAGAAGTCATGGCGTCCAACCCAAAAGGAAAGCTGAATCCTAATTGGGAAGGTCCTTATGTGATATATAGGGTCTACGAAGGAGGGGCCTACATGGTTGTTGACCATCGAGGGGAAATCCAATTTTCACCACTCAACGGTAGACACCTAAAGCTGTATCATGCTGCCCAACCAATATTCCCCGAGTAATCATCGGGCTAAAAGCTACCCTTTTCCTTGGTCTAGCGACATTCTATCCTAACCGAGCTACCCTTCTCCCTTGGTCTAGTGGCACTCCGCCCTAACCAAGCTACCCTTCTCCCTCGGTCTAGTGGCACTCCGCCCCAACCGAGCTACCCTTTTCCTTGGTCTAGCGGCACTCCGCCCTAACCAAGCTACCCTTCTCCCTTGGTCTAGTGGCACTCCGCCCTAACCAAGCTATCCTTTTCCTTGGTCTAGCGACATTCTGTCCTAACCGAGCTACCCTTCTCCCTTGGTCTAGTGGCACTCCGCCCTAACCAAGCTATCATTTTCCTTGGTCTAGCGACATTCTGTCCTAACCGAGCTACCCTTCTCCCTTGGTCTAGTGGCACCCCGCCCTAACCAAGCTACCCTTTTCCTTGGTCTAGCGACATTCCGCCCTAACCAAGCTACCCTTTTCCTTGGTCTAGCGGCACTCCGCCCTAACCAAGCTACCCTTCTTCCTTGGTCTAGCGGCACTCTGCCCTAACCGAGCTACCCTTTTCCTTGGTCTAGCGGCACTCCGCCCTAACCAAGCTACCCTTCTTCCTTGGCCTAGCGGCACTCCGCCCTAACCAAGCTACCCTTCTTCCTTGGTCTAGCGGCACTCCGCCCTAGTCGAGTCATTCCTTATCATGATCTAATGACAGTCCGACTTGTTACCCTCCCAAAAAGAGGGGAAGAGAGAATAAAAGAATGAAAATAAATAAAAATGGGGTTAAAAATAGAGATACCATGCCGGTCTTGTTCAGGTTTTCCGAGCAAGGGCAAAAATGGCTAAAACCCAGCTGTGGTGAAAACCCGAAAGGGCACTGTAGGCAAAATCGGGTACCCCGCCACGTGAAAACCCGGAAGGGCGCGTGGGCAAAAGCAAGAGGGGGCTGGCTCCGGTGAAAACCCGAAAAGGCGCTTGGGCCAGTAATATGGTGATCCTAAAGAAACCTCACCTCCCATCATAAACTTCTCGTCGATCGGCCGGCACCTTGTCCGATCAACGATCAAATCCACCCAGTACGGACCCTACATCTGTCCTGATAAAAGCCCTCATACCTTGTCCCAGGTCTCACGATGATGAAACCTGCTGCTGATCAATGGGCACACTCACCCGATCAGCAATGAAACCTATCCGGCTTAGACCTTACGTCTATCCCGATGAAACCTATGAAATCTTTGCATTGGTATAAACCCAATACCGATGATGAAACCAGCTATTGACCGATTAGGCGCACTGTCCGGTCAATGATGAAACCTATCAGGCTTAGACCTTACGTCTATCCCGATGAAACCCCTGAAACTTTTGCATTGGTATAAACCCAATACCGATGATGAAACCTGCTGTTGATTGATTGGCACACTGCCCGATCAATGATGAAACCTATCCGGCTTAGACCTTACGTCTATCCCGATGAAACCTATGAAATCTTTGCATTGGTACAAACCCAGTACCAATGATGAAACCTGCTATTGGTCGATTGGCACCCTGCCCGATCAGCAGTAAAACCAGCCCAGGGTAAACCTTACGTCTATTCTGATGAAGATTCATAAGATCCTTGCATTGGTATAAACTCAATACCGATAATGAAACCCACCTTTGATCAATGGGCACCCTTCCCGATCAACAAAGAAACCCGTCCTATCAAATTTGCATATCCCGTTACGTCCCGCTATGATGAAACCTACCATTGGTCGATCGGCACCCTGCCCGATCAATGATAAAACCAGCCCAGTGTAGACCTTACGTCTACCCTGATGAAACCTATAAAATCCTTGCGTCGGTATATACCCAATACCGATGATAAGAGCATGCACTAATGAAGCAGCACATCGCCTAATCCGTGCTGAAGTCCCAATTCAGGAAACATATGTATATATATTAAAAAAAATGGGGTTAAAAATAGAGATACCCCGCCAGACTTGTTCGGACATCCCAGATAAGGGCAAAAATGGCCAAAAACCCAGCTGTGGTGAAAACCCGAAAGGGCACCGCAGGCAAAATCGGGTACCCCGCCACGTGAAAACCCGAAAGGGCACGTGGGCAAAAGCAAGAGGGGGCTGGCTCCGGTGAAAACCCGAAAGGGCACTTGGGTCAGTAATGTGGTAATTTAAAAGTTCCATGCCAACCGACACGCTACCTTTACCTCCCTTCTATTGATGAAGCCTTCCGTCGGTCAACTGGTTCCACGCCCCACCGATGATAAAACCTTTCCAGGATAGACCTTACGTCTGTCTTGATGAAATCTACGCACCCTCTTTCAAACGTCCCACCGACGATGAAACCCATCACCATTTTACTAAAGCCTATCCAGTTCAGACCTTACGTCTGTCCTGATAAAACCTACGCATTTCTTGGCAAAGTCCCACCTGCGATAAAACCTATTGGAATAGACCTTACGTCTGTCCTGATGAGACCTACACCTTCACACACTTTCCACCGTTGGTCGATTGGCACCTCGCCCGATCAATGATGAAACCCTATCTAGTCTAGACCTTTCGTCTATTCTGATGAAACTTATAAAATCTTTGCATTGGTATAAACCCAATATCGATGATGAAACCAGCTGTTGATCGACGGGCACCCTGCCCGATCAATGATGAAACCATGCAGTTTAGACCTTTCGTCTATTCTGATGAAAATTATGAAATCTCCTTGCATCGATATAAACCCAATATCGATGATGAAATCAATTGTTGATCGACCGGCACCTCGCCCGATCAATGATGAAACTCTACCCAGTTTAGACCTTTCGTTTATTCTGATGAAACTTATAAAACCCTTTGCGTCGATACAAACCCAATATCGATGATGAAACCAACTATTGATCGACTGGCATTTCACCCGATCAAGGATGAAACCCTATCCAGTTCAGACCCTACGTCTGTCTTGATGAAAATCACATATCCTTTAATTGCCCCACCTACTATAACCCCTACCCAGTCTAGACCTCACGTCTGTTCTGATGGAACCTCTCCTTTCACACTCCTGCAAATTGTCTCCTTTACGGCGCACATGGCCGGAAGGATTTTTGCTGCCACTCACAAAATCCGGTTTGAGCACCTCTTCGGATGCCGTCACACGGTGGAGCGAGTCCCCCATCCTTTCTCTGAAGGGGTGGACGCTCTCCTGCCAAGTACGAGCTGTTCGCATGAGGGATTGTCAAAACCGTTACCCCACTTCCCAAAGTGATAAAACCATATGCAAAGTAAGATGGAGACACTTGAAGCCAAGGGATTCCTTTCCAATAAAAAGGGAATACATGAAGGGCCCCGAGGGGACATTACATTACAGAAGAGAACAAAAAAGGAGGAATAAATAATTCACGGCCGCCGGAATATATCTTCGAAGGCTAGAAGACCCACATAAGGGGCGGCTCCTAGCTCATGAAGGCGCGCTTCCTCCTCCTGAAGCCCAATGGACATGTCCTGAAGAGACATCACCCGTCCCTCCAGCGAGGCTACCTCCTCTTCAGACTGCGGCCGGATAAAGGAGAGTTGCTGCAGTTCGGCTCGAAGTCTAGAGAGTTCCATCTCCAGTAGGGCTATCCGGCCCCGCACAGCTTCTTCCCGCTGAATGGCACCTTCTAGCTCAGCTCGGCGTCCATCAAGCATAAGTGTCAGCTTCCCCAACTCGGATTTGCATTCTGACCTCTGCAATTTCAGCGCCGTTAGCTTATCAACCATGGTCTGTGCTAGGAAATCCCTCCGATGCACGAATTTAAGCAAAAGCAAGACCCGCTGAGCCCATGTGTCCAGAGGGCAACCCATAGCCTGCAGACCGGCAGTGAAGCGATCAGCAATTTCCTTCAGCTGCAAATATGTCAAGCCAGGCTGAGATTCTACCAGCTGGCGCAACATATCCAGGTTCTGCCAGACAAAGCTCTCGGACGATGCAAAGCCAAAAGAAACAGAGGGGATCACTTCGAAGGTCACTTCGCTATCAATGTCTGCCCACAGTGCGACATCCGGCTGAGAGGATGAAGATGGTAAATCTGCTGGAAGAACTGGCCGATCCCTCTCCGAGCCCTCTGGCTGAACTGAAGATTCCCCCTCCGTCTCGGGTGCTATGGCTTGAACATCAGCGGAGGGAGGACCGATGAATGACGGAGCTATCTCTTCATGAATCTTCTGAATAAGGGCTTCATCTTCAGCTACTCTTCCTGATAATGGGGGCGAAGGGTCTCTAGTCTGTAAAGGCAGAAATCCAGTTTCTATAGCCACTGTGGCAGGGACTGCTGACTCAGGCGTAGTTCACATTATGGCAGCCGGTATGAAAGCGGAGCTTCTGGCTGGGTCTGCTTCGGCTCTGAACTCTGAGGCCCTGACGAGGATGGAAATCTCTCCTGGTGATCCTAAGTCCAACGATGCTAAATCTGTCGAGGACTGTATCCGTGCCGGCACAGAGCGAATGATCTCGGGAATTCCCGTGCAAGTTAACGGCTGGAAAGGGACAATAGCCCAGTTTATGGAAGAAATGTCCGTGATAGCCGCAGTTGTGTCTGAGCTAGCAATGGCAATGCCCTGAGACCAAAACAAAGCAACTTCAGTGCTGGATATAAAAGAAGAAGGGGCAGATGAAGCAACAAACATGAAAAGGAACCCACCCTTGAAGCAGGGTCCACATCATCGGAGTGGGGTGAAAGAGAAGGAAGCTCCGTAGTCGGAATGACAAATGGTGGAGTTATGTCAATCTCGGTATCAAGCCCGGCAAACTCCTCCTGCAACTCCTCCTCAGGAGATAACACCACCAGCTTAGCCGGCTGAAAAGATGAAACACCCTTTGCAAATACAAGTGGGGCCTCTGGTTCGGGAGCATCTCCCTCACTGTCACTGAAGGTTGCATCCTCCTCATCAGAGGCGGTCTTAGAACTGCCTGAGGATATTTCCACACTAGCTATACGCTGTGGGGCCACCTCTAAAACATGCCGAGATGTAGACCGGGTAATTATGCGCCTGGCCGGAACGGCACGCTGCTTCGACTGAGCCTTGTGACCTTCCTGTGGTTGAAGCAACTCTTCTGTCACCGCAGCCTCAGTCTGCTCCTCGCCTGCCGCTGATGCAAAAAGAGACCTTTGACAAATATAGCAAAGAAAAACAAATACAGGTATGACACAGATGAGAAGATACACTTACCCCTCGCCTCACTAGCCGGCGTAGGAGAAGGCAATCTGGTCTCCACCACAGAAGGTGCTATGACTGTCTCTTCGGCTGTGCAAAAAGAATGGGTCAAATTCAAGGACTTCTTTGAGATCCTGCAGAAGACAGTGAAGAATCCAAGTGCAAGCTCTTGATGTTTCCCTGAATCAGTGTCGAAGCAGCCTCCCTTTGCAGCTCAAACTCATCGAATGATGGAATGTCAGGGAGAGGGGTCCCAGTATCCATTGCCACCGAAGTCGACTGTTGAATGTGGGCCTTTTTGGCCTTCCTGGCCTTCCCAACTGCAGTCTTCACTGCGGAAGCCTTCCTCTTCTTGCCAGGAGGCAGGGGAGTAGTGGTCGGCGCTGCAGCAGGGACTTCAAAATAAGTGGGCTTCTCGGCCTGCGCAATAATCTTTCTATAGAGCCCCTGCCGCTTTATATCAGGCCGGTCTGTTAAGAATGGCAGGAGGATGATGGGATCAGCGGATATAAAATTCAGATGCTAAGCAGAAAACACTGCAATCAGAAAAGAAGAAATCTTACCTGCCGGGCCGTCATAGAATACAGAAAGTGGCCAGTACATGTAAGCTACCTCCTTGGAGCGGGAAGCAGCCTCCTTGATGAGCCAGCACACATCACCAAATAGCTGGCACTTCTCTACCAAAGCTGCCAGATCATTATGGCCGCGAAAGGCAAGGCATCGAAACAAGTCAAGATGGTCCATGCCCCAGCCGTCGACATAATGAAATGATATAAACAGTGGCCTGTTCAGAATGCCAGCTATCGGGCTTTCTGTAGATAATCCATGCAAAGTCAGCAGAATGAACAGCCAGGACGTTTGTCTATAGTACGTCTGAGTTCTATCTTCTCGGCGTACAAACGTCCTATATGGATGAAATTTATCAATTGGACCCTTCCAAGGAGCTGCTGTTAGGAGCGGCTCTTCAACAGGGAATGGGTACTGCTGCTCCTCCAAGCGAGCGCCTCCCACACGGCATAAATGCTTCAAGGTCTTCAGGAAAGTGTCTTCATTGATAGCAGCAAAGACAGGGACAAGCGGCTCAGAACTCTTTTCCTTCAATGCCCGACGTTGAGTCAGATAATTCTCTGCCTCCCTCGGGTGCTGTGAGTAAAGTTTCTTCAAGTGGGCCTCAGGAATATCAAACACCGGCCCAGGTTGCTGTTTCAGGAAGGAGCGCTCTGCCACATCCCAGAAGGCACCCCTACCGTCCCTATAAAAGCCGGTCCGGATATTCCACCATTTGATATATTCTGGTGTTACCCGGGAAACACGGTTAGAAACAGTGGGCACCCTGAAGACTACATCATCCTGGCGATGATAGAAATCCCACCACAACCGGCCCTCGCCAACAATGATGGACCCGTGCTTGGCCCGGCTATCTAGGGGAAATTGGGCAGCTGAGGTAGGAATATGCTGGTCGTAGCCGAAGTTTCGCCCAAAGCGGAACGGATAGTATGGCTCCAACAGGAGCAGGCCACCCTTTCTATAAACCAAAACACTGGGCCGAATTGCCATGGCCCATCTCACCAGCTCCGGTTCCAGGATTGGCCGAGCAGTGTTGACCCCTGAGACAGGGTGGATATATGTCTCTATCTCCTCCAGCTTGCACTCTCTCTGAGGATCAATCAAAGGAGCTGAACCTGCTGCCAAGCTCCAGAAATGTATGCTGCCAGGGGCGTCCACTGGTACTTTTATCAGTCGGCCCCTTATTTTAAATAGCTGATCATAAAAGGGACCAGGCTCGGCGCTGGCAAATTCAACCATCCTGGGTAACACTGTATCCGCATGCAAGGTTCTCGGAGCTAATTCGGGGAATATACTGTAGACCCAGGCGTTGAAGAAATGAAAAGGACCCACGATCCTCAAAGAATGGGGAGTCCGATGCTTGTACAGGTCCCCCAAAGATTTATATATCAAACACAGGGCCACTGGGCAGAGCGACAGCTTCATCCCCCATGCCATCTGACAAGCTGGATATATGGCCTCTGGCCGAATGACTGTCTCGTCCCCTTGTGGGAGAGCAAAAGTGCACAGCCAAAATGTGAAATAAGCTGCGCAGTGTGTGATGGGGTCTACGCCTGCTGGGTTGGGACCGCCGTCGCCTGCACGGCACAGTGAAGAGGGTAGCGCCGACTTATAACGGGGAGCCCTCACCTGCCTACTAGCAGCCGGACCCATAGAAGGAAAGTCTGCATACTTCAGGGGACCATCAAAGAAATACTGGATCCACTGCCCTATCCGGACCCTCATTTTGCTGCCTTTCTCTCGGGGTTGATAACCTTTAGAGGACCCCCTGCTGTACGCCAGACAGATGGAGCGGTATACCTTCATCAAATATCGATATGAGAAGCCGAAGGAATACTTGCCCTCGCCATCAGAGCTATCCTTCTCGGAATCTGACAAGCAAACCTCCTCATACGGCTCGCCATCAATGGGCAGGCCGGAGAGCTGTGACAAACTCCAGAGATCCAGGGATGTCTCCCCCTCTGCTGTATAGAAAGTGTTGAATAAAGGGCAGAACACTTCAAACATTCCACAGCACAGTCCTCGGGATATGGGATACCGGAATCTAGAAGCGAAGACACTGTGGTACACCCCTGCTCTGATTAGCAGGGGGGCATATTCTAGCAGAACAAACTCTGTAAACTCCACTGCCCCCACTCGGAATAGGTGGGCGTCAGTGATTTTGGTGTCTCCAAACCAGCCAGCGGCCAGAAGGTACTTGAACTGAACGGCCGAACAATTCAGCACAAAGGGTTCTTCGCGATATCCCCACTTTAATGGTGCCAACAACATACCATAGCCGGGCTTCTCCCTATGAACTCGGCCGCTAGCATTATCCCACCGGGCTGGTGTGAATTCCGGGGCCCGGACCAGCATCTTCTTCTCTGGCTCCAGCTTCGATATACCAAGGACGGCATCCCAGTCGCACTTTTCCCCAAGAAGATAAATGGCCTTGCTGCGTTACACTGAATCCTTCAGACTATCTCGCTCAGCAAGGATGGCAGCTTCAACTACGCGAGCTATCCGGTAATCTCGCATGCCGCCCACTGTGAAAGTCCGGATGAACGGCATCAAATGTCGGTCCTTCGGGAGGTCTGGCCGATAGTTACCATCTCGCCTGAAGCATGTCTCAGTCACCGTGGAGTATACCCGGGCTGTCGACACGGTGTCCGTTTCAGAGTCAGATGATTCGTCGAATGAAGCAATCTTGTCATAACCGAAATCCAGGTTATGTACATTCAGCCAATTCACTGTGGCCCGAGATATGTCTGGCTGGGCCGATGAGCTAGCACCAACAGCTCCGGAAGATGCAACATCAGAACTGGACGCCATTGCAGTGCCTGTGGTCGAAGAAAAAGTGTGAATTAGAGGCCAGTCTTGTGTAAATTGCAATATGAGATTCTATAAAAATTTCGGCAGCATCTCCCCTTATTCAGGGTCTGCCCAAAAAGAATAGGGAATCACCAACCAAGAGGGGGTGATCCCGAAAGAAAAAGGGATTAAATCCCTAATATCGTCCTACCCGGATGAAATCCGACCAAACGGGAAGAGAGACGAGGGCGGCCGAGAGCAGATAAAGCTCCCGTCGATGAAAGAAAATGGCAGAAGGAAAAGAAATGAAGAGAGAGAAAGAAGAGGAAGAAATGAGAAAGAAAACCCTTTCGGGGGGTTAAATAGAGAAGGGGAGGGAGAAGCTCTCGGCGCGAAGCAAACCACGCCGAGAGCCCTCCACGCCGAGAGCTCCAGGCGGCCAGAAGGCGCGCCGAGAGCCCCAGGCCGAGAACCCAGGCCGAGGCCTCCTTCCATCAGGACGCGCCGAGAAGTCCAGGCCGAGAGCCCGGTCAGAGGCGCACCGAGAAGCCCTGCCCAAGGCCCTCCACGCCGAGAGCTCCAAGCCGAGAAGCTTCACGCCGAGAGGCCCTTCACGCAGAGGCTCACGCCGAGAAGTCCATGCCCTGTGCTAAGAAGCTCCAAATTGCTGAAAATAAAGAAAATATGAAGAATGAAAGTGTGAAAAGGGAAGACGAGAGTGAAAAATATTGTTGCATCAAGATGATCGGGTCTGAGAACCCGATTAAAGGCAAATTGAGGAAGATACCCTCGAATGATGAGAGACACCTGCGAGCCCCGTGCCGCTTATTCTGCACTTACGCCGCCCGCAGGTAGGGGGCATTTGTTGACGCCTGGAAAATGAACAAGGGTGAAAACATAATTGAAAAGAGGGTCGGACCAACAGTGAAAGACCAATGATAAAGCTCATCAACTGTCTGCTCGGCTAAAGCCCTTGTCGGCAAAGCTGATGCCCGATGTCAATGTCACTCAGACGGCGACACTGATAAAGCAGCCGTCACTCGACTGATGAGACCTTCCAGCCCTTTGATGAGAGCTGTACTTCCGTTTCGCCCAAGAATCCACGGATGATATGTCAGGGTAAGTCAGATGTCGGCTTACTGACAGATGTAATATGAGATGAAGATGAAGCCGGTACCGGTAGATGAAGATGGCAAAGGCTTTGCAAAGTCAGGACAGAAGAAGAATGGTCTCCACAGGTTATACACCCGGCGAAAGTCTTGTCGGACTAAAGCTGATGCCCGAGCTCGTCACCATTCAAGTGACGATATCGATGAGATAATACCCGATCTTGTCACCGTTCAGATGGCCATTCTGATGAAACCCTTGTCCACGGACTGATGAAACCCTTGCCTACGGACTGATGAAACCCTTGTCTACGGACTGATGAAATCCCGGTCTACGGACCGATGAAAACTGTAATGATGATCTCAATACAAGATATGTCACCAATAGAGGGCCCTTTCGGGTGATGAAGCATTTGAAAAGACCCAAGTGGGCCTGTGAAAGCAGCTCAAAGACCCAAATGGGCCTGTGAGGAGGTGGCGCCGAAAGGCTGAATGTCCAAGGCGCGCCGGGAAGCTCAAGCCGAGGCCACCGAGATGAGGCCTGCCGAGAGGGAGAAAAGGGTTATAAAAGCCCCCTCCCTTTGAACAGAAAAGGGGATCGGTTGAAAAGGGGATCGATCGGAAGAAAAAAAAAAGAGGGAAAAGATAGAGCAATAGAAAGATAGAGAGGGAGTCCTGCTCAGAGAGCGAGAGCCCCCCCTCAACCAAAAGAGAAGAGAAGAAACAGAAGAGAAGGAGAAGGAAGGTTCCAGGTGGGCACTGGGGAGGGAGAGGAGTCAATGCTCCGCCCTCCCCCATGCTTTCTTTTCTCTTTTTCTTCATGTAATCTTTAGAGTTTCATCTCGATTGATAGAGTGTAACCGGACAATCCCGGCCTCGATTTGTATCTCCCTGTTCCTCATTCCCTCCCTATGAGCAATGTAAGTCTAGAAAAATGCATCGAAATAGAATATTACAGTGGCCTATTTGGGTACTGATGGATTGAAATTGCTGTTATCCTCCTCCGTTATTTCTTGTGCATCCGCTCGTCCATTGCTTAGATGCTTTTGTTTTTCGGCCGGTGCTTCATATCTCGGAGTCGGTTCTCCTGTGAAGAATGAAGGCGGAACCCCAACCCTCGTTCAATGGGTTATTGGGTTCCGTCCCTCTCCTTTATTCCATGGTACGATAGACCCCCCGGAACATCGTGGATTTCTATCGAGTTCATAGCTAGTTCAGGGTCAGAGACAGCAATCTCTAGACCGGTTGAACATCAGATGATCAGAGAAAATATTTTGCATAACCCTACGAGGCGATGGAGCTATGCCACTGCATAAGCTTCGTTGACCTCTAAAGGAACATCCAAATGGTGATGTAGGCACGTATATGGCCAGGGGTCCAGTACCCCTCCGTTTGGATTTTACCCCGGCATTCCGTGGGTGATTGTCTATCATCTCCTGGCAAATGCTGACCGCAGGGGAAATGCTGCCAAAATTCTCAAAGTTCATTGAAACCCCATGTTTGATCTTCCCCCAGACGGCCTGCAGCAGGAAGAAATGCATCCTTCAGAAGGCTATACGACGATCTCATTTCCCCATCAATTCCACCCTCCAGATTTCCTTGGCATCCTCCTAACAGAAGCATCCATGAAATCCTCTTTTTCGTATTCCAAATTCAGCTTCAATCGCATTCAGAAACTCAAAATCCCTGAAACAGAGCATCGTTCGAGTTCTGGAAAATGATGAAACCCTGTAGCAAATCTGCCTTCTCGGCGCACAAAATTGCCCGCCGAGAACCCCTCTGCCGAGAGGTCTTTCCCCTCAGCTACACGACAAGCTTTGTCCAGAGCCTTCGTCATAAGAACCTCCTAGTCCAGCTCCCGGCGCCAGGTTCCCGGCGCGACCAGGAACGCGCCGAGAACCCTTCTGCCGAGAACCCCTTGCCCTTGCTAGCCTTTTTTCCCCTGCCATTCGAACCTGCTGGCCCTTCCCGGCGCCACCATCCCGGCGCGCCCAGGAGCGCGCCGGGAAGCTCCACGCCGAGGGCCTTCCCCCCTTTTTATCTGGCCGCGCCGAGATCCTTATTTGGCCTACTAAACCGTGCCGAGAAGCCCCCCCCTCTTGGCCAATAAAGCCACGCCGAGAGCCCTTCCTTCTTCGGCCGATGAAACCCAGTCAGAGGCCCTCTTCTACACTGATATCTTTCAACCTTTGGTCTCCATATACATACGCCCCGGGGATGTTCAGAGATCGTCATGAATGCCTTAAGAGGACATAGTAATGGGGAAGGTCTCCCCTACAGTCTTCATTCCCGATCCAGATTTCACCCTTATGAACCCGAAGGGTCATGTCATTACATGAGTCCCGAGGGATTTCAAGGGGATATTAAACGATGGAATAAAGGTAAGCGATGTCCCAGGGCCCGATGCCCATCCTCGTTCGGTTGCCATCCCGGCACTCCGTGGATGATGACCTATCCTCTCTTGGCATAATCCAAGTTGAGGGGACATGCTGCCGAAATTTACACATACCTTGCCAGGTAGCTATGATGTCCTATCTCTCAACCCCGTTGGCCCACGGAGCTATGTCCCTACATGCTCTCCGACGGTCCCTTGAAGGGGGAATATAGATGCAACATCGCGTACGCACGGGGCGCGTCATGCTATGACAGTGCTTACTCGGACTCTGGGTCAGTTATGCCCGATCTTTTACGGATCCCACCCTGCCACTGCATGGGTGGTTTCCTATTCCCCACTCAACATGGTCTGAGTTGGTGGGAATATGCCGTCGGTTTTATCCCGAAAATAACGAACCCCTGCTTCGTCTAATCCATTTAACGTTTTGCAAACGATTGAATTCCGTCTCTTTTAAGCATGCGGCTTAACCGCTGTCCGCCTCCTATCTCTAGCGTTTAATCAAGGGTTGTCCTCCTTAGGGAGGACGTAATTAACGTCATAGCGTTTATGGTATGACGGACTTCTGGTCCCGACTCGGACTTCATAATCGACTGATCAAGTCAGATCGAGCGCACAAAGAAATTGTCACCCCGGTGACTGGCACGCCAATAAATAAATAAATCAATCAATAAATAAAATAAACTAGAATAAAATAAAAAATGTGTCAAACAGGGATCCGACTCAAAATCAAAATCCTGAGTCCACCGGAAGAACCGGAACAAGAAACCTTTCACATAAAGATTTTTTTGCATCAACAGCTTCAGAAAGTCTGCCTCACAATCAAACCTCAAAAGAAGATGCCTCTGATTCAACCTATTGATAACAAACTCTGAACATAGAGCTAACCTCTGCACCAGGCAGCTTTTGAGATCTGGAATGGCAGGTCTCCCATAAGAGCATTTAGCGACAATGGCGAAAGAGAGGGATTGAAGGGATACCTGCACATCCTCCTTCGTGAAGAACACAGCAGGTTCCCCCCGATCTGTGAACCCCAGAGCCTTAACAGGGATCACCACCTTCTCCTTTCGCGAGGACTCGACAAGAACCTGTAAAAGGGGGAGGCTTTTCAATGTAAAAACTAAAAACATTCATAACTAAACAACAATAACTATTATATAAAAAATATCTTACAACTTCATATACTGCCAGCAGTCATAGTGGTTATATTTACCTTATAACTCCTTGTCCACATGTATGTCTGTCGAGGGGTTTTTTTATGCCGATGACCAGGGTGAAGGTAGGAATACAGTGAGGAAGAAAAATACGGGAGTTTGACATATCTCGAGTGTTCTCCTTTACGGTTGCATGCCTCTCACGGCGGTACCAGGCACTTTCCTTTTACGGAAAGTCGAAAAGGGCCAAATGGCCCGAGCATACCGGGGTGTAGATTAGCTGGACAGGGTGCGGGCGTGCCAGTCAATTTCTTGATAATCACCTATGAAACCAAGGGTTGATCGGGGAAGCGTCGCCAGGACGGGGCACGTGGCTCGAGAGATCGAGCGACACGTAGATAGAAGGGGTTCCACGGGTGCGAGTGCGCAGGCGATTGTGGGAATCATGTACTGGACGTCTTTCCCCACCGACCGCAAGCGATTGGTGTTTATTTACATCGAATTGAATCCGAACACCTTCGTTCTATTCTGAAAAAAAGTATGTATGTGTCTGAAGCCGTGAGTAGGGGACCGGGAGCATTCCGTAGCCGTGGGAGCATTTTTGACTGGGAGGTGTTTATGGAGGTCAGGGGTACTAGGCGTACATGTTGAGTGGTGGAGGTAGAAGACTGGGGCCCACATACAGGCGCTTGTGTTCAACTAGTTTGATACTATATGAGAGCCAAGCGGGCTTTACAAATGGGCTGAGGAGGCCGAAGTACAATGGGCGCAAGCCGCGGAACAATTCTGACGCGTGAGTCGGCCCCCGAGTCAGTGCGTAACAAGGTGGATATCCATGTGTTTTACACAGGCTCTCCTTGAGGAGATTGAGACAAGCCCGACTGCCTAGGTGGTAGGGGCGGTCGTGGGCTGGCGCCTGATGGAGGTTGGACGAGGCTCAAGGTGAGCCGCCGGGCCCGGGCCTCGGAAGGCGAATGTCGTTATGCTAGGGAGTCGTGGCCGGCCTCGGGAATGTTACTCTGGGCCATGGTCTGACTAACTCGAGTCATCGGTGTAGGCATCCGGGATTGTGCTAGATGGTGTAATGATGGTGATTGATAAGGTTTGAAGATGGACACCCCGCGTGGTGATCTCCTCAACCTTCCTGGGCCTAGATACCTACAGAGGAACAAATAAAAGCATTAGAAAATCATGATCGCAGAGGTGTTTACTTGAACCTCACAGAGATGATGATCACGGGCAGATGATCCAATAGGGAGAAGATGGGGTCCCTCTTCCTCATCCTCGGCCGGCCAAAGACGCGGAGCCCTGCTATGTCCCTTATGTTAAAGTCCTGTTAAACAACGTAGCTCAAAGAAAAAGAAAGAAAGAAGCCATTAATAAAGTGATAAATGTAGCATCTGCTCTAATGAGAACTAGCAAAACGGAAATGATGGCGGCAAGATTACCTGGGGGTGGTGGGAAGGAGGGATGGCCGAGACTTTCGACCACCCACCTCCCCGTTTATTTTGGGAGGAAACCTCTAAACATAGGAGCTAAAGGATTATGCTATATGCATGTGCGATGTACGTACCAGGAAACCATGATGCAAGAGGCAGAGAATAAGAGTTCTGAAATTCAAACCAGATCAAAGGCACAAGAGGAAGACGATCGGCGCGGCCTTCTTCTCACCCTCCGGGGAAGACTCCGCCGAATCCTTCTCTCCGGATGTCCTCTTCCGAGACCTGAAAGAAAAATGAAAATGAAAATCCAAAAAAAGAAAGCCCTCTTCTCCTTCCACCACCTTCCACCCCCTCGTCCTCCGCCCACGAATCACTTGGAAATTGGTGGTTTTGTTCTTCCTCGTCGGAGGCTTGAGGTCGTGGGCGAAAATCGTGAAAAATGAGGGGGAGAATGTGCTCACGAACCGAGCCACGTTCGCTGACTGGGGAAAACCAGGAGGGCGGCCATCGAACTAGCCTTCCTAAAGGGGAGGGCGGCCAGCTCTTTAGCCACCAAGTTGGGGAGGGTGGCCAGCGGCCTGGTCGCCCAGGACTGGGGGCGGCCAACTCCTTGGCCGCCCAGACCATGGTCCTTGGGCCCCTAAATGGATGAGGCCCAATAGCCTCAAGGCTACGGGCTGGGCTTTAAAACTCAGGACATAGATAAACCAAGTGCAACAATTAAGCACCATTCACACGAAGGTCCATTGGGGATCTGCGAGATGTCTGAAATTCGGCGTTTACAAATGCCCCTCCGGAATGCCCGTTTTGCAGGGGAGCCCGGCAGACTGATAAATGGGTGTTTCGGAAAAGAAACAAGCCTAATGAGGGCAACATGCTCAAGGAGATTCTCGAGCGGAAAATAAGCTTCACGCAGGGTCGCATGAGCATTAGGTAATCAAGTAAGTCATTGGCAAAGGGGAGGAAGGACAATTAATCTAAGAGGACTTGTATCTGCAGTCGCATGGGACCCCCTAGCATGGCACTGCGGGACTTGAGGGGACGAACGCAATCCAGTGCTCTAGGAGATACAAGACCTAAAATAAGGATAAATAAAAGATCAAGATATGGGAATTCAATGACTCGTTGAATCACGAAATACTCAAAACGGTCTTGTGTAAAACACATCTTCCGCTGGTCAAATCGGAGTGGAATCACGTAGACTCATTCGTGCAAACTTAGCGAAATCGAGGGACTCGAAAAATCAAATGTGGGGGCCAAAGGTCCACGGGTTGGCCAAAGTGACGCGGTTTCCCTGCTTTTGCATCATGGCTCCCAAAATGATATGCATGCATTTTTTTATCTTTTCATGCACATATATATACATATGTTTTTTCATTTTTAAATGGGGCTAGAAAAAGGCCTATATGATGCATGCTGGGCTTAAAGCAAAAACCTATCTAATGCAACGTCGGAGGATTTATTTGCCTGCCTCCGAACCAATCGGTCAAGAGTTCAAGAAGTCTGTCATCCCATGCTTGGTGACAGACGTGGTCCAGATCCCGGTAGGGGTCCATCGTTCCACATTGTATTTAAGCATAGTCGAGAATCCAGGAAGTCCGTCATCCCAGGTTTAGGCAGCAGGCGGCCATCAAATAGCTTAAAGAGTATAAACCCTTCATGGTTTTTATTAACGAGGAACTCAGAGTTTATACGCCCGAAGCTATTAGCCTCCGGCATTCTACCTATAATGCAAGGTTATGGGGCCTCATCGCCTTCCGGTCCCATAGCTGTGGAGACCTGTAGCTGCATCAGCACACATTAGCAAAGTTCATCAATGATAACAACAATAGAACAATAAGTATATTTCATTTAATGAACCTTCATCACATATAACAAGGATGCATATCTCACAAGCGGGGATGAGGGCGGCCAGACTAGTGGCCTTCTCATGGTCTGGGCGGCCAGGGTTGTGGTCACCCAGGCCATGGGATGGGCGGCCAGCGATTTGGCCGCCCTCCTGCTCTTATCCCGAATCGCTTCGGGAGTCTTAGCCAGGAAGGACTCTTGGGCTACAAGAAGTCCCCGTCGGGATATTCCTACTCCATCGTTAAACAAGGAATTAAAGTAAGAGGAGCAATTGGAGGGGATTAGGCATGGCGTCTTCTTCCACCCCGTCGGGAAGCCATGAGCTAGGCTTTCTTTCTAAAGTGCCTGGCCATTTAAGCAATCTCGTGAAGCAAGGCAAGGTAGAGTTTGACAAGAGTGCAAGCTCTTGCTTTCTTCTTTGTTTCTTCTTCTTTTGGTATTTCGCTTGATTTAGCTTGTTTATTGATTTCCCTTCTCTCTTCTTCCTTCTAAAATGGTGCAGCCAGTGCCTGCGTTTCCTGGGGCGAGGCACGCCCACCGCTACGACTGGCTCCATGATTTAATGGCGGAAATTATGCCCGCTATGAGGCTATTCTTGCACCAATGGCATCTGATCCGCCTGGTCATTATGGCGAAGCGCTTCAGCAGCATGAGGTTTAATTGGGAATCATTAGCAACACTGATTGAGTTATGGCATCCAGATACCCACACTTTTGTCTTCCCTGAGTTCGAGGCCTCAGTGCTGGTGGAAGAGCTGGATTTCATCTTCCAGTGGAGTGATTTGGAGGTGGGTGAGCTGATCGACCTTTTTCCCTGGGATGACATCTTAGCAAAAATTGTACGAGATAAGTGTGAAGTTCGCCGGATGACAGACCAGCGAGGGATCCTAGTCGACCACTTGGCATGTTGGCTTTTGGGTCATGTGAAGGACAAGACCATGGAAGCAGATCAATCGATGCGTGGTGTAACGTTGTGCTTGGGCAGGGCATTGCTCTTCCCTACGTCGGGTGACGTGCTGAGAAGAGAGTACGTGAGACCAATGACTCTCCTATGGATGGGACACTCTCTCTCCCAGGCGACGCTGGCTCATATGTACTGCGGGCTCACTCAGATGAGTTTGGGTGGCCGCACCATGGTGAGTCTCTACCTTCTGCAGATGTGGATGAAGATCCACTTGAGTTTCAACTTTGACAATGAGGTGACTACTACTTCCCAGATCTTCGAGAAGAGTGCCATCTACCCGACGAGGGCTATCTTTGGTCCTGCGGATCAAGTGATATGCAAGACAGCATTGCTGAAGATCAGAGATGACTGGCGCGACTATCTGAACTTCCTACCTGAAGATGAGTTCGTGTTCGTGCCAATGATGTATCGACATGAAGAATTTAGGGTGTGTGGATCACCAGAGTAGGAGTTATGGCTCGTGGGGGCCAAGGATTTGGTGTTTATACTAGGCACACCACTGCCACCGCCAGATGGGGCTGCCCAGACGGATCCCATGGGCTGCTTCAAAGGGGACATTGATTACAAAACACTTCTGGGAACCGACGTGGATCGACGGTGACTTCAGAGGATCAGGAAGACGTGGAGACGTCATGCCGCCATGGCGAAAGCCAGGATTGACATTGAGGAGGACAAAGATGATCTGAAGCATTATGTGGGCCATCTACAGAGTTTCAGACCGACCGTGAATGAGTTCTTTGTGAGGTGGCGCACCTAGTTGGTATTTGTTCAGCATTTCTCTTTTTAGTTAGCGATTGGATGAAAATAAATGGATTATTTTTGTTTGTTTTTCTTGATGGTTGATGATCATGAGAGTGAATGGATGAAATTGAAATGATATGATATAGATTCTACGTGAAAATGGATTTGTATTAACTTTTGTTGTTTTTTAACATTTTTCTCGCTTTTTTTTGGTTGAACAAAGGGGAGGGCGATCAGGGCTCTAGCCGCCACCACTTGGGGCTGGGCGGCCAGAGTCTTGGCCGCCCTCTGCATTGAGGGTTTAAAAGGGGGTGGCCGGCCTCTCATTTGGGCGGCCTTCGTCTTGGGCGTCTGTAAGAGTGGAAGTTTGAGAGAGTTGATTCTTCCTTCCCGTGAGTGAGATCCTAGCCACCTAACTTCTTAGATTTATGCAAATGAGGCGGAGGAGGACTCGGCTTGACATAGCACCCGATCCCTCATCTTCAAGTGAGAGTGAGGAGCAAGCTTTGACGGGCTCATCTTCTTCGGCCACGACTTCTGCTACCGTGGAGGAGAGCGGAGGAGATAGAGGCGAGGCTATCCCCGACGAGGGGGCGGCCGACCTTGGTGATGGTGATGAAGGTGAGGAAGAAGATGGTCCGAACGAGGGCAAAGCCGACGAAGAGGAGGAAGGACGGCGTGAAAGGGTAAGTCCCATGACCCCGCTCTTCCATTCATAGAGTTGATTGTGTGTATGGGATTGAATGGGAGGATGAAGACGTCAGAGAGAGGGTTTGTGGGAGGGAAACCAGTGGGCGGCCATGTCAGTGGTCACCCACTGCCTGGGCGGCCAGGGCACTATCTGTCCACTAATGGACTTGGGCAGCCAGTACTTTGGCCGCCCAGGGAGGTGGACGACCAAACCTTGGGCCGCCCTACTCCCTGGGCAGTGAAATTTTGAAAAAAAATGGAATGAGGTGGATTGATTTGAAAGATCTAATGAATTTCTTGTGTTTTTTCTGTTGTGTGCAGGGTTCGAGAAGGATTAGAGCCCGGGTGTCGTGGGACTTGGTGTGGTCTTGGTACCATGCCTTACCTCCTGGGCAGCGGGGGAGAGTGAATCGAATGGGTTTTGGCCCGTTTTTCAGGATCCGACCTTTCCCTGTCGATGCTACTTTTCTAGCGGCGCTACGGGAGAGATAGATGCACAGTTGCAGAGCTTTCGTGATGCCATGGGGACATATGATCCCCACTTTTGAAGATGTGGATTTTTTGACAGGGTAGCCGGTGGCTGAGAACCCGGTGCTTGGCCGAGAGCTTAAGAATTACCGGGAGGAGGCGGAGAACCTGCTCGGTCCACAGCTGGCACAGTCGGACAGACCGGTGACCACTCTTGCCCTCAGGAAGATCAGTGCTGCAATGGGGCTCGTGAGAGTGGTGCGGGGACCCCTAGAGGACTTGGATGCATACTTAGGGTGAGTAAGATAGAGACTTATTGCCCAAGGAAGGAGTGAGTAGCAGGAGCTGAGACTGTTCTTCTTATATTTCTTTGGGAGGCTAATGTTTGCTATGGCCTCGAACAAGGTGAATCTCAAATATCTCTTGCTGGTACGGGACCTCGAGTAGGGACCCCCACTTGCGTGTGGGAGAGCGATGCTGGCGCACCTCTTCGCCCATTTGGACCTTGTACGCCCAGGTTCGGGGAACCTACATGGCTTCACGCCCTTCTTATAAGTACGAGTTTACCCCTTTGCATATGTTGATTCCAAATTTGATTGATTGATGAATTGTTTTCTTATGTTTCCAGATTTGGGGGTACACTCAGTTCCTACTAGGTCGCGGTAAGATCTTGCGAGCCCTGATGCAGGTGGTCCCTCTAATGGCTAGATGGCAGATGGTCCGAGACCGGCGTTTGGTGGCTACTTGACTCACTGATCTTAGGATGGCTTTGGATGAGTTTCCTCCCCACCAAGTGAGTGTTTTGGTTAAAAGATTTAGGGTTTTTCAGCATTTGTTATATGTACTCCGATTAACCAAACATTCACTCTTTTTATGTGGCAGGTGATCTGGACTCCCTACGCGATGGAGGACATCACCCCCCAACCGTGGGTGAGGGAGGGGCGAGCTTGGTTCCATAGGGACATGGTGTTGTGATGGGGGCATCCCTTGCCCCTCCACATTTTTATGGGCTCTGATTGTTCGTCGGCAAGCGCCATTGTGTTAGTCATGTGTTTCTAAGTCTAGTCATGTAATTTTCATATTTTTTTTGAGTCATAAAATATGTAATTTTCCCTTTATTTGAGTCATGTACCTAGGTTAGTGAGTCATCTTCTTAAGTTAGTTGTCATATGGTTGGTTTGATAGGCTAATGGGCCCAACTAATGGGCTAGGCCCAGGGGCGCCCCTCCCTTGGACTGCTTGGTCATTAGTTAGTTTGTTAGGGTCACTATGGTCATATGAAAAGTATGGAGTCTATAAAAAGGCCCCCACTCCCCTCACATGTAACAACCCTTTATGATATTTTTAAATCAAGTGAGTTCTAGTGTCTTATTGGAGTGGATTCTCCAAACTTCTCTCTCTCTCTCTAAGGGGTGGATTCCCCTCTCCTCTCTCTTCTCTCTCTCTCTAAGGAGAAGGGCGCCACCTACTCTCTCTCTTCCCCTCCCAACCACCTCCACCCTCCCACCTACCTCCATTAAATCCTCTACAACTTCCCACAAGCCATCATTACTTCCCCTAGTCCCAAGAGACCCTCCACCAATCCACACCCCACCCTCCAACCCCCAACTACCCATTTCCCTTCCCCAAGCATCACTCCACCTTCCCAAGGCACCCCTTCTCATCCCCAAGACCACCATTGATCACCCCACATTAAGGGAAATTCAAACTCACATTCCCTCCACCCACTTGTGCCCCCCTCACCTTCCCCCTTCTCCCTCCAAGCCCAAATTCGCAGCTCCTCTCTCACCAACTGCAAACACCTCATTCTAGACCCCATTCTCCCTCTCCCACACCTTAGAACACCCCCTCCCAGACCCCCTCACAACTAGGGGTCACTCCCACACCTATTCACCCCATCTCCCCTTCCATATACCCCATTTCCCCCATCATCATCAACCTGCAATTCACTATTTGGAGGCAGCAAAGAAGCTGTTGGTTGCAGAGGCTGTCCCATCGTCTCCTCATCGAACCTGGTGGCAAGTCTTATATTTTTGGAGTCATCTTCAAGTCGGCTTTCCAACGGTGGTGGTCCCGCCGGCTTCCAAGGTTGGAGCTGTTCGGAGGAGGTGATCTACTACGACTGCGCAAGACTTCTCAGGCAGAGGACCAGAACCTGAGTGGAAGCTCTTCCACGGCAATTATAGCATGAATCTGGGCGAGAGTTCTTCTACAAACTTCTTCCTAGACCTGTTGACTTCCAGGATCAAGAAGCAGAACTCCGATTGGCATCCGAAATCAAGAGTTATCAATTTCTTCCTCCTGATGCCTAGTTCTGTTTCTTGCCAGTCTGCTCCGACCTCCCCTCCTTGTTCAAGTTCTACCGGTCCACTTCGACATCATCTGGCATCTCCGTTGCTTGAGTTTCGAAGAGGACTCGACAAAGAATCCATCGGTACCAGCTACGCTTCAATTGGAGCTTCATAGTGCCTGTGGCACCATCGTCTTTCAGCTGCTGAAGTACTGTGACAGTCTGGACCAGTGACCTGAGCTCCTGTTCGTGTCTCTGCCCCGACCAGCGCCGGCAATCAGGGAAATCAGTAAAATTCTGGCTTCATCCTGATCAAATCAAGAAGAATTTTCCACTGGTTTCATCCTCTAAAAAAATTTGGAGTGATCACAGCGTCCAGATAAGCAAGTGTCTATCCAGAAGCGCAGAGGGTGGCAGATTCGGCACCGACTTCCGTTCTTTGCGTTTAGCTCGATTTTCCCCCACCCCACTTGGCCGGCTGAAGGACCCTCCCTGTGTGGAGGTAGTATTGGTTGTAATCTCATAATCCCCACCCCGAGATCCCCCCTTTTGCATGGGGTGTAGTTCATGTAATTATTAAGTCGCAGGTTTGAAGCCTCATCGACGCGGCGTGCGGGTGCGTGCCCACGCCTCCCCGCTCAACATCGTCTCCGACCAGGATCGGCGTATTCACGTTGATCAGGTGAGCTCCTGAACACCTTTCATTCCTGAGATTTAATTGCTTAGTTTAGTATTGCTTTTAGTTGCTCCGTCGGTGGTGAGAGAGTGTCCGGTCTCAAATTGCCATCAAATTGAGTGACCACCGCGGGGTGAGTTGTGAGAGCGACCACTTAACCCATGCCATTGGCGTACCGGCCGCCCGTGAATTGAGCATCCCTGGCCCATTTGGGGTCCTCCATAAGCTAGCCAACCATTGGAGTATCAAGGTCCCGACTCGGACCCTCTCCGTCATCGCTAAGTTGCCTAGGGGCACTAGTGTGTGCTTCGCGATCGTGTTCACTAATGTGAGTCCGCTGCTGAATTTGATTGCTTGCAATATAGGTCCATAGGTGGTCTCACATCATGTTGTTTTGTGTGAACTTGTAGGAGCCTCTCTTCCTTCGCCTGGTGTAGAGGACGCTGGGGTGGCATCAACCGCCAGTGGCGATTCCAGCTGAGCATGAGTCAGACCGGGGATGCCGATGGACTTCAGCGAGCGATCAGGACTGGGCCTCCCGCTACCGTAGAGAGGCAGAGGCACTATAGAAAAGACCCTCACTGGAGCATGACCGGACCATGAGGAGTAGTAAGACTTACATGGCGGATTACCAGGACCGGTATGCTGGACGGCTTCGTCTCGACACCCGATCGGTGAGTTGCTCTTTAGCTTTCGAATGTGATGTTTTCGTTTAAGCAATGTATCTAGTGAGCTTGCGGATGTGATGTGCAGATGTCTGAGACTGAGGCTGTGAAGATACTCAAGGATCGGATAGTCATCCTTAACCAGACGATCGTGAACTTGTGACACAAGATCCGAGAGATGGTAAGCCAACAATAACTTGATTGACATTAAGCTCAGAATTTGTTGCATTTGACTAAACGTTTGCCCCTTGTCTTGCGAGCGAGGGGAATTAGCCTATGTGCGAGTGAGGACAAGAGCGGGTAGAGTGGCTGGCCCTTCGTCCCAAGTCGACACCCGAAAGGAGCTGGAGGATCGCCTGGCGGGGGCCATTGAGCGAGCCGAGGAGCGAGAGGCTGAGCTGGCCAAGATGGTGAGATCCTAACACTCAAATTGAGGGCAACTCTCTCTTTCTACATCTTTGTTTGGCCTTATCTGATGATTCCTTTTCTGTAGAGGAAGGAGTTGGAAGCCACCCTGGGCGTCTGTCGGGAACAGGATGCGCGTATAGAGGAGCTGACACGTCACCTTGGAGAGATTAGCTCTATTAAGAGGGTCGAGGGTCGACTTCCCGAGGCGAAGGAAAGAGAAGCCGAGGCACGTGCTCGAGAGATGGCGATGGTAGTTCGGGAGCAGCGAGCCCTTGACTAGTTGGAGGCTTTGAGGCGGCGAGTGCTGCGGAGGTACCATGGCCGAGGTGCCCCAGGAGAGGGAGCTAGGCCTGCGACTCCTTTCGAGTCACTACGGTGCATAGGAGATGTGCATTTCACGATGGAGGAGCTTATGAGCATGATGCCGTCTCCTGCAGAGCAGGGAGCGGTCCAGCCAGCCGCGTCAGGTTCGAGGGCTTCACGACCCTCGAGGCTGCAAGACATGGGGGGAGGAGATGGAGACGAGGCTGATAGCCGGCGGAGCCGACCTCACACCGGTGCAGATTAGGAGGAGAGATAGAGAGAGAGAGACGCAGCTGGGTAGTAGCTGCCCCTTTTGTACACTGGGGGTATGCCCCTAGGATGTTGTATCGCTAGAATGTAATGGACATATTTTGGAAGTGAAATGAACTATCTTGAGTGTACTTGGCTTGGCTTGGCTTTCGATGCCGTCTTCTTTTTCACATGTTTCAACCATACTAACAAGGAAAAGGTTAGTGTAGTATGATTTTAGCCCCCTGCCGAAAGCAGATAGTACCTTTCTTGATGCAGGGTCAGAGGGCTAATCTTATTTAACCAGATTGAAATAAAGAAAAGGTAAACGTGATATGCACATGCGGATGCAAGACATATTTTTAGTTTTTTGCAATTTTATGCATTTTTTTGGAGGAATATATTTGAATTAATTAGTTTTTTTATTTTGATTATATAGATTTTTTTTGTTTTGTGCTTTTTATGTTATTTTTGTGGATGCCTGGTGACCACCCATGGGGCACCTGACCTATATGGAGACAGGGGTTTTCTAAATTACCTCCCAGGTATCCTGAGCGTACATCTAGGTTGATTTGGGCCTCTAGACTCCTCGAATGATGGTCCCACCGGTTAAGTCTTATCCTGATGACAATGCCGTCATGCCACGCTTAGGCCCCCAGTTGCTTCCGACCATAGGGATACACCTAAAAAGAGTTCGAGGTAAATGATTTACTCGACCCGGGTCTATTTCCTCACAACTCTAGATGGTATATGATGGAACACCTTGGAACCCTAACGGTCAACCCTACGACGCTGACCCAGAATCAGACGCCGTCGCACCCATAGGTGACGCGCTTGAATTGACCTAAGCCCGAGGTAACATGAGAAAGCGTTAAGGGTGGTAAATAGGGGTCTTGACCAGCCAGAAACACAGAGACCCCTTCACAGCAATGGCTTCTATTTTTCGAAGTGGACAACCATATATGTATTTTGCTAAATAAGGTTGCAACCTAGACAGGGTTCACCCTTCAAGACCTCCATCAAGCTTTCATCTTTTGAGGGGAGAAGGAAGAATGTAGGTGGTAAACCTCCTGAGAGGACCTGGCAAAGTCGTTAACCCGGCGAGCTGGTTGAGGGCCTACTTGACTTTCTCCTTTCAAGCAACTTCGGACCATATCCCGAGCATTATGGCGTTAAATGCCCCTGCTATAGAAAGCTTTGATTTGATTTTCTTTTTTTTTTTTGAATGGGAGGGGTTTCATTTGATAAAGTCAGGCACTGTTACGACCAGGCTTTTCATGTGACTTTGTCACATATACATGCATACATAATTTTTCTTTCTTTTTCTTTTTCTTGGGGAGAAGAGTATGGTCATTTTATTTTTAAATTCCCTTTTTTATGCCTGCGCGGACACTGCCCTCTTCTCGTGCTCTGACCCGGGCTCGAGGGGATGGATCTTACTCTTGCCTTAAGGATCTTGTGCTTCGGTCCTCTGATGCTCAGCATTTTAAGGGCGCCAGCTATCTCATTCGGTCGAAGAGAAGAAGAACAAAAAAGTGCTGCTTTTCTGGAGACCTTCGGGTGAGGCCTTATCGTAGGTTATGCTACCCATTTGATGTAAAATACGTGAGTGTGTGCAAGTTATTTTCCTCTTAATAAACATAGGCCGACGTGGCCGGACAGGGATCTTCACGGTTCTGGTGGACCAAGACCCGATACTTACCACATCTTGATGGTCCCAATCTAACATGAAGGGTTGATGCAATGAATTTGGACTGTGTGATGGTTACCAGGTGTTGATTTTGATTTTCTCTTTTTTGTTTTCTTTTTGTTTCTATACAGGAAATAAAATGACACTTTTTTTTTATTTTTGAATAGTTATGTATAAGGTCTCATGAATAGAATTTCTTGAGGTATACCCCATTCCAAGGATATGTGAGCAATACTCCTTCGGAGTCTACCAATTTTTAAGCATTACCTGAGTAGACTTCTTTGATGACAAAAGGGCCTTCCCAATTTTTTTGAAATTTTGCTTTTAAACCGGTGGTTTTAGTGATCTTCCTCTTTAAAACCAGTTCACCTACCCTGAACTTTCTCTCTAGAACTTTCTTGGCATAATAACGTGCAATTCTCTTGCGATATACTTGAGCATGATCGACTGCGATCACCCGTTTCTCATCTAATAGTTCCAGCTGGGCCAAAAGATTTTCTCGGCGATGCTCGGGATCGAGCTCGGGATCCAACTGCACTCTTAGTGAGGGAACGAATATTTCATATGGGAGTACCACTTCTGTCCCAAAGGTGAGTGCGTACAGGGTTTGACCCGTGGGAGTACAGATAGAAGTGCGGTAAGCCCAGAGGGCCTCAATGAGGTGATCTGGCCAGTCTGAATAATGGTGAGATTTACAAGTTTTCTTGATAGTTCTGATGAGAGTTTTGTTTGTTGCTTCAGCTTGTCCGTTCCCTTGTGGGTAGTATGGAAAAGAATGATACAAATTAATACCATATTTATCACACATGTCGCGGAGTTCCTGGGATGTCAATTGTGGTCCGTTGTCGGTGACGATGTCACGGGGAACGTCGAACCTGGCGAGGATGTTGCGCTTGATAAACATTACCACCGTTGCTGCTTTGACTTCCATGAATGCCTCAGCTTCTGCCCACTTCGTGAAATACTCTATAGTGGTGAGGATGAAGGATTTTCTTCGAATTTCTCCGGTTCTATCATCTAAGGGACCGACTATGTCAAACGCCCACATGACGAAAGGCCAGGGAGCTATAAGAGGGTGGAGCAAAGATGAGGGAGCGTGGACCTTGTCCGCATGGAGCTAGCATTTAGCGCAATGGCAGACATACCGGGCACAATCCTCATGCATGGTAGGCCAATAGTATTGATGAAGGAGTTTCTGAGCAAGCATGTGGCCATTCACATGTCCACTGCATTCACCGGAATTTGTAGCTTCGACGATCATACGGGATTCGGTCTCATCGAGACAGCAGAGGTAAACTCCACCGAGAGATTTGCGATGCAAGAGACCACCTATGATGGCGAAGCGTTCGCGGCTCGACGAATGGCTCATTGATCAGGGGCGGTAACATAATCAGGGAAGGAACCATCCCGACGATAGTTCTCGATATCGAAAAACCAGGGATTATCGTCTTCGAGGTCGATCTCAGGTTAATGGGAGATAACGTGGACTTGAGAGGAAGGCTCAGAGGACTGTTGAAACCAGGGATCTGAATGTGAAGGAATGTGCATCCTCTGCACGATGACAGTGGATGACGGCTTTTCACCGGGAATTGGAGGAGAAGATGCCAAAGATTCCAAAGCGTCGGCTAGAATGTTCTGAGCCCGAGGGGTGTGTACAAGGGTGAGCTTTCTAAACCACCGGACTACCTTGCCAACCAGGTCTTGATAGGGTTTTAGCTTCGGGTCCTAGGTTTGATACTTGCTGAGGGATTGCCGGAGTATAAGCTGGGAATCTCCGATGATCCGGAGCTCCTTAATTCTGAGGACCAGTGCTAATTTCAAGCCCATGAGGAGTGCCTCATATTAAGCCACATTGTTCGTGGTCGGGAAGGTTAACTGACAAGCACGGGGAATGATGATACCTTCCGGGGATTGAAGAACAGCTCCAACTCCATAGCCCTTGGAATTCAATGCACCGTCGAGGTAGAGAATCCACGAAGGTTCACCATCTATGATGGCTCATAACTCTTTGTCCGGGAAACTCTCGTCGATAGGGGAGAATGTAGGGAGTGGATGATGGGCAAGGTGCTCGACGATGGCGTGCCCCTTGACCACCTTCTGGCTGACGTAGGTGATGTCTAATTGATTGAGAAAACTCTACCATCTCACCAAACGATCGGTTAGGGATGGCTTTTCCAGCAAGTACTCAATTGGGTCCATTCGCGCCAAGAGCTTTACTTCATGTGCGAGGAAATAATGCTTTAGCTTTTGGGCGACCTAGACAACGGCCGCGCAGGTCCTTTCCTGGCAGTGTGCCTATGCTCAGCCTCATTGAATAGTTTGGATAAATAGTAGACCGCACGTTCCCTCTTGGCCTCATCATATTGGGCCAATACTGCTCCAACAGATTCTTCGGTGGTAGAAACATAGAGCAATAAAGGCCGACCCGGGACCGGAGGTGCCAGAACGAGAGGATTCAAAAGATAACTCTTCAGATCATCAAAGGCCTTTTGACATTTGTCATTCCAATCAAATTTAGCCTCTCCTTTTAACATGTCTTAGAAGGGCTTGCATCACTGAGAATGGTGAGATATAAATCTCCTAATGAATTGCAAACGCCCGATCAAACCACGGACCTGTTTGATGTTCTTGGGAGGAGGCATCTCGATAATGGCCTTAGCTTTATTAGGGTCAATCTCAATTCCTCTCTTGCTAACAATGAACCCTAAAAGCTTCCCTGAAGAAACCCTGAATACACATTTCTTGGGGTTCATTTTGAGTTGGTGCTCCCGCGACCGTTGGAGAACTGCTCGGAGGATTTCTGCATGGCCACTCCTGGTTTTGGATTTAACCAGAATGTCATCCATGTAAACTTCCATGTGAACGTGCATCATGTCGTGGAAGATGGCCATCATCGGCATTTGATATATTTCCGCTGCGTTCTTTAATCCGAACGGCATGACGACGTAGCAGTAAGTCCCCCACTGAGTGGTGAAAGAAGTTTTCTCTTGGTCTTCTTCCGCTAGGCGGATCTGGTTATACCCCAAGAAACCATCCATGAAGGAGAGCATCTCATAGCCGGCGGTGTTGTCTACCAGGACATCTATGTGTGGAAGAGGAAAATCATCCTTTGGGCAAGCACGATTAAGGTCACGGAAATCTATGCATATATGGACCCTACCATCCTTCTTCATAACAGGGACGATGTTAGCTACCCATTACGGATATAAAACAACCCTGATGAATTTTGCCTTATGGAGCTTGTCCACTTCTTCTTTGACCTTGAGTGTGAGCTTCGGGTGAAGTCGCCTTAACTTTTGTTTGACAGCTCGAGCATCAGGTTTCAGGACCAAACGATGTTCTACCAGAGACGGGTCCAGACCCGGCATGTGCTCGTAGGACCAAGCAAAAGCATCGAGAAATTCTTTGAGAACCGTCACAAGAGCAGCTTCCTCCTCATCAGTCAAATTGGCACTTATCAATATATTCTTTGGATCATCCTTGGTGCCGAGGTTGATTTCCTTGGTTGATTCGTCAACGGAAACATTAGGCTCATCAAATTTCTTGGTTCCGTCAACGAAGGAAGCTATGGGATCATTACCATCTTCTAATGGCTCTTCTTCTTCTGTATCGTCATCCTCTTTTAAGACATACACCCCTAGACCGTCATCTATTGAAGATCCATCTAGTTTAACTACCCCTAGGGGAATGGGAGAAGATGTAAATTCAGAGACCTGACAGAGCTGCACGCATTTATTAGCCAACTGACTAATGTATCGTGCGGGAACCTGACGAACACTAGACTTACTGGAAGGAAAGAACGCTATGTACAAGCCTTGACCCGATCGAGACTTTACCCTACTATGTACAAGGGGAGTTTGTGGAAGGGATTTCAAGGTGGAACGTGTCGGCCCTTGGCCGAGGGATCCATTTTCGAAAGAGGCCGTTTCTTCAATAGTGAGCTCGCAAGCCCATGTTTGAGAATTGGTGTTTTTTTTATAGTCATGGGTGAATGTGCAAACCCTATGTGCGGGTTGCCCCATAATCGGATGAGTGAGGAGCGGAGGAAACGGTGGGTGGAATAGGAAGGGAATAAAAAGGACAGGCGCAGCCCTATTTAAAGTGAGGAAGATACCCGAGGGGAAAACCTCGTCAGGGGGTTTATCCAGATGAAAGAGGGAGAGGAGACCAAAGTCCTCCTCGAGTGGTAAATCGGGTGGGATTTCTTTTCTTTGAGGGACCTCAGACTCTTTACTGGGCTCATGCCGAGTTCCTGGCTGAACTGGCTGGTGCGGACACCCGAGCAGTTGAGCGGCGCGACATGCCGAACCACCGGTACCGCACACGGGGCACGACTCGAGCCACCTCAGTGTCCATCTGGCTCGGAGACAGCCTGGAGACTCCGCCTTGAGCCTCCCCATTTATCATATTTAGTTAGCCTTTATGTGTGTGTAATTTGTGTTTATTTCGTTGTATTCGGTTTGCTATTTTGATTGTAAGAGGGGCTTATGTGCAATTTGGACCCCGTGGGCCCCACGGGCCCCCCAGGCCCCATCCCATTGAGCCACCTCATCCAAGGGCCCCATGTGGGGTCAGTCAACATGTCAAATGGAGGCTTCTAGATAGGTGGGCCAAGTGGGGGACAAGTGGCTTGGAAAGTCCAAGTTGGCCACCCACCCCACCTACCAAGTCCACCTTCCACCTCCTTGGTCCAAGCACCATCCCCCCTTAAATATTTTAATGTATTTTGTGTGTGTGTGTCACACTCAATCCAGGCCACCCATTCCCATCCCCTAGATCCAACGGTGGACAATGGATGTGAGATGTAACACATAAATACTTGTAATTTCCCATTTTCTAGAATTAATGCCATTTGATTCAAACAAATTCAAGAGCAAGGGCTGGTGCGCCCCCCTCCTCTCTCCTCCCTCTCCCCATTGGGTGCTGTGAAGGCTTCCATTCTGAGGTGTGAAGCCTCGTTTATCAGTTCCGACGATCACCGCTGCCGCCACGAGCCGCCACCGCACCGCCATCGCCATCAACGGAGTTCTGCCCACGCAGTACCACAGAAGCTTCCACGAATTTCATGTCTCAGCCCCGAGCTCAGATAGATCTGGGGATTTTAGTGGATGTTCCAGAGGTGTCAAGAACATCCCACAAATTTTGGTTTGCCATTCAGATCTCGTTTCATATTTTTTGATTTTCATCCACTCTTCCATTTCGGTTCTGCCAGAGTTCTGTCCAGATTCATCCCCGCCCTGAGTTTCATGTCTTAGGTCCATTTTTTGAGTTTTGTTGGTTCGGCCAATTTTACTGGGGGTTCCATTCATCCACTCCTTCATCCACAATTTTTCTTAAGTTTTCATTCATCCATATCATATTTTCTAAAAATTGTTCTCAGTCCCATCTACAGTTCTGTCCTCCTGTTCCCAGATCCGACCACCAGTCACACAAAAATTCATAATAAATCACCACCACCTCCAAATCAAATTCCAAAAATAGTCCCCATTCCGTGGTTAGATACCCTACAACTTTGAAGAAGAGCTCGAAGACTGAATCCAAATGTAAGCAGGCAGTCAACGGCCATTTACAGGAAACTGATGTGCTGATCTGATATTTCGGGAGCTGTGGAGCAGAGGATTGGAAAATTGTTAAAGCCCAGGTCCGCCCAGGTTCAGAAGAGTCCACTGGCCGTAGATTGAAGTATTTTGAATCCTCTTTCCAACGGCGCTAGTTTCGTCGCATTCCGACGACGGGGCTGACCGCAGCGGCTGTTTTCGCCGGAGCGCGCGCCTGAAAACAGCAACCAAACTCCGTGGGCAGCAACTTCAAGACTTGGGAATCGGGACCGATCGACCCCCGATCAGTGTTCCCGGCCGACCGCCGTCCGTGGAGGCGCGCCACCAGGGGTCCCCATCCTAGTGGGTCCCACCCCCGCAGATCCGGAGGACAGCGCCATCAGTGGGCCCCGCGGGCCCCGCGGGCCCGCAGAACCCGCCGTTCTGAAAGCACGAAAACGCGGAGTTCGGCACCGTCGGGCGACATCAAGATGCTGCCCGTCAACCCAAGTTGCGTGATTCCCGGGCTCCACATGTGACCTTTTACCTCCCTGCGTGGAGTGGGTCAAATCTTTGTATTGCTGTGATATTGTTTAACCGGGAGTCCGTGATTCGGCCGGGGTTGTCTTCGCCACGCCAGGTGTGTGGAGGTAAAGGTCTTAACTCCTTGGCGTTACATTGCTTAGCTAGTATACGGTCTTAGGCCGCTGCCGAGAGTGTAGGTACTAGCCCGTGTGTCCATGTCACCGCTGTGAGAGTGAGAGTGACCCATCCCGTGACTCGATCCGAGTGCGGAAGTTGAGTCGGACTACCCTTGACCTCCGCCGGTTCCTTAACCGCGCACGGTCCGCGCTTTCCCTTGCTGGGACGACGAGTGAGCTTCCACTTCTGTTAGCGATGTTTCGCCACTAGGAGCTCGTAGTGTCGGGCTTAGTGTCTCCCTGGTGTGTGTTGCTGGTCATGTCTTCATCTAGAGTCCGAGGGTGGCACCATATAGTGTCGTCTCCCGTGTCCGTCCCGCATCAGTTTGGTATCTGAGCAAGTCGAGTCTAGGGTAGTCGTTGCATAAGTCATGCATCATGGTCTAAGTCGAGTCTAGGATCATCCTTATTTTCAAAACAATAAAAAAAAGGTGTTTTCAAATTGCATTTCACCCAATAGCTCAGTATATTAAAAGGTGTTGTCCGAACGTTAGGCTACGCCTATCGGGAGGTCGCACACTTGCGGGAGTGATCTTCGGATCGATTAACTCCGCCCCGTACCGGATATTGGTTTAGGTCTAAGTGCATCATTTAGTGTGTGTTTGCATTAGTCGGTGTCTTCTAGGTCGTGTGTCAGTTGCATGCCCATCCGTCGAGGTACCCAATACTCGCAACTACCACCTATGGCGGATTCTCGGGCCCGTAGCTCCGATGAGTCCTCGACGGCCGAGATGTTCCGAGCCATTATGGAACGTCTTGACACGCGTATGGATGGTCTTAGTACGCGTATGGATGGCATAGGAACGCATCTAGAGGGGCGGATGAAAGCCCTCGAGGATTGGGCCGAATGTTCGGATCAGTCCATTCAGGGCCTAGTTGGGAGAATTGCCGTCCTAGAGAGGGGCCCAGTAGCGGCGCAACCCGCGTCGACGAATGGCCCACAAGAGCCGGTGCAGCAACCTGCTGCACCAAGGGCTCAGGCGGTAGATCTTGGGAGGCCACAGGTGCAAGTAGTGGATGACTATGCATCTGACAATGATCAAGGGGGTTACGGTCGTCGGAATCATCGACGGAATCGTGATGACGATGATGACGACCGCATTCTGAGGGGCGTGCGTGCGGACCCTCCCACTTTTAGTGGGTCCTTGGACCCGAGGGTGTATCTAGATTGGGAGGCCGGCATGGACCGGTACTTCGAGTGGTTTGAGATGACGGACCACCGAAGAGTCTGATACGCAAAGATGAAGCTGCAAGGGCAGGCCCAAACTTATTGGACCAATGTGGAGAGCCTGCTCAACCAGTGACGTCAACCCCAAATCGATACTTGAGATAACATGAAGTCCAAATTGAGGGAGAAATACCTTCCCGCCTCATATCGCCAACGTCTCATAGACAAGTGGCAAAGCATTTCCCAAGGGAACCGATCCGTGACCGAGTACACCGCCGAGTTCGATGAGTATTATTTACGGTGCGGGGTCACGGAAGAGAGCACCATGACGATATCCCGCTTTCGGAGAGGTTTGCGGCCTAATTATCAATATGAACTCTTTCGCCGCAATGCCACCACTTTGGAGCAGGCATATCAGATTGCTCTCGAATTGGAGCAGTTCGAGGCCGAGTTTGAGTCACCTCATCGGTTGGGCTCCTTTCCCCTTCGTAGTGTCGAGTCCCGTGGCTCATCTGGCACGTATCCGAGGGCCCCCATGGCACGACCTTAGGAGCCCGCTCGCCCCGAGCCCTTTGCTCCTAGGCCTCGTCCTCCACCCCCGAGGGACCTTCCTCGTCCCCATCATCTTACGGCCCCACCCATAGCCCATCCACCGACACCCGCACCTCCTGCACGTCCTTTGTTGCCTACGCCTCCTATCCGTCGGGAGGATAAAGGTAAAGGACCTATGATTGGGGAGCCTAGTGGATCATGGTAGTAGTGTTATCGCTGCAATGGGTTTGGCCATTTCGCCAACCAGTGTCCCACCCGCCCATCTCTTCACATTGGGGACACACAGGCTGAGGATACCACCCCTACGGGCCTCGAGTTAGTCAGCTATGAGGCAGATGAAGAGTTAGCTGACGAGTACTATGATATGGGAGGTGAGGCCCAGGATGTCAAGCAGTCGGATGATACCCACGTGGGGGTCGTCAGATGTATCCTCACCCAGCCACAGGTCAGTGATGACTGGCGTCGGACCACTATCCTTCAGGTATTCTGTAGGATGGGAAAGCAAATTTGTAAGGTGGTCATCGATAGCGGGAGTTGTATCAATGCAATCTCCATGAACGCTGTCGCTCGTCTTGGTCTCACACCCATAGAGCATCCTTGTCCCTATCAGGTATCATGGGTGGATACCACTTCAATTTCGGTCAGGCTGCGGTGCTTGGTCCCGCTGCAGCTCCACTCCTACCGTGACGAGATCTGGTGTGATGTTCTCCCCATGGAAGTGGGAAGTATCATTCTTGGTAGGCCGTGGTTATTCGACCGAGATGCCACACTCCATAGTCGGTCGAACACCTGTACCTTCGACCACGATGGCCAGCGGGTCACCCTCCACCCCGTTCGGCCCAGGAGCCCATCAGTTAGGGGTCCTACTGGCCCTAGTACTCCAAAGCCTTCCGTACCCGGGCCCAGTACCCCATCCCCGGCTCGGACTATGACCGTTACCTCTGGCCCAGGAGAGCCCTCGACGAGGAGATTGATGATGATTAGCTCCCGGGAAATGGAGCAGAAGCTTAGTCAGGGCTGTCCGGTGTTTACCATTACGGTCCGAGAGGTGGAGTGGGACTCCGAGGGTGAGCTCCTACCCGAGGTTGTTCCCATTCTGCAGGAGTATGCTGATGTCTTTCCCGATGAGCTTCCCGAGGGACTCCCACCTATGCGGGATATTCAGCATGCCATCGACCTTGTTCCGGGCTCTTCCTTGCCCAACCTTCCACATTATCGCATGAGTCCCACGGAGCATGCCGAGCTTAAACGGCAGGTCGTTGAGTTAGTGCAGAGAGGGTCTGTTCGGGACAGCATGAGTCCATGTGCTGTACCCGCATTACTCGTCCCGAAGAAGGATGGCACGTGGAGAATGTGTATTGATAGTCGTGCCATCAACAAGATCACCGTGAAGTACATGTTCCCTATTCCCCGCCTTGATGATATGCTAGACATGATGGCAGGTGCCACTATCTTTTCGAAGATCGATCTTAAGAGTGGCTACCATCAGGTAAGGATTAGGCCAGGTGATGAGTGGAAGACCGCATTTAAGACCAAGGACATGTTGGACTTTTGTGACTTCCCTAGTGTTTTGATGATGAGCATCACTATGTTAAATATTGTTATATTAATCAGATATCTTGAGTAATGTTATGCATTTGAAATTTCTATGATTAACAGGAAAACTGCCATGAGTTAATACCTTGCATGTCCGTAATGTTCCCTTCATACTTCGTGTTGTTTGTGTTCAATACACTCCGTGTTGTCCTTTTGTACGTCGTGGTGTTCCAATTATGTTTGTTGGTTGTCTTCGTGTCGTTCCATCTGTGTCACCCCTTTGTCGTCGAGTCTCTTGTTCTGGCAATGTCTATACAGCCTCATCTTTACCTTCGTTTCAAGCCAAAGTCTACACATTGGCTTAGCGTCATGCATCAGTCTTCAAAGTCCATACAATGCACTGAAGCATGTTCGAAGCTAAGTCCATACATTGGTTTAAGCTTTCCAAGTCTATTCATTGGCAGCTGAACTTTGAAGTCTATACATTGGGCTTCACTTCAAGTATGTACAGCCATTGTCTTGCCAAAGTATATACGTTGTGAACCCTCAAGTCTGTACAGACTTTGCCTTGTTCAAATCTATACATCGTCCATGTTATTTTCGTGTCATTTTCATCTTCGAGTTGATTTCAGTCCAAGTTGTTTTCGTGTGTATTCAAGTCCTTTTAGTAAAGTGTCGTTTCACCTTGTGCCGTTCTCTTTGCTGTTTGTTATGTCGTGTTTTTTTTGTATTCATGTCTTCGTGTTACTTTTGTATTCGTGTCTTCGTGTTATTCTTGTGTTTATGTCCTCGTGTTGTTTCTTTCTATCTTCGTCCAGGTTCCTTCTGATCGCGTGTTTGTCTACCTTTTCACTCCGTGAGACTTCCTTCTCACCTCGTGCTGTTCTCTTCTGACTTCGTGTCATTTTCTTTGTAGTGTTAAGCTTTATTGTTGTGTATCTCGTGTCATTCTCTTCGTAGTGTTTGTTTTGTTACAGTGATACTTCGTGTCGTTCTCTTTGTAGTGTTAGCCTTATTAGTATGTATCTCGTGTCGTTCTCTTTTTACCTCGTGCTGTTTTCATGTGACCTCGTGTCATTCTCTCCTTGTCTCGTACTGTGATAATCTTGTGTATCTCGTGTCATTCTCAGTAAAGTGCATCTCGTATTGCTATCACATACTCATGCAGTTTTAGTTCTTGTGGCCCTCAGTGTTAATGGTTTTTATCTCCTTGCAGGTCCGAGGAAGAACATTCACCAGTGTCTGGGCTGCACGTGATCCAATGCTAAAGGAACCAATGCTATAAAGGCACGTGGCAAGAAGGTTCTGGATGAAGTGTGGGAGGCACACGCATTCTGCACCTCATCCACTCACTGCTGCTGCTATATATTGAAGTCTTCGTCCACAGATGAAGGTTGATCGAAAGGAAAAAGCAAAAAGCAGAAGTGCAGAGAGTTCGATCTAGAAAAAGAAGAGAAGAAATTTGAGTGAGAGCAGAAGAGAAAGAGCCTCCCTGAGAAACTAGAGTGTTCCAGTTGAGAGAGAAGAGAAAGCAGGAGAGTGATCAGAAGATGGGTTTTGACTTACGGATCAAATCCGAAGTCTGCTGCTCAGTTTGAGCTACATTGTTTCCAGTTTCTGAACTTTGGATTCTTTCTTTCTTGTTTTCGTTTCTTATATGTTTTCCATTCTTGATTGAGAGTTCTCTGTGTTTCCTCCTGGTGTTCAGGGGAAGAGAGAGACGTGTTCTCTCTGGTTTACTTGCAACAGAGGTTGCAGTAGTGTTCCCTCTTGTAGAAGAGATGTTCCCTCTGGGAGTCAGAGGAAGAGAGACCTTGGTCTCTAGTTCTAGTGACTGTAGATCACTAGTGTTCCCTCCGGTTGGAGGAAGAGGAAATTATTTTCCTGGTTTCTACGGACTTGACGTCCTTAGGGTTCCCTCCGGGTGTGGAGGAAGAGGGGAGGATGTTCCCCTGGTGAAGCTGTGAATCAGCAGTTGTCGCAGACTGAGTCTGCTTTGCTAGCTGTGCTAGTGGAATCCTCACTTCGATTTGAAGTGAGGGGTGGGCGTAGGCAGACTGGAGATCTGGCCGAACCACCTTAAAAACCTCTGTGCCCTTGTGTGATTGTCTGTGGTGGTTCTTGTGGTGTGCCTTCTATCTACTTGAGTTATTGTTTGCACTGCAGTTTTTGTGGGTTCATCTGCGAGATTGCTTGTTTTCAGTGAATCACTCTTCAGTAATTTTTAATCGGTTGAAAATAGTGATCTATTCATCCCCTCCCCTTCTAGATCACTTCATATTTCTCGTATCACTTGGTATCAGAGCGGGTATTTCCCAATATGTGGTCCAACGGCCAGGGAAACTGATCTGCTGGTTCTCGCAGCTACATTGCTGAAGGGCAGTCAATCACCCGTCCCCCTTTCTTCGATGGTAATAATTATTTCTTTTGGAAGAACAGGATGGAAGTATTTATCAGGGCCCAAAGCCACAAGCTCTGGAGAGTAATTACAGATGGTCCGTACCAACTTTCACCGAATGAAGACATATGGACAGAGGAACATGTAAAACTCTCCGCACTAAATTGGACGGCTCTTAGCATCATACAGTGCGCCGTCCACCCGGAAGAGTACTTGAGGATTTCAGCGTGCAAGACTGCAAAGAAAATGTGGGATGAATTACAGTTAATTTATGAGGGCACATCTCAAGTGAAAGCTACCAAGATCAATATGCTTACAACTCAGTATGAGTTGTTTAAGATGAAGCCAGCGGAGTCGATCACAGAAATGTATGCTAGATTGTCTGTGATCATCAATAGTCTGAGAGGATTTGGAAAGGAGATTCAGCAAGAAGACATTGTCAAGAAGATCCTTAGGTCCCTAACTCCCATCTAGGATACTAAGGTGACCGTCATAGAGGAATCAAGAGATTTATCCACCATGTCAGTAACCCAGCTGATTGGGTCTCTCATGACCCACGAAATGAACTTCAGACAAGGGAATGATGGACATGACAGAAAGGGAAAGAATGTTGCTCTGAAGGTCTCACGACATACTAAGAAGAGCAGCAGCAGCAGCAACAGTGGTGGTAGCAGCGAAGACTCTGACGGATTCTCAGACCTGGACAAGAGCGAGCAGGCCATGCTCACCAGGCAATTCAGAAAGTTCCTGAGGACTAAAGGGAAATTCTACAGGAGAAAGAGATTCAATGCTGCAAGGAAGTCTCCTGAACGAGAACTTGAGAAGAACCGGTTTGTTAAGAAGGTTACATGCTACCATTGTCAGAAACCTGGTCACATGAAAAGTGAATGTCTAGAGCTGCAAGCTAAGGCTCCCGGATACCAGAAGAAGATGGTGCACAAGAAGAAGAAAGCCATGCTGTGCACATGGAGCGACGAGGAGGAGGATCCAGAAGCCACCTCGTCCAGTGAAGATGAAGAGAAGACTTGCCTCATGGCCAACCATGAGGAAGAGGTAATGAACTTATTTGAGAATTTTACCTTGGATGATTGGGAGGACGCTTATGGCGACCTGTTAGCTAAATATAATTTTCTAACCAAGGAGCACAGAATGCTTAAACGAAAGTTTCACTCTATTTCTGAGGAACACTCTATTGCTGTTACGGACAACATGAAAACCAAGGAGATGACCATTGAGCTAGATCAGGCTAGAAGTGAGATCGAGAAGTTTAGAATGGAAAGAGAGGAAAATCTAGCTAGGATGAATGAGTTGAAGAGTAAAACTGAAGAGAGTAAAAAGGAGTTTAGACTGATTGCAGAAAAATATGAGGCGGTTAGAAAAGTTAATCAAGAACTCTTGGACCAATGTAATGAACTTCAGAAGGAGATTGAGGACAAAGGAAAAATACTAGAAAAATTTACAGAGGGGAGAAACAATCTGGATGTCCTTCTGGGGTCGAGGGTAAACTTCAACAGGGAGGGATTAGGATATAATCCCACAAGTAAAAAACCCTTTGAATTCAAAACTATCACGTTCTGCCCCGCCAAGGGTAAAGAAACACTGGAAACCCCATCCAGTTCCAAATCTGTCTCTACATTGAAGGTTTCGACCAGCAAATCTATTCAATCCACTGGTCAGCAGACTAAGTCAGGAAATCCTGAGACTAGAACTGTTCCTATGCAACAGGTGTGGAACAAGGGTTTTCACACGACCACTCCTATTGATGTCACTAGAAATGTGACCAGTTTCACTAAGAAATTTCAGCATGCTAGTTATCAAGGAAAGTATGCAAACATGCATCACTTTCAGCACAATTTTCATTTGAACAAAAATGGTTACATGAATTATGCTCAGCACACACGTGTGTCCTCTAAGAGGCCAAACAACAATTCTTATGTTCGGAAACAGCAAAATTTTAATAGGAATAGGCTCATTCAACACCCACTAAGAAATGCCAAGAAGGAAGAATCAAGCTACATGAAATCACTGAAAAGAACAGTAAAACAAATGTGGATTCCTAAGTGTGATTTGGATAAATTGAAAAATGTCTTTGGACCCAATTTGAATTGGGTCCCACATTACCTTGTCTGAACTCTCGCAGGTTAGCCTGGCAGCCGAGCATAACAAGTGGTATCTTGACAGCGGCTGTAGCAGGCACATGACAGGAGACCGGTCCAAATTTAGCAAACTGAAAATGAAGTTTGGGGGCCTGGTCAAATTCGGTGGAAATAACAGAGGAAGAATAATTGGAATTGGTACAGTTGGTAAGTCCTCTACTAACTCCATTGAAGATGTGTATCTTGTAGAAGGACTTCAGCACAACTTGATAAGTATAAGTCAACTCTGCGACAAAGGACACAAGGTACTCTTTGACCACAATTCCTGTACTGTTTTTGAGCTGAATTCTGATAACGTCATGTTCAAAGGTCATAGAGTAAACAATGTATACATCGTAGACCTGGATGATAATCCTGAAACTCACTTGTGTATGTCAGCTAATTCTGAACAGGTTGCGTTTGACTGGCATAGGCGTCTAGGCCATGCTAGCTTGTCTACAATGAATAAACTGTCTAAACATAACCTAGTTAGAGGTTTGCCCCGAATAAGATTTCAGTTAGGGTCCAAGCTATGTGATGCTTATGCACTAGGTAAACAGACTCGTGCGGTTTTTAAGTTGAGAACTGAGAATCTTTCATCTAAACCGCTGCAGCACTTGCACATGGATCTATTTGGTCCTACCCGCATACAAAGTTTGTCAGGTAAGAGATATGGATTAGTCATAGTTGATGACTTCACTAGATTTTCTTGGTTATTTTGTTTAGCAAATAAAAATGATGCCTTTGTTCACTTTGAAGAACTTTTCAATAAAATCAAATTGCAAGGTGAACATAACATCATTACAATTCAGTCTGACCATGGAGGAGAGTTTGAGAACTCTTCATTTTCTGATTTTTGCTCAAGAGAGGGAGTGACTCACAAATTCTCTTCTCCCAGGACACCGGAGCAGAACGGAATTGTTGAGAGAAGAAACAGGTCAATAATTGAAATGGCCAGGACTATGCTGATTGAGAGTGGACTTCCAAGGAGATTTTGGGCTGAAGCTGCGAATACTGCATGCTACATTCTAAACCGAGCCTTGGTAAGACCTACTCATAGGAAAACTCCTTATGAACTTCTCAAGGGTAAGCAGCCAAACATTTCTTACTTTAAAGTTTTTGGCTCAAAATGTTTTATCCACAATAATGGTAAGAATGGTTTGGACAAATTTGAAGCTAGAAGCTCTCCTGGAATTTTTCTCGGATATTCAGAAACCTCAAGGGCTTACAGAGTTTTCAATAAAGCTGATCAAACTGTTGAAGAAACACCGCATGTAGTGTTTGATGAAAATGATTTCTCTAACAAAGTGATGGATGATGACAGGGAGCCATCTAATGAGGGAGATTTCTTGGAGAGAATTGAAGAAGATTAAATGCAGCCAGCTGCTCAACCAGAAAACTCACAGCAAGAAGGAGCAGCTGAGGTAGGTGAACCCTCAGGTGAGATAATATTTCACAAAGACCACCCTAGTGAAAATGTCATAGGCAATTTGCATGATCCTCCTAGGACTAGGTCTCATTTTAGAATTGTCCAAGAACAGGACTTAGCTGCATTGGTATCTCAGGTGGAACCCAAATCTGTGGAAGAAGCCTTAAAACATGATTCTTGGGTATCCGCCATGTGTGAGGAATTAAATCAATTTGAGAAAAATATTGTATGGGAACTAGTTCCCAGACCTGATAACACTCATGTCATTGGCACTAAATGGATTTTCAAGAATAAAGTTGATGAGAATGGAGCTATTTCTAGAAACAAAGCATGACTTGTAGCTCAAGGCTACAGTTAGGAATTTGGTGTGGATTTTGATGAATCCTATGCCCCAGTGGCTAGGATGGAAGCTATACGAATTCTGCTTGCATTTACATGCTCTAGGAACATTCGGCTGCAGTAGATGGATGTCAAAAGCGCATTCTTAAATGGGGTATTGAAGGAAGAGGTATATGTTGAACAACCTCCAGGTTTTAATTTCTCTGTTCAGCCTAACATGGTTTTTAGGTTGAATAAAGCCCTCTATGGATTGAAGCAGGCTCCCCGAGCCTGGTATGAGAGACTTTCTGAATTCCTCTTGAGCAAGGGCTACACTCGAGGTAAGGTTGACCAAACCCTCTTCACCAAAAATCTCGGAAAGGATTTAATAGTGGTCCAGGTATATGTTGATGACATCATCTTCGGATCTAACAATTCAAAATTGTGTAAAGAATTTTCTGAATCTATGTCTCATGAATTTGAAATGAGTTTAGTTGGCGAACTAAAGTATTTTCTTGGGCTGCAGGTCAAACAAATGGAGGATGGTTGTTTCATAAATCAAACCAAGTATACTCTGGAGATGCTGAAAAGGTTTGGAATGACCAACCTCAAGACTATCTCAACACCCATGGGCACCAACTCCTCACTGGATTCACACGAAAAAGGTAAAGAGGTGGATGCTAAATTATATAGAGGTATGATCGGTTCACTCCTCTACTTAACAGCATCCAGGCCTGACATTCAATTTAGTGTAGGGATGTGTGCCAGATACCAGTCTAGGCCTACTGAATTGCATTTGGCAGCTGTAAAAAGAATCTTTAGATACTTATCCGCTACCTATGATCTAGGTCTTTGGTATCCTGCATCATGTAGTTTAGATCTCATTACATATACAGATGCAGATTATGCAGGATGTAAATTGGACAGGAAAAGTACTAGTGGTCACTGCGAATTTTTGGGAGGATGCCTAGTCTCTTGGGGATCCAAGAAGCAACACTATGTGGCTCTTTCTACTGCTGAAGCTGAGTATGTGGCAGCAGGGAGCTATGGCACACAGGTTATATGGATAAAACACCAGCTTCTGGATTACTCAGTTGAGCTAGGTTGCACTTCCATCTTTTGTGACAATACTAGTGCAATAAACATTGCAAAGAATCCTATACTTCATTCTCGAACTAAACACATCGAAATCAAGCATCATTTTATTCGTGATGAAGTAGCTAGGAAGACCTTTGAATTGATCCATGTTGGCACTAACTCACAAATTGTAGATATTTTCACTAAGCCACTAGATACTGAAAAATTTAGCACATTGCGCAGAGAATTAGGTATTTACAGACTTTCATGATTGAATAATTGATTTCTAAATAATCTGTCATGTGCTCTTATGCTTATCTTTGCTCATTATCTGTTACTGAAAATAACCTCATTATGGGTGTTTGCTGATTCACTCGTACTGATTGATACCACTTTGTTTTCTTTGAGGTGTTTTGAGGGTTGTCTTGATTAAGTCTGAGTTAGAGTCAAGGTCTCAGGGGGAGCTAGATTAATATTTGGTGTCATGCTCTTTTGGCCAAATCTGAACATACTTTGAACAGACTTTTGCTGACCTTATAAGAGAATCAGTTTGAGTAGGTGGATAAAAGAAATTTTTGAATGTTTTATCCGTTAAGACTGTTCATCTAATTTCTTGTTGGAATTTCAACTGTTAGTCCCACTGAGATCAAAATCTGAATTCAAGACTATCTTCCTACACTGTAACTGACTTCTGATCTAGCCAGTACAGCATACCTACTTAGTCTAGTTAAGTCCGAAATGAGGTATATAGTGCCTTTGTCTGAAGAACTTTGGAGCTGATGTATTGTTCTCAAACTGAATCTAGACTAATTTACAAGGTTTCAAGTGCAGTTTAATGAAAAATTCATGAAAGAAGTTTTAACAACCTTGTTTACTGTTCAATGAGAAACTGGGACTTTCATCAATGAAGTGAAAGTATCCCATGTCATGAGATGGCAGTATAAATCAGGCTTAATTAGCTGTCTTGATCATACAGAGCAATGGTACATATCTGGTTAGTAACTGGGGTGTCTGGCCTCTGGTAAAGGTGTCACCTTAATGTCAACACCAGTTAGAATACTATCTCCGTCCTCTTGTCAGAAGGGATAATGTGGTCTTGCCACCAAGTAACTGGGGATTCCTGCCTCTAAACAAGGTGTCTCCCTAATGTCAAAGGTGTACTTGACAGATTTATCTTTGATCTTGACCATCTTTGAAAAATTTTCTCCCTCTTGGTATCCAGATTCTGTTCACTTGGCATTTAGGTCTTGGTTTGTTTGTTTTCAATACCACAGGTCTTTGTTTTTCCTGACTTCCTTGCTTTATACACTCTGAGTAAAGACTTACTCTGACCATACTGGTATCTTGTACCTTACTTGCTTAGAATCTGGTTCTGTGTATGGAGCAAATCTTCATTCACCATTTTGCACGCAGTCTGACTAACTGATCCTCAAAATCCTCACATAAAATTAATGGCTTTCTTAATTGCTTAAACATCTCAATAACTCTCCTTTATCAGCCATACTCTCTATTGCTTTCTCTCCACTGTCAGCAATTTTCTTTTCGTGATATCTTCAGACCTGCCCCTAGTTTTTGATGATGTCAAAGGGGGAGAGTGTCTTGCTTGTGCTTTTGTGCTTTGCTGAGGGGGAGCGAAAGATAAGTGTCCTGAGTTATCTAGTCAGAGGAAAGTAGATGTTGTGTTCAGGGGGAGCACTTGGGAGTCGTCAGAGGAGGCGAGTGTGTTGTGTGCCTGCATTGCTTATTTTCATCACAGCTTATCTTCATGCACTTCATCTCTGTTATTTAATATAGTGTTGCCATCATCAAAAAGGGGGAGATTGTTGGACTTTTGTGACTTCCCTAGTGTTTTGATGATGAGCACCACTATGTTAAATATTGTTATGTTAATCAGATATCTTGAGTAATGTTATGCATTTGAAATTTCTATGATTAACAGGAAAACTGTCATGAGTTAATACCTTGCATGTCCGTAATGTTCCCTTCATACTTCGTGTTGTTTGTGTTCATTACACTCCGTGTTGTCCTTTTGTACGTCGTGGTGTTCCAATTATGTTTGTTGGTTGTCTTCGTGTCGTTCCATCTGTGTCACCCCTTTGTCGTCGAGTCTCTTGTTCTGGCAATGTCTATACAGCCTCATCTTTACCTTCGTTTCAAGCCAAAGTCTACACATTGGCTTAGCGTCATGCATCGGTCTTCAAAGTCCATACAATGCACTGTAGCATGTTCGAAGCTAAGTCCATACATTGGTTTAAGCTTTCCAAGTCTATTCATTGGCAGCTGAACTTTGAAGTCTATACATTGGTCTTCACTTCAAGTATGTATAGCCATTGTCTTGCCAAAGTATATACATTGTGAACCCTCAAGTCTGTACAGACTTTGCCTTGTTCAAATCTATACATCGTCCATGTTGTTTTCGTGTCGTTTTCGTCTTCGAGTTGGTTTCAGTCCAAGTTGTTTTCGTGTGTATTCAAGTCCTTTTAGTAAAGTGTCATTTCACCTCGTGCCGTTCTCTTTGCTGTTTGTTATGTCGTGTTGTTTTTGTATTCATGTCTTCGTGTTGCTTTTATATTCGTGTCTTCGTGTTATTATTGTGTTTATGTCCTCGTGTTGTTTCTTTCTATCTTCGTCCAGGTTCCTTCTGATCACGTGTTTGTCTACCTTTTCACTCCGTGAGACTTCCTTCTCACCTCGTGCTGTTCTCTTCTGACTTCGTGTCGTTTTCTTTGTAGTGTTAAGCTTTATTATTGTGTATCTCGTGTCGTTCTCTTCGTAGTGTTTGTTTTGTTACAGTGATACTTCGTGTCGTTCTCTTTGTAGTGTTAGCCTTATTAGTATGTATCTCGTGTCGTTCTCTTTTTACCTCGTGCTGTTTTCATGTGACCTCGTGTCATTCTCTCCTTGTCTCGTACGGTGATAATCTTGTGTATCTCGTGTCATTCTCAGTAAAGTGCATCTCGTATTGCTATCACATACCTCATGCAGTTTTAGTTCTTGTGGCCCTCAGTGTTAATGGTTTTTATCTCCTTGCAGGTCCGAGGAAGAACATTCACCGGTGTCTGGGCTACACGTGATCCAATGCTAAAGGAACCAATGCTATAAAGGCACGTGGCAAGAAGGTTCTGGATGAAGTGTGGGAGGCACACGCATTCTGCACCTCATCCACTCGCTGCTACTGCTATATATTGAAGCCTTCGTCCACAGATGAAGGTTGATCGAAAGGAAAAAGCAAAAAGCAGAAGTGCAGAGAGTTCGATCCAGAAAAAGAAGAGAAGAAATTTGAGTGAGAGCAGAAGAGAAAGAGCCTCCCTGAGAAACTAGAGTGTTCCAGTTGAAAGAGAAGAGAAAGCAGGAGAGTGATCAGAAGATGGGTTTTGACTTACGGATCAAATCCGAAGTCTGCTGCTCAGTTTGAGCTACATTGTTTCCAGTTTCTGAACTTTGGATTCTTTCTTTCTTGTTTTCATTTCTTATATGTTTTCCATTTCTTATATGTTTTCCATTCTTGATTGAGAGTTCTCTGTATTTCCTCCTGGTGTTCAGGGGAAGAGAGAGACGTGTTCTCTCTGGTTTACTTGCAACAGAGGTTGCAGTAGTGTTCCCTCTCGTAGAAGAGGTGTTCCCTCTAGGAGTCAGAGGAAGAGAGACCTTGATCTCTGGTTCTAGTGACTGTAGATCACTAGTGTTCCCTCCGGTTGGAGGAAGAGGAAATTGTTTTCCTGGTTTCTAGGGACTTGACGTCCTTAGGGTTCCCTCCGGGTGTGGAGGAAGAGGGGAGGATGTTCCCCTGGTGAAGCTGTGAATCAGCAGTTGTCGCAGACTGAGTCTGCTTTGCTAGCTGTGCTAGTGGAATCCTCACTTCGATTTGAAGTGAGGGGTGGACGTAGGCAGACTGGAGATCTGGCCGAACCACCTTAAAAACCTCTGTGCCCTTGTGTGATTGTCTGTCGTGGTTCTTGTGGTGTGCCTTCTATCTACTTGAGTTATTGTTCGCACTGCGGTTTTTGTGGGTTCATCGGCGAGATTGCTTGTTTTCAGTGAATCACTCTTCAGTAATTTTTAATCGATTGAAAATAGTGATCTATTCATCCCCTCCCCTTCTAGATCACTTCATATTTCTCGTATCAGGACGGTCTATATGAGTGGTTGGTCATGCCTTTTGGGTTGACCAATGCCCCTAGCACTTTCATGCGGCTCATGACTCAGGTCCTTCGACATTTCATTGGAGTCTTTGTAGTGGTGTATTTTGATGATATCCTTATCTATAGCCGCACCACAGGGGACCACTTGGACCACCTTCGGCAAGTCTATCTACTTCTTCGGCGAGAGCAGTTGTTTGCGAACCCACAGAAGTGTGCCTTCATGACACCTCAGCTTACCTTCTTGGGTTTCATTGTGTCTAGTACTGGGGTCTCCGCCGATCCGGAGAAGGTCCGGGCCATTGTTGAGTGGCCGGAACCCCGTACAATTCATGATGTCCGCAGCTTTCATGGCCTTGTGACGTTCTACCGTCGCTTCATCCGCGGATTTAGCTCCGTCACTGCCCCGATCACGGATTGCATCCGGAAGGGCACATTTGTATGGACGAAGGCCGCATCCGCCGCCTTCAAGGACATCAAGGAGCGCATGACCCAGACACCTATCCTTCGATTGCCTGATTTTTCGAAGGTGTTTGAGGTCTCTTGTGATGCGTCGGGTGTTGGGATCGGAGGAGTTTTGAGTCAGGAGTCCCACCCGATCGCATATTTCAGCGAGAAGCTGAATGACGCGAAACTGCGATATTCCACGTATGATAAAGAATTCTACACAGTTGTTCAGGCTCTTAGGCATTGGAGGCACTATCGTTTACATCAGGAGTTTGTCCTATACTCCGACCACGAGGCATTGAGGTACCTCCATTCACAAAAGAAGCTTAACTCACGTCATAGTCGTTGGGTCGAGTATCTCCAACAGTTCACCTTTGTGCTGAAACATAAGGCTGGAGTGGAGAACAAGGTGGCGGATGCCTTGAGCCGGCGAGCATGTTTGCTTACCACCATGAGTGCCGAGGTCATAGGGTTAGAGAAGATGAAGGAGGCCTATGTTGATTGTCCTGACTTTGGTCAGATTTTTACCACCCTCCAGGCCGGACCCTCGAGAGACCTTGATGAGTATGTACTTCAGGAGGGTTACCTCTTTCGAGGTAGCAGGCTGTGTGTTCCCCGAACTTCAGTTCGAGATTTCTTAGTGTGGGAACTACATGCGGGAGGTCTAGCCGGCCACTTTGGTCAGAACAAGACTATTGAGGCAGTGGAGCATCGATTTTATTGGCCGAGCTTGAAGCGCGATGTTGCTAACATCGTGGCTCAGTGCCGTACATGTGCTACGGCCAAGATGAAGAAGCAAAGCTCGGGCCTTTATACGCCTCTACCCGTGCCTGATGCCCTGTGGCAGGATGTTAGTATGGACTTTGTTTTGGGATTGTCACGTACCTCCAGGAAGCATGATTCGGTCTATGTGGTGGTTGACCGTTTCTCGAAGATGGCCCTCTTTATTCTTTGCTCTAAGACGTCAGATGCTTCTAGGGTAGCCCGCCTTTTCCTTACGCATGTGGTGTGCAAGTTCGGGTTGCCTCGCACTATAGTGTCTGACCGTGATGTTAGATTCACTTCCTACTTTTGGAAGACACTATGGCATATGATGGGTACTCACCTCAAATTTTCCACTGCATATCATCCCCAGACAGACGGTCAGACCGAGGTGGTCAATAGGAGTCTGGGAGATCTTTTGAGGTGTCTAGTTAAGGACCGCATTGGGGATTGGGATCTCATTTTACCCATGGCTGAGTTTGCATACAATGATTCGGTGAATAGGTCTACCGGCATGAGTCCATTTGAAATTGTCACAGGTCGTAGGCCTAGGAAACCCGTTGACCTTGTCCCCATGCCTGTCCATGCTAGAGTGTCGGAGTCGGCCGAGTCGTTTGCTAGGCATGTTAGGAGTTTGCATGACGACATCCGTCGTCACATTGAGGCCAGCAATGCACAGTACAAGGAGTTAGCCGATGCCCACCGACACCACCGAGAGTTCCACGAGGGCGAATACGTCATGATCAGGGTAAGACCTGAACGGTTTCCCTCTAGAACCGTTAAGAAGTTGCAAGCTCGCGGAGCCGGTCCCTTTAGAGTGTTGAAACACGTTAGATCCAATGCGTATGTTGTGGACCTGCCCGAGGAATATGGTATAAGCTCTACCTTCAATGTATCGGATCTTGTTGCATATAGGGACCCAGCGGTGATCCCTAGTGAGCCTTTTGAGCCATCCCCTCCCCTTGAGAGTGATCCCACACCTGAGTGTCCACTTCCACCTCCAGCCCCTTTTTCACGGCAGCGTGAGCATATAGATCGTATACTGGACGAGCAAGTGACAGTTACCAAGAGTGGATCTTACCCACGCTACCTAGTGCGATGGAGAGGACGGCCTGCTACTGAGGACACATGGATCACACATGGCGAGTTGCAGCGGATCGATCCGGACCTTCTGGAGCGATACAGGAGCGATGCAGACCCTTACTCGACAGGGTCGAGTTTCTCCCACCCGGGGAGAATTGGTGCGGACACTCGAGCAGTTGAGCGGCACGACACGCCGAGCCACCGGTACCGCACGCGGGGTACGACTCGAGCCACCTCAACGTCCATCTGGCTCGGAGACAGCCTGGAGACTCCACCTTGAGCCTCCCCATTTATCATATTTAGTTAGCCTTTATGTGTGTGTAATTTGTGTTTATTTCGTTGTATTCGATTTGCTATTTTGATTGTAAGAGGGGCTTATGCGCAATTTGGACCCCGTGGGCCCCACGGGCCCCCCAGGCCCCATCCCATTGAGCCACCTTAGCCAAGGGCCCCATGTGGGGTCAGTCAACATGTCAAATGGAGGCTTCTAGATAGGTGGGCCAAGTGGGGGACAAGTGGCTTGGAAAGTCCAAGTTGGCCACCCACCCCACCTACCAAGTCCACCTTCCACCTCCTTGGTCCAAGGGCCGCCCCCCCTTAAATATTTTAATGTATTTTATGTGTGTGTGTCACACTCAATCCAGGCCACCCATTCCCATCCCCTAGATCCAACGGTGGACAATGGATGTGAGATGTAACACATAAATACTTGTAATTTCCCATTTTCTAGAATTAATGCCATTTGATTCAAACAAATTCAAGAGCAAGGGCTAGTGCGCCCCCCTCCTCTCTCCTCCCTCTCCCCATTGGGTGCTGTGAAGGCTTCCATTCTGAGGTGTGAAGCCTCGTTTATCAGTTCCGACGATCACCGCCGCCGCCACGAGCCGCCACCGCACCGCCATCGCCATCAATGGAGTTCTGCCCGTGCAGTACCACAGAAGCTTCCACAAATTTCATGTCTCATCCCCGAGCTCAGATAGATCTGGGGATTTTAGTGGATATTCCAGAGGTGTCAAGGACATCCCACAAATTTTGGTTTGCCATTCAGATCTCGTTTCATATTTTTTGATTTTCATCCACTCTTTTATTTCGGTTCTGCCAGAGTTCTGTCCAGATTCATCCCCGCCCTGAGTTAAGTGTCTTAGGTCCACTTTTTGAGTTTTTTTAGTTCTCCCAAGTTTACTGGGGGTTCCATTCATCCACCCCTTCATCCAAAATTTTTCTTAATTTTTCATTCACCCATCTCATATTTTCTAAAAATCGTTCTCAGTCCCATCTACAGTTCTGTCCTCCTATTCCTAGATCCGACCACCAGTCACCCCAAAATTCATAGTAAATCACCACCACCTCCAAATCCAATTCCAAAAATAGTCACTATTCCGTGGTTTGATACCCTAAAACTTTGAAGAAGAGCTCGAAGACTGAATCCAAACGTAAGTAGGCGGTCGACGGCTATTTATAGGACACTGATGTGCTGATCTGATATTTCGGGAGCTGTGGAGCAGAGGATTGGAAAATTGTTAAAGCCCAGGTCCGCCCAGGTTCAGAAGAGTCCACTGGCTCTAGATTGAAGGATTTTGAATCCTCTTTCCAACGGCGCCGGTTTCGTCGCATTCCGGCGACGGGGTTGACCGCAGAGGCCGTTTTCGCCGGAGCGCGCGCCTGAAAACAGCAACCAAACTCCGTGGGCAGCAACTTCAAGACTTGGGAATCGGGACCGATCGACCCCCGATCGGTGTTCCCGGCTGACCGCCGTCCGTGGAGGTACGCCACCAGGGGTCCCCATCATAGTGGGTCCCACCTCCGCAGATCCGGAGGACAGCGCCATCCGTGGGTCCCGCGGACCCGCAGAACCCGCCGTTCGGAAAGCACGAAAACGCGGAGTTCGGCACCGCCGGGCGACATCAAGATGCTGCCCGTCAACCCGAGTTACGTGATTCCCGGGCTCCACATGTGACCTTTTACCTCCCTGCGTGGAGTGGGTCAAATCTTTGTATTGCTGTGATATTGTTTAACCGGGAGTCCGTGATTCGGCCGGGGTTGTCTTCGCCACGCCGGGTGCGTGGAGGTAAAGGTCTTAACTCCTTGGCGTTACATTGCTTAGCTAGTATACGGTCTTAGGCTACTGCCGAGAGTGTAGGTACTAGCCCGTGTGTCCATGTCACCGCTGTGAGAGTGAGAGTGACCCGTCCCGTGACTCGATCCGAGTCCGGAAGTTGAGTCGGACTACCCTTGACCTCCTCCGGTTCCTTAACCGCGCATGGTCCGCGCTTTCCCTCACTTGGGACGACGAGTGAGCTTCCACTTCTATTAGCGACGTTTCACCACTAGGAGCTCGTAGTGTCGGGCTTAGTGTCTCCCTGGTGTGTGTTGCTGGTCGTGTCTTCATCTAGAGTCCGAGGGTGGCACCATATAGTGTCGTCTCCCGTGTCCGTCCCGCATCACTGGCCCTATGACAAAACGACCGTAAACCAAACCCTTGCCTTGAGTAGCCTTGGACGGCTCTTCTAGAGAGTAACCCAGACCTGCCCGACCTTTAGCCACTTTAAGCTTTCTCCTATGCACGGGGCCTTGTTCGAGCTGATCTAAACCATTACCCATGGTAAAACCCATTCTGGCCATGATCTCCCATCTCTTATCGGGAGGGATATTGGAATGTGTGATTGGCCGAGGAAGGAAAGGGGAATCTGGCGGACTTAAGGAGGAGGGCCCTACGGCACCTTCTATGGAAAGGATGGGCTTCTTGCCCTTATCTGGAATGGTCATAAGCGAAATCTGCTCGGAAGTGATAGCATTAAGAGTTTCCACTAGTGGAATACTCTTGATTTTGATGACCCTACCATTGTATGGAAACTTGAAGCATTGATGGGCAGTTGATGGGATTCCAAGGGTCTGTTCAATCCATGGCCGCCCTAGAATGGCCTTGTATGCAGGATCAACATCAAGGACAAAGAAGTCGGATGTCATGACTATTGGACCTAAACCAAGCTGCAAGGTCACCTTTCCTTTAGCACATCTCTTCGAGTTGTCATAAGCTGAGATGGTAGTGCATACCTCCTCCAAGTTCTCTTCTTGGAGGCCAATCTTTCGAATGGTCTTCATGAGACATACATTGATTGAAGCTTCCGTGTCAATGAGGGAGGAGTCGACTTTGACTCCGTTGAGAGAAATCGTGAGGCACAATAGGAGTGACCTACTTTCTGGCGAAGAAAGATCTTTATCAGAGAAAGAGATAGATGGTCCACATGTAAGGGCCATGATGGCCTCAGTCATACCACTTGCCGGAAGGTCTTCATTGACCTTGATTTTTTGAAGGAATTGAAGCAGCGTGGCCTCATGTGAGGGGGACTTCTTAATGAGCTCCAAGATGGAAACCTTAGCCGGGGTCCTGTCTAGATGTTGGAGAATGTCATACTCCCCCGGAGGGCCCTGAGGAGTGACCCCTTCCTCTGGCTAGGACTGCCTTTGGGATGGGGGAATAATGCAATTACGGAGAGTAACATTCACCGAGGCCTCTTTCAGGTCATCTTGCTCCATAGTTTTCTGGCGGATAAGCTGTAAGGGAGCTGGAGACCCGAAGATGCATGATAGGGAGGCCGGATCATCTCCAAAATCGACAGGGGAAGGAGAAAGGACTGACTTTGGCTAAGGTGGCTTAAGGAGGACCAGAGGGTGCTCCTGCACTGACTGAGCCTGTGAAAAGACATGAGGTTCTTGATTAGGTATCTGAGGAGGGTTGATTAAAGTAAGTGGCTTTTGAGTAGTGTTTGAAAACTAACTAGGAGGTGAGATCAGACTTCGGGATTGGGTGAACTTGTTGACATCCGCCCATGGTTCATTAGCTTCCACTACAAACTTCCTTTACCAGCCCGGGAATCCTTCAACATCCCACATCTGGGTCTTTTTAAGCACCCTTGGTTCCATTCCAATTACGGTGTTCACTCGCTCATTCTACCTCGAGCTCGAGGGATCTTTGTTTGGCTGATGAGTTGGCAATGGGTTTTGTACGATACCAAGGTCCCGGTTGGGCTTCTTGAGGTTGGCAATGGCTAGCTTCACATCCGCCCAATTGATTCTCCCCTCGTCGTTCATATCATGTACCCAATCCTGGAATTGAAAGTAGTTGAATATGACATCCCCGGGAGTTCGGTGATATGGGCAATATCTGGAGGTGTTGGCATTGGGATGGATCCGATCTCATTGAGGGGGAAGCTGAATGGATTATGAGGACATAAGGGCAAAGAAGATGTCACCTAAAGTTTCAGGCAACGGAGGATAAGAAGCCTTTTTTGGCCCAGTGCGGTTGTAACTCTAAGGTGGAGGGACATCGGTGTAAGGCTTGGGATTGCTTTGCCCCTGGTTTGCACTAGCCTGAGCTGAATGGGAGACTTGGCGATTGTTAGGCTTGAAAGGATGGCTAACCGCATTGACTTGCTCATTTACCGTGACGCCCTCGGTGGTGGGGACGGCTGGGGTCTTCCTACTCTTTGTGCAAGGCTCAAAGAAAGAAGGCAGAGTGGAATCCCTTACCTGGGCCTGAACTATCCGAGCTCGATTATAGAGTTGATGAAAGGTGTGGAGCTCGCTGAGCATTGAGATGGCCCTAAGCTGAGGGGTGGCATTGTTCACCAACATGGTGACGGCCTGAGACTCGGGAATGGGAACCTCGGTCCTAGAAGCCATGACTCTCCAACGATTTGCAAAGTTAAGGAAGTCCTCATTGGGCTTCATTTTCTCCATGACTAGGTCAAATAACATAGGAGAAATGGAAGACATATGACCAAGGTGAGTGAGGAATCGCTCGAAGACTATATCAAAGTTGATAAGATCGGCAGCTGGTAGGGAGGAAAACCAACGTAGGGCCTCGCCCTGAAGAGATTTTTGAAACAAATGGACCAATAGGACCCGGTCGTAGAGCCATTGATGGGAATCCATAAGGAAACCGGACAGATGGTGATGGGGGTCAGTGGTACTGTCATATCTCCTATACTTAGGAGCCTTGAAACCAGGTGGGAAGTAAGCATTAGGGAGTTTACAGTATTGGGCTAGCGAGTGGGGGTGTGAGTTTGGCATACTCTCGGCCACTGCCTACCGAATTTAGCTTTGAATCTCTTGTCGGAATGACGGGTCCATCCCCTTCAACGGGATACCCGTGGTTGGTGGAATTGGGGGTGAAGAGACCCTTTGCGGAGCCGTTGAATAGCCAAATTGGCGTGGATTCTCGGGAATGGGTCGGCTCGTAGACCCTTGGAAGGGGGTTTGAGCATGAGGAGATGTGATATGGGGAGACGTGTGGGATGGCCGGAGCTTTCCCACGGGAAGCCATTGTGGCCAATTCTGTGGAAGTGTAGCAGGATAGCACGCTGATCAACTCTTGATCTTCGTGCGGAGAGAGTGTAGGAGCCCTCGGGCTACCACGGTCATGATCACTCAGCGAGGAAGCCGAATCGGCGCGGATGGCCTCATTTGGCGAGGCAGAAAACATGCCTATAAAGGCATCCGGATAATCATCCTCTATTGAAAATAGAGGATTACCCCTAATCCCAGATTCATATTGGGGAGGGAATTCCTCCTCATAACACAGATTTGTGAAAACTCTCTTCATCCTAAACAAATTTCAATTGGTTTAGAAAAGAGAAGAAATGAGCATTTAGGGGGAGAGGTAAGTATTTCCAAATACACCAAAGGAGGTAACCACAATCAACATCCCAGAATTTTATTTTTCTATTGTTTTTGTGTTCACTCGGAGGAGCGAAGGAAACTACGTGAGCGAAAGGTGAACTCCGGGGAACTTAATCGAAACCTCACTCAAAACCCAGGATGAGCTATAGGTACTTCCGATGGTACAACCTGCCTGGCGACCGTGTGGGAATCCACGGTTTGTGAGGACTCACGGAGGTTCTTAATTGGATCGAACCAATTACACCCGAGTGGGAATCCTCAGGTAAAGGGCTCAATTCCAACAGGAAGGGTTCCTACCAAGGGGTGATGCCGGCTCTTCGTAAACCCAACCACGTTTAACCTGCAAAGATTAATCCCACAAACAAAACAACAATAGAAGCACGCTGCTGTAAGGAAATCACAGGAAGAGAACAGGGGGCGGCCAGCCAGGTCGAGCGACGCACAAGGGGTAAAGGCGGCCAAAGTGTTGGCCTTCTGGCCAAGGGAAGGGCGGCCAGACCGAGGGTCATCTGGGGCCTTGGGCAGTCAGAGTCCTGGTCACCCAGGAGATGGCCTAGGCAGCCGCTGGGTTGGTCGCCTAGAGGCCTAGGTGGCCAGGGGTTTGGCCTCCTTCTATCTAACTTTCAGAAGATGCAGAAACAGAGCTACGTAAACTAAACTATTGTAAACACTTGGTGATGTGAGACCACCTATGGACCTATATTGCAAGCAATCAAATTGAGCAGCGGACTCACATTAGTGAACATGATCGCGAAGCACACACTAGTGCCCGTAGGTGACTTAGCGATGACGGAGAGGGTCCGAGTCGGGACCTTGATACTCCAATGGTTGGCTAGCTTATGGAGGACCCCAAATGGGCCAGGGATGCCCAATTCACGTGCGGCCGGTACGCCAAGGGCATGGGTTAAGTGGTCACTCTCACAACTCGCCCCACGGTGGTCACTCAATTTGATGGCAATTTGAGACCGGACACTCTCTCACCGCCGACGGAGCAACTAAAAGCAATACTAAACTAAGCAATTAAATCTCAGCAATGAAAGGTGTTCAGGAGCTCACCTGATCAACATGAATACGCCGATCCCGGCCGGAGACTATGTCGAGCGGGGAGGCATGGGCACGCACCCGCACGCCGCGTCGATGATGCTTCAAACCTGCGACTTAATAATTACATGAACTACACCCCATGCAAGGGGGGGGGGGATCTCGGGGTGGGGATTATGAGATTACAACCAATACTACCTCCACACAGGGAGGGGCCTTCAGCCGGCCAAGCGGGGTGGGGAAAAATCGAGCTAAACGCAAAGAACAGAAGTCGGTGCCGAATCTGCCACCCTCTACGCTTCTGGACAGACACTTGCTTATCTGGACGCTGTGATCACTCCGGATTTTTGTTGAGGATGAAACCAGTAGGACATTCTTCGTGATTTGATCAGGATGAAGCCAGAATTTTACTGATTTCCCTGATCACCGGCGCTGGTCGAGGCAGAGACACGAACAGGAGCTCAGGTCGCTAGTCTAGACTGTCACAGTACTTTAGTAGCTGGAAGACGATGGTGCCACGGGCACTCTGAAGCTCCAATTTAAGCGTAGCTAGTACCGATGGATTCGTTGTCGAGTCCTCTTCGAAACGCAAGCAACGGGGATGCCAGATGATGTCGGAGTGGACCGATAGAACTCAAATAAGGAGGGGAGGTCGGAGTAGACTGACAAGAAACAGAACTAGGCACTAGGAGGAAGAAATTGATAACTCTTGATTCCAGATGCCAATCGGAGTTCCGCTTCTTGATCCTGAAAGTCAACAGGTCTAGGAATAAGTTTGTAGAAGAAGTCTCGCCCAGATTCACGCTAGAATTGCCGTGGAAGAGCTTCCACTCAGGTTATGGTCCTCTGCCTGAGAAGTCTTGCACAGTAGTAGTAGATTGCCTCCTCCGAACAGCTCCAACCTTGGAAGCCGGCGAGACCACCACCGTTGGAAAGCTGACTTGAAGACAATTCCAGCAATATAAGACTTGTCACCAGGTTCGATGAGGAGACGATGGGACAGCCTCTGCAACCAGCAGCTTCTTTGCTGCCTCCAAATAGTGAACTGCAGGTTGATGATGATGGGGGAAATGGGGTATATGGAAGGGGAGATGGGGTGAATAGGTGTGGGAGTGACCCCTAGTTGTGAGGGGGCCTGGGAGGGGGTGTTCTAAGGTGTGGGAAGGGGAGAATGGGGGCTGGAAGGGGGTGATTGCTATGGGTGAGAGAGGAGCTACGAATTTGGGGCTTGGAGGGAGAGGGGGAAGGTGAGGGGGGCACAAGTGGGTGGAGGGAATGTGAGTTTGAATTTTCCTTAATGGAGGGTGATCAATGGTGGTCTTGAGGATGGGAAGAGGTGCCTTGGGAAGGTGGGGAGATGCTTGGGGAAGGGTAGTGGGTAGTTGGGGGTTGGAGGGTGTGGTGTGGATTGGGTGGAGTTGTCTTGGAACTAGGGGGTAGTAATGAGGGGTTATGGGAAGTTGTGAGGATGAGTAATGAGGGGGAGAGAGAGAGTTGATGATTTGGAGGAGAGAGAGGGGGCGCCCTCCTCCTTGAAGAGAGAGAGAAGAGAGAGAAATGAGATAGAGAGAGAAGGGGAATCCACCCCAATAGAGAGAGAGAAGTGGAGAATCCTCTCCAATGACACTAAACACACTTGATTTTGTATTGATCATCAAAAGTTGTTACAAATGAGAGAGGGGAGGGACTATTTATAGACTCCATACTTTTCCTAAGACCAAAATAACCTTGATAAACAAGTAAATGACCAATTACTCTAAGGGAGGGGCGCCCTTGGGCCTAGCCCACTAGTTGGGCCCAATTGACTAACAAACTGACCCATTAACCTATTAACTGACTCAAATAAAGAAAGATTACACATACATGACTCAAATGAAATAAAAATTACATGCTATGACTCAAGATTAACGGCCACAAATGATGATGTGCTGATGGCGAGCAACAAGAGTATCCCAAAAAGTGAAGTGGCTGGGGATGTCCCCCATCATACCCCCGGGGTGGGAAAAACTCGACCCCGTCAAGTATGGGTCCACCGGGGAAGTAGTGTACCAAATGCAGCTCCAAGCGTGCCACGATCTCTGAACTCAATCCGCGTCCGTAGCCGGGGAATGGCGTTTCAGCTTTTCAAAGTGGCTCGGACACACTCTCATGCTGGCGATGAGATCTTGCTTGCCTAGTATTGCCACCGTGTGCTCACGTCGGACTCTCAGGATAATTTGGGGTGGCACTCCGAGGGTGTCTCTCGCAAGGATAAGTGTAAGATCAAGGCACTCACTAGGATCCACCACGGTGCCCTTAGAGGGTGCCGAATCCGCCACTTGGGAAGTGGGGTGAATCCCAAAACCCATTCGAAAGTCCAACCCATAAGCCGGGTTGCCAAAGCCACTCGGAACTTGGCAAGGTCCAAGTCCTCGTGCCCTCAATTTGGAGGTGACCCTAAGGTAGAGCCATCCCAAAGCCATCATCGCCAAGTTGCCAACTTGGAATTCCAAGTGGCGCTTACGAGTTTGTGCTCGCTTCTTGTGAATCTCACCGCTTGTTGCTTGATACTTGCTTATATGCCATGCACAATGATGCGGTGTGAGTGGGCAATGCGTGGTGTGCAAAGGTGGCACCACCTATAGACCTATCGTGCATTGATGTTATGAGGACATTGAATGATTTGGGAGGACCGGGGCATCCATAGGTGTCCCTCTCATGCGTGGGTGTGATAAGTGCCGGAGGACCCGGACATCCATGAATACTCCTAACATGCTTAAGACTCAAGAATAATGAAGGAGGGCCATTACACCCAAATATGGACCACTCATGCTTCTTACTTGACATGTGGGTGATATGAATGAATAGACCCGACTTATGAATCATGTCAAGTGGTGCGGTATGCCCATGCACATGCATTTTTATCCTAGAGATGACTTCCATGTGCATGGATGTGGGGTGGCCCTTGAGCTTCCACTCGTATGGATCAAAGGGATCTAAGAAGGGGGACATCATGGAGTGAGGCAATTAATCAATCTCAAGGTGTATGTTGCCTGTGGTCAAGGCTCCCTTGGTGTAACCCGATTCTAGGAAGGGAGGGGTTTGGGTTAACATGGGCGGTAAGGGTAGGGTAAGGTGGGTGGTGAATAAGGTGAGTGGGTTACATAGAGATCTAGGTTCCCATAGGAAAGAGTCGAAGGGATCATGGTAAGGGTCACCTAGATAGGGGTACTCCATGTCCTCAAGATCCTCATATGGTAGTGAGTCGCCCTCTTCTAGTGAAATGGTTGGGCCGGTGTATGGGATGGGTTGGTTGCTCAAGGTTCTAGGAATCACAATGGTAGGGGAGTGGACCGGGATGGGCTCTTCCACTATGGGGAGAAGGAAAAGGAGGTCACTAGTGTAGCAACCAATAGTGCAAACCGAGGTGATAGACCCAATGCATGGATGGATGAGGTCAAGGCTCTTGGGTCGGTCTGCCCCTAGGGTCAACAAAGAAGTCAAGTCTAATTGCCACTCTAGACCTTTGAGGAGATCATCCCAACCTTCTACTGATGTGGACATCACCTTCCATGCCCACATTCATAGCTCGTCTCCTCGCCCCGGTTGCATCCGGTATGGTTTAGTCATTTAATTTTGAGTCCTATGTAATTTTACTTGAGTCATTTGATGTAATTTGCATTTTATTTGAGTCATGTCCCTAGGTCTTGCATTTATTTTCCTATGTTTGAGTGTCATTAGAATGTGTAATGTGCTGATTGGGCCCATTTCTTCGGGCTTGGCACAATGAGCTCCCCTACCCCTTCGGTTATTTATCAATGAGTCTTTTGTCAGGGTCTTATTGTAAAATGTGGGTTTCCTATATATAGGGCCCCATTTCCTTCATTGGAGGTAATGAATCAATCAATGAAAAATTGCCATTTTGGTGAGTTCTATCTTTATTTTTATGGTGGAGTGAATCCATTAGTGAGGTGAGAAGCCTTAGGGAGAGAATCCCACCCATTCCTCTCTTAATCTCTCTCTTTCACCCCTCTTTCTCTCTCCTCTACACCCAATTTCAAAAATTTTCTCTCTCCTCCCTTCCCAATCACCACTCTCCCACCTACCCCCATTAAAGGCCACTCCCCTTCCCCACACATCCCATTACTCCACCCCCTAGTCCCAAGGGAGCATCCCCAATCACTAAGCCACCCTCCAACCACCTCATCCCTTTCCCAAGCACCCTTCCCTCTCCCCCATGCAACCCTCCACTTCCCTAGGCCATTTGAATTCAAAAATCCCCTTCCCTCCACAGCCCTAGGGCGCCCAAGACCCCTCCCCTTTGGTTAGGGGCGGCCCCCTCTCATCCTCTCCATCTTCCCTTGTTCCCCTCCATCACCCCCACCTTCTACCATCTAGAGTAAGAGGACCTGCAGAAGACCTGAAGCTTGCAGCAGCGACCCCGACCTCCTCCGGACGTTCCTAGAAGCCCAAGAGCCATCGTTGGAAGCGTCTACCTGTCTTCTTCGTAACGACAGTGGTCTCGTCCCCATCAGAGCTCGGTGCTGCCCAGGAAGCCCATTCTCCCATGACTGCGCATAGCTGTCCCTGCTGAGTACCAGAACCGGATTAGAAGCTCTGCCTGACGAACCTCGGAGGAATCAGCCCACAAGTTCTTCTGAAATGTTCTTCCTCGGCCTGTCTACTTTCATAAACAAGAATCGGAAGTCCATTCAGCATCCGAGAACAGAAGTTACCAATTTTCTTCCACAGTCGCGCGACTCTGTCTTCCACAGTCTGCACCGACCTCTCCTCACTCTTCTAGTTCTACAGTTCGTCTCCGGCATCCTCTGGCATCCCCGTTTCTTTTGCTGTAAAGAGGACTTACCCACGGTTCTAACGGCGCTGACGGCACCTAATTCGGAGTTCAGGAGCGGCCGGGACAGCCTCTTCTTCCCACTATTGGTGATCTGCTACTGCTAGTCCGAGAATCAGAGGCCCTGTTCGAGCTCCCGCCCCGACCGGAAACGACCCCAGGGGAAATTAACAAAATTCTGAAGCATCCCATCTCCTGTAACGAAGAGTTCCCCACTGGTGTCGTCCCCGGCGAAATTCTAGAGGCAGATATATAGCTCTGGCACCGGCTGTCTATCCCCTTTGGCTGAAAGGAGGCAGATTCGGCATCTTCGTTGCTTCACCATCTTCGACTTAGTTTTCCCCTCCCCGCTTGGCTGGCTGAAGGCCCCTCCCTGTGTGGAGGTAGTTTTGATTGTAATCATTTAACCCCCACCCCAAGATCCCCCTCCTGCGAGAGGCGTAGTGTTGTAATTGGTTTGAGCAGGTCAAACTTCACCGCCGCGGCGTGTGGGGATCCACCGCCTCCCCGCTCGCCCTCGTCTCCGAGCGGGACCGGTTTCTTCAAACCGGTCGAGTAAGTGCTCTAAACCCTTGCTCATTGTGCTTGTCTTTCAATGTTTGTTTCTTATCTCCGCTGGTTGTGCGAGAGAGAGCCCGATCCTCAAGCCCCGTTGCCTTGAGTGATCACCGTGGGAAGAGTGAAACCGGTGCCCTTGGCACTTTGTCGGCCCCATTGAATTGGGTTCCACATCCCATTGGGAATCACATATTGGCCTTGCTGGCCCTCTACCAGCAAGGGCCCAACCCCTCAACCTCACCTTGGCATTGCCAAGTTACCCCGGGCTTGGGTGAGCGACGAGAGAGCGGCGGCCCAATTCGGCCCATTTGAATGCGATTGTGCTTGCTTGCATTTGGTCCGAGGTTGTGTCACATCATCTACCTCATAGTAGGATTGGATTGTGGTGTGATAGGAGTGAAGGGGGACAATTTGGGATGGATATCCCAAAGGTAAGAGAGGTGGGGGTGTGCTAGGAAGGGTGAGTCCTCGTTTGAGCCATTGGAGTATGGCCTCATTCACGGTGGGGGTGCCAAGTGTGTGGATGTGTGGCTCTTGAGGAGTCGGACTAGGGAAGAATGGTGGGATTGGGGGCTCTTGAATTTCCACAGTGGTGGGAGATGGATCCGGATTGACATCCTTCTCTACTTGAGTGTGTGTGTGGGCCACAACTTCTAATGCTAATGGGGTATGAGGATCTATGGTGGGTGGTTTTGTGAAAGCCGGCGCATGACGCACTCGGGGTGGTGGGCAAGGGTGGACTTGGGTTGGGATAGGAAGGGGAAGTAGTGGAGGCCTAGGTTGGGGAGAGATTGGTGTAGGAAGCGGGAGGTGGGTTGGGTGAGGGGGTTTAGGTTGGTTGGCCTTGGGAGGTGCATCTTTCTTTGGGGGTGATGGAGGGATAGTGGTGGGGTTCAAGGGGGCTTGTGGGATATGGGTTTGGTGGGGGAATTTGGGTTGGGGGGTGGTGGTCGTCATGGGCCTAGGTGGAGGGGTGGTCATGGGGCCCAATTGGGTTTGTGGAGCAATGGTTGTGGTGAGGACTTATAGGTAGGGTGTACATGTGGTGGTCGGGATAGGATATGTGGGAAGTGGTGGGGAATGGGGGATTAGGGTCTTGGGTTGGCCAGGAGGGGGTGAAGGAGTTGAAGTGCTCCTTAGGCTTTGGTGATTCGAGTAGGAGGGCGAAACATATCTAGCCCTAAGTTGTTCCTTCATGTCCCCCCAAGTGGTGATGGGAGCTTCCCTTCTAAGTATTCTTAACCCGACAATTTGCAACCAATAAGTTTGAGCTCGTTTGGTAAGTTGCATTTTGGCAACCCAAGCCTTTTCATCCTCGGACATGGGATACCAAGTGAAGTACTTGTCCAATGTAGCTTCCCAATCTAAATATTCGCTAGGAGAGGTTCCATCAAAGGCGGGAAGTGGGAGGGGGACCAATCTATTGTCCACCCTTGGGACGGGCCCATTATCACCTAATTGGGTAAGTTGACCTCTTATGCTATCTAGGCGATTGAAAGCATTAGTCATGGCTCCCATGAAGTATTCGACATGGCCGTGGAGGTCATGAGTGTTGGTGATGGGTTTCTCTTGGGGTTTTGGAATCATGGAGAGGGCCGATGGGCAAGGTTGGTATGAGGCGGTCATACTAGTGGATAAGAGCGATGCACTAGGAGACTCTAAATGCATATGCGTGCCCTAGGACCAATGTGATAGAGAAAAGTTGTGAACTTGCTATGATACCACTTGATGTGAGACCACCTATGGACCTATATTGCAAGCAATCAAATTGAGCAACGGACTCACATTAGTGAACACGATCGCGAAGCACACACTAGTGCCCGTAGGCGACTTAGCGATGACGGAGAGGGTCCGAGTCGGGACCTTGATACGCCAATGGTTGGCTAGCTTATGGAGGACCCCAAATGGGCCAGGGATGCCCAATTCATGGGCGGACGGTACCCCAAGGGCGTGGGTTAAGTGGTCGCTCTCACAACTCGCCCTACGGTGGTCACTCAATTTGATGGCAATTTGAGACCGGACACTCTCTCACCGCCGACGGAGCAAATAAAAGCAATACTAAACTAAGTAATTAAATCTCAGCAATGAAAGGTGTTCAGGAGCTCACCTGATCAGAATGAATACGCCGATCCCGCCGGAGACGATGTCGAGCGGGGAGGCGTGGGCACACACCCGCACGCCGCGTCGATGATGCTTCAAACCTGCGACTTAATAATTACATGAACTACACCCCATGCAAGGGGGGTGGGGATTATGAGATTACAACCAATACTACCTCCACACAGGGAGGGGCCTTCATCCGGCCAAGCGGGGTGGGGAAAAACCGAGCTAAACGCAAAGAACGGAAGTCGGTGCCGAATCTGCCACCCTCTGCGCTTCTGGACAGACACTTACTTATCTCGACACTGTGATCACTCCGGATTTTTTTTGAGAATGAAACCCATGGGAAATTCTTTGTGATTTGATCAGGATGAAGCCAGAATTTTACTGATTTCCCTGATCGCCGGCGCTGGTCGAGGCAGAGACACGAACAGGAGCTCAGGTCGCTGGTCCAGGCTGTCACAGTACTTCAGCAGCTGGAAGACGATGGTGCCACGGGCACTCTGAAGCTCCAATTTAAGCGTACCTGGTACCGATGGATTCTTTGTCGAGTCCTCTTCGAAACGCAAGCAACGGGAATGCCAGATGATGTCGGAGTGGACCGGTAGAACTCGAACAAAGAGGGGAGGTCGGAGCAGACTGACAAGAAACAGAACCAGGCACTAGGAGGAAGAAATTGATAACTCTTGATTCCAGATGCCAATCGGAGTTCCGCTTCTTGATCTTGAAAGTCAACATGTCTAGGAATAAGTTTGTAGAAGAAGTCTCGCCCAGATTCACGCTAGAATTGCCGTGGAAGAGCTTCCACTCAGGTTATGGTCCTCTGCCTGAGAAGTCTTGCGCAGTCATAGTAGATCGCCTCCTCCGAACAGCTCCGACCTTGGAAGCCGGCGAGACCACCACCGTTGGAAAGCCGACTTGAAGACAATTCCAGAAATATAAGACTTGTCACCAGGTTCGATGAGGAGACGATGGGACAGCCTCTGCAACCAGCAGCTTCTTTGCTGCCTCCAAATAGTGAACTGCAGGTTGATGATGATGGGGGAAATGGGGTATATGGAAGGGGAGATGGGGTGAATAGGTGTGGGAGTGACCCCTAGTTGTGAGGGGGCCTGGGAGGGGGTGTTCTAAGGTGTGGGAAGGGGAGAATAGGGGCTGGAAGGGGGTGTTTTCTATGGGTGAGAGAGGAGCTGCGAAATTGGGGCTTGGAGGGAGAGGGGGAAGGTGAGGGGGGCACAAGTGGGTGGAGGGAATGTGAGTTTGAATTTTCCTTAATGGAGGGTGATCAATGGTGGTCTTGGGGATGGGAAGAGGTGCCTTGGGAAGGTGGGGAGATGCTTGGGGAAGGGTAGTGGGTAGTTGGGGGTTGGAGGGTGGGGTGTGGATTGGGTGGAGTTGTCTTGGAACTAGGGGGTAGTAATGAGGGGTTATGGGAAGTTGTGAGGATGAGTAATGAGGGGGAGAGAGAGAGTTGATGATTTGGAGGAGAGAGAGGGAGGGGAGGAGAGAGAGAGGGGGGCGCCCTCCTCCTTGAAGAGAGAGAGAAGAGAGAGAAATGAGATAGAGAGAGAAGGGGAATCCACCCCAATAGAGAGAGAGAGAAGTGGAGAATCATCTCCAATGACACTAAACACACTTGATTTTGTATTGATCATCAAAAGTTGTTACAAATGAGAGAGGGGAGGGACTATTTATAGACTCCATACTTTTCCTAAGACCAAAATAACCTTGACAAACAAGTAAATGACCAATAACTCCAAGGGAGGGGCGCCCTTGGGCCTAGCCCACTAGGTGGGCCCAATTGACTAACAAACTGACCCATTAACCTATTAACTGACTCAAATATAAAAAGATTACACATACATGACTCAAATGAAATAAAAATTACATGCTATGACTCAAGATTAACGGCCACAAATGATGATGTGCTGATGGCGAGCAACAAGAGTATCCCAAAAAGTGAAGTGGCTGGGGATATCCCCATCACATGGCTCAATTATTCTTGGACTTCAGGCATCAGGAACTCAAAGTAGGTAATGGAGGGTCCCACCGTGATCGCCACTTCGCTTGTAGGCGTTCGGAATTGTGCTGGATGGTGTGATGATGGTGGTTGATGAGGTTTGAAGATGGACACCCTGCGTGGTGATCTCCTCAACCTTCCCGGGCCTGGATACCTATAGAGGAACAAATAAAAGCATTAGAAAATCGTGATCGCCAGAGGTGTTTACCTGAACCTCACAGGGATGATGATCGCGGGGAGATGATCCAATAGGGAGAAGATGGGGTCCCTCTTCCTCGTCCTCGGCCGGCCAAAGACGCGGAGCCCTGCTATGTCCCTTATGCTGAAGTCCTGTTAAACAACGTAGCTCAAAGAAAAAGAATGAAAAAAGCCATTAATAAAGTGATAAGTGTAGCATCTGCTCTAATGAGAACTAACAAAATGGAAATGATGGTGGCAAGATTACCTGGGGGTGGTGGGAAGGAGGGATGGCCGAGACTTTCGACCACCCACCTCCCCGTTTATTTTGGGAGGAAACCTCTAAACATAGGAGCTAAAGGATTATGCTATATACATGTGCGATGTACGTACCAGGAAACCATGATGCAATAGGTGGAGAATAAGAGTTTCAAAATTCAAACCAGATCAAAGGCACAGGAGGAAGACGACCGGCGCGGCCTTCTTCTCACCCTCCAGGGAAGACTCCGCCGAATCCTTCTCTCCGGATGTCCTCTTCCGAGACCTGAAAGAAAAATGAAAATGAAAATCCAAAAAAAGAAAGCCCTCTTCTCCTTCCACCACCTTCCACCCCCTCGTCCTCCGCCCCCGAATCACTTGGAAATTGGTGGTTTTGTTCTTCCCCGTCGGAGGCTTGAGGTCGTTGGGGAAAATCGTGAAAAATGAGGGGGAGAACGTGCTCATGAATCGAGCCACGTTCGTTGACCGGGTAAAACCAGGAGGGCGGCCATCGACCTGGCCTTCCTGAAGGGGAGGGCGGCCAGCTTCCTGGTCCCCCAGGACTAGGGGCAGCCAACTCCTTGGCCGCCCAGACTATGGTCCTTGGGCCCCTAAATGGACGAGGCCCAATAGCCTCAAGGCGACGGGCTGGGCTTTAAAACTCAGGACATAGATAAACCAAGTGCAATAATTAAGCGTCATTCACACGAAGGTCCATTGGGGATCTGCTAGATGTCTAAGATTAGGCATCTACAATCGGTCGGAGTGGTCGGCGGCTAGCTCAGGGGGAGCGGTAGTCACGTGGCTCCATGTCTGACGTAGGTGCGGCATTGTGTAGCATGCATAGACACCGTGGGTCGTCATACGCGGGCGGACCCGGGATGCGGGTGTGTTTGCCGTCGTCATAACACCTTACATGCGACGGGGATGGACATGGGTGTGATGGCTAAACGTTGCGTGAGGGGAGTACGTGTGACATACCCTCGGCGTGTGCAAGCCAACCAATAAGCCACCCACGCGCGTACTTAGCTCCTCGCGTCCCCGACCCTAGCTGGATGTCTGCAGAGGAACTCCGAGGGTGCAATAGTTAGGTCACGGGTTGTCCTGTTACTGTCTGTGTGTGCATCTCCCTTTGATCTTCTAAGGGGTGGAATTTATAGAGAATTTTAAAGGGCAAAGAAGGGTTTAGGCGGACCAAGTTGGGGGCCCAACTTTGTCCGGGTAAACCCTAAAAAATGCATTTTTGTTTGTTACGAAGTGGGGGAGGGAGGGTTTAGGCGGACCAGCCCAAGTGGCTGGTCTGGTCCGCCTAAACCCCTCCCCCAGGGCGGTTTAGGCGGACCAGCCCAATGGGCTGGCCTAGTCCGCCTAAACCCTCCACAAAGGGTTTTTTTTGGTTAAAAAAACTCTCTTTTTTTGTTTTGGAATGGGTTTGGGTGGACCAGCCTGGGTGGCAGGCTGGTCCGCATAAACCCCATGGGGGTTGGCACGACCGGGGTTGGGGGCTATTTTTGCAAAAAAAACTTTTTTTTATTACACCAGGGGTTTAGGCGAACTGGATAGGGAGAAAGAGAGAGGGGGCAGCCCCACGCTTATAAAATCTAGATTTTGTTATTTTTTAGCCCCACTTTGACTCAACTTGAACGCAAGAAGACAAAGGATACGGGCTTGGACTGGTTGGTCGGCCGCTTACGCGCGTAGACTGAGGGGATTGACTTGTGTGACTCCACGTGATCCCGGGGCTTCGTCTTCGCGAATCCTTCCGCGCATGGGTACGTCGATTGATCCTGGCTGAGACTGGGAAAACGGGCGTTCGGGCCACTAGGATGGGAGGAGGGTGCGCTCCCCCGAGGGAGTTCATCCTCACCGGGGAGGGGCGGCCGCGCCCGAGGCGAACCCCCCCCCCCCCCCCGGGCGAGTCGCGGCCCCAAGGGATGGCCCACGGGGGTCTTCTTCTATTGTCTAGGGGGTGTCCTTTGAAGGATGAAGGGTCCGGGGATGCTGGGATTAGACCACAGGGGCTGTTGTTGTGGAGCCATGGTTGCCGCGCACAAGGTGTTCGGGTAAATGCCCGACACACCCCGGGTTCCCTAATGGCCTGGGTAACTGGCTGAGGGGCCTTGAAATGGGCCTTGTGCTGAGAACATGAGCTCGGGGGAGCTGCGAGGAGGTACTTTGGGCACGTGGGCCCGGTCTCGAGGCGTGTGCCGCGTTGCACGTCTAGTTGGCAGGGTAGCCTCGGGGTGGCCCGAGAGCTAACAATAAGCGGCTCATCACCGCGTGTCTAAGGGTCGGGGATGATTCCGACTTGCTGGAGGGTCGTTGTAGGACCCGACTGGTGTGCTGGAGCCGTGGGTTGGCCCACAGTTTGTTGTAGAAGGGCTGGGACATACGCGCCCACAAGGTGTTCGGGGAAATGCCCGACACCCGTGTGTGACCCGTATACACGCGCCGTGGGCCTCCGAAGCCTGTGGTTGACTTAGTTAAGTCTCCCTTTGACTTTGCAGGGTTGGAGAAAGGTGTTTTGGGCATGGGCCCCATCCTTGTTGCTGGGTGCCACGTGGCATGGCTTGTAGTCGGGGCGTCCCTGGGTTGCCCCAGGTGGCCGTGTAGAATGCGGGAAAAACCCGCCACCGAGTGATCGAGAGTAATCCCAGTTAGTTGTTGATGTTGCCGTATATCACGGATAGCTGGTCGGGACCCTTGGCTGGGCCGAGTAAGTTGTAGGAGAGGCTAGGTAGTCCATGCCTTAAAGTTGTTCAGGGAAATTCTCGAACCCTTATCCTTTATTATTTTGCTGGGAAATTGTTTGGGTACAACAAATGCCCCCCACGGGGAGTGCGTCGGAGGCAGAGACGAGGGCGTACGTCCCGTGAACTCCTCATTCTGGGTTGTTTTAGTTGTATTTTGACACTTCATATGTCTTTGTTTTGTTGCATTACATATATTGCCTCTCTGGTGTGCTGATTATTTTTGTGTGCTCCATCTTGCAGCTACGACACGGTTTGGCAGAGATGATCGGTCCCGAGGCGTGTGGCCCGGGAGGAGGATCACTGGGTGAGGAGGACCGAGCAGCCTATGCTGCCCCTGGGCCCGCCGGTCATCACTACAGCTAGCATGGAGCAGCTTGAATCGGGGTACACAGTGATAGCAGAGGGCCCTATTGGCGAGCGGACGAGCGGCATTGGGGCCGTAGAGTTGGCCCGAATCTTAGAGGTGAGCGGGATCTTCACCTACGACCGTAGCGGAGGCTACCCGGTGGAATTCCCCCTGGACAACCACTTATTCGTGTTTATCAGGAGCTTTGTCCCACCAGGCACGGAGGAGGGGGACTCCCGAGTTGCTGGAGCACATTTAGTAGGCAGGGACAGCCTGCGCAGGATCGTCCTTTGTGGTTTCCCGAGCTTTTTTGGAGACAACTGGAGATAGTGTCAGTTTCCCAATGTCGAGTGCCTAGGTTTCTTTAGCAGGGCGGACCAGTTTGGGGTCCGCGTCGGGGTGGTGGGTCCCGCTTCGTGGGATTTGCACGGACACCACCGAGCAGAGACACAGGGTACTACAGAGTTGGTGTTGGAGCCATCAGGGCTGCAGTACGCCAGGGAGGGCTATGATGACCACAACCTCTTGTCTGGGGTTTTACGGCAGACTGCTATTAGCTGGTACAGTCGCTGGGCGGTGATTCCTTCACACAGATACCGCCAGGGAGCTACTGAGTGGTTGATGGGGATTGTGCACCACTACAGAGTGCTACTGGATCGGGCCGATATTAGATATGTTGTGACTGCGGCTTTGTACGGGTACCCCTGCTACAAGGGGCTTCTACAGGCATTGGCAGAGCGCATCAACCGTCGGTGGAACATAGTGGCAACGGTTGAGGGAGAGACGTCACTTGACTTGTGGTCTCTGTTTTGGATTTTCGGGCTACCAATCAGCGGCGAGGGATACAAGGAGGTAGTGCTGGATGACCTTCACCGCAGTCGCACCGATGGGCATGGATGATATCGGGTTCCTTATAGCTACTGGTATTTGCTGAAGACCTAGAGGGATTTAGCCCTAGTCGGGAGAGAGAGGGATGCACAGACTCCTAGGGTGCCGCTGAATGTGTGGATCCGCCACTTCTACAATGGGCCCTTATGTTTCTATCAGGAGTTTGTGAGAGACTAGACTCCATGGGAGGAATATACCGAGGTGGAGTTACGGTTCCGGACATACACACGGTACATCTACGCACCGCAAGAGGGGTGGAACCCCCACGGGCTACCGGACGTGACACACCTAGCGGCGTACTTGGCATACTGGCTGGCAACGTTCGTGGTCCCGCATGCGGAGGATGGCCTGCTGAGGGTGGAGCTACTCTGGCCTCCTCTTTAGAAACTAAAAAAGAGATATAGAACACTAGGCTTATGGAAAGAGACAACCATGAAGTACTTAGGGCAAATGGAAGTAGGAAATGGCTCTTGGATTGAGGCTGCTCTACGCATATATTCAGAGATAGATTAGTATTTACTAACCTAGAATTGAAAGAAGGAAGGACAGTAACTCTTAGGGACAATGCCAAAGGAGAGGTAATAGGCAAGATGGTAGTAGGAACTAGTAAATTATGTTAAATTAGCGAAGTACTGCTCGTTAAGGGTTGGAGCATAATCTAGTGAGTATAAGTCAACTACGTGATGAAGGTAACTAAGTAGTATTTGAACCCGACAAATGCATCATCAAAGATGGTAACTGTAGCCAAGTATGATTCATAGCAAAATGAGAAAAGAGTATGCATGTGTTATACTTGGAAGAGTTAGTAGGAAAAGACATTTGTCTCGTGACTAAAGGAATTGCACAGAGAATCTTCTTGCATTGAAGGTTAGGTCATGCAAGCATGAATATTATTGATAAGTTACAAAAACATCAATTGGTAAAAGGCATGCCTAGACTGGACCTGCCAGTCGATACAATTTGTGAAGCCTCCTCTAGAGGAAAACAAAGAAAAGAAACTTTCAAGAGCAAGACTAATGTAACTACATCAGGGCTATTGGAATTGTTGTGCATGGATTTATTTAATTTAGTAAGAACAGAAAGCCTCAGAGGAAAGTACCATGAGTACGTGATTGTTGATGATTATTCTAAATACGCATAGATATTATTCCTTGACAACAAAAGCCAAGCATTTAAGGCATTCATCAAATTTGTTTGTATTTGGACACACCCTAGAGGAGGGTGAATAGATGTGCCTTGAAAATTAATCACGTATTAAAAATTAAAGGGCATGCATAGCGGAAAATAAAAATAAGAATGGGCACACCATACGAACACCAGGATTTTTATACTGACTCGGCCAACCCTCCTTGGCTTCCCTACGTCCAGTCCCCAGCAGCACACCTAGGTGTTCCACTTAACCTTTCAACAAAGGTTACACTTGTTGTTTCCTTAGGGCCAACACCCTAACAGATGTTCTCGGGTCTCAGCAAACCTTCCTATTGGTTTTCCAAGAACCAAATACCCAACTGAGCTTTATGGTGTCAGCAGACTGACCTTGCTCACAGAGAGCAAGTATCCTTAAAGCATCAAATACTCAAGCACCCTACTATCAACTAGACAGTATCAAGGTTCCACCCAACTGCTCTCAGATGAGCTTAATGGTGGATTAGAAAGACACAAGGAAATAAATGAGTTAATCAGATAGATAAATAGGCAGAGGAGACAATATGAATACGATGAACAATTTTTTCCTCTAGATTGCTTCCTGAGCTTGAGGACTTTAAGGATGAAGCTTTTACTGTAGTGGAGTCCTCCCTTGGTGTGAATGCGAGGAAGCAGAGTGCTGGGGATGCTTTTATTGCTAAAGAGTGCTTGAATGCTTGATCATTTTGCTCGACTATCTTCCGTGCTCAGCTTGTCTCGCCAATCATTAAGTATTTATAAGGTGAGAGTTTTATGTATGTTAGATACATCATCCTCCAACAGTCAGATTCCCAGTTCTCAGTACGTAGAGATCTGTGTACAGCCTGGACCCTATGTTTTTCACCATGGAATGTTGGGTCTTTGTCCTCTGCATGGCATGATCACTCTAGCATGTGTCCAGGTAGTAGGTAAGACAGATCTTCTGCAGAGCTATGTCTGTCTGCATCTTTTCTTCTTTCGTGCTTGTATCCCTTTTTCTTTCAAGATAAGCATGCATGTTGGTATACTCAAAATGTCTCTGCCATACATATCTTTAAAGGTGACGTGAGATAATGTCACGCCCCGAGCGCGGAAGGAACCCAGAGATGCGTGATGAGTTTAGATCAATCATGTTAATCAGAGCATAAGTGTATTCGACATATAGACAGAGCGTGCACAATTAAAGGTAACCAAGTCCTTTATTGATAACAAACTTCAAAGTACTCTTATTACAAAACTCTTCATGAGAGAGAGAGCTAGGACTCAATAGAAGAAACATTACAATGGATGACTCAAGAAACTAGGAAAAGATAGGACTAGATAACACTTTGACGGTTGAAAGGGCTCTAAGCTCTTCACTCTTGACCATCCCCATCCGAATGAGTCTCGTCATCAGAATTACCTGAAAAATAAGAAAAAAGACTAGGTGAGCGAATGCTCAGTCAGAATTATATCTCAAGTGCTAGCTTGCTTTAAGTAAATTACGTGTTGCATGTATGCGAGTATAGCTATGCATGTTTGCGTGAAACGACACTAGAGAGAGTGTATGGCAAGAGATAAAAGCATGAACTAAGAAGAATTTTCAAGATTTCATGAGAACTATATCAAGAAGAACAAGCATGTATATTTATCAAGTCATGTCAAGAATTGGCTATCATGTTTCAAACAAGCAAGTATGCAGAAGCATTGAGTCATGTATTTTGACATCCACTATTTTATAACCAATACAGAGTTTCAAGGGAATACTTTCGTAGGAATTTTAAGGTAGATCTTCTGGAATGAATCACAAGGATAGAACGTGATATGTAAGGATGTACTACGATCAAACGGTGATGGGAATCGACGCCAAGCTAGTAATTCTCATATTGCATTTATGTCCTTTAGTTTATTTGTATATCCATGGGAAAGTATATGCGCAATTGTACGGCTTTATAAGCCAATGCGTCATTCCCACGGATTGTTTGGGTTTCTATGTAATTTGTCAGTAGGACCAGCAAGGGGGCCCTCAGCCCTCTCACATTGGTCCATGTCATCCATGTGGGGCTGGTCAACCATCCTAGGTGGCCATCTAGAAGGTTGGAATGCCAATTGACCACATGGGAGACAAGTGGTCATATTTTTCCAAGGTAGGCCACCAACCATTCAACCTTCCATTCAACCTTACATTCAAAACCTACCCATAGTCAATAGGCCGCCCCCCCCTTCATTTTTTAATATTTTTTTTTGTGTTTGTGGCATGCCATCCCAGCCCTTCAATCCCCATCCCTAGATCTAAGGGTGGACAATTGATTTGGTTGGAATCATATAAAAGATTGTATTTTTATGTGAAAATCAATGAAAATCAGAAAATTTTGTGAAATTGTGAAGCTAGCTGCGCCCCCAGCTCCTCTCCCTCTGGTTTCTCTCTTCCCAAACCTCCATTCTAGAGTGGTATCACCTTTCCCCCACCTCCGGTGCCGCCGCCGCCGTCGTTCGTGCCGCCTTCGAGCCGCCACGGGATCATCTTCGGTGTTCTGTCCTGCTGGACAGAGGTGCAGCTCGAAAATTCCTCAAGCCAGCCACGAGTTCCAATCGACATGAAATTTGGAGGGTTGGTTTCTATCTTATAGCCCCTTCTCCAAACAAAACTTCAGGTCCCAATTCCTCCGTTTCATAGTGTTTCCACTTCATTCATTCCCCAAACTCAGATCAGATCTGTCTCTGTCTATAGTGACAGACCCTTTGAGTTCATCCTCTTCTACCACCCTTTTAAATTTTGTTAGACCTCCCAATTTAACAGGGAGTTCTGTCCAGTTTTACCTACCTCCACAATTTTTATTAATTTTTTTTGAGTCTTTTACCTATTTTTCAAAATTCATGTTCTACCGGAGCTACAGTACTTCTAGCCAGATCTCAGATCCGACCTTCTTCCAGTAAACAAATCATAGTAATTCATATACACATCCAAACGTGTCCAAACCAACTTTGCCATCTTTCCAACTCAAAATCCTACAACTTTCATGAAGAAGTCGAAGTAGGAATCTAAGGTCTTCCTAGCGGTCAACGGCAGTTATCAGAGATCAGCTCTACAGATCTGAGTGTTCAGTTACTGTACAACAGGAGGTTGTAAATTCCATAAGTCCAGATCAGCGAAGATCCAGGCCAGATCTATAGGCCTACATTGAAGTATTTCGAGTCAGCTTTCCAACGGCGCTAATTTCGTGTCAATCCGACATCGGATCTGATCTCAGCGTCCGTTCTCGCCGGACAGCGCGCTAAAAACCAGAAGCTGCAGATCCGTGGGAAGTTTTCCCGACGGGCGCCGACCGGAGCCGCCCGGCCTCCGATCGTCGTTCCAACGTGCCGCCAGCCCGGGGATCGCTTCCATCAGTGTCCCCCACCACAGCGGTGACACCGGGTCCCACACGGCCCCTCCGGACAGCACGTGGGCGCCACCGTCATTAGTTCGGGTGCTGTCGAAGCTACGCGGAAAGCCACCCGTCAACCCGAAATCGGCCCTCCCGGGTTCCATTGTGTCACCCTTTACCTCCCTGCGTGGAGTGGGCTTTACATCATTGCTGTAATCTTTATGTATTAACTGTCCCGGGAGTGCGAGATCGGCCGGGTCCGTCGTCCCCACGCCGAGCGCGTGGAGGTATCGTTCTCGCTCCCTACACTCGGCATTTGCTTATTTTCATATATACTTGTTTATGCCGCTGCTAGAGAGCATGATAGGGTAACTAGCTCGCTTTCTATTTGTATCACCGCTGCTGCGAGAGTGAGCGTTACCGTCCCGTGACCCGATCCGGGCACGAAAGTGCGAGCCGACCACCCTAGCTCTTGCCGGTTTCTCAACCGTGCACGTCCGACGCTTCCCTCATCAAGGGACGATCGTGAGCTTGTTGTGTCCGTGGTCCCGTCCCGCATCAATTTGGTATCAGAGCGAGGTTGAGTCTAGGGTGTCAAAAAAAAGAAAAGAGTGTCATTTATGTCTAGTCATTATTCATTGTCTACGTCGAGTCTAAGATCATCATATTTTTAAAACAACAAAAAGAGTCGTTTTGGGTCGCATACATCCCTTTACTTGGTATATCAAAAGGTGTTGTCCGAACGTTAGGCTACGCCTATCGGGAAGGCCGCACACTTGCGCGAGTGATCTTCGGATCGGTTAACTCTGCCATGTACCGAGTTTTGGTTATGTCTAGGTGCATTAGTTAGCATCACATTTTGCTTTTTTAAAAAAAAAATGGCCTTGCATATTCATTCCTAGGGAACCGACCCCCTCTTAGCCACCATGGCCATACCCGGAACCTATAGTCCCGATGAAGTGGGCGCAATGTTCCAAGCCTTGATGGGGCAAGTGCAAAGGTTTAGTACAAGCCTAGATCGGTTTAGTACTAGCCTAGATCGGTGTATCGGGGTAGATCGGTTGTTCCCGGAGCCACCCCAAGGACCCCTTCACCATGAGAAGGACATTCCTTCCTCATCCATGAGAGCTCCAATGGCATCACTCTCTATTTCCGAACTTGATTCGGAACCATCTCATTTGGAACCACCCAAGCCCGATCTACCCATATTTCTAACGGGTACACTATACATCGCCGAGCCGCTTTTTAGTTGGCTCAAGGATGGCTTGGTCCCACATCCCTTCCCATCCATGGACCCCATTCTACCTCTTGTGTCGGTCAACTCATTCCATTCCACATTTCGATCTTGTCACCATGTTGATACATTGGACGATCTTATCATGGGATTAGATTCACAATGGGAGTTGACGCATCTTTTGTCCCGAGGCTTTGACCAACCCGCTAGTCTTAGCTTCACCCATCCGGCCTTCGGGTCCATTACCTCCGAGTGCACCGTGGGTTGTGTCACCAAGGAGGTCCTCTTACTCCTCCCCTTACCGGACGAGCCTGAATTCATACCCTTTTGTTCGAGGGAGGAATCATACTTCTTGCCTACGATCCCCGTCCCACCCGTTACAATTCAAGAAGATGACTACCCACATCTTCAAACCTTCTACACGTGGGACCGTGACTTGTGGGAACCCACCACAAGGAGTCATACCTTCTTTGACCCTTTTGACCCCTTCACTATTAGGCTTCCCGAGTTACCACCCGTACTCCCCTTCTTCAAGGAAGCCCACTTTTATGCCCCTTCCCCTCGGGATGGGCCATCTACATCCACCAACCCCGACCCAACAACACTCGGCCCTTCTAAACCACCCGAGTCGCCCACATTCAAAAGACCATCCACGCATAACCACACCCGACATATAGGTGTTCCCCATACCACCCATCTCCGGTTACATAACATGCATGCATGGCACACATTCGGGTGTCCTGGTCCGCCGTCACCTATGTACGGGTCGGACTAACATTAGGTGTGTCTAGGGTCATATATGAGTCGGTGTGTTTTCCTTGTGTGGTTTGTTTTGTGTGGTGTGTTTTGAGTCGATTGTTTGTGTGGTTTGCATACGTGTGTTAGTGCATGGTGAGTCTGCATGTGTCTTGTGCAAGCTCGTTGTCGTTCTCTTATGAGTAAGAGGTGATTGGACTCACTTGATGAGTATGGGATCGGTTCTACTTCTATACCCGGATCAGTCACCTATAGGGACTCAGCGGTGATTCCTAGTGAGTCTTCGAGCTGCTTCCTTCGTTTTTGAGAGTGCCCCTTCGTAGTGACCACCTTTAGCCCATAGCAGTTCGCATATCGAGTATATATGGAATGAGCAGGTGCCGATCATTTGGAGTGGAGCGTACCCGCGTTACTTGGCACGGTGACGGATCCGCCGGAGTACTCGAGCATTCCTACCCCTACTCGACGGGGTCGAGTTCCTCCCACCCGGGAAGAGTTGATGGGAATCGACGCCAAGCTAGTACTTCTCATATTGTATTTATGTCCTTTAGTTTATTTGTATATCCATGGGAAAGTATATGCGCAATTGTACGGCTTTATAAGCCAATGCGTCATTCCCACGGATTGTTTGGGTTTCTATGTAATTTGTCAGTAGGACCAGCAAGGGGGCCCTCAGCCCTCTCACATTGGTCCATGTCATCCATGTGGGGCTGGTCAACCATCCTAGGTGGCCATCTAGAAGGTTGGAATGCCAATTGACCACATGGGAGACAAGTGGTCATATTTTTCCAAGGTAGGCCACCAACCATTCAACCTTCCATTCAACCTTACATTCAAAACCTACCCATAGTCAATAGGCCGCCCCCCCTTCATTTTTTAATGTTTTTTTTTGTGTTTGTGGCATGCCATCCCAGCCCTTCAATCCCCATCCCTAGATCTAAGGGTGGACAATTGATTTGGTTGGAATCATATAAAAGATTGTATTTTTATGTGAAAATCAATGAAAATCAGAAAATTTTGTGAAATTGTGAAGCTAGCTGCGCCCCCAGCTCCTCTCCCTGTGGTTTCTCTCTTCCCAAACCTCCATTCTAGAGTGGTATCACCTTTCCCCCACCTCCGGTGCCGCCGCCGCCGCCGTTCGTGCCGCCTTCGAGCCGCCACGGGATCATCTTCGGTGTTCTGTCCTGCTGGATAGAGGTGCAGCTCGAAAATTCCTCAAGCCAGCCACGAGTTCCAATCGACATTAAATTTGGAGGGTTGGTTTCTATCTTATAGCCCCTTCTCCACACAAAAATTCAGGTCCCAATTCCCCCGTTTCATAGTGTTTCCACTTCGTTCATTCCCCAAACTCAGATCAGATCTGTCTCTATCTACAGTGACAGACCCTTTGAATTCGTCCTCGTCTACCACCCTTTTAAATTTTGTTAGACCTCCCAATTTAACTGGGAGTTCTTTCCATTTTTCCCTACCTCCACAATTTTTATTAATTTTTTTTGAGTCTTTTACCTATTTTTCAAAATTCATGTTCTACCGGAGCTACAGTACTTCTAGCCAGATCTCAGATCCGACCTTCTTCCAGTAAACAAATCATAGCAATTCATATACATATCCAAACGTGTCCAAACCAACTTTGACATCTTCCCAACTCAAAATCCTACAACTTTCATGAAGAAGTCGAAGTAGGAATCTAAGGTCTTCCTAGCGGTCAATGGCAGTTATCAGAGATCAGCTCTACAGATCTGAGTGTTTAGTTACTGTACAACAGGAGGTTGTAAATTCCATAAGTCCAGATCAGCGAAGATCCAGGCCAGATCTATAGGCCTACATTGAAGTATTTCGAGTCAGCTTTCCAACGACGCTAATTTCGTGTCAATCCGACATCGGATCTGATCTCAGCGTCCGTTCTCGCCGGACAGCGCGCTGAAAACCAGAAGCTGCAGATCCGTGGGAAGTTTTCCCGACGGGCGCCGGCCGGAGCCGCCCGGCCTCCGATCGTCATTCCAACGTGCCGCCCGCCCGGGGATCGCTTCCATCAGTGTCCCCCACCACAGCGGTGACACCGGGTCCCACACGGCCCCTCCGGACAGCACGTGGGCCCCACCGTCATTAGTTCGGGTGCTGCCGAAGCTACGCGGAAAGCCGCCCGTCAACCCGAAATCGGCCCTCCCGGGTTCCATTGTGTCACCCTTTACCTCCCTGCGTGGAGTGGGCTTTACATCATTGCTGTAATCTTTATGTATTAACTGTCCCGGGAGTGCGAGATCGGCCGGGTCCGTCGTCCCCACGCCGAGCGCGTGGAGGTATCGTTCTCGCTCCCTACACTCGGCATTTGCTTATTTTCATATATACTTGTTTATGCCGCTGCTAGAGAGCATGATAGGATAACTAGCTCGCTTTCTATTTGTATCACCGCTGCTGCGAGAGTGAGCGTTACCGTCCCGTGACCCGATCCGGGCACGAAAGTGCGAGCCGACCACCCTAGCTCTTGCCGGTTTCTCAACCGTGCACATCAAGGGACGATCGCGAGCTTGTTGTGTCCGTGGTCCCGTCCCGCATCAAACGGTATAATAACGATACACATTGAAAACTAGGTGGAATCGGCTCCCTTATGGGTGCCACGATATCAAGAATAAGCGTTCATATACACATGATCGCTCGTTCTTTGTACACGATAAGTTAGAAAGAATTAGTGTCCATACAGAGGCACAAAATTCTTAGTTGATAGCAATGGTATGGTTTCCCATTCCATTAGCTCAAGAAACATTCTCACGGCGGCTAAGTAGCATACCATGAGGGCCAGTCTACCATGTTTCTTTAGAGTGACATGATAATTAAAAAGTGTCATGGGTTTTAATGGTACAACCTGCTCCGCGGCCTTGAGAGAATCCAAGGCTTCGCATAGACTTACGGAGGTCTCTATGATAAAATCACCAGTCCGAAGGAAGGAATATCCCACGGAGGGTTCATCTATCACCGAGAAATAGTGGGGTAATCGATAAAACATCGTGAAATGTGGGACTATACTCACAAACTGGAATATAGTGCCAATAGATGGACCCTCGGTGTGGGTCACAGAAAAATTGTCAGAAAACTAGAACTCAGGAAAATGGCACATCTACCAGTGCCACTATTTCTTTATATCTAGTTTGATTTTTAAAGCATACAGATTCTAGATTCATTTCAAATACATAATCATTTATATTCAGGATTTCTTCACATATAACTATGTTGCTGATATGGAGAGTATAAGTTCAGGGTAGATAGCGCCCTGGACCCAGCCATGTTTTCAGTATATAGCGCCAAGGTCAGGGGCGCTATATAGAATGGTGACAGGGTCTCAGCCGTGCTTTCATTCAAGTGAAATATAACGTGAATAGTCACTTTGGAAATAAAAAGAAATTTTCCAGAAACAAGTACAAGGACAGGAAGAGAAAATTAGCAGGATTCTAGCAATATACTCATGCATTAGATTAGATATCATGATTCACAGTTATTAAAATTTTAATATGATGTACTTATTTAGTTGCTAAAAGAATAACGACTGTGTGTGCAGTCGTTTTATGAAAATAGCACCCTATAAAGGGGTGCCCTTTTACCAAAACTCTGAAAAACGAAGCAGAAACAACTGAAAGCCAAACTATCAGACGTATATGCATGCTCACGATCTAAAGTTATTAGGTTGGGCTTGGTACTTCAGAACACCTACCTTTCTGGGTTGATTTGGTTGACAGAACATGAAGAAAATAAGAGTAAAACGGCAACTGCAGCATCCAAGGAGTAGAGGAGCAGATGCTCTTCTTCCCGTTCACCGTAGCAGAAAGAAGGAAGCAGTAGGGATAAGAGGAAGTGATGGTTCCTCTTCATGATACAGGCTGCAATAGAGGAGGAAGTTGAAGCTTCTTCCTTCACGTACGATGCAGCACCGTAGCAATAATAGTAGCAGAAGAGACCCTTCTTCTCCTCAGTCGTAGGTGCAACCTCAATAGGAGGTCGACGATAGAAGGAAGACGAATGAGCGGCGGAGGTTGACGATGATGTAGAAACTTAGAGGCAGTAGCCTTGGCAAGGTTTCGAGTGATATATTTATAGGGAAGGAATCCTATCGGGGAATTTTGAGTTTGATTGAGTGTAAGATACGTAAGAATCCTATTGGAAACAAACCTTTCCATGTATCAATCCTTCCAGATCGACACCTTCCCGAACAACATCCTACTTCCCAGTTCGAACAAAACACTACAGTCGGAGCTCCCATACCTCACACTTAGGTGAATAGCGCCCACTCACGGGGCGCCCTTCTCCTCTATCCTGGCAACGAAGGCTGCTTACTACTATATAAAAATGGCACCCATATAGGAGGGTTTCATTTGATGAAATGGCGCCCTAGGGCAGGGCGCCCTTTCCTTTGGCTTATTTGGTTTAGGTACAAGGCCCATATGGGTTTAAGTGTAAGGCCTGTATGTGTGTGTGGTGTTGTGTGTATGGTCTGATCCTTGACTAATTGTTCTTTTTAATCTATTTAAGATTTCTAATCCTTTATTTTACCAGGGTTGCTACACCCTCTCCCACTTAAAAGAATTTGGTCCTCAAATTCAATTGTATATAGTCACGGAGGGTGCAGGGTACATACCATTTAGAATAAGTCTGGGAATCGCTTCTTCATGGACTCCTCGGTCTCCCATGTGGCCTCTTGTTCTGTGATTTTACTCCATTGAACTTTAACCATGGGAGTTGTCTTGTTCCTTAGTGCACGTACCTCACGATCAAGGATCTTCAGGGGTTTTTGTTCATATGTGAGATCCCTTTGCATCACCAGGTCTCCATGATCTATGATATGTGATGGATCGTGCACATACTTCTTTAACATGGATATGTGAAACACATTATGGACGTTGGACAATTGAGGAGGCAAGGCGATGCAGTAGGCAACCTCGCCAACTCTTTCTAATACCTCAAAAGGTCTGATATATCTTGGTGTAAGCTTTTTTTTTTGTTGTTGTAAAAACTTAGTCATCTAGTAGATCAAAGAGAGAGTGCACCCCCATTCCAGTGGAAGGGAATGTTCTCACTCCACCTTATAGCTACTAAATGCTTTTTTATTAATATTCCAGGAAGAATACAGCTATACAGAGAGGCCAAGCCTTTGGGATACAATGAAAAGGAAAAAAAGTATAGAATCTATACAAATTTCATACGAATGTTAGGTATGCCATTAGCATCAGCTAAGGCATATCCTTTGGCAAATAAAGGCAACTCTCTAATAGAGTAAAACTCCATGTTACACCCCATAAAGACTGCATGATTAGCCAAAGCATTCGCGAGCTGATTTGCCTCTCTGTATGAGTGAATAATAGAACAATGAGAGTATGAATATAATTGTTGTATAGATTGCCACCAAGGAAGTAAAGACCAAGGGGGGTCTTTATTGCTGTTCAACAGATCTATAAGAGCTTTTGAATCTGTGTATATGACAGATATAGGAATTTTGTGTATCTAGGCCAACCGAAGACCATCGAGGAGAGCTCTCCCTTCCGCCACCATGTTGGAACCAAGACCATAAAAGTAGGAAAAACCCAATATCAATTGACCATAGGAACTTCTGAAACACCCACCACCCCTGGAAAGCCCGGGGTTACCTTTGCTAGCCCCATCAACATTCAAGGAAAAGCCTACAGCAGGTGCAATCCAGCGGACAGTGATGCAAACTAGATGAATATTGTTAATTGTGATGTTATATCTCTGCAGGATCTTCATGTAGCTAGTGCTGGCCCCTTGCTTAAACTTAAGCTGGCTGACTGTGTGTTTTATTTCAACAAGGATCCGATCCAAGATTCTTAACAAACTGGTATGAAGACCTTCATATCTTGCGCGACATCTAACTTCCAAACTTCCCAGACTATCATAATAAAGGTCATTACAGATATAAAGTCCTGAGGTTTATGTATAATTGCACCATTTATAGCTGAACTCAACCTGCCGGTAATAGAATTCTCATCTAGGCATGAACTATTTAAAAGTGGAGCACATCTGTTCCATAAAAATTTGGCCAGGTCACTTTGAACAAATAGGTGGTCTTCATCTTCAGTGTTATGAGAGGAAAAGTAGCAGACGCAACAAGAAGCCAAATTGATACCATTGCCTTGAATACGACAATCAACTGGGATAGAGTATTTCATAATTTTCCAACAAAACAAGACTGCCCGAGGTGGGAATTTTTGATTCCACAGCTTACTCATCATCACACCAAGAATAGTTACCCCGGCATGTTCTTTAATAAACTTGTAAGTAGATTGAATAGTGAATTTACCTAAGATAGTGGGAGACCATATTGGTATATCATCTCCATTTTTCAATTTAAAGCTTTGAATGTCTTTCCGCAGCTGCTGATCCTCAAAACTCTGCCAGACCGGGTGTAAAGGATTTGCCAAGGCAGCAGAGACAGAATAATTTCCAACCTGAGGAAAATTCTGATTGGGAAAATAGTCTATTAAAGCTTTATCCTTGAACCAAATATCTCTGAGAAAGTTGGTATTTGCACCATTAAGCACAATCATTCTGGATCCTGCCATTAAGATAGATTTAGCCTTTTCAAAATCTAACTTTTTTATTCCAACTGGAAAAGGAGTCTTGCATACAGATATATGTTGACCATGGCAATATTTACTTCTAACAAATTGAGCCCAAGGGGAATTGTTGTGAATGGAATTCCATAGTTGTTTAACATAAAAACATAACTGAGTCTCAGCTAAGCTGCGAATACCCAGCCCTCCTTCTGAAACCGGATTGTAGATATTATTCCAATAAACCCAATGTTTCATGTGCACAGTTTTAAATCCCTGCCAAAAGAAAGTTGCACAGATTTTCCCAATTTGCTTGAAGATAAAATATGGAACAGTAGTAGCACTAGCAGTATATAAAGGAATTGCAGCTAGAACCGATCGAATCAAGACCAATCTTCCAACCTGAGATAAAATTTTACTCCGCCAGCCAGCTAATTTGGTACTAACTCTGTCCAATAGATATTTGAAATGAGGAATTTTCACTCTGCCTTTAAAAAGAGGAATACCCAAGTATTTAAGGCAGCCAGTTTTGTGATGATAGCCAGTTAAATGGCATATCTGATCAATGGATCTATGAGTCATCTGTTTGGCTGTTACAAAACAACTTTTGTGAGCATTAATCTTCTGACCAGATGATTGTTCATATCTTCCCAAGAATAAAATGAGGTGCATAATGGAAGATATTCCACCATTCATAAAGATGATAGAATCATCCGCATATAGAATGTGGGAGATTGGTTGAACACCTCGAGGAAGGTGATAATATTTGCATTTCCCAGACTGAAATAGACAACTAATGCCTCTGCTTAATACCTCCTCTGCCAAGATAAGCAGGGCTGGGGCTAAGGGGTCTCCTTGTCGAACCCCTCTAGAAGATTTAAAAAAACCATGAATATGTCCATTAAAAGCTATGGAAAACCAGCAGTTGACTAGCAATTGAGCAATCAAAGAAACAAATCTGTTGGAGAAGCCAAATTTTTTTAGGACCATGAAGAGAAAGTCCCATTCTACTCGGTCATATGCTTTTGCCATATCAAGTTTGAAGAGAATATTGTGTCCTCTAATAGGTCTGTCAATTTTCATGAAAAGTTCCTTAGCCAACATAAAATTTTCCGTAAGAAGTCTGGCACTTATGAAACCACTCTGCTCCTTGGATATAATCAGAGGTAATATAGGGTGCAGCCGATCACAAATAATTTTGGACACAATTTTATATGTAAAGTTGCAGAGGCTGATTGGTCTAAATTCAGCAAAGGAGGTAGGGTTTTTAACCTTAGGAACCAAGCAAATGATAGTAGAAGTGACCCCCCGGAGTAAGCCCCAACCTTGAAAAAAGCTTTGGACAGCATTTGTAACATCCATGCCTATAATGATGGGGACATCACCTCCCATGCCCACGTTCACAGCTCGTCTCCTCGCCCCGGTTGCATCCGGCATGGTTTAGTCATTTAATTTTGAGTCCTATGTAATTTTATTTGAGTCATTTGATGTATTTTCCCTTTTATTTGAGTCATGTTCCTAGGTCTTGCATTTATTTTCCTAATTTTGAGTGTCATTAGATTGTGTAATGTGCTATTGGGCCCAATTCTTCGGGCTTGGCCCATGAGCCCCCCCTACCCCTTCGGTTATTTGTTATTGAGTCTTTTATAAGGGACTTATTGTAAAATGTGGGTTTCCTATATATAGGGCCCCATTTCCTTCATTTGGAGGTAATGAATCAATCAATAAAAAAATGCCATTTGAGAGTCCAAAGCTTAGTTTAGTGGAGTGATTCCAACATTTTTTGGGTGAGAAACCCTAGGGGAGAGATTCCCCACCCTTCCCTCTCTTAATCCCTCTTTTTCACTCCACTTTCTCTCTCCTCAACACCCAATTTCGAATTTTCTTCTCTCTCCTCCCTTCCCAACCACCTCAACCCCCACCTACCATCATTAAAGCCCTCCACTTCCCCATGGCCTCCATTACTCCACCCCTCTAGTCCCAAGGAGATCCCTCACCATTCCAACACCACTTTCCCCATTCCAACACAATCAACCCCTTCCCCACACAACCCCACAACTTCCAAGGCCATTTCAAATTTGAAATCCACCACTCCCTCCATGTTTTGGCCGCCCCCCACCCCTCCCTTCTAGTTAGGTTCGCCCCTCCCACCTCCCTCCATTCTCATTCCCTTACACCACCTTCCCTTGCCTCCAGCTGAGACCCTGCGCCCCCCTGCCCTCTCCCATCTCTATCCTATCACCATTAGCATCCCCATCCCTCCCACACACTTCATCTTCCACCCCCTTCACCCCTTTCACACATACACTTCCTCCATCTTCTTCTTTAGGTCATTTTGGTGGCTTCTACAAGGCCTGCATGTTGCTGTCCAAATGTTACAGAGGTACTAGTAGCTTGCAGAAGCCATCACGGTCAACTACCTACGATTCGGAAGGCATAAGAGGCATCCACGGAAGCGTCTGCCAGTCCTCTTCGTCACGAAAGTGGTTTCGTCCTCATCGGAGCTCGGTGCTGTCCGGGACCTCCATTCTCCCACAGCTGCGCGGTTCTGCCTCTGCTGAGGACCTGAGCCGGCTTAGAAGCTCTGCCACGACTAGCCCCGAAGGAATCAGTCTTCAAGTCCTCTTCAAAGTTCTTCATCGGCCTGTCTACTTTCAGAATCAAGAAGCGGAAGCCCATTCAGCATCTGGGAACAGAAGTTACCAATTTTCTTCCACGGTCGTGCAGCTCTGCCTTCCCCAGTCTGCATCGACACCTCCTCACTCTTCTGGCTCCACAGATCATCTCCGTTCTCTTCTGGAGTCCCCGTTTCTTTTGCTGCAAAGAAGACTCACCCACGGTTCTAACGGCACTGCGGTATCAAATTTGAAGTTCGGGAGCGGTCAGGACAGCCTCTGCATCCTATTGTTGGTGACCTGCCCCTGCTAGTCTGAGAAACAGAGGCCATGTTCAAGCTCCTGCCCCGTCCAGCAGCGACTCCAGAAGAAATTACAAAAATTCTGAGGCATTCCCCTTCCTGTTACGAAGATTTCTCCGTCAGTCTCGCCATCAGCACAATTCTTGAGCAAGATCTACAACAGCAACACCGACCCTCTGTCCTGGTTCACTGACAGCAGGCAGATTCGGCGTCCACCCTTGTTCCTCGTTCTTTGCTTTGGTTTCCCCACCCCGCTTGGCCGGCTGAAGGCCCCTCCCTGCGTGGAGGTAGTATTGATGTAATATCATTAACCCCCACCCCAAGTTCCCCCTCCTGCGAGAGGTGTAGTGGTGTAATTTGTTTGGGGCAGGTCAAGCGACACCGCTGCGGCGTGTGGGGATCCACTCGCCTCCCCGCTCGCCCTCGTCTCCGACCGGGACCGGTTTCTTCAAACCGGTCGAGTAAGTGCTCAAACCTTCACTCCAATTAGTGCTTGTCTTTCAATATTAGTTCTTAATTCCGCTGGTTATGCGAGTGAGAGCCCGATCCTCAAGCCCCATAAACTTGAGTGATCACCGTGGGAATATTGTAACCGGTGCCGTTGGCACTTTGTCGGCCCCCTTGAATTGGGCATCCATACCCATTGGGAATCCCATCTTGGCCTTGCTGGCCCTCTACCAGCAAGGGCCCAACCCCTCAACCTCACCTTGGCATTGCCAAGTTACCCCGGGCTTGGGTGAGTGTCGATAGAGCGGTGGCCCAATTCGGCCCATTTGAATGCGATTGTGCTTGCTTGCATTAGGTCCGAGGTTGTGTCACATCAAGTGGTATCAGAGCAAGTCATTGACTTGTCTCTACAAGTCAAGTCCTAGGGTATGCTTGCATTCTTATCAGAACCGTGCATTATCAACCCATCATTGTTAACATTGAGTCTTGGGTCACATGGCCCCTTTCCCAATCATATCACATGCATGCTTACCTAATGGAGATCCCGTAGAAATTGATTTCATTGACCTAGAATCTAAAAATTGGGTGTCCCCCGATATCATTACCTCTCTTTGTAGGACCGGACAAATTGTGCACAATGGAGACCAAGTCTTTATTGAATTCCATAAATGGTTCGGGAAGACTAAGTATTTGGATGGGGCTTGGTGTCAAAAGGGAACATTGGCGGGTCCATGTATAATCCTAGGTAAGAAATGGTTAGATGAAAGGAATGCCGACATCGACCCAACACGTCGGACTTGCCTAGTGCATCCGCCACACCTTTCGGGAACCTTTAAATTCAACAACCTTATATTCTCCCACTCGCGGGAATCCCGCCCTTGTTCACCACCCCAGGTGCACCATACTCCGGCCATCATCACCCCACCATCAAAGAACCTTCCCGCTCTATTAGCTTTGGAAGAAGTAGTCCACACCACAACCATAGGTCCCCATACCCAATTGGGCCCCATGACCAACTCTCCACCTAGGCCCATGGTAACCCTCACCACTACCTCTCCATCACCCCCAAAAGGGGACACTCCTCCCAAAACCAATCAACCCAAACCCCTTCAACCCACCCATTTTCCTCTCCCTACCCCAATCCTATCCCAACCTAAGCCTCCAATACTTCCACTCCCAAACCCCACACTACCAATCCCAAATCAAGTTTCCCTTTACCCTCCACCCCGGGAGCACCACACACCAACCCTCATCACCCCAAAAGACCCTCTCACCTCCTTGGTAGAAGAACTCATACCCAATTCAATAGTTGATGACACTCCAAACCCACTCCCCACCTTGGAGGAAACCCAAGTCCAAGTTGAGAAAGAAACATCACACGGTGGTCCTCACCTTACATCACCCTCTCTAGTTGGGACCAAGCTCATCTTAGGAGAACCCATTGTTAGTTGGCTAAAGGAGAGCCCAATTAGAGAGATTCGGGCCCATGTTTTCCCTCCCATAGAACAAGACCTTCCCTTAGTGCCCTTCTTCTCCTATCACACCACAATCCAAGCATCCTATCAAGTGGAGACCTTAGAGGACCTTCTCAAGGGCATAGTATGGCAATTAGAGATGACTAGCATGTTGACCCCTATGGTAGAACAACCTAGGAGCCTTAACCTCCTACACCTATGCATAGGGTCTATCACCTCGGTTTGCACCATTGGTTGCTACACTAGCGACCTCCTTCTATTCCTACCTACACCCGATGAGCCCAACCTTCTCCTCGATTTAGAGCTTCTTATCTCGGGTAGAAAGTCAAATCTTCCACTCATGGCTGACCCACTTGCCAAGAACATTGGCCCAACTATCATGGAGAAGGATGACTTAGCACCTTTTGAGGATCTTGAGGACATGGAGTTCCTCCCCCTAGGTAACCCATTTTATGATCAATATGATCCATTCCAATGGGAGTCAAGAGACTCGTGTGACCCAAACACTTTATCCACCACCCACCTTTCCCTAAACCAACTCACAATGTTTGACCCAATTCACTCCATCTTAGACCCGGGTTACTCCTTGGGAGCCATGACCTTGGGCCATATATCCCTAGGTAATAAAGTTTTGCCCCACCCCATGATGACCACCTTCTTAGATCCATTCGATCCTTTCCAATGGGAGTTCAAGGGTTGTCCCACACCTATACACATGGAAGTCACCTTTGGGAAAAGCATGCATGTGTCTAGGCTTACCATACCCCTTGGCATGAACACTATATTGGGTCCATTCATTCATATCACCCACATGTCAAGTAGAAAGTATGAGTGGTCCATATTTGGATGTCATGGTCCACCTTCATGCATCATGGGTCTTAAGCATGTCAAAAGCATCTACGGATGTCCAGGTCCCCCTACATTCATCACCACTTTGCATGATAGGTTCACCTACGGGTGCCCCGGCTCAACTAGGCCCACCAAAGTCTACATGATAACATTACATGATAAGTCCACATATGGTTGCCCCGGCCCTCCAAAATCCATCAAAGTCTTCTTGGAATCAAAGCATGATTGGTCTACTTTTGGTTGTCCAGGTCAACCCATCACCCCTAGAAAGTCAACATTCACAAAACTGCATGAAAGCCTTTGCAAGCACATAAGCAAAAAGAATGAGGCTTATAAGAGGCGGGCCGACTCTCATCGGCGTCACCAAGAATTCCATGAGGGTGACTTTGTGATGGTATGGACGGAGAGGCTCTCCCCCGGAGCCAACTCTAAACTGAGGCCACGTGGGGCTGGTCCCTTCCAGGTCTTGAGGCGCATTGGTGCAAGTGTCTTTGAGTTAGATCTCCCTGAGGAGTAGGGAATAAGTCCCACATTCAATGATGCCGACCTAGTGCCATATAAGGGACCCACGGTGATACCTAGTGAGGAGATTGAGCCTACTTCTTCCCTTCAGAGAGCACCCACCCGTGAGGAGAGACCACCAGCAAAGAGAGCCCAGCGTGAATAAATTGAACAAATATTGGATGAACAAGTCACTACCACTCGGAGCAAGGTATACGAGCGCTATCTCGGCAGGTGGATGGATCGGTCTCGTTCGGAAGACTTGAGGACAGTACCACTTCTCCACACTCCAAGGAGGGAAGGACACTTACTCGACGGAGTCGAGTTCTCCGCACCCCGGGAGTATGATGGGGACATCACCTCCCATGCCCACGTTCACAGCTCGTCTCCTCGCCCCGGTTGCATCTGGCATGGTTTAGTCATTTAATTTTGAGTCCTATATAATTTTATTTGAGTCATTTGATGTATTTTCCTTTTTATTTGAGTCATGTTCCTAGGTCTTGCATTTATTTTCCTAAGTTTGAGTGTCATTAGATTGTGTAATGTGCTATTGGGCCCAATTCTTCGGGCTTGGCCCATGAGCCCCCCCTACCCCTTCGGTTATTTGTTATTGAGTCTTTTGTAAGGGACTTATTGTAAAATGTGGGTTTCCTATATATAGGGCCCCATTTCCTTCATTTGGAGGTAATGAATCAATCAATGAAAAAAATGCCATTTGAGAGTCCAAAGCTTAGTTTAGTGGAGTGATTCCAATATTTTTTGGGTGAGAAACCCTAGGGGAGAGATTCCCCACCCTTCCCTCTCTTAATCCCTCTTTTTCACTCCACTTTCTCTCTCCTCAACACCCAATTTCGAATTTTCTTCTCTCTCCTCCCTTCCCAACCACCTCAACCCCCACCTACCATCATTAAAGCCCTCCACTTCCCCATGGCCTCCATTACTCCACCCCTCTAGTCCCAAGGAGATCCCTCACCATTCCAACACCACTTTCCCCATTCCAACACAATCAACCCCTTCCCCACACAACCCCACAACTTCCAAGGCCATTTCAAATTTGAAATCCACCACTCCCTCCATGTTTTGGCCGCCCCCCTCCCCTCCCTTCTAGTTAGGTTCGCCCCTCCCACCTCCCTCCATTCTCATTCCCTTACACCACCTTCCCTTGCCTCCAGCTGAGACCCTACGCCCCCCTGCCCTCACCCATCTCTATCCTATCACCATTAGCATCCCCATCCCTCCCACACACTTCATCTTCCACCCCCTTCACCCCTTTCACACATACACTTCCTCCATCTTCTTCTTTAGGTCATTTTGGTGGCTTCTACAAGGCCTGCATGTTGCTGTCCAAATGTTGCAGAGGTACCAGTAGCTTGCAGAAGCCATCACGGTCAACTACCTGCGATTCTGAAGGCATAAGAGGCATCCACGGAAGCGTCTGCCAGTCCTCTTCGTCACGAAAGTGGTTTCGTCCTCATCGGAGCTCGGTGCTGTCCGGGACCTCCATTCTCCCACAGCTGCGCGGTTCTGCCTCGGCTGAGGACCTGAGCCGGCTTAGAAGCTCTGCCACGACCAGCCCCGAAGGAATCAGTCTTCAAGTCCTTCTTCAAAGTTCTTCATCGGCTTCTCTACTTTCAGAATCAAGAAGCGGAAGCCCATTCAGCATCCGGGAACAGAAGTTACCAATTTACTTCCACGATCGCGCGGCTCTGCCTTCCCCAGTCTGCATCGACACCTCCTCACTCTTCTGGCTCCACAGATCGTCTCCGTTCTCTTCTGGCATCCCCGTTTCTTTTTCTCCAAAGAGGACTCACCCATGGTTCTAACGGCACTGACGGCATCAAATTTGGAGTTCGGGAGCGGTCAGGACAGCCTCTGCATCCTACTGTTGGTGACCTGCCCCTGCTAGTCCGAGAAACAGAGGCCCTGTTCAAGATCCTGCCCCGTCCAGCAGCGACTCCAGAAGAAATTACAAAAATTCTGAGGCATTCCCCTTCCTGTTACAAAGATTTCTCCATCAGTCTCGCCATCAGCACAATTCCTGAGCAAGATCTACAATAGCAACACCGACCCTCTATCCTGGTTCACTGACAGCAGGCAGATTCGGCGTCCACCCTTGTTCCTCGTTCTTTGCTTTGGTTTCCCCACCCCGCTTGGCCGGCTGAAGGGCCCTCCCTGCGTGGAGCTAGTATTGATGTAATATCATTAACCCCCACCCCAAGTTCCCCCTCCTGCGAGAGGTTTAGTGGTGTAATTTGTTTGGGGCAGGTCAAGCGACACCGCCGCGGCGTGTGAGGATCCACTCGCCTCCCCGGTCGCCCTCGTCTCCGACCAGGACCGGTTTCTTCAAACCGGTCGAGTAAGTGCTCAAACCTTCACTCCAATTAGTGCTTGTCTTTCAATATTAGTTCTTAATTCCGCTGGTTATGCGAGTGAGAGCCCGATCCTCAAGCCCCATAAACTTGAGTGATCACCGTGGGAATATTGTAACCGGTGCCGTTGGCACTTTGTCGGCCCCCTTGAGTTGGGCATCCATACCCATTGGGAATCCCATCTTGGCCTTGCTGGCCCTCTACCAGCAAGGGCCCAACCCCTCAACCTCACCTTGGCATTGCCAAGTTACCCCGGGCTTGGGTGAGTGTCGATAGAGCGGTGGCCCAATTCGGCCCATTTGAATGCGATTGTGCTTGCTTGCATTAGGTCCGAGGTTGTGTCACATCATATAATTTCCCAACAATGAGTGAAAAACCCTCCAGTATATCCATCTGGCCCAGGAGAACTATTGCCAGATAAAGAGAAAACTAAAATTTTGACTTCTTCTTCTGATGGAATAGAGCATAAACTGATGTTCTGATTTTCATTCACCAACCGGGGTATAATATTCAGCAGACTCTCATCAATTAAATGATCTTCTGAAGTTAGTAGAGTTTTGAAGTATTCCACTGCACCTTCAGATAATACCTTCTGGTTGTCTTCCCAGGAATCCTTAATTTTTAGTCTATGAATATAGTTTCTTTGCCTTTTGATCTTAGTATATTGATGAAAAAAGTGTATTCCGATCTCTACAAGAGAGCCATTACACTCAAGATTTTTGGAACCAAAAAATTTCTTCTCGGGATAGAATGAGGCGCCATTCAGCATTGGCTTTATTCAGCTTCATTCGGCTTTCCTCTGTTGGATTATTATCATAGCAGTTTTGAACTAACTCAATCTGATTTTCTGCTTTGTGTTTGGCCAAATGAATGTTACCAAAAATTTCCTTATTCCATTTACTCAGCTCAGTCTTCAGATGTATAAGTTTCCTTTGGAGCAGAAGAAAAGGATGGATATCCGTTATGTTGCATTTAGACCACTGGTCTTTGACAAATTCTAAGTAACTTTCATCTGTGTGCCACATATGTTGATACAGGAACCTCCCCGGAGAAGCCCTTTGGAGGGGATTTGTTGACAGAAGCAAGGGGGAATGATCAGATGGACCTCTTATTAAGTGCCTGACAGACAATATAGTGGAAGATTGGGTCCAGTGATCATTATATAGGACCCTGTCCAGACGAGCTTTAATATAAGAAGAGCCAGTCTGGTTATTAGTCCAAGTGAAAGTAGGACCTGAAAAACCTGCATCAATGAGACCGGTAGCCGATATGAAACCTTGAAAGTCGAGCATAGCAGCCATAGAAGAGAAAGATCCACCAATCTTCTCATCTGGAGAGGCAATACAATTAAAATCACCACCTATGATCCAGGGTATATTCACACTTTGACTGAAGATCATTAAAGAATCAAATATTTCCCTGCGTATGCTTTTAGAGCATGAAGCATAAACAGCTGTAAAGTACATAACCGCCAAGTTGTTTTCCATAAAAGCAACAGTTAAGAATTGTGGGTGACATTCTATTACTTCAAGACAAATATTAGAATTGTGTAATAGCCATATTTTGGAAGAATCGCCACTGTTGCCAATGACTGACTGCAAATTAACCAGCCGAGCCACTTCCTGGGCTCGATTAAATTCAATACGTGGTTTAGAAATAGCAACCATACTAATATTATTGGCTTTGATGAGCTGAGAAAGACTTCTGACAGTGACTTTATTACCAATCCCTCTGACATTCCATATCAGAATTGGGTTATACATAGGTAATGGAAGATGGTGGTGGAGCTGCCAGAGCTTTAGCTTTAGCTCTTGTCAATCTAGCATCACTAAACAAAATCACAGGCATCACAGACATCTCCTCTGACTTCGAATCTTGAAAATGTATATTGGCATTTTTGCTTGTTTGGCTTATCATCATAGAGTTTTCAGAGGAAGACATTTTTGAAACAACATTTAAACAGGAAATATTAAGCTCTTTCAGACCTAATCTCAGAGGATTGACTAATGAAATAGAATTATTTCCCTGAGGTACCTCCGGAATGCAATGGATTGAAGGTAGCTCTTCTGGCTCAAGAGTCTCCTCTATTCTGAATAGACCAGTTGTAGTACTTGTTATTGAATCATTTAAACAAACAACAGATGAGGGTCCCAAATGTTCTTGTAACTCCGAGCTTCCAGGAATGGCTGCAGTAATCTAAAAATGCTTAAAATCTTCTAGAATTCCGTTGTCTCCAAGGATTTTTTTCTTCTGAGCATTAGTTTCTTCAGAATCTGAATCATCAGATTTCTGACTAAGTGTAGAAAATCTGTTTATGTTATTTTCTGCCAACATTAACTTGGAAGAATTGGTAGTTCCCGACTTTAGCTCCTCATGCCCTGGCATTTTAGAATGAGGAATTGGAGCCAAAATTGGCTTATATTCCTGACGACTCTGATTGAGATCTCCGAGAGGTGCTTTGAAGGGAACAAAAATCTTCCGTCTACTTTGTTTCTTCTTACAGACCTTTTCCAAATGACCGATCTTGTGACAATGGGAACAAAAGTAAGGTACTCTATGGTAATTGATCGGTTGCCAGAAACCACCTCTTGCAATCCCAATCCATAACCGCTCTTGTCTCTGCTTGTCCAGATCAACCTCAACACAGACTAGGGCTTCTGAAGTCTCAGTGAGAGCAATTGTTGCATCATGAATTCGCAAGACATGACCAATGTTACCTGCTATTGAACGAAGCAAATCTTCATGATAGAGATTGACTGGTAATGATGGGAAACCGATCCAGATTGGGACGACCGAAGGATCAGCATCAAAATCAAAATCGTGCGACCATCTGAAAAATCTGAACAGAAACCCCTTGATATATAGGTTCTTTTGAAGGAGTAGCTTGAGAAAATCCGCTTCACAGCCAAGTCAAATCAGAATATGTCTAGGATTCATCCGGCTGATAATGAAATCCGAGCTTAGTTGTAGACGCTGCCGCAAACATGTTTTGATCTCCTGAATTGAAGGTCGCCCATATGAACACTTTGCAATGACTTCATTTTGAAGATGAAGACAGGATGCCTGAATTTCCTCTAGTGAGAAGAAAACGGCGGGCTCACCTTTGTCTGTGAACGCTGGGGGTTTCAACTGAAATGAAGTTTGAGGCCGAGTATGGGACTCCATCAGCATTTGAGCATAGGATTTCAGAGGAGCCGCAGCCACCACTTCCAAGCTGCCGACTACAGTGCCTATTTGATGCATTAATCCCTCCCCCGCCGCCCCAGCCATGGCCGGCGAGGAAGAAGAAGCTAAGAAAACCAGAGAGAATGATGGCGGGAACTTTCCTGGGCAGTGCTTTCTCTTTTTCTCGTCTGCCACTTGAAGTCTTTCTCTAATTCCTCGCCCTGGAGAAATCTTAAGAAATACACGATCTCCGACCTGGAATTCGAGATCTCTCCTTCGGGTATCGACATAAGCCTTTTGTCTAGATTGAGCTACTTGAAGTCTTTCTCTAATCAGTTAGAGCTTCACGGAAGTATCTCTAACCATGTCTGGGCCTAGTAGTTGTTTCTCGCCAACTTCATCCCAGCACAAAGGTGATCGATAACTCCTTCCGTATAAAGCTTTGAAAGGTGCCATCTGTATACTTGCCTGATAACTGTTGTTGTATGCAAACTCGACCAAAGGCAAGTGATCATGTCATCTTTCACCAAAATCAATGATACAAGCTCTGAGCATGTGTTCTACTACTTGATTTGTTCTCTCGGTCTGACCATCCATCTGAGGATGAAAAGCTGTACTAAAGTTAAGTCTTGTCTCCAATGAATGTTGTAGACCCTTCCAAAAATGAGAAGTAAAACGTAGGTCTCTGTCAGATACGATAGAAATAGGAACTCCATGTAGTCTGACTATCTCCTTGATGTACAGTGCAGCAAGAACGTCAACTGACCATCGGCTCTTGATTGGCAAGAAGTGTGCCGACTTAGTCAATCGGTCTATGATGACCCATATTCCATCATGTCCTCCTTTATATTTTAATAGACCCATTATGAAGTCCATACCGATATCCTCCCACTTCCACTTGGGAATATCAAGAGGATGAAGCTTACCGACAGGTTTTTGGTGTTCCGCCTTAACTTGCTGACAAGTGAGACAACGAGACACGAAGTCTGCTACCTCTCTTTTCATGTTAGGCCACCAAAAGGTCCGCTTCAAGTCTTTGTACATCTTGGTAGATCCAAGATAAATCATGTACCTTGATCTGTGTGCTTCTTCTAATATCTTCTTCTTTAGTTCTGAACAATCTGGTACATAAGTTCTCTTTCTGAATAATAATATTCCATCTGATGCTAATTTGAAATCAAATTGCTCTTCTATCTTGCCCTTAATTTCCACTAACACCGGGTCACTATCTTGAAGTTCTTAGATTTTGGTGAGAAACGCTGGTTGTATCATCATGTGTGATAGTGTAACACACATGTTCTCCTTGTCCATACTTATGTCGAGTCTAGAGAACTGTTCTAGCAACTTCCACTCCTGAATCATACAATTGGCTAATAGGGCTCTTAGTTTTTGACTGAGGGCATCGGCTACAAGATTACCCTTTCCAGGATGATATTGTATTGTGAAGTCGAAGTCCTTGAGATATTCCAGCCAACGTCTCTGTCTCATATTCAATTCCTTTTGAGAGAAGAGATACTTGAGACTCTTATGATCGGAGTATACAATGAATTACACTCCGTATAGGTAATGTCTCCAGATCTTTAATGCAAACACTACCGCAGCCAATTCTAGGTCATGGACTGGGTAGTTCTCTTCATGCTTCGTCAGTGTCTGGAAGAGTAAGCTATGACTCTTCCTTGCTGCATTAATACACATCCGAGGCCAATGCCAGACGCGTCAGTGTATACCTTGAATTTCTCTCCTTTAATCAGTAAAGCGAAAACCGGGGCAGTAGTCAAGTGATCCTTTAGAGCTTGAAAGCTTCTTTCACAATCTTTGCTCCATTCATAACAGATCTCTTTGCGAGTTAGCCTAGTAAGTGGTATGGCGATCTTGGAGAAGTCCTTAATGAATCGCCTGTAATAGTCTACAAGACCCAAGAAACTTCGAATCTCGCTAGCATTGGTTGGTCTTTCCCAATTCTTCATAGCTTCAACCTTTGTCGGATCTTCTAATAACCTATCCTTGGAGATTATATGTCCTAAGAAAGATACTTCTTCTAACCAGAACTCACATTTGCTGAGCTTTGCATATAATTGATTCATCCTCAATATCTGTAATGCAATCCACAAATGCTCTTCATTCTCTTCCTTGGTCTTCGAATAGATTAATATGTCATCAATAAAGACCACCACGAACTGATCTAGATAAGGCTTGAATATGCTATTCATCAACTGCATAAAGGCTACAGGGGCATTTGTTAGTCCAAAAGGCATAACAACAAATTCATAGTGCCCATACCTGCTCCTGAACGCGGTTTTATGAATGTCCTCATCTTTGATTCTCAGTTGGTGATATCCTGACCTGAGATCAATCTTCGAGAAATACTTAGATCCAGATATCTGATAAATAATTCATCGATTCTCAATAGTGGATACTTGTTTTTGATAGTGAGATGATTCAACTATCGATAGTCGATGCATAATCTCATGATCCATCCTTCTTCTTTACAAATAATACAGGCACTCCCCATGGGGAAGTGCTTGGTCTGATAAATCATTTCTTCAGAAGCTCCATCAATTGTTCTTTTAACTCCTTGAGCTCGGCAGGGGACATCCTATAAGGTGCCTCAGAGACTGGACCAGCACCAGGGACCAGGTCGATGGTGAAGGCCACTTCTCTTTGTGGGGGTAAACCAGGTAAATCTTCTAGAAATACATCTGGGAACTCCCGAACTACCGGGATGTCTTCTACCTTGGTCTCCTTAGTCTCCTTTATGGAGATAAAAGCAAGGAAAGAAACACATCCTTTCCTTATAAGCTTGCTAGCTCAGAGAGCCGAAATAAGAGGTGACTTGTTCCGACTCTTAGGGCTAGTGTAGACAAGTTCCAGAAACTCCTTAAAAGTTACATTGCCTTCACGGAAATCAACAATGGCCTTATGTGTAGATAGCCAATCGGCTCCTAATATAACATCATATCCCTTCAAGTCTAGACATATTAAGTCTACTGGCAGATTTTTCCCTTTTATCATAATTGTACAATTGGAAATGTGGTGTGCGATCTCGGATTCATTTCCAAGTGGGGTTGCAATTACTATATCTATCCATTCCGATTCCATAGGTAATGGATCAGCAAACTTCTTTGAAACAAAAGAGTGCGATGCACCGGTATCAAACAAGACATGAACATACTTGGAACAAATCTTAAGTGTACCTTCCGCTAGTCCACCTTTCTCTTGTTCTGCCTCATGCAGAGCTTGAAGAGGTACATTCTTCTTCACCGGGCGCTTCTTGTCACTGGCTTGATCATTAAGTAGTGGACAATCAGGAATCCGGTGATCACGGCTCCCACAACGGAGACAAGCTCTGAGTCTTCTCCAACATTCCTCTGCCCTATGGCCGACCTTGTCGCAATATTTGCACACCTCCTTAGAAGGTGTAGTAGTAATCAAGAAGGGTTTAGTGTTTTTATTTATGTTCTTTTCGTGGGAAGACTCACCGCCATTGCTAGGCCTCTTCTTGTTGAATGTTGGTCTGAAGGTACCGGGGCTGGTGACATGCTCCTTGTTATCCTTCCCACGGATTTTGTCGGACAACTCCGTGGCATCTTCTAATAATTGAGCTCGCCGTACTATCTCCGAGTAGACTTGTATGTCCATCGGTGCCAGCTGTGTAATATAGAGAGGCCTGAGCCCATTGAGAAATCCTCTAGCCTTCATCTTCTCGGTACTTACTAAGTGTTTAGTGTACCATGACAGCCTAGAGAATTGAGCCTCGTACTCGGCCACTGATAATGTTCTTTGTTTAAGTGTAGTGAATTCGGTAGCCTTCTTCTCTTGTACTCGATCCGGAAAATACTTGTTATTGAAATACTCCTTGAATTCAGCCCATGTGACATCATCTTGTTCTATCGTAGCTTCTACGGACTCCCACCAGAAACGGGCATCCCTCTCTAATTGAAATGTTGCTAATAGAACCTTTTCTTGGTCCGTGCACTGCATGACACGGAATATCCGTTCAATCTCCCTTATCTAATGCTCGACATCATCAGGGTCAGTCGAGCCTATGAATTTAGGACGGTTCATATTGCAGACACTTTGGTGGAGACTCCATGCTCCACGATGTGCTCCTCCTTGCGCCATTTGTTGCAGCGCTTGGGTGAGACCTTGCACGGACCTTTGCATGTCACGCCATTAAGCACATTCTACGGCCATGGTCCTACAATTATTACAGTAACTATGTTAATATGTGGTTTTTATCGAAAAGTTTTAGTTTCTAAATTAACTTAACCCTTGGTTCTACCCAATCTCACCGGTTAAGAATTTAAACCTATCCTTGGACTTGGGTTTCCTAGGAATTGAATATCCTAGGCTCTGATACCACAAAAACTGTCACACACCGAGCGCGGAAGGAACCCGGAGATGCGTGACGAGTTTATATCAATCATGTTAATCAGAGTGTAAGTGTATTCGACACATAGATAGAGCACGCACAAATAAAGGTAACCAAGTCCTTTATTGATAACAAACTTCAAAGTACTCTTATTACAAAACTCTTCATGAGAGAGAGAGAGAGCTAGGACTCAATAGAAGAAAAATTACAATGGATGACTCAAGAAAATAGGAAAATACAGGACTAGATAACACTTTGACGGTTGAAAGGGCTCTAAGCTCTTCACTCTTGACCATCCCCATCCGAATGAGTCTCGTCATCGGAATTACCTGAAAAATAGGGAAAAACACTAAGTGAGCGAACGCTCAGTAGGAATTATATCTCAAGTGCTAGCTTGCTTTAAGTAAATTACGTGTTGCATGTATGCGAGTATAGCTATGCATGTTTGCGTGAAACGACACTAGATAGAGTGTATAGCAAGAGATAATATCATGAACTAGCAAAAATTTTCAAGATTTCATGAGAACTATATCAAGAAGAACAAGCATGTATATTTATCAAGTCATGTCAAGAATTGGCTATCATGTTTCAAACAAGCAAGTATATCCCCTTTTCGGGCCACGCACGTCATGTCATGTCAAATCAAGTACAAGTATAGGACTTTTGGAATGTCCAATCCAGCAAGTCATGCACTTCGGTGCAATGTCACACCGTGATCAATAATAGCTCCCATGGGCACAAGTACTTTCGGGTGCTCCTCCCAGGACCAGATCGGGCCTTATATGCACAAGCATTGAGTCATGTATTTTGACATCCACTATTTTATAGCCTATACAGAGTTTCAAGGGAATGCTTTCGTAGGAATTTTAAGATAGATCTTGTGTAATGAATCACAAGGATAGAATGTGATACGTAAGGACGTACTACGATCAAACGGTATAATCATGATACATGTTGAAAACTAGGTGGAATCGGCTCCTTAATGGGTGCCACGATATCAAGAATAAGCGTTCATATACACATGATCGCTCGTTCTTTGTACACGATAAGGTAGAAAGAATTAGTGTCCATACAGAGGCACAAAATCCTTAGTTGATAGCAATGCTATGGTTTCCCATTCCATTAGCTCAAGAAACATTCTCACGGCGGCTAAGTAGCATACAATGAGGGCCAGTCTACCATGATTCTTTAGAGTGACATGGTAATTAAAAAGTGTCATGGGTTTTAATGGTACAACCTGCTCGGTGGCCTTGAGGGAATCCAAGGCTTCGCATAGACTTACGGAGGTCTCTATGATAAAATCACCAGTCCGAAGGAAGGAATATCCCGCGGAGGGTTCATCTATCATCGAGAAATAGTGGGGTAATCGATAAAACATCGTGAAACGTGGGACTATACTCACAAATTGGAATATAGTGCCAATAGATAGACTGATGGGGACATCGAAGCATAACCGCTCACATTTTGTTTGCATTTATGTCCTTTTGTATTTGTATGTATACCCTTGTGATATATGGGTACACAATTGTAAGTCTTAGTGGGTTTTTGTGCAAAATGTCAGTAGGACCAGCAAGGGGCCCTCACTCCTTCCTCATTGGTCCAAGTGGCATCATTTGGGTCCATGTGGGGCTGGTCAAAGTCCTAGGTGACATCTAGAAGGTCAATTGGACACATGGGAGACAAGTGGTTTAAAATTTCAAAGGAGGCTACCTACCATTACCTACCTTGTCCCCTTGGTCAAGGGGGCGCCCCCCCTTTTGGTCCAATTTTAATCTTTGAAAAAAAATGCTATTAGAACTAATTAGTTCTATACGTTGTATGCCCCTCCTAATACTAGATCTGAGGGCATAATTGGTCATTTTCCTTTTATTATATAAGGCCTGTATTTTTCATTTGTGTGAATAAATGAGAAGAAAAAAATTGTGCAAGCATTGGAGCATGGTGCGCCCCCCTCCTCTCTCCCTGGTGTTCTTCCTCCTCCTTCAAGATTTCAGGGTGTAAACCCCTTCTATCTCACCCCCTCTATATCTAGATTCTATCTCTGGTGCCGCCGCCGCCGTTCGTGCCGCCATCGAGCCGCCGCGAAGCCGCTTCCGAAGTGCTGTCCAAGGTTCTGTTCTGCTAGATAGAGGTTCACTACTAGAATTTTAACTGCCCACACCGACATCATATGAAGTTGAGATTTTCAGGGTTGGTTCCCCTATTGATTTCTAACCTCCAGTAAAACAATCACATCATTTAGACTTCGTTTTATATTTTTCCATTTTTGTGCTTTCCAGTCCACCAGATCTCCCAGATCTCTGTCATGTGTCACAGCCACTCTGAGATTCGCCCTTTTGACCCCCTTCTTGATTTTTTTTTGAATCCCCAAATTTATTGGAGGTTCTGTTTACCATCCCCATCCTTCAAAAATTTTCGTCGAATTTCAAAGGCCCTCTACCTATTTTTAGAAATTGTGTGTTTTCCCCAAATTCAGTTCTATCTCTGCTGTCCAGATCCGACCCTGAGTCAGTAAATAATCCACACAAAAACTAAACTTCCACCAAACCTTTCGTAAAGTATATCTCCGTTTTCCTCTCTTCTGCATCTACAACTTTCATGAAGAGCTCATCTTTTGATTCGGAGGTCTACATCCGATCAACACCAACTCTTAGGGAAACTTAGTTCTATCCTGAGTTTTCAGGTCCTGTCAACCAGCAGATTGAATATTCGACAAAGGCCATCAACGGGAATTTCAATTTTCTTTCTTTGGCCATAGATAGAAGGATTTCGAGCTAGCTTTCCGACGGTACCTCTTTTGCATCGATCCGACGTTGGGAGTGACCGCAGCAGCGGATTTCGTTGGGACGCGTGGGTCTAAAACAACAGTTCAGATCCGTGGGCAGCAACTCCGACGAGTGAAGATCGGAGCCGCCCGGTCTCCGACCGGCGAACCAGCATGCCGCCTTCCCCGGCAGCGCTCCTCCGGGCGTCCCCACCACAGTGGCGCCACCCCGGTCTCACGCGGCCCCACTGACCATCACGTGGGCCCCACGGTCGTGAATATGTGTGCCGCCGAAGCAACACACGAAGCTGCCCGTCAACCCGAAACCGCTACTCCCGGATCCCATTGTGTCACCCTTTACCTCCCTGCATGGAGTGGGCAGTAATTTGTCTTGCTGTAATTATTATGTATTTACTGTTCCGAGAGTACGAGATCGGCCGGGAAGTCTTCCCCACGCCCGGTAGCGTGGAGGTATTGTATTCGCTCCCATCTCGGCATTTGCTTTATGTTATATATATTTCTTTATGCCGCTGCTAGAGAGCATGCTAGGATCGTAGCTTGCTATACTTTTTATATCACCGCTGCTGTGAGAGAGAGCAAGACCGTCCCGTGACCCGATTCGGGCACAGATTGGTGAGTTGACCACCTAGCTCATTGCCAGTTTCTCAACCGTGCACGTCCGTACGCTTCCCTCGTTAGGGGCGATTGCAAGCTTGCTTAGAGTCCAAGGTTCGCATATCCAATAGGAGTCGAGTCACGTGTCCGTCCCGCATCAGTTTGGTATTAGAGCGCCAGTTGAGTCTAGGGTAGTCATTTGCAAAACTCCAAAAAAAGTGTCATTTACGTCTAGTCATTGTCTAAGTCGGTCTAGGTTGCATTTCATCCCAATTACCCGGTATATAAAAAGGTGTTGTCCGAACGTTAGGATACGCCTATCGGGACGGCCGCACACTTGCGCAAGTGATCTTCAGATCGATTAACTCCGCCACGTACCGAGTCTTGGTTTAAGTCTAGGGTCCTTAGTGTGCATGCAATCCAACCTTGCATAGTCGGTCTAGTGTCTTGTCCACAGTTGGCATGGTCACCCTTTGGCTCCCCTAATGCCCATGGCTTTCCCATCGCCTAGGCGATATGACCGTTGGCGCACCCATGGGCTTGGCAACCATCCTCTCCACTTCCGTAGGCCCGAAGCCTCGGATTTTTATGGCTCCAATGACCCGGGCGTCTACCTCAAGTGGGAGGCCAACATGGACACCTACTTTGATTGTTATCCCATGTCCGAAGTCGGGCAGTTCTATTATGCCAAGCAGCGGCTTCTACACAAGGCCGCCGAAAAGTGAGATTACATTGAACGTTCGAGAGAGGTTAGGAGGTAATGGCCCATCGACTCATGGTGGGACATGAAGAGAGAGCTTAGGAAGGTCTATCTTCCCCACCCATCAACCTCCAACCCCGGGTGTCATACCACGAGCCAACCTCACCACATCATCCCTAATCAAGTGGGCCACACCTCCACCCAACCCCTCCCCTTCACCCACATCCAAGCCCTCCAAAGTAACCGCAATCAAGTGGCCCGCCCGATCGCTTCCAACCAACCTCACCTCAGCACCCCCATCCAATCCCACCCAAGCACCTCCAACCAAGTGGAAGCCCCACTTATTGCCGAGTCTAGGTCTGCATCCGGGCCGAGAGATGAAGAGCGAGTCCACCCCGAGGCCCCTACTCCAACCCGCACCTTACATGAAATCAAGAAAATGCTTTCGGATTGGTTGGATAGGATAGAAAGGACACATGCTCCTTCACCACCCGTGAGTGCTCCGTTGTCATCCTCCTCTTCCGAACTTCATCCGGAGCCATCTTATTTGGAGCCACCAAGGCCCGAGCCACCAGTGTTTCTAACGGGTACGCCTTTCATAGCCGAGCCACTTTTTAGCTGGCTCAAGGTTGGCTTGGTCCCACCTTCATATCCATCCATGGACCCCACCTTACCTCTAGTGCATGTCAACTCCTACCACATGACATTCCGGTCAAGTCACCATGTTGATACATTGGGTGACCTTATTATGGGTTTACACCGGCAATGGACATTGACGTACTTATTGGCCCGAGGCTTCGACCAACGTACTAGTCGTAGCTTCATTCATCCGGCCTTAGGGTCCATTACCTCCGTGTGCACCGTAGGTGGTGTCGCCACGGAGATCCTCTTATTCCTCCCCATGCCGGTCGAACCCGACTTCATACCCTTTTGCCTGAGGGAGGAACCATACATCCTACACATGATCACCGTCCCACCTACAATGCATGAATGTGACTATCCACACCTTCAAGACTTCTACACCGGGGACCGTGACTTGTGGGAATCCACCACAAGGGGGCATACCTTCTTTTATCCCTTTGACCCATTCCCTAGTGGACCCCTTGACCCACCATATATACTTCATTCCTTCGAGGGAGTCCACTACCACACCCCTACCCCACGGGTCGGGTATTCTACACCCACCAATCCCAATCTCGATACACCCACACCCGGCTCTTCCACACCCGGCTCTTCTAGCCCTCTCAAGCTCCCCAAATCTAAAGGGCCGTCCATGCATGATTGGGTCATACTTGGACGTTTAGGTGTTCCCCATGCCACCCATCACCGGTTGCATAACATGCATGCATGGCACACATTCGGGTGTCCTGGTCCACCATCGCCTATGCGTAGGTCGGACTAACATTAGGTGTGTCTAGGGTCTTTGTGAGTCTTTGTTTCGTTTGTCCGTCGTGTGTTTGTGCATGCATCGAGTCGAGTCGGTTTGGTACGCTCGCGTTGTTAGTCCCTTTCGAGTATGAGACTTGTCGGAATATTGGGATCAGCTCTACATCTATGTCCCGGATCTAGTTATCTACAGGGACCCAACGGTGATTCCTCGTGAGTCTTCGAGCCGCCCCCTCCCCTTGAGAGTGACCCCACCCCGGAGTGTTCCACCACTAGACTCTTCCCATAGCAGCATGTGCATATCGAGTATATACGGAATGAGCAGGTGACGATCACTTGGAGTGGAGCGTACCTGCGCTACTTGGTACGGTGACGGATCCGCCGGAACTATTCGAGCAGTCGCACCCTTTACTCGACAGGGTCAAGTTCTTCCCACCCGGGGAGAATTGATGGGGACATCGAAGCAAGACCGCTCACATTTTGTTTATATTTATGTCCTTTTATATTTGTATGTATACCCTTGTGATATATGGGTACACAATTTAAAGTCTTAGTGGGTTTTTGTGCAAAATGTCAATAGGACCAGCAAGGGGGCCCTCACTCCTTCCTCATTGGTCCAAGTGGCATCATTTGGGTCCATGTGGGGCTGGTCAAAGTCCTAGGTGACATCTAGAAGGTCAATTGGACACATGGGAGACAAGTGGTTTAAAATTTCAAAGGAGGCTACCTACCATTACCTACCATGTCCCCTTGGTCAAGGGGGCGCCCCCCCTTTTGGTCCAATTTTAATTTTTTAAAAAAATACTATTATAACTAATTAGTTCTATACCTTGTATGCCCCTCCTAATACTAGATCTGAGGGCATGATTGGTCATTTTCCTTTTATTATATAAGGCATGTATTTTCCATTTGTGTGAATAAATGAGAAGAAAAAAATTGTGCAAGCATTGGTGATTGGTGCGCCCCCCCTCCTCTCTCTCTAGTGTTCTTCCTCCTCCTTCAAGATTTCAGGGTGTAAACCCCTTCTATCTCAGCCCATATACATCTAGATTCAATCTCTGGTGTCGTCGCCACCGTTCGTGCCGCCACCGAGCCGCCGCGAAGCCGCTTCCGAAGTGTTGTCTAAGGTTCTGTTCTGCTGGACAGAGGTTCACTGCAAGAATTTTAACTCCCAACTCCGACATCATATGGAGTTGCGATTTTTAGGGTTGGTTCCTATATTGATTTCCAACCTCTAGTAAAACAATCACGTCATTTAGACTTCTTTTTATATTTTTCCATTTTTGTGCTTTCCAGTCCACCAGATCTGCCAGATCTCTGTCCTGTGTCACAGCCACTCTGAGTTTTGCCATTTTTACCCCTTCTTGATTTTTTTTTTGAATCTCCAAATTTATTGGAGGTTCCTTCCACCATACCTATCCTCCAAAAATTTTTGTCGAATTTCAAAGGCCCTCTACCTATTTTTAGAAATTGTGTCTTTTCCCAAAATTCAGTTCTGTCTCTGCTGTCCAGATCCGACCCCGAGTCAGTATACAATCCACACAAAATCGAAACTTCCACTAAACCTTTCATAAGGTATATCCTCGTTTTCCTCTCTTCGGCCTCTACAACTTTAATGAAGAGCTCATCATCTGATTCGGAGGTCTACGTTGCGGTCAACGCCAACTCTCAGGAAAAAGCAATTCTGCCCTGAGTTTTCAGATCCTGTGAGTCAGCAGATTGAAAATTCGACAAAGGCCATCAACGGGAAATTCAAGTTTCTTTATCTGGCCATAGATCGAAGGATTTTGAGTTAGCTTTCTATCGGTATCTCTTGTGCGTCGATCCCACATCGGGAGTGACCACAACAGTGGATTTCGTCGGGACGCGCGGGTCTGAAACAACAGTTCAGATCCGTGGGCAGCAACTCCGACGAGTGAAGATCGGAGCCGCCCGGCTTCCGACCGGTGAACCAGCGTACCACCGTCCCAGGGAGCTCCCCTCCAGGCGTCCCCACCACAGTTGTCCCACCCCGGTCCCACACAGCCCCTCGGACTAGCACCTGGGCCCCACGGTCGTGAATACGTGTGCCGCCGAAGCAACACACGAAGCCGCCCGTCAACCCAAAACCGCTACTCCCGGATCCCATCGTGTCGCCCTTTACCTCCCTACGTGGAGTGGGCAATAATTTTTCTTGCTGTAATTATTATGTATTTACTGTTCCGGGAGTACGAGATCGGTCGGGAAGTCTTCCCCACGCCCAGTAGCGTGGAGGTATCGTATTCGCTCCCATCTCGACATTTACTTTATTTCGTATATATTTCTTTATGCCGCTGCTAGAGAGCATGCTAGGTTCGTAGCTCGCTATACTTTTTATATCACCGCTGCTGCGAGAGAGAGCGAGATCGTCCCGTGACCCGATCCGGACACGAATTGGTGAGTTGACCACCCTAGCTCATTGCCAGTTTCTCAACCGTGCACGTCCGTACGCTTCCCTCGTTAGGGGCGATTGCGAGCTTGCTTAGAGTCCAAGGGTCACATATCCAATTGGAGTCGAGTCGCGTGTCCGTCCCGCATCAGTTTGGTATCAGAGTGCCAGTTGAGTCTAGGGTAGTCATTTGCAAAACTCCAAAAAAAAAGTGTCATTTACGTCTAGTCATTGTCTAAGTCGGTCTAGGTTGCATTTCATCCCAATAACCCGGTATATAAAAAGGTGTTGTCCGAACGTTAGGATACGCCTATCGGGACGGCCGCACACTTGCGCGAGTGATCTTCGGATCGATTAACTCTGCCACGTACCGAGTCTTGGTTTAAGTCTAGGGTCCTTAGTGTGCATTCATTCCAACCTTGCATAGTCGGTCTAGTGTCTTGTCCACAGTTGGCATGGTCACCCTTTGGCTCCCCTAATGCCCATGGCTTCCCCATCGCCCAGGCGATATGACCGTTGGCCCACCCATGGGCTTGGCAACCATCCTCTCCACTTCCGTAGCCCCGAAGCCTCGGATTTTTATGGCTCCAACGACCCGGGCGTCTACCTCAAGTGGGAGGCCAACATGAACACCTACTTTGATTGTTATCCCATGTCCGAAGTCGGGCAGTTCTATTATGCCAAGGAGAGGCTTCTACACAAGGCCGCCAAAAAGTGAGATTACATTGAACCTTCGAGAGAGGTTAGAAGGCAATGGCCCATTGAGTCATGGTGGGACATGAAGAGAGAGCTTAGGAAGGTCTATCTTCCCCACCCATCAACCTCCAACCCCGGGGGTCATACCACGAGCCAACCTCACCACATCACCCCTAATCAAGTGGGCCACACCTCCACCCAACCCCGCCCCTTCACCCACATCCAAGCCCTCCAAAGTAACCCCAATCAAGTGGCCCGCCCGGTCGCTTCCAACCAACCTCACCTCGGCACCCCCATCCAATCCCACCCAAGCACCTCCAACCAAGTGGAAGCCCCACTTATTGCCGAGCCTAGGTCCGCATCCGGGCCGAGAGATGAAGAGCGAGTCCACCCCGAGGCCCCTACTCCAACCCGCACCTTAGATGAAATCAAGAAAATGCTTTCGGATTGGTTGGATAGGATAGAAAGGACACATGCTCCTTCACCACCCGTGAGTGCTCCGTTGTCATCCTCCTCTTCCGAACTTCATCCGGAGCCATTTTATTTGGCGCCACCAAAGCCCGAGCCACCCATGTTTCTAACGGGTACGCCTTTCATAGCCGAGCCACTTCTTAGCTGGCTCAAGGTTGGCTTGGTCCCGCCTTCATATCCATCCATGGACCCCACCTTACCTCTAGTGCCCGTCAACTCCTACCACATGACATTCTGGTCAAGTCACCATGTTGATACATTGGGTGACCTTATTATGGGTTTACACCGGCAATGGACGTTGACGTACTTATTGGCCCGAGGCTTCGACCAACCCACTAGTCGTAGCTTCATTCATCTGGCCTTAGGGTACATTACCTCCGTGTGCACCGTGGGTCGTGTCGCCACGGAGATCCTCTTATTCCTCCCCATGCCGGCCGAACCCGACTTCATACCCTTTTTCCCGAGGGAGGAACCATACATCCTACACATGATCACCGTCCCACCTACAATGCATGAAGGTGACTATCCACACCTTCAAGACTTCTACACCGGGAACCGTGACTTGTGGGAATCCACCACAAGGGGTCATACCTTCTTTGATCCCTTTGACCCATTCCCTAGTGGACCCCTTCACCCACCATATATACTTCATTCCTTCGAGGGAGTCCACTACCACACCCCTACCCCACGGGTCGGGTCTTCTACACCTACAAATCCCAATCTCGATACACCCACACCCGACTCTTCCATACCCGACTCTTCTAGCCCTCTCAAGTTCCCCAAATCCAAAGGGCTGTCCATGCATGATTGGGTCATACTTGGACGTTTAGGTGTTCCCAATGCCACCCATCTCCGGTTGCATAACATGCATGCATGGCACACATTCGGGTGTCCTGGTCCACCATCGCCTATGCGTAGGTCGGACTAACATTAGGTGTGTCTAGGGTCTTTGTGAGTCTTTGTTTCGTTTGTCTGTCGTGTGTTTGTGCATACATCGAGTCGAGTCGGTTTGGTACGCTCGCGTTGTTAGTCCCTTTCGAGTATGAGACTTGTCGGAATATTGGGATCAGCTCTACATCTATGTCCCGGATCTAGTTATCTACAGGGACCCAGCGGTGATTCCTCGCGAGTCTTCGAGCAGCCCCCTCCCCTTGAGAGTGACCCCACCCCGGAGTGTTCCATAACTAGACTCTTCCCATAGCAGCATGTGCATATCGAGTATATACGGAATGAGCAGGTGACGTCACTTGGAGTGGAGCATACCCGCGCTACTTGGTACGGTGACGGATCCGCCGGAACTATTCGAGCAGTCGCACCCTTTACTCGACAGGGTCGAGTTCTTCCCACCCGGGGAGAATTGATGGGGACATCGAAGCAAGACCGCTCACATTTTGTTTACATTTACGTCCTTTTGTATTTGTATGTATACCCTTGTGATATATGGGTACATAATTTAAAGTCTTAGTGGGTTTTTGTGCAAAATGTCAATAGGACCAGCAAGGGGGCCCTCACTCCTTCCTCATTGGTCCAAGTGGCATCATTTGGGTCCATGTGGTGCTGGTCAAAGTCCTAGGTGACATCTAGAAGGTCAATTGGACACATGGGAGACAAGTGGTTTAAAATTTTAAAGGAGGCTACCTACCATTACCTACCTTGTCCCCTTGGTCAAGGGGGCGCCCCCCCTTTTGGTCCAATTTTAATTTTTGAAAAAAATGCTATTAGAACTAATTAGTTCTATACCTTGTATGCCCCTCCTAATACTACATCTGAGGGCATAATTGGTCATTTTCCTTTTATTATATAAGGCATGTGTTTTCCATTTGTGTGAATAAATGAGAAGAAAAAAATTATGCAAGCACTGGAGATTGGTGCGCCCCCCTCCTCTCCCTAGTGTTCTTCCTCCTCCTTCAAGATTTCAGGGTGTAAACCCCTTCTATCTCAGCCCCTCTACATCTAGATTCTATCTCTGGTGCAGCCGCCACCGTTCGTGCTGCCATCGAGCCGCCGCGAAGCCGCTTCCGAAGTGCTGTCCAAGGTTCTGTTCTACTGGACAGAGGTTCACTACGTGAATTTTAACTCCCAACTCCGACATCATATGGAGTTGAGATTTTCAGGGTTGGTTCTTATATTGATTCCCAACCTCCAGTAAAACAATAAAATCATTTGGACTTCTTTTTATATTTTTCCATTTTCGTGCTTTCCAGTTCACCAGATCTGCCAGATCTCTATCCTGTGTCACAGCCACTCTGAGTTTTGCCATTTTGACCCCCTTCTTGATTTTTTTTTGAATCCGTAAATTTATTGGATGTTCTGTCCACCATCCCCATCCTCCACCAATTTTTTTTCGAATTTCAAAGGCCTTGTACCTATTTTTAGAAATTGTGTCTTTTCCCCAAATTCAGTTCTATCTCTGCTGTCCAGATCTGACCCCGAGTCAGTATAAACTCCACACAAAATCGAAACGTCCACCAAACCTTTTATAAAGTATATCGGCGTTTTCCTATCTTCGACCTCTACAACTTGCATGAAGAACTCATCTTTTGATTCGGAGGTCTACATCACACTCAACGCCAACTCTCAGGAAAAAGCAATTCTGCCCTGAGTTTTTAGATCCTATGAGTCAGCAGATTGAAAATTCGACAAAGGCTATCAACGGGAAATTCAAGTTTCTTTATCTAGCCATAGATCGAAGAATTTTGAGTTAGCTTTCAATCGGTACCTCTTGTGCATCGATCCAACGTCGGGAGTGACCGCAGCAGTAGATTTCATCGGGACGCGCGGGTCTGAAACAACAGTTCAGATCCATGGGCAGCAACTCCGATGAGTGAAGATAGGAGCCGCCCGACCTCCAACCGGTTAACCAGCGTACCACCATCCCAGGGAGCGCCCCTCCAGGCGTCCCCACCACAGTTGTGCCACCCCGGTCCCACACGGTTCCTCGGACCAGCACGTGGGCCCCACGGTCGTGAATACGTGTGCCACCGAAGCAACACACGAAGCCGCCCGTCAACCCGAAACCGCTACTCCCGGATCCCATCGTGTCACCCTTTACCTCCCTGCGTGGAGTGGGTAGTAATTTATCTTGCTGTAATTATTGTGTATTTACTATTCCGGGAGTACGAGATCGGCCGGGAAGTCTTCCCCATGCCCGGTAGCGTGGAGGTATCGTATTCGCTCCCATCTCGGCATTTACTTTATTTCGTATATATTTCTTTATGCCGCTACTAGAGAGCATGCTAGGATCGTAGCTCGCTATACTTTTTATATCATCACTGCTGCGAGAGAGAGCGAGACCGTCCCGTGACCCGATCCGGACACGAATTGGTGAGTTGACCACCCTAGCTCATTACCGGTTTCTCAACCGTGCACGTCTGTACGCTTCCCTCGTTAGGGGCGATTGTGAGCTTGCTTAGAGTCCAAGGGTCGCATATCCAATTGGAGTCGAGTCGCGTGTCCATCCCGCATCATAGACCCTTGTTGGCACTCAAAATATGATCCTTCGGTGACCAAGCCGCAAAGACGAATGATACGGCCCACTGAAGCACAGAAGCCGATGAAGATCAACTGACGGAAGGCTTCTCAAGTTGCCAGAGCCTCGAGTCACCTGGAAGTGAACACCGGGGACTTCACCTCCGGAAAGTCGAGATAAATCCACAACTAACTGGCAGTGCGACCAAGTCTGCCCAATGATCCGGCATCAACCTCGTCATGCCACAACCCTACTCCCGTTGCCCGACCAAGGACGACGTTCTACCTGGTGGCTCGCCACCTGAATGAAGACTCACCTGAGGAAGAACATCCTCGGCCATTCACAATAAGGAGCCAAAGTTTCTGTCAGCAGAAGGTCCCGATCACCCGACACGGTTTCGGCTTCTCGCCATAGTGGGCTAGTTAGTGGCCGATTGGTCGCCAGCCAATGCGGAACTATCCCGGATGTTGTACCATCCCACAAGGAAGCTTCGAGCACAAGTCCGTCTGAGCTGGAAGCACGAATGATAGTATCGAAGGCCGTACCGGCGGAAGACCCGTATGCTCGAAGCCGAACACACACGAAGCTCCTAGCAAGGTCATTCACCGCGCGGAGAGCTTCGTCAACACCCGCCAGGGTTTTCCAAGGACCAGGGCGAGAGGAACAGTAAACGGGAGCCTCCAGAACCATCCCCTGGACCCATCGGCTAGCCCGCCTCGAGCGAACAAGCTAAATCGGCGCACAAAAGGACGTCGGCACCCCTTAATCCGGCGCCGCCAAATCCGGCGCGCCAATATCAACTGGGGACATATCCCCCGGCGCCATTGAATCCGGCGCGCCCCTTTCCATGGCGCCGGATTAACTATGGCTACATATACGCCGTGGCTTCAAAAAAGGAAGAGAACAGACAATCACAGACAATCAAAGGGAGAAGAAAAAAAAGGATAGAAGAGTCGGAGAGCACCAATCAGAGAGGCCTCGAGGAAAAGGGTTCTGGCGAGAGGAGCTCTGGGGTTTTTTTTTTCTTTGGCCGCCACCGCCGTCCTCTGCTCCGCCCTACCCCAGGTGTCGGAGAAGAAAGAAGAGTTGTCTGCTCCTTTCTTGATGTGACACAACTAAGGGGTATGCAACAAAATGGACACGGGTCCTTGGACCTATTCCACAAGCACAAACACAAAGCAACAAAGTACTAGATTGGGCCGAATCGCCGTCGCACACACATGAGCCCGGGTGACTTGATGATGCCAAGTGAAGATGATGGATCAAGGCTTTTGCTGGTAGAGTGCCAGCAGGGCTAGGGTTTCCCTCCCGAAGGTACGAGGCCAACACTTAAGGGGTTGGCCGGGTGCCAATTGGGGCACTAGGTCCCTCTCTCACACAGCCCACGGTGACCGCTCGTAAGTGGATCACACGGGGTCGGGCGCTCTCTCTCTTGCTCAACGGAGCAATGCCACGGATATTAGCTGAACAAGTACTATTGTTGGAGCAAAGTTCAGAGCTTACCCTGGTTGGTTTGAAGAAACCAACCCCGTTCGGAGACGAGGGCGAGCGGGGAAGTGTGGGTTCCCCGCACACTGCGCCGATGAAGCTTGACCCTGTTTAATAGTTACAATCACTACACCTCACACAGAAGGGTGGACTTGGGGTGGAGATATCTGTATTACAAATCAAACACTACCTCCGCACAGGGAGGGGCGTTAAGCCGGCCAGGCGGGGAGGGGAGAGTTGCTCGGATTGCGCCGACGGAGCACCCGGCCGAATCGGCCCGGGTCTGGAACAGCAAGACAGGGGTCGGTGTAGCCGCCGCTGTGAGCTCCCCCGGACTCAGAACTTGATGAGACTTACGCCAAAACATCGCTGACGTACCCAGGCACGACTGCGAATTTTTTTGGGTGGGTCCGAAGTCGTCACCGGCAGGGGCAGGCTCTGGAACAGGGTCCCTGCGATCAGGCTCGGACTGCTCCCAGGATGCAACAGCAGATGGATGAAGTCACCACCATCACTCCCGAAGTCCAAACGAGGTGGGACCAAGACGAGCACGACCGTGGTCGAGTCTTCTTCGAGCAGCAAGAAAGAACGGCACCGGAAGAGGTCGGGGCCGAGAGCAGCAGTCCGAGAAGTGGAAGGGTGTCGGAGCAGATCCTGACTGACCTGAACAGCGTCCCGGTGGTATAAAATTCGGTACAATTAGCTCCGACCTCTGAATGAGGCCCCGCTGGCTGCGTTGGACAGAGAACAGGTGGATATTTTCCCCGGTCAAGTGGCACGCCAAGGGGAGTACTGGTGTTGTCGCAGGAGCTTCTGCAAGTTGCTTCTGGTTGCAGGCCGGACTGGTTCTGCGCAGTTGGCGAAGGACGGCTCTCCTGTGCAGCTCCGACCTCGGATTGAGGCGAAACCACCTCGTCTGCGAAGACGACCGGAAGAGCTTTCCGTCAATGTAGGCCACGCCCCCAGGAGCTCCGGGGTGGAGTCTGAGGCGGTGCTGCAACAGACTGTCGATCTGCAGGTCTTCAGCTGCACACAGATCGGAAGAGAGAAATGGTGGAGGGGGGTTTCTTTGGTGGAGGGGTAAGGGATATGGGTGCTTTGGTGGTGGGAAGGGGTTTGGAAGGTGAGAAGGGGTGGTGAGGGTGGAGGCCAGGGGCGTAGCTAGTAGGGAGAGGGGTGGGTGCGCAAATGGCCAAGGGGGAGGTGGTGGGGAGATGGGGGTGCAAGTGGCTTGGGGGAATGGGGAGGGCTCCTCTTGATTTGGGTGGTGGGTTAATGGGAGGGTTTAATGGAGGTCTAGGGAATAGGAAGGGGTTGCTTTGGGAATGGGAAGGGGTGCCTAGGAGAAGGGAGTCTCCCTTGGGAAGGTGAAAGGGTGTATGGGGAATGGGAAAGGTTGCTTGGGATGTGGAGGTACTAAAGGGGAGTAATGGCTCTTGGGAAGGTGAAAGGGTGGGGGGCTGCGGTGGCGGGTGATGTGGCAAGGGGGGGGGGGGCAGGTGAAGGGGCAGGTTCGCCCAAGGGAGAGAGAGAGAGAAGGAGAGAGAGAGGGGTTCGCCCCCTTTAGGGAGATATATATATATATAGAGAGAGAGAGCTAGAGGGAGAGAGAGAAGACAATGCTTGTGGATAAATTTACTCAATACTTCATTAGCCATCTCAAGTGGGGTTGGGGTCCTATTTATAGGGATCCCAACATTTACAAAAAGTCCCTGAAATAAGTGCTAATAGTAAATAAGCAAAAGAGGTGGGGAAGGGAGGGGGGCGCCCCTAGGCCAGGCCCACCTAAATGGGCCCATACGACACTCTAGCCCAACATGATGACACAAACTTAGGTAAATAACATAATAACCCAGGGACTTGACTCAAAACAAAGGCAAATTACATCAAAATGACTCAACTAAAAGGAGAAAATACATCAAGATGACCCACATAGCAAGCCCAAGTGTCGAGGTGGACCCGTCCAGTCGTGGAGCCGCACCCTACCTGTCTCCGGGAGGGAGAGAGGTGTCGAGCAAGAGGGAATCATGGGTGATGTCCCCATCATTTCTCTTGTTTTAGGTGGGTCGGTGTGATTCTCCAGGTGTGATTCTCCCAGTTAATCCCCCTCTTCTGCCGTCTGTTTCCTTCTGATGTCACAATGTAAATGAGAAAGGGGGGAGGGGCGATGATATGAGCCAAACCTTCCCCCTCTCTCTCATCATTTCCGTTTATTATCTCTGCATCTGTTCTTCGTTTGTTTCAATGGCAATCGCGCGACAACGCTGATGCCAGAATAAACCATGTATGCTTTCCCCCGTGGAATGAATAGATATATGCGTATATATATGTCAATGATGAATGAGTGAATGTTGCCTTTTTCTTCTTCTGCATCCCATCCCCCCGTCTCTGCAAGCCCCTCTTTCGGCCAGTGGGACGACGCCGTTCAACAAGGACGGCGCCGTGATAGGGACGTCTACATATGCGTGCCCTCATCCACTGCGTCGACGGGGGTGAATGTAAAGTGTTCGAACGCATTCGTGTATTTCTCTGCATGGATGGCTTTTTCTGTTCCGTCTCTCTCGGCGCTTATACGCCCTAATACGTTAGGTGCTACATTAATCCCCCTCTCCCCGAGGTTTTTCTCCCTCTCGAGCATCGAAGGTTTCATCGCCAGATACATACGAGCAAATGTATTCTTCTGGCTAATCCTGGGTCCATTCTCTTATTTTTCCTCTGTTCTTAACTGTGAACGAGAGGAGTTCGGTTTGTCCCTATATCCCATCTCATTGTCTTCTAAATATTGATATGATAGCCGTTCTGTCTACCCGTTAACATATACATGCATATATGCGCATCTATAGCTACTATAATTATCCCACGGACCGAACGGATTTTGTGACTATTCTGTACTGTCACCTCTTCGAGGAGATTGGGTGACCGGGGAGAGGAAAACATTCCCCAGTTTCACTGCTCTTCCGCTCTGACTACAGAGGACCGTCTCTCAGTGGAGAGCTCTCTCGTGGATCAATGAGTGGACATTAAATGGGTTAATCCCAATATGCCCAAACCCATAGTCCTTGATGGACATTATGGTGGCCGTGAGATGCGTGCCCCTCGTAGGCTGGCCCTCGGGGTTTCCTTCTCTAACCGGTCGTCCCGACTTGAGAGTTGAGTCGACTCGGGTCACATGCCCCTCGTAGGCCAGTCCTCGGGGTCTTCGCTCCCTTAACGAGTTGTCTCATCTGCCCGCTCTCACCCACGGACTTGGTGCCCCTAGCAGGCTGGACCTCGGGGTTTTCCTTTTCGTTCAGGTTTTACCGGCCGCCGTTGCGCCACCCGGCCCTCAGGGGTTGCTCCGCTACGTGAGTATTCCCCGCTTCTCCCCGACAATCCTCCGTGACGGGGAGATGCGGCCGAAATTCCGGCTCGAACGAGTCTGACTCGGAACAATCGCCGTGCTCGAGTGTGAACCTCACGCGAGCCTGTGACTCAGCTCCTGGATGTCCCAGGGTGATCCTTTGAATAAATGACTTAAATAAACTTTCAAAGTTTCCCAAAGTGTTTTAATAAACCCAAGAAATAACAAATAAAACCTCGGTTTCCACGAAATTGGGCCAAACTGGCGCCGTTTGCGTCCGGTGCGCCTTAAAACGGTGCGCCTTAAAACGGCGCGCCCCAAAAGGAGTCACGCCGTTTTAACCCCCCTTCTACACCTACGGTTCCCACGCCGTTTTAAGCCCTTTACCCACGTTTTCTGGCACCGTTTCAAGTATTTTAAGCCTTTTCTCTGCGCGTACCACGCCGATTTCATTCCGAATCGTGCCGTTGTGCCGTTCCGGTCCCCTCCCCGTCTCTAGGGTGATTCCCAATGTTAATAACAGAATGAAGTAAACCTTTTGATCAATAAATTGAATAAATTAGCTTATCTAAGCTTGAATTGATCTGCTTCGTATTGTTGCCGTCATGCCTTTAGTCTGAATATTCATGTCATGTCAATGCATGCCTGAGTGTGCGCACCCTTGGTATATCAAATGGCATTAACGGAAAGTCAGGTTACGCCCGATCGGAAGTTTGTCACGCGTGATGGTGGTCTTCGGGCCTAAGTCCTTCGCCATATACCGAGGGTCCGCCTTAATAAATTGTGTGTTGTCGATCGTAGCATCTTGGATGACCACTCGCATGCTCTACATCTCTTATTCCGGCCTCGACAGCCCGTTATCTCAGCAATTAATCAAAGGTTTTCCCTCCTCGTGGGGGATGTAATTAACGTCATGACCTTTATGGTATGACGGACTACTGGTCTCGACCGAACCTCACTCTCGCCCGACTAGGGTCAGAACGAGCTCACAATAAACTTGTCACGTACGTGACTGGTACGCCCGCGCAGTCAATCAATCAGTTAATTGCCAGTCAGTTAATTGATTGATCAACACGTGAAATAAACCAACAAACAGAATAGAAATCCCGTCCCAAACAGTCAGGGACCTACTTAACAAAATACCCCTGGTAAAATAAACGATCGCAAATAGTCTGGCACGCCCGGTGGGACTGGTGTCACCTTTCATCTATTTGCCGAGATACTTGGGCTTCGAGGCCCTCCCAAAGGCTGCTGATCGTTGGTTTATCTGTCTTTGCAGGTGAACGATGATGACAACTGGATTGACTGGCGTCGGCTTCGGTCCTTCGATTATTGCCGGTCATGCGCAAGGGTACCTGGCGGTGCCTATGGAGTTTGGCAGCTTCCCTGCCGCTGTTGGCTTCCCCAACTTCTTGGGGTTAGCCTTTGTGGATATGCTAGAAGTGGAACCCTCGGAGCCTGTCGAGGGAGCTACGAAGAATATGGAGCCTCTGAAGGCTCGATGCTGTCATGACTCGCTCAAGAGTCCAACCTCGGTCGCTAGATGCCTGGTGCACCATGCGGTTGGTGGGGTTCACCCCAATGATGTCAACAGGAGCTCCGGAGGACGTCAACGTAGGCATATCCGGAGAAGTACTGCTGTGGTTACCGGAACCCTCTCCCAATCCGGCAAATCTATGATGGTTGGTGGCATGCGCGTCTTCCTCAACGGACGCGACACACTGATAGTTCCGGATCGGGTTATCCCTTCCATCCCCGTCCGTAACTCATATCAAGCCCTCGCTGGAAGGAGGGTGGAAAGAGAAGAAGCCGGTCATTACGGTCGAGAGAAGTTGGCCCCCAGGCCAAGGAAATTGAAGCAGGTGTGGATCCCCAAGAGGGTCCAACCTATTCACCAAGCTGCACCCGTCCCCTGCCGTCTTGCTCACGACGGAGGGGAAGGAAAGAGAGGAAGGGGACTGGCCCCGAAAGAAGAAGAAGTGGTTGTGGATCCCCCACGCCGCGAGAGTTTTCGGGCCTGCGCCCGTCAAGCAAACGTCCCAGCTGGGGGACGAAGAATCCGACAACCTGCCGACAGAGCTCGGCTAGCTTATACCCCTCTTGTGGGAGGTCGGCAACTGTCCCCCTTGTTACATCAAGAGCAAGGTGAAGAAGAGATGACATGTCTGGTCAGAAACTATTTTCGAGGGTTAGGCAACCCCTCGCTTGGGCAACAACGACTGATGCAAGCAGCCGCCGCCAGTGAAGACTACTGCCCGTCAATGGCAGATGAAGAAGATGTAGGAGAAAGAATGATAGTGTCGTCAGTCGACGACAATGGATATGATAACGGCTTCGAGATCGAAGCCGATGAAGCCGTTCCCAAGCAGGAAGAAACAAGAAGGGCTTCTGTGTTCGAGAGGCTGACCTTCCCGCATCAAGCTAAAAGGAGGGTCCATCTACAAAGGAGAAGGATGCAGGTCTTCACCTGCAACATGGCTGGTATATCCAACTGATATGGGGGGCTTCCTGAAGACTCCCGAGAATTGGCTCAGCTGGCCGCAAGGCCAGGGCTTAGCACTCGGAGGACAGAAGCCGCGAGGGAGCTCCTGATGATGACTAAGGGAAAACAACCCCGGGTCTATCACCGATGGGATGATAAGGCCCCCGTCCTGACCGCCAATGTGGTGACGGCGGAAGAAGAAGACGATGTCCCCCTCGACATCCTGCCCGAGGGTACGTCCGAGGAGACGGCAGAAGTTATCCCCACTATAGCCACTATAGACCCATCAGTCTTGATACTACTTCAGAAATATCGGCAAGAGATAGACTTGCTAAAGAAGCAGCTGATGGAGAAAATTGAACAGTCCTCAGCTTCCAAACCACCCGAAGTCCAGGGTGAATCATCCCAGGGAGCGGTCCGTCATGACGGCCCTCCACCGCTCTACACACTGCCTCAGTCGTCAGAACCAAGCATGGCAACACTGCAACAGCGGCAACCACAGCTCCAACCGCTGCTACCACCGGTGCTCCCTCAAGTGCACCAGACACCCTCGCTGCCACGTCCTCCACAAGCGACCACCCTGGTCACCCCGTGCCTGCAGCCGGCGCACTTCTACCCAGAGCCAGTTGACCCTGCAGTCGTGAACCGGATGATGGTGGAAAGAATGATCGAGCTGAAGCTCGCAGAATGGGGTGAAGGCGACTACGTCACGTTTGATGCATACCGGGTGCCATACCCGCAACACCATGCTGCTAAACGGCTTCCCCTGGGAATCAACAAGCCGCCCAAGTTTGAAAATTTCAATGGGAAGGGGTCCCTGAGAGAACACAAAGCCTATTACATGACTGTCATGGGAGACTTGACCACCGACGAGTCATACCTGCTAAAGTTTTTCGGGTCCTCACTGACGGGGCTCGCATTTGAATGGTATTCTAGCCTCTCGGCCGGGTCGATCAGCGATTGGCCAGATATGCAGAAGAAGTTTAGAGAAAGATTCCATGTTACAGAGAGGGAGGTCACAGTGGCCGAACTCTACTCAACAAAGCAGAGGGCCGATGAAATAGCCCTCGATTATATCAAGAGGTGGAGGAACCTCGAAATGAGGTGCAAGCGGCCCCCGCATCAGGAGGACGATGTGCAAATATGCAAACATAATCTCAGAAGGGAGGTTCTGGAAAAGATGGTCGGAATGGAAATACGATCGTTTGATCGATTGAACAATGTCGTGGCCGAGGTGGAAGCTTTCCTGGCCAGACCTGCCCCTACATCTGCTACCGGCACAACCCAGAAGGGCAAGGCGGTGGAGCGGCGCCCGTCGCCTAAAGAAGCGAACGCTCTTGACATAAAGGCGTTCGAACAACAGAAAAGTGAAGGAAAGAAGGGAGTCACCCCACAGCCTGCAGAAGCCCCAGATGGTAAAGAAGGTCCTTCGCTGAGGGACAAGATGAAGAAGGCCTATTCATTTCCAAAGGACAAGACCCGGGTTCTGTTTGACTAGGTAACGGAATATAGCATGGTCACCCTGCCAGAGCCAAGGAGGTGGGAGGACCTAAAGAGAAAAGACAGCCCAAGATTCTACCCCTACCACCAGATATTGGGGCATCCAATCGAAGACTGCTATGTTTTCAAGAACATCATTAAAGGGATGGTGAAGAAAAATGAGATCGATCTGGGAGAGTACAAAGTGGACCCTCCTCAGCCACATGAAGCCCCTCGGAGGAGGGCAGGAGTCAACATGATCTCCCTATACCAGGCACTTCCCGAGGAGATCTCTGAAACAAGCACGCGGAGCACCTATGAAGCTCATTTCTTGGAGCCCATGAAAGAACAATAGGGATAGCAGCAGGTCCTTGTGAAGCATAAGAAAAAGAGGGCACCCCGCCTGAAAGAGGGGGCACATATCCGTGGTGTCACACCCCGGCCTGCTCCGCCGGTGGTAGCACCCGTATGGATCACTCCACCTACAACTGTCAGGATACCTACACATAATCGGAGGAGACAAACTCCGCTGCCAGTGGTTAAGGAGACCAATCCTGGGGTCCTTCGACTGCAAAACCTCATTGAGGGGCTGGATGAATACGTGCAGCCCGAATTGAAGCCCTTGCTGGTGCGGGACCACGTCCCATGGCTGTTGTGACCCCTCTATGTTGATGATGTTGCAAATAAGGTTTATTTCCTTGGCAACAGCTTGTTTTGATTGATTGGCAACTGTTCTTATTTTGATGAAATTATTTTTATCAGGTTGTCTGTGTACCTAATGCAGTCAGAGTCTATACTTTCGTGCACACACCCATAGGTCATCATTGCATTGCAGCATGAACATAGAGTCCATACATTTCATTGTGTAGTCTGGAAAGTTCTGATAGGTCGACGCTCCCTTCTGATGGGTCGACGCCCCCTTTGTTTTCCAAGTCCACACACTGTGCATTCTGACTTGAAGTCTATACAACGTTGCATTGGCCAAGCCTATACACTGCATTGTTGATTGTTGGCAAAGTCTGCACATTCTGCAGTTCAACGTCTGCATGCTTGAAGTCTATACATTGCATGGTTCGCACAGCTGCAAGTCCACACATTGCATTCCTAGCAGACCAGCAAGTCTATACACTGCAGGGTAAAGCCCAAAGTCTAGACACTGCCGCATTGCTTGCATTTCAGAGTCCATACATCGTTCATGCATATGCACAGTTCGTGGACAAAGTCTGTACATCGCAGCATGTATTCATTATTAAAGTCTATACAGACTTCAGCATCTCGTTCATGCATTGTTTGTGAAGTCTATACATTAGTCTGTGTCTCATGCATCGTCTATGCAAAGTCCATACATTGCATTCAAAGTCTGTACAGCGTTCGTCTCAGCCACCGTCTCATTCAGCGTCTCACGTTTGCAAAGTCTATACACTGGTCGGTGGAAGCATGTCTATACATTCGACTGTTCAACCTGTGACTAAGTCTGTACAGCGAGGGAGACTATTAAGTCTATACATTCATTCACTGTAGCTTGCACTGGGTAAAGTCTATACATCCTCTAACTGGAACGTTGAAAGTCTGTACATCGATGCCTTGCCAAAGTCTGTACATTGGCATTAGTTTTCCATGTCTATACATCGGACTGGTTGAGAAAGTCTGTACAGACGTTGCATCGATCAAGCCTGTACATCTTCAAGTCTACACACTGGAAGTCAACACATTCAGTTGTCTTGATCTGATCAAGTCTGTACAGAGTTTCGTTTGGAAAGTCCATACATTGAATGTCTATACATTCGTTTGCCTTGCATCATCCATTAAGTCTGTACAACCCCTTCGCTTAGCAAGTCTGTACATTGTGGATGTCTATACACTTGATTGTCTTGCCTTGGTCAAGCCTGTACAGAGTTTCGTCAGCTAAGTATATATACACTGCTTCATGATGTGAAGTCTATAAATGCCTTGTTCAAGTCTTCACATGATGATGCCTATACACTCAACTCCTTCACACTTCAGGAAGTCTGTACATCCTCCAATACATTGCATGCATCGTTCGTGGAGTCTGTACATTGAGTGAAGTTTGGTGAAGTCAGTATAGCGGCTGCTTCACATCTGAAGTCTATACATTGCATTTGCACTCACAACGTTTCACACCTGAAGTCCTTACATCGTCAGTTGACTGTCATGTTTTCATATTGCCTAAGTCTGTACAACAGCTGCTTCACATATGAAGTCTGTACAGCGGATGCTTCACATAGATGAACTCCATACATTGAGCAGAGTCTGTACACTGCATTCGAATTCACAAGTCCATACAATGCAGTCTATACAATGCAGTTCATCTTATAAGTCTGTACAGAGTTCTTCACTTAATCTGATAATCCTATAATTTTTCTGATAGGGACCTGCTACTGAGATTACTGACATGGCTCGTGATCCCAGGAGGACGAGGTGATCAGGCGCTGCCACGTGGATGGAATTGCCTCGGTTCTGGCAAATTCTCTGGGCGGGAAATGTGGAAGACACGCGCCCTCATCCACCTGCTGATAGTATATAATGAAGCCTTCATCTTCAGATGGGGTAAGATCGACTGAAGAGAAGAAAAGTCTATACAGTAGAGAGCCATCGATCCACAGTGAAAGAAAAAGAGAGAAGAAGAAAAAGAGAGAAGAAGAAAGTGAGAAGAAATGAGTTGAGAGAGTGATATGAGAGCTTGTGAATCAGCGTCTTGGTCCAGATACCAGAGCTGATATTGCTCACTTTGAGCTACAGTCGTTTTGATTTTCTTCCATTCGATTGTGTTTTTCTTACTTTTCAGTCTTGTTATTTTTCCTTTGAAAACTCTTGTTCGATCAAGTTGTTAGTCAGCGGTGTCAAGCTGTGAGGCAGCGGTGTGCAGAGGTGTTACATCTGGTCGGCTAAGCTGTAGTGCCTAGCAGAGCAAGCTGTGAAGCTCAGCTGTTGCAGAGGTTGTTCCTCTAGTCGGGATAAGCTGTAAGCCCCAGCCGTTGTTGGCAAGCTGTAGTGCCCAGCAGATTGAAGCTGTGTATCAGCAGTAATCCACATTCGAGTTGAATGTGGGGTGGACGTAGGTCAGATTGACCGAACCACCTAAAAGTCTTTGTGCCTCTCGTGTGTTTGCTTGTCTGTTTAGCAGATATTGTTTCCATCACTCGGTGCTTTGACTATGGTTGTCCAGTGTTCTTTTAATTCCGCATTTGAATCTAGGCATAAATTTTAAATTAGCCTGTTGATCTATTCACCCCCCCTCTAGATCCACATTCTGTGGCGAAAGAGCCTTCCATCTAACTCCAACAATTGGTATCAGAGCTAGACTCTTCTACAGGGACTTACCGCCCGAAGTGGATAAGCACAGATGGACGGAAGAGGGATGATAGCTGAAGGACACTCCACATCCAAGCCCCCGTACTTCGATGGAACCAACTACGCATACTGGAAGCACCGTATGCAGGTATTCTTAAGAGCTAAAGACTATGAAATCTGGAAGGTGGTTAGCAAGGGACCTTTCGAGCTGACCCTAATGAAGATGTATGGACCAAGGAGGAAATTAGAAAGTCCTCGCTCAACTGGAGTGCAATCAATGCAATCCAGTGTTCTCTGCATCACACCGAGTTCTCACGAATATCTGCCTGCTCCTCAGCGAAGGAAATGTGGGATGCACTTGAAGTCGTCTACGAGGGGACTTCACAAGTCAGAGAGACCAAGACTAATCTACTGGTTTCAGAATACGAGGCTTTCAAGATGAAGCCTAATGAGACGATCAAAGAAATGTATGCTCGGTTGACTATTATCACAAATGATCTCAAAGGTTTCGGGAAGAAATATTCTGAGTATGATATAGTCAGAAGATCTTGCGATCCTTGACTCCAATTTGACACACAAAGGCCACCGTTATGGAAGAGTCAAGAGATATGCACAATACAAGGGCAGATGAGCTTATCGGATCTCTAATGGCATATGAGATGAATCTGCCGAAGATAGAGGAGGCTGATAGAAAGAGGAAGCCAATAGCTCTGAAGGCTGGTGCTAGCAAATCCAGTCGATCCAGCCCCAACGGATCATCAACTGAAGAGAGCTTGTCTGAAAAAGAAATGGCAAATGATGATATGGCTATGATTACTAGGGAATTCCGGCGTTTTCTCAAGAAAGAAGGAAGAAGATTCATCCGAAGAAATCCCAGTGGTGGCCGCCGAGACACAAGGTACAAATCAAACCCTGTAAAGAAAGCTGAGATTAATGTTTGCTATCAATGCAGGAAGGCTGGTCACTATAAAACTGAATGTCCGACAAATCAGAACCTCAAGGATAAGCCCAAGAAGAAGAACACAAGAGGCAAAGCTATGGTGAGTACCTGGAGTGATGAGGACGAGGGATCCTTGAGCAACACTTCGGACAGTGAAGTTGAAGCTGAGAAGCCAATCTGTCTCATGGCAACCAGCTCAGAAGATAGAGAGAAAGAATCTGATGAGGTATCCTCTCGTTTTGAAAACTTTACTATTGTTGATTGGATGGATGCTTATAATGAACTTGCTGATAGAGTAGATGATGTCAGAAAAGAAAATAGGCATCTACGAAGAAAAATTAACATCATGCAAAATGATACTTCATTGTCTGATAAAATTGCATGCTTAGAGAATGAGAATAGTAAGATGAAACTCACATGTTCTGAATTTGAAGAAATCAAGAAAGAACTGAAAATCTCTAAGGAAGAAAATGTGAGATTAGACAATGAAATTGACGCATGGAAATTGAAAATTCAGAATTATGAAAGTGAGATAAAAATTACCTCTGAAAAATATGAAGCTGTCCTCAATGTAAATAATGAATTGAAAAAGTCTATTGATGAAATTCAGAAAGACAATGAGGATAAGCTGAAAACCATTGAGAAAATGACCCAAGGATCTGAAAATTTAAATGCTCTATTGGGGTCGAAGGTTAATTTCAGGAGAGAGGGCTTAGGATTTAACTCTAGTGCAACTAAGAGCTTTGGAATGAAAACTATTTCCTTCGTTGCACAAAAGGAGAGAGGACCTCTGATTAACATGAATTCTAATAATGCTGTGAACACTAATGTGAATCTGAAAAGGCCCAATGCAGAGGAGAATGGCAAACAAAAAGTTGGCGAGCCTAGTAGAATTGGCACTTCCAAACCTAGCTCTAGTGCTCAACCCAAGGCTAGGGGTCAGCCTGCTCAGGTAAATAAGCCCCATGTCAATGCCAAAAAGTCTTCACCACCACCATCACAGAAAAAGACCCAACAAAAACCTATGAACATGTCTGCAGGGTCAAGAGTGCAGGGAAGACAAAATGCTTTCAGGAGTCAGCCCAACAAATTCAATCCACCTAGAGTCCAGTCCTACTACCCAACACAGTCAATCTATCCTAATGGGTTTGGGTGGACTAGAACTCAAGGGATGCATACAGGGTATGTTCAACAACCTACACAATTTTACAGACCCTATGTCAGAAATTGGGGTAATGGGTATGGTAGTCGAACAACCAGGAACTTCCAATCTTACAGCCAACCCAAATATTACCCTGATCAAAACTTTATGAATGCTACTTGGCTGAAGCATTGGCACAATAACAAAAATTATGTGAATAACTATGTTGGTGCGAATAAAAGGAAGAACAACAAAAATGAGAGAAGAAATGACAGAAGGAAATCTGCAAAATCCACTGAACAAAGTTCTTTTAAACAAATGTGGATTCCCAAAGCCATGCTTTCTTTCTTTACTTGCACTTCATCTGCATTGGAGCCCAATCAGTCTTGGGTTCTAAACTCTTTGCCCTAATTGTGTGTGCAGGTATGCCTGGTAGCCAAGAGCAACTTGTGGTATTTGGACAGTGGCTGCTCCAGGCATATGACAGGAGATAAGGCCAAGTTCTGCATGCTGACTGAAAAGCTAGGAGGCCTTGTCACCTTTGGAAGCAACACAAAGGGTAGGATCATTGGATCAGGTAAGGTAGGTAAGTGTTCTACCTGCTGCATTGATGATGTTATGCTGGTTGAAGGGTTAGCTTATAATTTACTCAATATTAGCCAGTTGTGTGATAAGGAACATAAAGTTTTATTTGATTCTCAATGTTGTAAGGTTTTTGAACCTGATTCTGATATTGTCAAATTTTCTGGAAAAAGAATAAATAACACATACATGATAGATTTAGATGATATTCAGCATTCTAACCTATGTCTTACTGCCAGTAGAGAAGATTTAGTATTTTTATGGCATCGTAGGTTAGGCCATGCGAGCTATACTATTTTGCATAAACTAAACAAGCATAGCATGGTTAGAGGACTCCCTGAAGTATCTTTTAAAAAAGAAAATAAATTTTGTAATGCATGCATTCAGTCCAAGTTGACTAGAAAATCATTCAAATCTAGGACATAAAACCTATCCACTAAACCTTATGAACTGATACACATGGACCTATTTGGGCCAAACAGGTCTGTCAGTTTATCAGGGAAGAGGTATGGGTTTGTCTTAGTAGATGATTTTTCTAGGTATACTTGGGTATTTTTTCTGTCACATAAGAATGATGCATTCTCAGAATTTCAGGAGTTCTGTATAAGAATAAATCAGAAAATTGAAAATATTTTGACTGATCATGGAGGTGAGTTTGAAAACTCACACTTTGAAGAATTTTGCAGGTCAAATGGGATTCATCATAAGTTCTCCTCACCCAGGACACCTGAGCAGAATGGTGTTGTTGAGAGGAGAAACAGAACTCTAGTAGAGATGGGCCGAACTCTCTTAGTTGAAGGTCAACTGCCAAGAAAATTCTGGGCTGAAGCAGTCAACACAGCATGTTATGTAATTAACAGGGCAATGGTAAGACCTTCCACCCAGAAAACCCCTTATGAGATTTTGAGAGGTAAGAAACCTTCAATCGCCCACTTCAAGGTCTTTGGTTGTAAATGTTTTATACATATAAATGACAAGAGGGACCTTGATAAATTTGAGCCAAAAGGTGAACCAGGAATCTTCCTCGGTTATTTTGAAAACACTCGGGCTTATAGAGTGTTCAATTTAAACTCAAAAATTGTTGAAGAATCTCCACACATTATCTTTGATGAATCCTTGATGGAAACTAACCATGGTCATTGCAGGAATGAAGATGGGAACATTTTAAAAGATGATAACTCTGCAGACCAGTCTGATGGTGAGGAAGAAAAAGAAGAGCAGAATGAAGAAGAATCTGAAGTTCAGGGGGAGGTAAGTGAAATTCCTGAAACGAAGATTGTTAATATCAGATATCTTAAAGATCACCCTGTGAATAATGTCATTGGCAATCTAAATGATCCCCCTAGGACTAGAGGTCACTTTAGAATTTAGGATGAATTAAATACATATGCTCTTGTCTCTCAAATTGAACCCAAGTCCATTGACTATTCCCTCAAGGATGTGCATTGGACTAATGCCATGCATGAGGAGCTTAATCGATTCGACAGGAACAAGGTGTGGCACTTGGTCCCACCTCCTGATCATGGAACAGTCATAGGGACTAAGTGGGTATTCAGGAATAAATCTGATGAATTAGGGAATATTGTTAAAAATAAAGCTAGACTTGTTGCTCAGGGGTATAACCAGGAGTTTGGTATTGACTTTGAAGAGTCATTTGCCCCTGTAGCCAGATTAGAAGCTGTTAGGATTTTATTGGCTTATGCATGCTCCCTAGGAATAATCCTTCAGCAGATAGATGTAAAATCTGCATTTTTGAATGGGGAAATTAGTGAGGAGGTCTATGTAAGATAGCCCCCTGGGTTTGAATGTATAGATTTCCCTAATCATGTTTACAAATTAAATAAAACTCTCTATGGTCTTAAGCAAGCTCCCAGAGCTTGGTATGACAGGTTGAGCAAGTTCCTTACTGATCAAAATTTCACTAGAGGAGTAGTTGATCAGACCTTGTTTACAAAGGTGAGTCATTCTGACATTCTTATTGTACAAATTTATGTGGATGACATTATTTTTGGGTCAACTAACCCCAAATTGTGTGAGGCATTTTCTAAAACAATGACTAATGAGTTTGAAATGAGCTCAATGGGTGAGCTCAAATTATTTCTTGGACTGGAGGTTACACAAACAAAGGATGGAATGTTTATCACTCAGTCCAAGTACACAAGGGATCTACTCAAGAAATACAAGATGGACAACCTCAATGATATAGCTGCTCCAATGGGTACCTCTACAAGCTTGGATGAAGATGTAAGGTTTCGCACAGCACCTACGGGCGACGCAGCGGATAACAAAAATTAATTTGCCCGATTCCGGTGTTATGGAAAGCTTAATCTGTGCTCTAATGGGTGTTTCTAATACCCTAATTACGGGTTGCGTGTTTCACCTTGCGCGGAACGACGCTGTCCGCTAAGCCCGATGCAGAAAAACCGAGCCGCACAACTGTACGGCCTCTAGAGATGATCCACACGGATCCTTGCGCAGCGACGGTACCTCCCCGGCACGACCTTCCCCGGCTCAATCACCTTCTGGAGAGAGAGAGAGCAAGAGGGAGAAAGGGGGAGGCTAATCCTCCTCTTAGGCTTAATGCTTGATTAGCCTAAGAGTTGGAAGAGGTGAAGGCTCGAATGAGCTTCACGTAGGTGCCATATATATAGAAGTTGGACCCTTTTCTAAAGACATCAAAAGGACCAAAATTATATATATGACCTTTCCATTATTATACATATGTTTTAAGCCCTATTTACACTCCTTTCCAAAAGGAATTAAAGGGAACTAATACATACACTTGTATAATAATAATCCGTCACCCAAGAATCCATTGTGTGTGATCCTCTAGGCCCATAGTCACTCTAGTTTAAGGTTCATTAACTTCTAATTCCCAATTAAAAGTAAATTAAACGTATTCTTCGCTTCTACTAGAGCCGAACAATAGTTTAATTTATTCCGAACCTTTGATCACGTTGGGTCAAGCAAATCCGCGTGATCCTAGATGACCCCGGGTTTAAACCAACCTGTCTGGTACCTGTAAGTCCACAGTTACCGCATCGATATAATCTCTCGCTCCTTCTATGAGTCTGGTACGATCGAGGGTACGGTTTCTGTCAAACCCCATGATCGTGCCATTTGACTATGACCTCCTTAAAGTGTATGACGTCCGTTCTAAACGAACTCACACGACCCTGGCCAGGGATTTAACGGAGCGTCAATGTCATGACCCATTAACTGTCTGATATATACCCGACAGTGAGCGATCCCCTCTTGACCATTGAGGATCTTCACACGTATCCTGGAGTGGTTAATGACTCGGTAACTCATGACTTATGGTTAAAGTCACTTAGCTAAGTAATTAAACCATTCCAGTCCTCGTGTAAGATCCGATCAATGTCTCAGGTCAAAGGACCAACGATGCTACTGTGACCGTTGGATCTTCAGTTGACATTAGGTATAATCAACCATCTGAAGATCCAATAGCGGATCAGTTCAGTGCACATCCTCCAAGGACATACACCTACACATATGTGTTGGTGCCCCGCACCAATGACCATGAGACTGGTCACTGACAAATCATGTGTACTGGTTTAATAGGTAATCAAAGTCCCCGAGTGATTACCCTCCAACCAGGAACAGTTTAAGGTATGTGTACATGTAAAGTCAATCTCATGTTCGAGATCCCATCTCGAGCTGACTTTACAACCACATATCCTAGGGACAACGTAAAGTAACACAATCGCATATTTACGCTCAAACACCACTTTATTAATGAACAAGATCGTACAACTATTGGGCCTACCCGACCCGAAATTGGCATGTAGCACACCAACACTAACAGAAGACACTAAAGGTAAACCTGTTGATCAAAAGCTATACAGAGGTATGATCGGATCCCTTCTCTACTTAACAGCATCTAGGCCTGATGTTCAATTTACTGTAGGATTATGTGCTAGGTTTCAGGCCAGTCCTAAAGAAACTCATCTTAAAGCAGTAAAAAGGATTTTTAGATATCTGCTAGGCACCCAAGAGCTAGGATTATGGTTTCCTGCTAGGTGTGAGTTAGAGCTTCTAGCTTACACTGATGCTGATTATGCTGGGTGTCGAGTAGATAGAAAAAGCACTAGTGGCTATTGTCAATTCCTTGGTGGCTGTCTGGTATTTTGGGCATCTAAGAAGCAACACACTGTAGCCTTGTCTACAGCTGAGGCTGAATATGTTACAGCTAGTAATTGTGATGCCCAAGTACTATGGATCAAGCACCAACTAGATGATTATCAGATAAAACTGGAATGTATTCCAATTTTATATGATAATACTAGTGCCATAAGCCTTGCTAAAAATCCTGTTCACCATTCAAGGGCCAAGCATATAGAGATAAAACATCATTTTCTGAGAGATGCTGTGAATAAAAAGGAAATCGAACTGAATTTCATTGAAACAGACAGACAAATTGCTGATATCTTTACTAAGCCACTTGGAAATGAAAAGTTTAAATTTCTTAGAAGAGAACTTGGCTTGTGTAAGTTTCAGCATGATGAATAAAATTTTTAGCTGTTTTGAATATAATCTCTGGTTTGGACCTACATCTGATAGAGTGTATAAAACTTTGTGAAGGTTGATTGGTGCAATAGACTCATGATCATGCATGACAATCATATTATTTTCTCATGATCATCACTGCATATCATTTAGTCAGTAATGTGTCTAAAATCACATGCATATAGAACTGTTTTGCACTACATTTCTCTGCATAACCCTGGTGGTCACATTGCATGATAGTACAGTCTGAATAAGCATGAACTTCAAAAATTATTTCATCAGTCATCTTTTGCAAAAATTGCATGCATATAGACAGGGGGAGTCTTGTCAGAATTTCAAGGTGAACTGCTGCGTCGACGCTGCTATACTGTGGCGTTGACACAGTGAACTAGATCTGTGAATATCTCTGTTTCATTATTCTGATGAGTTGACGCTGTAATAGCGTGGAGTCGACGCACTGACACTATCTCAGTGTCTTATATTGTTGCCTCTTCAACTGATGCGTAGACGCCTTGAACTCCCAGCGTCGACGCTGTCTATTCAATCCTTGACTCTGAATGATTGAGTCTGACAGTATGACAATCTTCTAAATCAGTTCTAACATTAAGCTATAGAAAACAGACCTCTTCCCTTATAAGAACTTTAATTGCTTAAAGGCTGACTTAATGGTTTAAATTTTATAATCTTTAGAGTTGAAAGCCTACAATTAGTAAATAAGGATGCTGAAAATTGATAAAGCACTCAACCCTCATCTTATTTCATGTCAGACAAAGTTAATTATATCTGAAATCTGAAAACTCATCTGAAATCATGTTAGAGAAACTAAGTATGTGTATTATCCTTAAACAAGTCATTCTGAAACAAATAAAGGACAGCTCAGAAAGATATTGAAAAATATTGAAAATAAATTGAAATATAGCATTGGCAGAGCAATGACTGGTAAATCACTAAGAAACTGAGTGATCCATCAAAGAAGTGGAAAACACTCATGTCATGAGGGGTATCGGCTATCTCTATATAAAATGATCGAAACAGTGGGGTGGTTTCATTGAGTATCTGGGGGTAACTGGCGTCTGATAAACGTGTACCCTCAAGCAAAAAGATGTAAATCACTTATATTGAGTTTGATCATAGCAGAATGGTCCATCATGTTGAGTATCTAGGGGTATTGGCGTCTGATAAACGTATACCCTTAAGCAAAAAGACAAATGGTACCTGACTGCCCAAAATGATATCATATTGATAAATGTTGTTCCTTCAAAAGTAATCTTATGTATGTCAATTTGTTTAGTTTCAATACATGACTTGGTATCTCTCAATTAGTTTTGTTGAGTATATGACAGTAAGATATTTTTGAAACTGACTCTCTCATGCAAATGTGATTCTGGTTTATTGTTTTATCATGCACTACTACCCTATCCAATGAATGTAGTGCATGAACTCTTATTTTTATAACCTTTAAACCAGAACCTCACTTTCTAAGCAGTTTCTCAATTCATATGACTGAAGCTTCTATGCTTTAGCTGCTTAATTTCTGAACTACTTGCTAAGAATGCTAGTCAGCTGAGTCTTCTTGTTCTTTCCATAGCATCTTATTTTCCCTCCTCTTTGTTGATGGCAAAGGGGGAAAATATATTGTCTTCTTGGTGAGTTCACTCCAGGGAAGTGTTTGCATCATGTCTATGGCAAAGGGGGAGATTTTGTGAGCAGAAAGTTGTGTTCATGTCTCAGCATGTCATTCATAGCATCTGCATGACAATCTGAATAACGAATCATGTCTTTCATCAAAAATACATATGTTTGACAGAATGTTGCTAGTCTCTATAATAGGGTGTTGCCATCATCAAAAAGGGGGAGATTATTGTGACCCCTCTGTGTTGATGATGTTACAAATAAGTTTTATTTCCTTGGCAACAGCTTGTTTTGATTGATTGGCAACTGTTCTTATTTTGATGAAATTGTTTTTATCAGGTTGTCTGTGTACCTAATGCAGTCAGAGTCTATACTGTCGTGCACACACCCACAGGTCTTCATTGCATTGCAGCATGAACATAGAGTCCATACATTTCATTGTGTAGTCTGGACAGTTCTGATAGGTCGACGCTCCCTTCTGATGGGTCGACGCCCCCTTTGTTTTCCAAGTCCACACATTATGCATTCTGACTTGAAGTCTATACAAGGATGCATTGGCCAAGCCTATACACTGCATTGTTGATTGTTGGCAAAGTCTGCACATTCTGCAGTTCAACGTCTGCATGCTTGAAGTCTATACATTGCATGGTTCGCACAGCTACAAGTCCACACATTGCATTCCTAGCAGACCAGCAAGTCTATACACTGCAGGGTAAAGCCCAAACTCTAGACACTGCCGCATTGCTTGTATTTCAGAGTCCATACATCGTTCATGCATATGCACAGTTCGTGGACAAAGTCTGTACATCGTAGCATGTATTCATTGTTAAAGTCTATACAGACTTCAGCGTCTCATTCATGCATTGTTTGTGAAGTTTGTACATTAGTCTGTGTCTCATGCATCGTCTATTCAAAGTCCATACATTGCATTCAAAGTCTGTACAGCGTTCGTCTTAGCCATCGTCTCATTCAGCGTCTCACATTTGCAAAGTATATACACTGGTCGGTGGAAGCATGTCTATACATTCGACTGTTCAACCTGTGACTAAGTCTGTACAGCCAGGGAGACTGTTAAGTCTATACATTCATTCACTGTAGCTTGCACTGGGTAAAGTCTATACATCCTCTAGGTGGAACGTTGAAAGTCTGTACATCGATGCCTTGCCAAAGTCTGTACATTGGCATTAGTTTTCCATGTCTATACATCGGACTGGTTGAGCAAGTCTGTACAGACGTTGCATCGATCAAGCCTGTATATCGTCAAGTCTACACACTAGAAGTCCACACATTCAGTTGTCTTGATCTGATCAAGTCTGTACAGAGTTTCGTTTGGAAAGTTCATACATTGAATGTCTATACATTCGTTTGCCTTGCATCATCCATTAGGTCTGTACAACCCCTTCGCTTGGCAAGTCTGTACATTGTGGATGTCTATACACTTGATTGCCTTGCCTTGGTCAAGCCTGTACAGGGTTTCATCAGCTAAGTATATATACACTGCTTCACGATGTGAAGTCTATAAATGCCTTGTTCAAGTCTTCACATGATGATGTCTATACACTCAACTCCTTCACACTTCAGGAAGTCTGTACATCCTCCAATGCATTGCATGCATCGTTCGTGGAGTCTGTACATTGAGTGAAGTTTGGTGAAGTCTGTACAGCGGCTGCTTCACATCTGAAGTCTGTACATTGCATTTGCACTCACAACGTCTTCACACCTGAAGTCCTTACATCGTCAGTTGACTGTCATGTTTTCATATTGCCTAAGTATGTACAACAGCTGCTTCACATATGAAGTCTGTACAGCGGATGCTTCACATAGATGAACTCCATGCATTGAGCAGAGTCTGTACACTGCATTCGAATTCACAAGTCAATACAATGCAGTCTATACAATGCAGTTCATCTTATAAGTCTGTACAGAGTTCTTCACTTAATCTGATAATCCTATAATTTGTCTGACAGGGATCTGCTACTGAGATTGCTGACATGGCTCATGATCCCAGGAGGACGAGGTGATCAGGTGCTACCACGTGGATGGAATTGCCTCGGTTCTGGCGAATTCTCTAGGCGGGAAATGTGGAAGACACGCGCCCTCATCCACCTGCTGATAGTATATAATGAAGCCTTCATCTTCAGATGGGGTAAGATCGACTGAAGAGAAGAAAAGTCTATACAGCAGAGAGCCATCGATCCATAGTGAAAGAAAAAGAGAGAATAAGAAAAAGAGAGAAGAAGAAAGTGAGAAGAAATGAGTTGAGAGAGTGATATGAGAGCTTGTGAATCAGCGTCTTGGTCCAGATACCAGAGCTGATATTGCTCACTTTGAGCTACAGTCGTTTTGATTTTCTTCCATTCGATTGTGTTTTTCTTACTTTTCAGTCTTGTTATTTTTCCTTTGAAAACTCTTGTTCGATCAAGCTGTTAGTCAGCGGTGTCAAGCTATGAGGCAGCGGTGTACAGAGGTGTTACCTCTAGTCGGCTAAGCTGTAGTGCCCAGCAGAGCAAGCTGTGAAGCTCAGCTGTTGCAGAGGGTGTTCCTCTGGTCGGGATAAGCTGTAAGCCCCAGCTGTTGTTGGCAAGCTGTAGTGCCCAGTAGATTGAAGCTGTGTATCAGCAGTAATCCACATTCGAGTTGAATGTGGGGTGGACGTAGGTCGGATTGACCGAACCACCTAAAAGTTTTTGTGCCTCTCGTGTGTTTGCTTGTCTGTTTAGCAGATATTGTTTCCATCACTCGGTGCTTTGACTGTGGTTGTCCAGTGTTCTTTTAATTCCGCATTTGAATCTAGGCATAAATTTTAAATTAGCCTGTTAATCACCCCCCCTCTAGATCCACATTCTGTGGCGAAAGAGCCTTCCATCTAACTCTAACAGTGGCAAGAACTAGGGCAGCTCTCACTCGAACAAAAGGAGGAAGCTGAAGCGGCACCCGACAGAGAGGGCAGTCTGTTCTGGGGGCACCCTCCTGTAGAAGCAAAAAAGAAGAAGAAACAAAAGAAGAAAAGGAAGGCCGCTGAGGCCGATAAAGTGCAGGTTGTCCCCTGTAATACTCTATCAGCACTTTTCAAGCTATCCGGAGAGGAGGAAGAAGAGGAAATTTGCTTCACACCCCATGCTGAGGGAGGCAAGGCCGAGGCTGCAACTGCTGCACATGCCACTCAGTCAGGCTGAAAATGGGGGCGCCAGCCACCACCCAACCACAACATCATGTTCGGGGGGGAGCAACCCTACAAAACACCTCCGCCGGAGGTCAAGGGAGTCCAAATCCCTCCTCCGCCAGGCCTATATAACAAGAGTGGGGGCAAGGGGGTCCCTTCATTTCTTGAATTCATGAAGATGTCCAAGGGGAAGTAGCCTTGTCAGGAGGCTAACCCTACACTCAGGGACGTTCACCCGCAGCTAGCACAATCTGCTGAAGATCCAAGTGCAGATGGAGCTCGCCCCGCAGTAGCTAACAAAGAACACCCAGAAGTCGGTACCAGCCAGAAGGGCGCCGAATCTAAGGAAGATGAAGCAGGTCCGTCAGGGCCTGCAAACCAAGATTTCCCCAAGCCGAGATAGGCTGAAGAGATGAAGCTCTCCAATGTCCGAGCTAGGAGCCGAATAATGAAGCTACTCAAGAAGGTCCCTACTCGATTTACAATCTGGGAGATCCTTTCTTTAAGTGAAGAGACTCGACAGGCGATTATTACAGCTCTCCAGACGCCTGCTCATTTTGAGACATGTCTGGCTGAAGCAATGCCGGAGGCTAGCATGACCTTCACTCCAGACGATATGCTACTGCCCACCATCAGCCACAACATGCCGCTGTATATGAAGGGGCACCTGAATGGAAGGGAGCTGAACAGGACTCTAGTTGATCCCGGTGTAGCGGTCAACATCCTGCCTTATAGAGTATACGAGAGGCATCACTTTAACGTGCATCTCGAGAAAGTCAGAGATATGCGTATTACGGGCTTCAATCAAAAATGCGAAGTGTCAATGGGGGTGACAGAGTTCACCCTCACCTTAGCAGATTTCACTATGATGGTGCAGTTCCATGTCATTGACTCCCGCACCTCGTACAAGGCACTACTCGGCCGCCCATGGCTGCATGAAAATATGGTGGTGCCCTCCACGCTCCACCAATGCATCAAGTACAGTCTACAAGGGAAGGAGGAGAGGATATTTGTAGACCCCAACCCGTTCAAGGTGTTCGAATGTCATTTGGCGGATGCCAACCTATATATGGGGCCTTCTCAGAAGACCTCGGAAGCTAAGACCCCTACAGGGGCATCGAGAAGCACATCCGGCAGCAGTTGGTATCCACCACCGCCGCGCGGATATGTCAATCCCAAGGTGGTCTCCCATATCACAGCATCCGGAGACGTGGGCAGAACAGCACCCCCAACATTATACCTTGAAGCTAATGAAGTGCGGGTCGCTCGGCGGCACAATCATATTGAAATCCAGGATGGCCTCACCAAGCCAACTCCCGGCCTTGACAACCCTACTGTCGAGCCTTTCAGAACTTGGGAGGTGACACAGGAAGATGGACCTAGCAGCCTATTCTATACGGCTGAAGAGCACCCTACTCGGGAAGACACAGACTGCAGCCTCCCTGAAGATATAAGCAACCCGTCGGTTCCCGTCAAGGGTCTGGCATTCACAACTGATCGGATGGCCAGGATGTTTCAGAAGCAACACATTCCCCCCGATCAGTCTCAAAAGCGCAAGGAAGCTTTCCAGAAGATGTGGTATCCCGTAAATCTGGATAAGGAAATGAGACGTGTCTCTTAACATCCGGGGTTGGACTTCACCCTGGAAGAATATTATTACAGTGGGCGATACGAGGTGGACACCATCTCCGCCTTCTATCTTGCTGAAGATGGCCCGCTGGGGGCAACTTGATGAATACCCGGCGGAAGTTGAGCATGTTGAACTGGCTTGACCCGGAAATCAAGAAATAGAGACCGCGGTCCCCTGCCGATGCTGGGAGCAGGTCTACCCTGAAGAGGCGGCCCTTCAAGCCAAATTTGATAGGGCTAGCAGCAGTGAAGCCGAAGATACTGAAGAAGCAGGAATTTCTCCCTCCAGTAGAGTCCTACTGATGATAACTTCAGCACCCCTTCTGCCAATCGGGGAAGCCTCGGTCGACTCTGATCAAGAGGAACACGCTGCCAAGAAAGAAAAAGCCACTTCTACAGAAGATACAACCGCCCCAGAAGGCGAGACCTCCTCAACTTCTGCTACAAAACCGGGATGCTGTCCAGGCCCGGCAATAAACAACTACCAGCCTGTCGCGACTGCAACCTCATCTACAAAGACTGAAGCTGCTCTCTCGCCCTTGGGAGCTGCAACGGCAGTGGATTTGCTAATAGAACAATCCGCGCAGCCGCTAGCACAAGAAATAGAGAATCCCCAAGAAGCTCTGGTGGTGTCTGACGAGGAAGTCGAAGTACTCAACCCTTAAGATGGTATTCCAGACTTATCTATTGAAGTTAGATGGACGCAGTCTATCTCCACGAAGTGTGGATCTAGAGGGGGGTAATAGATCTACAGCCTAATTTAAAACCAGTTGGAGGTTCAAATGCGGAATAAAGGCAGATCTACTAAAACACTAACTCGAGTGTCTAAACTTAGCAAAAACACAAGCGATCTGTGAAGATAATCAAGAGATTCAGTCACGTATGAGCAAACTCACAAACACAATGCACACAAGATTTTAGGTGGTTCGGTCAATGACCTACGTCCACCCCACACTCAACCGAGTATGGCTTACTGCTGCGCAACACAGCTTGCGTCCACTGGACAATACAGCTTGGCCTACAAACCGCTGAGCAACACAGCTTGCTGTCCAGTGGAATCCTCCACTGCCCGCTGAGCAACACAGCTTGCTGTCCAGTGGAATCCTCCACTGCCCGCTGAGCAACACAACTTGCTGTCCAGAGGATACACCTCTGCAAACCACTGGGGAAATACAGCTTAACCCGTCCGAGACCAAGTCTCCCAGCTGAGGATTACAGCTTTACCTGTCCAGTGGAAACCTCCACTGCATCCGCTGACATACAGCTTGAAGAACAATAGTATCGAACACAAGAAAATCAGAAACAAAAGAAATGAAGAAAACACGACAAATGTAGCTCAAGTATGAGCAGAGTCAGCTCTGGTTTCTGAACCAAGAGACTGACTTACAACCTCTCAATAGACTTCTCTCAACTCATCTCTCTCTTCTCAAACTCTCTCAACACATCTCTCTTTTCTCTCTGTATCTTCTTCTCTGCTTTTCTTCTCTGGATCTCGGTGGCTGCGGCTTCAGACTGAGTCTCACTGTATAGACTTGCCACTCTTTAGTCGATCGATCTGCTTCAACAGAGGATGAAGACTACTATATATACTGGCAGCAGCAGGTGGATAAGGGCACGTGGCTTCCACGTTTTCCCGCCCAAGTGAATTCGCCAGATCCGAGGCAATTCCATCCACATGTCAGCATCTGCACACCTCGTCCTCCTGGGATCACGAGCCAGGTCATCAATCTTGGTAAGAATCCCTGTCAGACAGAGTATCGGATTGTCAAGTTAAGTGAAGAACTCTGTATAGACTTTTCAATCGACAGACAGACAATGTATATACTTGCTCAGTGTATGGACTTTATTAAAAGAGCATGCAATGTATATACCTGTGAAATGTGAGTGCAATGTATAGACTTCATGTTTATGAAGCAATGTATAGACTTCACGTTCATATGCATAACAAAGCAATGTACAAACTTGGCGTTGTGAAAGCAGAGTTGAAGCAATGTATATATTTAGCGTGAAGCAGCACTATGTATAGACTTATGAACGCTGTGCAATGTATGGACTCCATGAGACTCTAATGCAGACAGACGATGTATAGAGTTCTCAGTTCAGCCGTCAGTGTATAGACTTGAAAGTCTTGAAGCCAATGTACAGACTTTAAAGATGAACAGTTGGATGTACATACTTGGGAGATCACTGATGGCTGTACAGACTTTGGCGAAGCAAAAGGCTGTATAGACTTGGAGCAGGAAGCAAGTATGAACATTGTGAGAATGTATACACTTGAAAGCTTTCAACGTCCTCGGTGTATAGACTTAGCTAACTAGAGACACTGTACATACTATGAAGTACAACCAGTGTGTAGACTTCGTTTCAAGCACCGTAGGTAAAAACCCAATGTATAGACTTTAAAGAAATGCATGCTACAGTGCAATGTCTACACTTGCTATATGCATGAGACGCTGATGAAGACGGTCCACTGTACAGACTTCCCTAAGACAATGCATGAAACGGATGATGTATAGACTTGAGTTACTTTAGCAATGTATAGACTTACTATATGCATGAGACGCAAGTTGAGACGATGTGTGCATTGTAACGAATGTATAGACTTTCCACCGACCAATGTGTAGACTTTGCAAGCCTAAGACGCTGAATGAGATGGTGGGTGAGACGGTGCAGCTACAGTGGTGTACAGACGTCATGAGACGCTCACTGTATATACTTAGCACCGACAAATGTATAGACTTTGTGAAGCACAGTCCATTGTACAGACTTTGCAAGCAGTCCGATGTACAGACTTCAAGAGACTCTAGACAACGGACGTTGTATATACTTGCTAGTCTGAATGCCAATGTATGGACTTTGAAGTTCAGTTGGTGAGTGTACAGACTTCACCAATGAGACGCTCAATAAGACGGTCCACTGTCTAGACCAATGACAGTAAATGCATGTGCCAATGTATATACTTCAAAGCTCGACTAGTGTACATACTTTAACAAAATGCTTAAGACGCTGACTGAGACGGACACGATGTATACACTTAGCCAATGTGCAGACTTTAATGATATGATGCAATGTACACACTTCATGAGATGATGGATATACATACTTCAGCTGAGCAAGATATGTGAATCATGGAAAATCCACTCTTAAAGGAGAATATATATATGAGTACATGCATAAGAGTAAAAGAAGAATAATGATGAAAAAGGGAGTGAAAGAGCACGTGGTGCTACTAAGGAGTGTGATCGCCAGAGGGGTTACCTCAATAAGAAGAAAAGATGATCGCGAATACCTGGTGAAAATAAGACGCGGGATGGATATGGATTCCTTCCTCCACCTTCTATCGGCCGGCCGATGAAGGAGGGTTTTCCTTGTTGATTACCTTAAACAAAGAACAAACAAATAAACGAAACGTGGATCAGTCGAGAGTGAGTGTAGTATCAATCCAAATAAACAGTATGATGAAAAAAGAATATGGCATGCGCACCTTTTGTTTGGTTTTAAAACCCCTAGAGAATTAGGGAGAGGAGAGGAGATGTAGTACTAATGCAAAAGAGAAAAAAGTATGATGATCGATGATAATATGATGAAGACAAGCACACAAGGGAGAGGGAACCCCTGCTGTTCCTGTAAACAGTAAAGGGGAGAACCACCGGAGCAGTAGGAAGCAGAAGGAAGATGATGAAGAGATCACACGGATGAAGAGAATAACTCTTCTCTGCGCAAAAGAAAACTGCTCTCTACTCTTTTCTGATTCGTGGTTAATGACTCCAGCAATACCGTGCTAACACCGTAACCTCGCGCGAGATTGACTAGGGAATCCTTTTATAAGGTTTCGATCACAGATAGACACAGATTTGGGAAGATAAGAATAGGCAATGATCGTTAAGGGCAAGGACTCTAGTTCCCAGATCAAGCAAGGTGACCAAGAAAAGCAGGGAACTCTTCAAGAAAGATGAGTTTAAACAGGACACGAAAGGGTGAGACACGACCTACCAAAGGGCGTCAATTTCGAATTGATGACCTGCCCCAGGACGTTAAATCAAAACACGACCAGGCTTAAGGCGTCACTTCCTGGATTCAATTTTGGTAATAAAAACCTTCTTTATTTGAAAATTGTGAAGAGACGCCTGAAGCAAAGGCGTTAAACAAAACACGTCCTATGGAAGGACGTTAATCATTGATTTTCAATCAGGGTGGGACTCGTAAAACACCAGGAATTGACGCCCTTACAATTGTTCGTCCTTTCTTTAGAACGCGCCTAAGGTAAGGCCGTTAATTAAAACACGCCCTAGGCAAAGTCGTGAATCACAAAAAAATGCACAAAATGCGAAGAAAACCCACAAAATAGAAAATCTTTATTTTATGGAAATATTGAAGTTCACTTTGGGGTATTATCATAGTGACATGAGATTTGATCATCATAGCGTCAATTTTGGCGTGTCTACAGTTGCCCCGCCTTGGCGTCTGCTTTGGAAGGGAGTGAGACAAAATGGAGAGAAAGTACAACAAGCGGAATGAAGTGGAACGAACTGATAAGTAGATGCCAAGGTGTGATGTGACACGCCTCAGATACTAAGCATTGTAAATCTTTCCAAGATTCTGAGTAAAACAACTCCGAGTAATTCCAAGGAAGCATCGATTTGCTGGATAAAGAAGGCTAAACTAAGTAAGAAAAATGTGCACGTGGGCACGACAGGGAGACACCATTGGAGAGCGGTTACCAGCCAACGTGGACGTGCTACAACCAAGGTAAAGTTGTAGAAAAATAAAGAGAATTGAGATGAAGACCCAGCAAAGGGACATTTTCAAAGAACTAGCCTGAGCGGCTTCAAAGAGAATAAAGTACTCGATTTGGAATGGAATATCTCATGTCAACTCAATTAAGAACGAGTGACCTTCATTATTACCATAATATGAAGATTTTCAGCATGAAGCTCAAAGTCCTACATGATGCATGCTGGGCTAAAAGGAAAAAGATAAAACAAACTAAAAATAGAAAATAATCAAGGATAATATTGCTAAGCCATCTAGATTTGGTCAAGAATCCAGATCTCTGAGCTGACACTAAGCCGAAGCCCGTTTGTCCACGCATCAACCTAGAAAGTGGAACCATCGTCCCAGACTTTTAATGACTCAACGGCATATCCGTGTGATCAAGACTCTCCTGGAACTATCACTGTTTTTGATGAAGGGGAACTCAAATTCCAGGTTCATCAGAACGACAGGGTCCTTGATATGCTATAATAGCGTAAAATACCATATAGTAACAATGCTCACAGTAAAGAAATACAAGGAAAGAATGATGTTACTCCGATGAATGGTCCAAGCATCTCGAAACCTGCACTCTTCTGTACTTGAAAAAATTCATTAGCCCTCACAATAATGATCAGAAATAACCCTTAAGATATGATCATAAGTGCTTAATTAAAAAGCAATTCCAACCAAAGAATAGCACTTAAGTTCATTAAAGCATATAGAGGAGTCAAACATGTGAGCAAATAAAATCTCGACTGGAGGGAAAGGCGTCAAAAGCATAAAAAACGTCTGATATCAGGGCGTCAAAAGATAAAACACGCCCTTCCACTGAGGCGTTAAATGCACCGAGAGTTTCAAGAATAAGACGTCTCATACAGGGGCGTGAAATAAAACACGACCTCGGTCAAGTCATCAATTAAACAATTGACGCCCTAACAGAAGACGTTAATTAACCACCCGCCTCCGATTCCAAATTGAAAGCAAAATCCAATCCTAATGGCAATCAATCTTCCAACTCCGAACAACCTTAAGACCCTTCAGACCTCCATAAAAAGGAAGGAACCTCTCTAGATCAATCAAAACAAATTCACCGAATCCTGCTTCTTCTGCTTCTTCCGTTCCTTCTACAGGCACTGCAACTGTCCAAGCCCTTCCTGCAGACCGAAGATGGAGAGAGCCATCAAGAGATCCAAGATTTCAACTCCTAGATTATCTGAGATCAACGGGCACATCAGCAACCGTATTACATTAAATCAGGTAAGTTTAACTGGTTGATGTCCCTTCTGTTTTATCTTTCTTCGGTTCTGCTATTCCACTTATTCTCATCCACTTCTCTGCTTGTCCTTTCTTTTTCCTTTCTTTTCCACAGGAATATCCTAATATCCCAGGAGCCCGGAGATTCATCAAAATTAAGTGGCTGCCTCTTATTCTCTCCAAGTTTTCTTCAGATATGAGGGTCCTTCTCTCTAGATGGCATCTTCTAGGCCTAATAACCCATGCAAAACACTATGACCAGGTTCACCTTGATTGGGCTGCCATAGGAGCTTTAATTGAAATATGGCACCCTTCCACTCACACCTTCCTATTCTCAACCTTTGAAGCCACCATCCTATTGGCAGAATTAGAGTTGATCTTGGACTTGAAGATGATGAAGCAAGGGGATGAAGAGAAGATGGCCATCATGCCAAAACCAATCTCCTCACATGAACTATTAACCACATTGATACCTAACCCAAACTTAGTGAACCAAATCAAGGTCACTAAAGGAATTAATCTTCTAAAGCTTGCCTCATGGGTGTCAAGAGGGCGGATCAAGCTAAAGAAGAGGAAGAGATCGAACGGGTGACCAAGGCCTTCGTGGTATGCTTAGCAGGAGCACTCTTATTCCCATCCACGGAAGATTTCCTAGAGGAGGCCCAATTAAGCGCAATAGTGAGCTTATGGGAAGGAGAGAGAGTTGGACCGGCTATCCTAGTCTATCTCTATAGTGGGCTTACCTCGGTGGCAATGGGAAGGCCCATCTACGGATGCATGCTAGCACTCTCTAGTTGGGTAGATCTCCATTTCAAGTTCGATCCATGTGATGAGACCCAACAACCTTCTAGAATCTTCTCAAAGAGCCCACTCTCTTACATGACCGGTTCACTTGGGATAAGCAATAGGGTGACGAACCGGATTCCTCATATTAAGAAGAGAGCGGAATGGAGAGAACACCTCAAAGTAATGCCAAAGAACCTTTTCACTTGCGCCCCGGGAATACTCAAGACTCAAGAACTCTGTGCAAGATTTTCTCCCGGTACGGACCTTAGACTCATAGGCGCTTCAGAATTCGTTCTGTATAACTCACACCGGTGCCTTCCTCAACTCGGGCTTCCACGGCAAGTACTCAAAGATCCATCTCATCTCCCTCCAATCAAGACACGTAACCTTGGCAGCAATAAGGATGGAGAAGAATGCACAACTATCCAAGCTCTGTGGAAAATCAACAAGACACATCATCCTGTGGAAAACTTAGAAGAAGACAGAGATCAGTGGAAGTCTTATGTAATAGCTTTAAGAAGCTTGAGGCCCAAAGTGGCTCATTGAAGCAATGTAATCATTTCTTCAAATAAATCAATGATAATTTTCTGATTGAGCCATAAGACAATGATTCTGATCAAATCTTCCAATAACTTGCGGTTCTGTTGCAAATAACGACTCAGTCAATGTCGTGAATTCACAAAGTGACGCCTCAGCTAACGTCGTCTTCAATGATTGATCTCTCATAATTGACGCCTTCACCTGTGGGCGTTAACTGAATAACGTCCTAAGACAAGGCGTTAATTCGATTTATATTCCAAAAAGTATTCGTTGAAATTCTAAAAGTAACGCCTTCAGAAAAGCCACATTTTATATAAATAACGCCTCAGACATAGTCGTTACTCAGAAACAGTAATCATTACTCCCATCACATCAATCAGTCCCCATTGAATGCGTCTGACGACGGTTATCATTCCCCATGCAAACAAAAATAACGCCTTAAGAAATGTCATCAATTATCAAGAAACGCCCTTGTTTCAGTCGTTAATTCCATAAGACACGGCCTTCCTTAAGTCGTTAATTCTTTTTGACCGTTCGACTTAACTTTCCCTCCTTTCTTCTTCTTCCTCCGTTCTCTTTCCTTCTTTCTCTCTTCTCTCCCACTGCAACCCTAACCGAACCCAACCCTCATCTCATTCTCTTTCTCTATCTCTCTCTCTTCTCTCTACACCCTAGCCCTAGCCATGGCCGGTGGACTTAAACGGCAGAGGGTGGCCGCACCGGAGGTCGTGGACTTGGGTGAAGATTCCCACGAGGATGCTCCCCCCACGGCGGCCGAGGAAGATCCGGCGGCCGAGGAAGCTCCGACGGCGACAGCCGGCGGCGAGGCCGGAGGACAAGGCGAAGAAGAAGAAGATGATGATGGCGAAGACGAAGAGGGCAACATAGAAGGAGAAGACGGCGGTGAGGAGGAAGGTGGTGACGGCGATCACGAAGACGGTGATGAGCCACCAGCCACGGCGACGGCCGCTCCTCGCCCCGGCCAACTCCGGCGGCCTCGTCAGCCACGCCCTCCACGGGAAGAACCCAAGCGCCACAAGGTAGGCCCCCAACCCAATTTCCATTTTTTTTCCAAATTTATGATCATTTTTCGGTATTTTCCATAGCCCTCGGGTTAGAAAGCTCGAAACTCAGAAAAGAGACGCCCTTATGGGTGTCGTGAATTCATTTTATTTCTTGAAAAAATAATTAACATCATGAAAACACGCCCTGCAGCATGTCGTCTATTTAAATTATAATTTTTTTATATCAATCATGCTGTTAATTCCGTGCATTTGTTTAATTATATATTTTTCCATGATTTATATCGCATGCTGCTTTTATTTTATTTTCACAACCCTGGAAAACAACGCCCTCCATCGGGGCGTCAATTCAATAGATAACGACCAGAGGGATGGTCGTCCATTTCATTAATTCCAAAATAAATTATTAAAACCCAAAATCCATTTTAACAGAAAACGCCCTACACAGGGGCGTTACTTAATGAAATGACGACCTTGGGACAGGCGTCAATTGGAAATCCTTTTAGAAATTTAGAAATTAACCTCAGAACCACGCCCCCCACCGGGGCATTTCTTAGATAAACAACGACCTAGGGTAGGTCGTTAATTCAAAGCTCACGTAGAAACCACGCCCTCCTCAGGGGCGCTAATTAAACAGACCACGACCTGGGGATGGTCGTTAATTAAACCAAACATCAAAATCTCAACCAAGGCAATTAAGTGAATTTCAACCAGAATAATTGAACAATTAAACTAAAATTTCTTTCTTTATGCGTGCAGGGGTTGATGAGGACACGGATCTCCTGGGTCATGGTCCGAGCAACATATTACGGCCTCCCCGAGTTCCAGAGAGCCAGGGTAGATGCTATGGGGTTTGGGGCCTTCCTTAGCATAGAGCCAGTCAGACCCGACCTACCACTTATCCAGGTTCTGAGGGAGAGATGGGATAGGACTAGTCGGGCATTCCTGATGCCTTGGGGGCATATGGTTCCTACCCTAGAGGATGTAGCTAGGATTACTGGGTTGAGGGTAGATGGTGAGGCAGTGAGCGGGATCACCTTACCAGACTATACCGAGTTGGCCGAGAGACTGCTAGGGCTAGAGATGGTCTACGAGACACCTAGCGAGTGTAGGACTATCTTCCGCACCGATCTGACCACAGTGATGGGCTTGGGGGATGCTAGGCATAGGTCCGGGGAGTCCTTAGAGCAATCTTCTCAGAGATTGATCGATGGGGCTAGGGCAGTCTATTGCCAGGACCCAGCTGACAGGGAGAGAGCAGACCGAGACTTGAGGAGGTTCCTACTGCTGCTGCTCGGGAGGCTATTGCTCGGGACGAAGGGCGATGTCATCAACTGCCGATTCCTAGGGATCCTCGAGGATTTAGAGGGAGTCGACAGATACGCCTGGGGAGCGGCGCTGCTAGCGCACATGATGGCCGACCTATCCACGGGGACAGGACGAGAGATGACTGTCAGTGGCTTCTCACCTTTTCTTCAGGTATGCACTTATATATTTTCCCTTCTTTCTTTCTTCATTCTTCTTTTTATCTTTTTTTTTTATATGCATGTGAATGCCTTACTAATGCAATGCATGGATGCAGGTTTGGAGCCATCTGTACATGCCCATGGGGCGCGTCGACCCACGGCCAGGAGGTGAGGGAGCTTTCCCTCTAGCACGGCGCTGGCTGCCGGTGGTCTTCGGTGCCCCACTCGGCTACGAGTTGTGGGTGCTACGGAGGGAGTTCCGTGACTTTCCTCCCTCGCTGGTACACATGATGAATGTTATGCGATTTTTTTCTTTACTTTTGTGCGAATATGATGATGATGATGAATATATGTTTATGGATGCAGGTGCGATGGAGGCCCTATGAGGGGATGACCGACGAGGGCCAGCCGTGGGTCGTAGCGGGCCAACCTCGCTTCGAGCATGAGCTTTGGGTTCATTGCTTGAGTGAGATTGAGCCACTACGGCTTAGGCTGGTGATGAGGACCCTGGGCCTACACCAGGAGTGGGTAGAAGTTGGAGAGCCGCGAGGGATCGGGAAGAAGACGCGCGGTCGCATGAAGGCGATCGACTGGAGGGTGCGGTTCGAGGACCAGTACGCCGACTGGCGGCGAGGCGGGACCCGAGTCACCTCCCAGGTGACTGACAGCTCTGAGTACCTCCGGCGCTACTGGGAGGTTTACGCCGGTCGACCCCAGATGAGGGTCCTAGGGGTATGTATGAATGCACTTGCTTCAAAATTAAATGCAAATTCTTATGTATTTCTATTATGCGACTAACATGAAAATGGATGCAGGATGCACGAGACATACCAGCGATGGATGCCCAGGCCCACCTACACAGCCTGGAGGACCAGCTGGCCACCACACGGGCGGACCTTGAGACCCTGGTGAGTGTTTAAATTATTTCTATATGCAAATGAATTTTTGTTGAACTATTGATGATTAGCCACTGACAATTTCAATGAATGCAGCGTGCCCAGTAGGGAGCCGTAGGGAGAGATACGGGAGAGGCCTCTAGCTCGAGGGGACCCAGTGCAGAGGTGACCGCACTAGCAGAGCAGCTAGCGGGAGCGGTCACACGGGCCGAGGCTGCAGAGCGCGACCTCGCCTCACGGGTAAATTCCAAAACTCAAACCTCATTCAATTATTGATTATATATTACTTTGTGCACTGATGAAATTCATTTTTCAGACTGAGGAGCTTCGAGCCGCTCTTGCTTGCGTCTGCGAGGGACAGCAGGCGGTGACTACCCAGGTGAGTGATTTACTTTTCATCATGTATTGGTTATTTCATGAATTATTGAACTGTGGAACTGATGATTTATTTACCTGTTTGCAGACCAGACAGTTACAGGCGGCACGTACCCAGGCTGCCCTGGCCGGGACAGAGCTGGCGATCCGCGAGCAGCGGATTACAGAGCTGGAGCGGTCCCTGAGGCGACGGGAGGAGCTGCCTCAGGATGTGGCAGAGCTGCGGGTTGCCCTCGAGCTGGAGCAGAAAGAGCGTGCTCGAGAGCGGGAGGAGCACTTGGCGAACCGTGCCCGTCACCACGAGCTACAGCAGTCAGAGCGTGCTCGGTACCAGGAGCTGGTGGAAGCACGCGAGCGTGAGCTGGCAGACTTGAGGACCCAGCTGGTCCTTTCTCAGGAGCGGCTACGAGTTGCTGAGGAGCGTCTCCAGCGAGGGCGTGAGCGAGCTCGTGCTGCGGGGTACGCCTTCACCAGCTCCACCTTTGTGGCGGGTTCTTCTCTTTGAGAGAGGAGCGAGGCAGGGGGCCAGGCTCGAGTTCCAGCTTCTTCTCGGGGGCCCATGCCTCCTCCACCAGCGCCTCCTCGGGACGGCAAGGACGAGGTAGAGAGTAGGAGAGAGGAGGGTGGAGGCGAGAGCTGAGAGACTTACTTGTACTCCTCCACCCTCACACCTGTACTCAGATATTTATGATGTATAGATATATCAGATTGACATTTTTGTTACCTGAGCACTTGTGTAGTTGTGTACTTGTGGTTGTGTATTTTGCTTCTTTTCCACGTTCTTTGTTTTACCTTACTCTGTCCCGTACCTGCAGCTGTGGTTCACACTTGCATAAACAGGTTAATTCATCTGTTCGACTTGGCCCCTTGCTCCATAAGCAAGGGGTGCCTTTACTTTTGACCTGGATAGCGGGTCAAGGGGCCAAGCCTTTAATCGAATAAGGCAACTGAAACAACCAATAAAGGGAGATGCAACACGCAAGCACACGTATACAAACAATAATCAAGATGCCCTATGCAATAATGCAAGCACACACATGAAGAATAAATCCTATTTCCTCTTTTCTTTTCTTTTCCTTCTATATTCATTTTTTCCCTTTATTTTTCAAAAGACGCATCTTAGATTAGGTCGTTATTCAAAATAAAAGACGCCCAAGGTAACGGCGTGAATTTGAAAAATGTTTTCGAATTTTGAGAAAGCGACGACCTGGGAGGGGACGTTATTTTGAAGGAGACGACCTGAATAAAGGCGTGAATCAAATAAAAAAAATGCCTTAAACGAAGGCGTTAATTAAATTTTTTTTTATTTTCCAAATTGGATTGACAAGGCTACCCAGACCGTGGGTCCTACACGGTTACCCTTAAAAATTCATGAACCTTTCTTGAGTAATTAAAAGGGAGTTGACGTGATAATGATTAACTTATATTCGAGATTTCGCACGGTACAATCTCCTAGGTCCGTCTCGACCATTCTGCTGGTTTATGATTTACCCCAAAGGAAGGGATGGAAGAGGATATGAGGAAGCCCATAAGGGATTCTGAGATGCCCGAAGCAAAGCTACCTCCCCTGCCCTATGCCCGTTGGGGTTCGGTCTTTGGCGTAGAGAAACTTTGTTACCTTTTGCCTCTTTATATTGCATGCATACGCCCAAGGTTTTCCTTGCGGGGACTTTGCCCTCTTGACATGCTTTTCTTTTCACCATTTGACTTTCACTTTGGAATTGATTTGCATTGATAAATAAAAACCTAATTGTACTTGAGCTTTTGTGGCATTTGTGTTTCCTTTTGGGCCCTGACTTCCACCTACTAGGGCGGCGAGTAGGCTTGGCGTATCTACCTCGAGGCGTCTCTTCCTCCCTTATGGGCCGAAGAAGGAAAGAACGGGTATTGTCTTCACCTTTAGTCAGGTTTTGACTTTTCGTCGGATTTTGCACCGCTTGAGTTCAAGAATAAAGCGTGTTAGTGTGTGCGGGTGTCAACGCCATTTTAAGCTAACAAGACGGGTGAATGAATTCTGAATTTTAACCTTTCGAACCTTGCGTCCTTACAACCGTGGCAACTATCTGGAAAACTTTCATTCTTTTTTGGAGAATTTCTATTTTTTTTGGATTTTGGAAATATATATATTTTTTGGTTTTGGAAATATATATGTTTTTTGGTTTTGGAAATATATATTTTTTTGGATTTTGGAATCAAGAGTAGTATTTCTTAAGATACAAACCATTCCAAGGGTGAGTTAGCTCTTCGCCCTCAGCATTAATTAATTTGTAAGCGTTGCCAGGATAAACAACTTTTATAACAAAGGGTCCTTCTCAATTTGGTTGGAGTTTTGAGCGGGGTCCACCAGGTTTTACGAAAATTCTCTTGATTACCATCTCACCGACTTTGAATTTTCTCTCAATTACTTTCTTTTGATAAAAATGTGAGAGCCTATTTTGATAAACACGCGCATGCTCAGCGGCGACCAGACGCTTCTCATCTAGGAGTTCCAATTGAGCAAGGAGCGAATCGCGACGCTCATCAATAGGGAGTTCCTTGTCTAATTGTACTCGCAAAGATGGAATGAGAATCTCATAAGGGACTGCCACCTCCATTCCATAAGTAAGGGCGAAAGGGGTTTGCCCAGTGGGGGTACGAATGGAAGTGCGATAGGCCCAGAGAGCTTCGACTAGCTTGTTTGGCCAATCCGAGAATTTATTAGCCTCACACATCTTTTTGACGATTTTGATCAAAGTCTTATTAGTGGCCTCTGCCTGGCCATTGCCCTGCGGATAATAGGGAGAAGAATGATGCAATGCAATGTTATACCTGTTGCAGTGATCTTTGAGCTCTTGAGAGATAAATTGAGGTCCATTATCGGTGACGATGGTACTCGGGATGCCGAACCTCGTGATGATGTTCTTCATTATGAACTTGCAGACTGTTGACGCTTTAATCTCCACGTAACCTTCCGCTTCCGCCCACTTGGTGAAATATTCTGTTGCCGTCAGGATGAACGACTTTCGCTTGGTCAGGAGATTCGAATCACCAAGAGGTCCAATGATATCAAAAGCCCACATGGAGAAAGGCCATGGGGAGGACATGGGATGGAGTGAGGAAGCAGGAGAATGAATTTTGTCGGCGTGCAGTTGGCACTTAACATACCTTCGAACATAGATGGAGCAATCCTCTTCTAGAGTTGGCCAATAGAAGCCTAGCCTAAGGATCTTCTTAGCTAACATCTGGCTGTTCACATGACCACCACACACTCCTGAATGTGCCTCTTCCACTACCTTCCAAGATTCACCATCGTCGAGGCATCTTAATAAAACACCTGTGAGCCCTCTTCTGTAGAGCACACCTCCAACCAAAACATAACGTTGAGCCACTCTTCTAATTGCTTTCCTTTCTTCCACTATGGCCTCCTCGGGATAGGATTGATCATCGCAATATCTGGCAATCTCATAATACCAAGGTTTCTCTTCGTCAGCCAATTCTTCTTGCCAATCCAATAGCATGACCTCTTTACCTTTAAGAGCTTCCTTCTGCCTGACCTTCTCGAGCACCTTATCCCTAATATTGAGGAATGCACGATCCTTAATAGCTGGAGTGTCACGCTGATGAATCAGAGGAACATGAAAATCACGCTCATGAGGGAAGACTAGAGCAGAGGCCAAAGATGCAAGAGCATCGGCTAGGATGTTCTGACTACGAGGGACATGAACAAAGATTAACTTAGTGAAGAGTTTGGCATAAGCTGAAGCAAGTTCCTGGTAGGGCTTGAGCTTAGGATTGATAGTGCGGCACTTTACAAGCACCTGGCGCAGAAGAAGCTGACTGTCACCCACAAGTCGCAAGTGAGTAACACCATATTGATGAGCGGTTTGAAGGCCGGCCAAAAGAGCCTCATACTCAGCTATATTGTTCGTGATAGGGAAAGTAAGCCGAGCAGCAAATGGGATGGTGACCCCTTCTGGTGTTAAGAGAACCATGCCGATCCCTCTTCCTTGGGAATTTAGAGCTCCATCAAAATGTAATGTCCACATAGAATCGTGGGGTCGATTAATGGACATCAGTTCTTCATCTGGAAACTCTGAATTGACAGGATCAAATCGGGGTAGAGGGTGGTGAGCAAGATGTTCGACAATGGCGTAACCTTTGATTACTTTTTGTTGAATGTAAGTGATGTCGAACTGAGAAAGGAAGCTTTGCCAGCGTGCTAATCGATCAGTGAGAACAGATTTTTCAAGAAGGAATTTAATTGGATTCATGCGTGCAATGAGGTGAACCTCGTGAGCTAAGAAATAGTGTTTTAACTTCTGAACTACCCAGACCAAAGCAGCGCAAGTCTTCTCCATGGCTGAGTACCTCTGCTCACAAGGGTTGAGAAGTTTAGACAAGTAGTATGCTGCCCTCTCCTTCCCTTCTTCATCCACTTGAGCTAGGACAGCACCCACAGAGTCATCCAGGACAGAAACATAGAGAATGAGTGGTTTGCCTGGGATTGGCGGCCTCAGGACAAAAGGATTGGCCAAATAATCCTTCAATCCATCAAAGGCTGCTTGACACTTGTCATCCCAATTAAACTTGACTCCCGGCTTAGTAAGCTCGTAAAACGGCCTGCATCGTTGTGAGTGCTGGGAGACAAAGCGGCGAATAAATTACAACCTCCCGATCTGTCCTCGAACTTCCTTCAAATTCTTGGGAGGAGGCATATCTCTAATGGCCTTCGTCTTGTTGGGATCAACTTCAATTCCCCTTTTGCTGACAATGAATCCAAGCAACTTCCCTGAAGAAACGCCAAATACGCACTTCTTGGGGTTCATCTTCAATTGATATTCTCATGATCTTTGCAAGACTTTAGCTAGAACCCCAGGATGCTCAATCCTTGTCCTTGATTTCACAACCAGGTCATCCACATACACCTCAATATAAATATGAATCATATCATGAAAAATTGCCATCATTGCCCTATGATAGGTGGCTCCAGCATTCTTGAGTCCAAAGGGCATGACCACATAGCAGTAAGTACCCCATGGCGTAGTGAATGATATTTTCTCCTGATCCTCTTCAGCCAGACGAATCCGATTATAACCCGAAAAGCCATCCATGAAGGAGAGAGTCTCAAACCCTGCCGTGTTATCAATCAAAACATCAATATGAGGGAGGGGGAAGTCATCTTTAGGACACGCACGGTTGAGGTCCCGAAAGTCTATACAAATTCGTACCTTTCCATCTTTCTTCATGATCGGGACGATGTTAGCCACCCAATTTGGATAGAGGACAACTCTAACAAATCTAGCCTTATGAAGCTTGTCGACTTCTTCTTTCATCTTTAAAGCCATGCTAGGGTGGAAACGTCTCAACCGTTGTTTGATCGGGACAGACCCTGGCTTAAGTGTAAGCCGATGTTCGACGAGCGCAGGGTCCAATCCAGGCATATCCTCATAACTCCACGCAAACGTGTCCTTGTATTCTTGAAGTACCAAAATAAGCGCCTCCTCTTCGGAGGGCGGCAAATTCTTGCTGATGAGGACAATCCTAGGGTCTTCCTCGGTACCCAAATTAACTTCTTTGGTAGGCTCTTCTACGGAGGCTGATGGTTCATCAAATCTTCTCATACCACTGGCAAAGGCATCAGCCTCGTCCTCATATTCTTCATAACTTTCATCCCCCTCTTCAATAGGGTCTTCATCATTCATGATCTCGTAGACACCTAAACCCTCATAAGAAATATTAGCATCCTCATATTCCGACTCTGGCAGGATAATCGGATTCTCCACGAATTCAGGAAGGGCTAAACAAGCCTGGCATCTTCTGGCTAACTCCAACAAAAATCTACGCGGAATCTGCTTACCCTTGGATTTCTTATGAAAATATACCCCATGAATTTTGTTAGAAGAAGAAGAACAACTAGCTTGATTAGAATAAGCTAAAAAAGAGGAAGGAGGTGAAGAAGTGGATACTGGAGGTGATACAGAAGGAGACCCCTCACCACAGGGGGAGAAAAGATCTATCAATGAGTCATGAAAGAGTGGCCCCTGGGTCGGGTGATGCTCGCTCGACAGTCGTTGTTAAAATTGCCGTGCCACACAAATTTCAAATATTTATAACCGCACTCACTCACTTATGGATTTGAAAACATGAGTATAATGGTAAGTACGGGTCGATCCCACGGGGAAGGAATTTGGTTATTTTTCTTAGTTGGAAAATATTCTTGTGTTTTGAAAAAACCAATTTTTGGGTTTTGAGTGCGATTACAACTAACGGAAATGAAATTACAACTTGAAATGACAAGGGATAAGTAAAGAAAATTTAGCCAATTGAGTGAAGAACGTCGTCGTTTCCACGCCGAGCCTTTGATGATGATCGTTCCGCCTAGGAAGTCGACGCCGTGAGAGGATTTGAAGAAGAATCACCGCTTCGGGTATGTTTGAAACACTTAAGAAGAACGGGTTTGCAGATAACAAGTTTGAAACTTTAAGGTGAAAACAAAACAGAATTCAAGTGGAAATGGGGGTTGGAAGAAATGAAATAACGGGAAATCTGAATGGAATTAGAAAAAGTTGAAAACATGAAAGTTGTAGAGAATTGAAAAAGGAAGAACTTTTATGAAGAACACAGAAATAGAAAATGAAAGGAAGATAAGGAAAAACTTGAAAAACTAGGACCTATTGGTTCGAATGAACAGTAATTGATAGAAAACCAGCACCTAGAAAACTTAATTCTAAAGCTCAAAAGAAGAGGAATTTGACAAAGTGCAAGAAGAATAAAACTTAGAGATACAAGATAGGAACAACTCTTATGAAGAACTCAGAGTTATTTGAGGACTAGAAAGACTTCAAAATGAATGAATGGAAGAAGGTATCATCACGGATGAACAGTAAATGCACAGGACAGCACTTAAGAAAATGGGTATTAACTCTATGAATTTGGACGAATTTGAAGAAATGCTAAACAGAGAAGTTGAAGAAAACTTAAAAAGGAACAACTTTTATGAAGACAAGAATTTGAAATGAGGATCACAATAATGAGAAATAAGGCTATGAAAAGACTGAATTCCAAAATAAAACTTGTATTGCAATAAATTCAACTTACAAATTTGCCTTCAAAAGCTTGGAAAAACACAACTTCAACAATCAAAAACTTCAGAAATGTAAGGAACTTACATTACAAATGCTCAAAGCTAGCTCTCTCTCCCTTGCAACCTTGCCATCTAGTTCTAACTCTAACAACCAACTCACTTGCTAACCCCTCATTCAAGACCAATGCACCCTTTATATAGGGGTTACAAAAACATTCCAAACAAGTGTACCCAATTTTAGCCTAAAATGGTAGGCAGGTAGGTTCTGCCCACTTTGCCATTTTTTTCGGATTTTTCTGAATTTGTTTGGCATTTTTTTTGGGCTTTTCCTCTCTCTTTCTCTCATTTTCTCTCTCTGCCGGCGCAACGCGCCGACCGCCGCCGACCGGTTAGGCGGCCGCCCGTGGGCCCCTCGTGCGCCCGAACCGCCTCCGCCATCCGCGTGTTGCACGCGGGCGCGTGCACCCGCGTGCCGTACCGCTGCCACGTGGCCCGCCTGCCTCCGCGCCTCGCCGCGTGTCGCGGCCCGCGTGCCACGAGCGCCGCTCCGCGACCGCCACGAGCCCCCTGCCGAAGCCCGTTGCCGCCTCCCTTCGCGCCACGCGGCCGCGTGGACCCGCCCGAGCGGATGCCTCCGCCCGCGCATCGTCGCCCGGCCACGACCCCCCCCGCCCGCCTCTTCGCCCGGCCTCGTCGCCCGTGCCGGGCGGCGAAGGCGGGAAGGGGCGGGACGGGGCGGGTTTGAACATTTGTTTTTTTTATTATTTTTTTTGTTTTAATTTATATATATATATATTATATATATATATCTATATAACTATATATATATCTATATATACTTAGAAAATTCCAAAAAAATAGCAAATAATTTTATTTTTTGTTCTAAATTTTTTTTCTTTTCTTTTTGAACCAATCCTCGAGCTTTTGGCCCATTCAAAATATAATTTTTATTTTCTTTTATTTTCTTTTTCTTGGAGCTTTCCTCGAACTGCGTGCCTGCATAAATACGTAAAAATTATCATAAAATTTATTTAATTTTAGAAAATTAAACATTTGATACAAAATCAATAATAAGTGTGAGAAGTGTATATTGATCATAATTTAAGCTCATAAAAATGTGAATAATGATGAATTAACAAGGAAAAATACACACTTATCACACCCCCCAACTTACTCATTGCTAGTCCCTTAGCAATGTAATTAATGAAAAATTTAGGACCAACAAGAGTTAAAAGATATTTAGGCCTCATTTTCAGTTCATCTTTCATAGAGTTAACTAAAGATCAAGACTCTGGAGTAATTACCACAGACTAGCCTTATGTCGGAAATTCAGGTACATGATCAAGAATCTAATCAAAATTCAGTAGCACTTGTGCATGTGTAATGCTAAGTCCACAGTGAAGATAATTGCATCCTCCATTTGCTATTCTGAACAAATGCCTTTCAATTCTGCACTTCTTACTTAGAGCGTTCAATGCACACTAGCTTTTTGTCTGCCTTATTGATATGTCCCTTTTGGGATCACTATATATATATATATATATTTTTCTTTTCTCCTTTTCTTTTCCTTTTTTTTTTTACACACATGATGCTGCACTACCCTTCACTGTTTTACGCGAACCTCAACACGTCTTAGGTGAAGTAGGCCCGGTTCCACAGATCCAAGTTCCCTTTTCCTTTTGACGTGAACCTCAACACGTCTTAGGTGAAGTAGGCCCGGTTACTCAGAATCGGAGCATTTTTCATGGTGCTTTATTTTTTTCTCATACTTTTCTATGGGAGAAAGCTTCTAACATATTTCTTCTTCAGAAAATGCAGAATATCAGACAGTCTGTCTAAAATAACAGAAGGCTTGTCCTTCTTGTTTCATTAGCGTGCAACGTGATTTTATTTTTCTTTGAAAGTGCATCTAAACTTTAAAGAGATTCTTTAAATCAGTTTTTCATGGCTAGAGTAAATAAATTATCCATCATCCGATTCTCTAGTCATTTCCATTCTAGAATCACTTTTCATGCGAAATGAATCAAGAAATTCAACTTGGGAAAAACTGTTGTTTCACATGACAATTCAAGAAAGTAAAAAAAAAAAATTTGTTGAAAGTGTTATTTTTGAAATTTTTGAATATCTCCCCACCCAACTTAAATGACATTGTCCTCAATGGCATAAGCAGTAGACCGATCAGAGGACATGAAAAAAATAATTTGGTTGGCAAGGAAGGATACAACCTGATGGGTCGGGCGAAGTGATGAGAGCTTCATTGTGTTGTGGCCTGAGAACTGTAAAAGAAACACACTAAAACAAAACATCAAATCACAAAAATCGTGGGTGGCCTCCCAAGAAGCCATTTATTTGCACACCAAACTGTGAAAACGTTGGGCTGCCTCCCAAAAAGCGCTAAATTTAACGTCTTCAGCCAGACACACTGTAGCTCAACAACCAACAAGTTGATTTTAAAATGAGCCACCAAAGAATTTTATCCTTGCCAAAATTGTCTTTTTCATGCCCTAAAGAAAACGAATGTGACTGGTGAGCGCAAGGGCAAAGCATGTATCGAGGTGGAGGTAGCTCAAAAGCATTATCCCAAGGAAAGAATAGAGGAGGCACATTGGGAAAAGTCATATCATGAAGTATGAAATATTCCTCCTGAGATTCCTTAGGATCAGATAAATCAGCATGTAGAGCCAGGGTGGGCCAATGAGTTGGGAGAGTTTGAAAATAATCACCATGGTCCAGAAGTGGCACAAGCTCTACCTGCTCCTCTAGATTGAAATTATCATGCGGCATACTCTAATCATTCAATTCCTCATTTACCCCAAATTCATTATTCCAATAAATATTCAATTCTAGATCCATCTTCACTTCTTCTTCCTTCCCATCTTCAAAGATAATTTCATCAAAGTCATGTCCCATCTCCACTTCTTCTCCATTCCCATCTTCAAAGATAAGGTCATCATGATCGGGGAGAGACTTGTGATGAGGTTCAATATATTCATCCTCTCCCTCTAACTGAAGATCATCCACCTCTCTTGCATTTCCCTCATGTTGACAAGCAAGCACTGGCTCCTCAAATTCCTTTGTAGGAGGGGGAATATGATCATTTATCAGTTCATCACCTTCATCTATTGCATTTCCAATCAAGTCCGCAATCCCCTTAGAGTTCTCATGTGAATTTTGCTGACACGACCCCTCCATAATCCCGTGATCTACTAAATTAAGAGTGATAAGAGTGTGATGCTCTTGGGGAATTATAGATTGATCATAGTCAGTGTGAAGAACTTGATGAGGATTGGGTCCAGAGGAATCAAAGAATTGCTCTCCCTCCATGGTTTTGACTTCCTCAGTAAGTCTATTGATGTGCTGTTGGAGGGATTGACTATGGAGAATGAATTGATCATCAGAGGCATTAGGTGTGGGTGGAAGAGATGAATAGTAATGATTTGTCTGTTGGGCTGGGTCATAATGGTCATCAGAGGTTTTGGCCCAAATACGATTTTCATCATTCCCTTCTTCTCCCCCCGACGACTCAAGATCATCATAATCCTCTTCACAAATGGAATAGGGTTTAGGCTCCTCAGGCTTCTCTTCCGTTACGTCCTCCGCATAAGACGCTTCCATGATTCCCTCAAAATCAACAGTGATATGAGTGGTAGATTGTGGGATCATAGGTTGAGCATATAGACTTTTATCATTATAACATCCAAGAAGTTGGTCATCAAGACTTGTGGAGTTGTTAGGCATTGGATCCACTTCCGTTTCTATGAGGTTTTCAGCAATCCTACTCACTTGGGCCTCAAAGTTTTGCAATTGTTCCTGAAAGGCTTGTTGTTGAGTTTGGAAGAGTCGTGTCAATTTATCAAACATCTCCTCCTTATATAAATCTGTGTATAGAGGAGATAGATAATTGGGCTGAGAGTCAGATTGTGCTGGATAATAATTTGAAGGGCACTCAGTCTGAAAATCAGGAGGGTGTATTGGTTGCCCTCCATAATAGGGTTGATCATAAGAATGGACTTGATTGTAAGGATCATTGGAATATGAATCCCAATCTGCAAAGTGTGGATTTGAAGGACGTTGAATGGGGTCTTGGTATGGTTCCCAAGAAGAAAATTGTTGATTTTCCCATTGATTATGTGGGTTTGTGTAGGAGACAGAGGTGGAAAAATCCGATGACCATTGATATGGTTCTTGGGTGAAAGATGAATTATGAACCCCATTGTGGAAGAGTAAAGGCGTTTGTTGATAAGGGGTAAATGGAGAATTGGAATTCACATAGCCCGCATAATTAAACATCAAAGAATCTATTATTGGGCCTGAACAAAATTAGATGTGGAAATGAAAAAGACCCAAGAAAGAGTGATGATTTTTCAATGAAATTTTTTTTATGTTTTGATTTTATTGTTTTTTTTTATGCAAAGATAAACAAGTTAGCACACAAATGACCCTAATGACCTAGATGTGACCTGGACTTATAAATAGGGTTTCACAAAATGATTAACGTGAGACTTAAGTTTACCCTCAATATGACCACCAGCCAGGTAAGGGGTGGGGAAGTGGGAGGTTCCCCCTACTTTCGTAGGGACCTTATTATGCCAAACCACTAACCCGCTTAAAGCGTTTGCTGTCCGACCGTCTTGCCTTAGACACCGATTTTCATATGAGGATAAACATAAATAACACAAGAATCACAGTGTGATCTTAGGGCCAATGTTTACTGACTTTTATTTATGGCCTAGGTAATGCAGAGATGCAAGGAAATTATGATTTTCGGGCTAAGGGAGGGTGATGAAATCCCCACCTTATCTTGTTAGGGGTGTTGCCCTTAAAGTATTTTGAAATGAAATGCACACCACAATTTCAAACAAGGGGTTCTTTATGCAAAAATGAATGCCAGACTGAGATCAGTAGAACGTACCTTGCCCCTCGCGATCTTCAAAATGTAATGCAGAAATTAAACAAAGACAAATTCTAACCTAAATGATGCATGACCTAGAGCATGAAAGTGTAGTTTCTACTCTTGCAATGAGGTCTTTTATTTGGTGCAAATGAAGATTTTTTTGTTTTTGTTTTTAGTTAATGAACCTAACTAACCAGCATGAAAATTTTTCTTTTGTTTTGATTATTTTTTATTTTTATAGAGTTTTCAAGAAATTTTCAGATTTTTGTAAAAAATTTTTTAAAAAGTGGAAAGATAGAACCTGTTTCTTGATTTCAGCCCTTTAGCAATGCTTCCGAGCTATTTAACGACGTTTCATATCCTTGGAATTTCAGATTCGATCTTCCTCTTTCTTTGTTTTTCAAATTTTTTTTTCATTTTCCTGCACAAGTAAAGAAAGCAAAAATCAATATACAAATATACAAAGTAAACACAAGAGTATCCAACTATGAAAAGTATCTCCATCCCCGGCAACGGCGCCAAAAATTTGATGCTCGCTCGACAGTCGTTGTTAAAATTGCCGTGCCACACAAATTTCAAATATTTATAACCGCACTCACTCACTTATGGATTTGAAAACATGAGTATAATGGTAAGTACGGGTCGATCCCACGGGGAAGGAATTTGGTTATTTTTCTTAGTTGGAAAATATTCTTGTGTTTTGAAAAAACTAATTTTTGGGTTTTGAGTGCGATTACAACTAACGGAAATGAAATTACAACTTGAAATGACAAGGGATAAGTAAAGAAAATTTAGTCAATTGAGTGAAGAACGTCGTCGTTTCCACGCCGAGCCTTTGATGATGATCGTTCCGCCTAGGAAGTCGACGCCGTGAGAGGATTTGAAGAAGAATCACCGCTTCGGGTATGTTTGAAACACTTAAGAAGAACGGGTTTGCAGATAACAAGTTTGAAACTTTAAGGTGAAAACAAAACAGAATTCAAGTGGAAATGGGGGTTGGAAGAAATAAAATAACGGGAAATCTAAATGGAATTAGAAAAAGTTGAAAACATGAAAGTTGTAGAGAATTGAAAAAGGAAGAACTTTTATGAAGAACACAGAAATAGAAAATGAAAGGAAGATAAGGAAAAACTTGAAAAACTAGGACCTATTGGTTCGAATGAACAGTAATTGATAGAAAACCAGCACCTAGAAAACTTAATTCTAAAGCTCAAAAGAAGAGGAATTTGACAAAGTGCAAGAAGAATAAAACTTAGAGATACAAGATAGGAACAACTCTTATGAAGAACTCAGAGTTATTTGAGGACTAGAAAGACTTCAAAATGAATGAATGGAAGAAGGTATCATCACGGATGAACAGTAAATGCACAGGACAGCACTTAAGAAAATGGGTATTAACTCTATGAATTTGGACGAATTTGAAGAAATGCTAAACAGAGAAGTTGAAGAAAACTTAAAAAGGAACAACTTTTATGAAGACAAGAATTTGAAATGAGGATCACAATAATGAGAAATAAGGCTATGAAAAGACTGAATTTCAAAATGAAACTTGTATTGCAATAAATTCAACTTACAAATTTGCCTTCAAAAGCTTGGAAAAACACAACTTCAACAATCAAAAACTTCAGAAATGTAAGGAACTTACATTAAAAATGCTCAAAGCTAGCTCTCTCTCCCTTGCAACCTTGCCATCTAGTTCTAACTCTAACAACCAACTCACTTGCTAACCCATCATTCAAGACCAATGCACCCTTTATATAGGGGTTACAAAAACATTCCAAACAAGTGTACCCAATTTTAGCCTAAAATGGTAGGCAGGTAGGTTCTGCCCACTTTGCCATTTTTTTCGGATTTTTCTGAATTTGTTTGGCATTTTTTTTGGGCTTTTCCTCTCTCTTTCTCTCATTTTCTCTCTCTGCCGGCGCAACGCGCCGACCGCCGCCGACCGGTTAGGCGGCCGACCGTGGGCCCCTCGTGCGCCCGAACTGCCTCCGTCGTCCGCGTGTCGCACGCGGGCGCGTGCACCCGCGTGCCGTGCCGCTGCCGCGTGGCCCGCCTGCCTCCGCGCCTCGCCGCGTGTCGCGGCCCGCGTGCCACGAGCCCCGCTCCGCGACCGCCACGAGCCCCCTGCCGAAGCCCGCTGCCGCCTCCCTTCGCGCCACGCGGCTGCGTGGACCCGCCAGAGCGGCCGCCTCTGCCCGCGCATCGTCGCCCGGCCACGACCCCCCCCCGCCCGCCTCTTCGCCTGGCCTCGTCGCCCGTGCCGGGCGGCGAAGGCGGGAAGGGGCGGGACGGGGCGGGTTTGAACATTTGTTTTTTTATTATTTTTTTTGTTTTAATTTTTATATATATATATATATATAACTATATATTATATATATATATATATAACTATATATATATCTATATATACTTAGAAAATTCCAAAAAAATAGCAAATAATTTTATTTTTTGTTCTAAATTTTTTTTCTTTTCTTTTTGAACCAATCCTCGAGCTTTTGGCCCATTCAAAATATAATTTTTATTTTCTTTTATTTTCTTTTTCTTGGAGCTTTCCTCGAACTGCGTGCCTACATAAATACGTAAAAATTATCATAAAATTTATTTAATTTTAGAAAATTAAACATTTGATACAAAATCAATAATAAGTGTGAGAAGTGTATATTGATCATAATTTAAGCTCATAAAAATGTGAATAATGATGAATTAACAAGGAAAAATACACACTTATCATCGGGACACAATCGGAAAAGAGATAAGAAGTCTCTCAACGGAGATGGAGGACTGAAGAGTTGGAATTTTGACATTTTTTTTTCATTTTTATCTTTATCCTCATTTTTATTTTCCTTTTCTAGAAGAAAGCAATGTGAAGGGAGAGTAGCAGGAGGAGTGGAGATTGAAAGCTTGGAGAAAGATTGAATCGGAGATGACCCGCGCGGGGGTGTGATGGAGAGTTTGGAGAATTGCTCGAGGAGCAAGGGAGGAATCGGGAGAGAAATCTACAGTGAATCTGGAGAAAGGCTGACCATTATTGGCGGCGGTCTCGGCACGTGAGAGAACAATTGAGAATGTAGGGAAACAAGAAGAGACGGATGCATGGAAGTGAGAGAGAAAAGGCCGGCCCACAGCCTGTCTATTGTAAATCCTTCTTCATACGGAACATCTGGCTCTCCAGTGTCCGTATAATCACTCAGCAACTGCCTCTTATCCGTAATCACAGCTGGCTTTTCAATCAATTCATGTATTAGTGGCGGCCATTCCGGATCAGTCGGCATAAAGAGACGGCTCAAGGCAATAGTAATATCATACATATCGAACCATCTGTACCAATCACACTCTGGATCATCCATCTTCCTTCTCTTATCCGGCCTTAGGGACTCCAGGGCTTTATAAGTGGCCAATGGTGCAATATGGCGAGCAAACTGTCTTGCATGAACATCTTGACAGTCTAGAATGGAGGTGATTATTGTAGTCCGCTCATGATTCTGAACGCCACCTGTGACAAAATGTGTCTTCAATGTCCAAGTAAGCGGCTGGCGATCTGTCTTCAAGGTGGATGTCATAACTGCCCATGGTTCATCTTCATTTTTGCCCGGCCCTTTGTAGCGCAGGCCGCCTCGTATAATCAATTTCTGAGGCTTAATAGGCCTGGTCCTGCCTTGACAACTGGCACCCAGACCTTTGCCGTTTTGATACCCCATTTTCATTAGAATTTTCCAGCCATGGGTGTTTATCATGTTTTTCTTCTTCCTCCCCTTGGAAGGCAAGGGTGTCATAGCAACTGTCATGACAGTCTCGGGCGACATTGACCGTGGGTGAGGGAGGTCTAGCATTGATAGCAACGGCTTGTTGGCAGGCCAAATAGAAGGAACTGACGAAGCCAAGTGTATATCTTCCTCTGGCAGAATAGGCATACTGGTAACTTTGATAATGCGGCCCTTATATGGAAATTTGAGGCACTAATGATTTGTAGAGGGCACCGCATCGAGTTGTTGAATGTAGGGGCGGCCTAGAATGCCGTTAAATGTCGGATCCATGTCCAAAATATGGAAATCGACCGTGATTGTGGCCGAACCCAAACTGACTTTTAATGTGATCATGCCTAGAGGAGGCTTCTTGGTATTGTCATATGCTGTGACTGTTATAGTAGATGGCCGAATCAGGTTTTCAGGAATGCCGCATAATTTCAAGGTGCTAGGGGGCAAGACATTGATGGATGCCCCAGTGTCCACTAGACATTGTTTTACAGCCACCTTATTGATGTCGACCGTGATGCACAGAGCATATTTCCTTGCTGAGAGTGGCGCCAGTTCATGCTCATGAAAAGTAATCGCCGGCTGACTGCTAGCGGGCGTTAATACTGTAGTTATCTGCTCAACAGGGATGTCTTCATTGACCATAACTTTTTGCAGATATTCTTTCAGGGCCATCTGATGAGTGGTTGACCTTTTGATCAGTTCTAAAATTGAGATCCTTGCTGGAGTTCAGTCAAGATGCTTTAACAAATCATACTGAGTGCCGGGTACGGACTCTTGCTCCTGTTCTTGTTCATTAGGCCCCTGCGCGGGCTCTTGCTCTCTTTGGGGAAAGATGCGCTGGAACATCCGTCCACTGCGGAGCGGTGCCACGTTTTGTCGTGCCTCTATCGGGGCAAGTAAAGGAGGAGGGTTGGAAGAGGAAGAGGGTGTGTTGGCATTAAGAACTGGTTGAGGGGTGTTTGAAGAAGGAGCTCCCGTAAGAGGTGTTGGTGAGGAGTTTACGGAAGAAGCCCCCGCAAGAGGCGTAGGAGTAGGAAGGGGTGCCCGAGAGTTAGCGAGTGGGATGAGGAGAGGTCTGGGCACAAAAGGTGGAGGAACTGATGGTGGAGGGATCCTTGCCGATGGAGGAGTAGTGGTGGTGGGTGTAGCGTGCGTTGGCGACGGGCGGATAAGGAGTGGTCTAGACGGCGAAGGTGAAGGGTTAGTAGTGGATGGCAGGGTTTGCTGCGTGGTAGGCTGCGGAGGCGGTAAGCGGGTAAGGAGAGATCGGGTTGATGGAGAATTGGTGGGAGCAGGTGGATTAATGGGGCGTAGAAGAGCTCGGCTCAATTGGGGAGTAGAAGAAGAAGGAAGCGTGCGCAAGAGGCGCGGAGGTTGATTTGGGTTATGATTAAATGCCCCGACAGAGGCGTTCTCTTCGTGCCACCCCTGTCCTCTCTCCACCTCACGGAGAGATGTGACAGGGTTCACGTGCTGATTTGGCGGGTGCTCTGGCAGTGGATTGTGGACAATCCCCATATCTTGCTGAGGTGCCGGAGCTTGCTGTTGTACTTGTGGAGCCGGTTGTTGTGGCTGCTGAGCCTGCTGTTGCCGAGGAGGCCTTCTTTCTTTCATAGTGGTGATAAACTGCCTCATCTCATCCCAATTAATGCCACCCTGGTCATTTAAATCATAAATGTAATCCTTGAAGTGGAAGCGATGATCAATGTTATGACCAGGGGAGCGGTGGAAGACACAATAGCGGGATGTGTCAACATTAGCGGGCCACACTGCCCTTTCCTTTGGTAGCATGAGCAAGTTGGAGGCCATTAAGGCATTGAAAATATCCGGGAGACTTTCTGGCAATGGCGGATAATGGGCCCTTTTGGGGCCAAGTGGTCTCCTTTGCTGTTGTTGTTGCGGTCCATAATTAGCGGGTGGCGGTACTTGGTGATATTTGTAGATTGTGATAAATCCACACATGAAGAAGAGTTTAAATATGAGAAAACACAAGGGGGAGAGATGATATAATAATAAAGAAAAGAAGCACGTGGTGCTACTAAGGAGGGTGATCGCCAGAGGGGTTACCTCAAGAAGAAACAAAGAAGATCGCGAATACCTGGTGGAAAATAGAACGCGGGATGGATTGTGAATTCCTCCTCCTCCTTCAATCGACCGGCCGATGAAGGGGGTTTTTCTTTATTGATTACCCTTGCAAAAAAAGATAAAACAAACAAACAAAAGAAGTGGATCAGCCAAGTGAATGTAGTATCAATCCCAAGTAGATGATATGATGATGAATAGAGAATAACATGCGCACCTTTTTTTTGGTTTTAAAACCCCTAAAGAGTTAGGGAAGGAGGAGATATGATGAAACTAATGCAAAAGGAGAAAAGAAAAAAAAACAATAGACGTGATGATGCGATGAAAACAAAGCAACTAGATAAGCAAAAGCCCTGCTGTCCCTTATGACAGTAAAGGGTGAACCGAAGTTGATGCTGTTGGCAGGAAGAAGAAGGAAGTAGAGAGCTCTAAAGATCGCACAGGACGAAGATGGATAGCCTCCGTAAATTCAGCATCTATGCATAAAAACTCTAACCTCGGTAACCTACTCCCGTAACCTGCCAACCTTGGGCGAGGTTGATCAAGACATCCCTATATAGGGTTCCAGATCCAAGATAACCTCAGATTCGGGAGGATAAGAACGGGCAATGATCAAAAGAAGGCATGACTCTAGTTCCAATTCGAGCAAGGAGACCAATGGAGGCAAGGAACTACTCAGGAAAGGCATACTCAAACACGACATCGAAGGATAAAACACGACCTTCAGAGGGGCGTCAAATCAACAATTGACGACCTACATCAAGACGTTACTCAAAAACACGACCAGGATCAAGGGCGTCACTTCTCGGATTTAATTTTGGCAATAAAACTTACTTTATTTAAAAATTATGAGAAAACGCCTGAGATGAAGGCGTTACTTGAAAACACGCCCTGAGGAAGGACGTTAATCAATAATTTGAATTTATTTTGAAACTGGAAAATACCAGAAATTGACGCCCTGACATTTCGTCGTCCTTTCTTTTGAACACGCCTTAGATAAGGTCGCGAATCACAAAAATGCAAAGATCAAACCAAAACACACAAAAATAGAAAAAATTCATATTATGAATGTATTGAAGTTCACTTTGGGGCGTCAACATAGTGACATGAGATTTGATCAACATAGCGTCAATTTTGGCGTGTCTACAGCTGCCCCGCCTTGGCGTCTGCTTTACAAGGGAGTGAGACAAAATGGAGTGAAAGTGCAACAAACGGAATGAAGTGGAACGAACTGATAAGTAGATGCCAAGGTGTGATGTGACACGCCTCAGACACTAAGCATTGGAAATCTTTCCAAGATTCAAAGTGAAACAACTCCGAGTGATTCCAAGGAAGCATCGATTTGCTGGATAAAGGAGATTAAACTAAGCAAGTAAAAATGTGCGCATGGCACGATAAGGAGACACCATTGGAGAGCGGTTACCAGCCAACGTGGACGTGCTACAACCAAGGCGTATTTGTGGGAAAAATAAAGGGAATTGAAATGGAGATCCAGCAAAGGGACATTTTCAAGTAATCAACCTAAGCGGCTTCAAAGAGAATAAAGTACTCAATTTGGAATGGAATATCTCATGTCAACTCAATCAAGAGCGAGTGACCTTCATTATTGCCATAATATGAAGATTTTCAGCATGAAGCTCAAAGTCCTACATGATGCATGCTGGGCTAAAAGAAAAGATAAGACAAACTAAAAGATAGAAAATAATCAAGGATAATATTGTTAAGCCATCTAGATTTGGTCAAGAATCCAGATCTCTGAGCTGACACTAAGCCGAAGCCCGTTTGTCCGTGCATCAACTCAGAAAGTGGAACCATCGTCCCAGACCTTCAACGACTCAACGGCCTATCCGTGTGATCAAGACTTTCCTGGAACTATCACTATTTTTGATGAAGGGGAACTCAAATTCCAGGTTCATCAGAACCACAAGGTCCTTGACATACTATAATACCATAGAATACCATATAGTAATAATGCTTACAACAAGATGTTACTTCCGCAGTGATCCGGGCATCTCGAAACCTGGAATCCTCTGCACTTGAAAGTTCATTAGCCCTCCCATAATTTCAATATAAATAATCCTCAATTCAAAGTATGACATGATCATAAGTGCTAAATCAAATAAAATTCTGACAAAATAATAACACTTAAGTTCATCAGAGCACGTAGGGAAGCAAATTCATAAGTTCACAAATTCATGCCTGGACCGAACGGCGTCAAAACATGAAACGCGCCTTGTTATGAGGGCGTCAAAAATAGAAACATGCCCTTCACTAAGGCGTGAAATGCACCAAGGGTTCAAGAATAAGACGACCCTGGAAAGGGCGCTACACAAAACAAGACCTCAGTCCGGTCGTCAATTCAATAATTGACGCCCTAACAGAAGACGTTAATTAGGCACAAACTTCTGTTTCCGATTCGAAAGCTAAACCCAATCCTAATGGCATAAACTTTCTAACTCCGAACAGCCTTAAGACTCCCCGGACTTCTATAAAGGGAAGGCGCACTTCCTCAAATCAATCAAATCCTCCGAGCTCTGTTTCTTCTGCTGCTTCTTCCTATCTGTTCTTTTGCAGGCACCGCAACCGTCTGAACTTCTTCCTGCAAACCGAAGATGGAGAGGGCGATTAAGAGATCAAAGCCCTCAACTCCCAGACTAACCGAGATCAACGGGCATATCAGCAGTAGAATCTCCATGAACCAGGCAAAGATAAAATCCTTCTGTTCTTTTCCACTTTTGTCTTAAATGTTCTTCTCTTCTGCATGCTCATTTATCCTTCTTTCTCTGCATCTTCCTTTCTTCCTTCCACATGACTACCCGAATGTCCCAGGAGCAAGGAGATTTACAAAAATTAAGTGGCTGCCTCTTATACTCTCCAAATTTTCTTCAGATATGAGGGTGTACTTAACAAGATGGCACCTTCTGGGTCTAGTTACCCATGCCAAACATTACAATCAAATTCATCTTGACTGGGCAGCTATAGGAGCTCTTGTAGAGATGTGGCATCCTTCTACTCATACCTTTCTCTTCTCAACTTTTGAAGCCACAATCCTATTAGAAGAATTGGAGATGATCTTAGGCTTAAAGAGAATGAAGCAAGGGGATGAGGAAAAGATGGCCATCATGCCAAAACCAATTTCCTCTCATGAGCTATTAACAAGCTTGATATCTAGCCCCAACCTAGTGAATCAAATCAAAGCTACTAAAGGAATCAATCTTCTAAAGCTCGCCTCATGGGTGTACAAGAGAGCAGATCAAGCCAAAGAAGATGAAGAGATGGAGCGGGTAGCAAAGGCAGGAGCAATCTTATTCCCATCCACGGAGGACTTTCTAGAAGAGGCCCAATTAAGCGCTATAGTGAGCTTATGGGAAGGAGATAGAGTGGGACCGGCGATTCTAGCCTATCTCTATAGCGGGCTTACCTCGGCGGCGATGGGAAGGCCCATCTACGGATGCATGCTAGCATTCTCTAGCTGGGTAGATCTCCACTTCAAGTTCGATCCATATAATGAGGCCCAACAATCCTCAAGAATCTTCTCAAAAAGCCCACTCTCTTATATGACCGGTTCACTCAATAGAGTGAAGAACCGGATACCTCAAATTAAGAAGAGAGCGGAATGGAGAGAGCACCTCAAAGTAATGCCAAAGAATCTCTTCACTTGCGCCCCGGGAATACTCAAGACTCAAGAACTCCGTGCAAGATTCTCTCCCGAGACGGACCTTCGGCTCATAGGCGCTTCGGATTTCATCTTATACAACTCACATCGGTGCCTTCCTCAACTCGGGCTTCCACGGCGAGTATTCGAGGACCTATCACACCTCCCTCCTATCAGGAGAAGGGACCTTGGCAGCAATGAAGATGGAGAAGAATGCACAACAATCCAAGCTCTGTGGAAAATCAATAAAGCTCATCAACCTGTGCAAAATTTGGAAGAAGACAGAGAACAGTGGAAGTCTTATGTAATTGCTTTAAGAAGCTTGAGGCCCAAAGTGGCTCATTGAAGCAATGCAGTCTTTTTCTTCCAATAAATTAATGATAATTTCTGATTGAGCCAATAACACAGTGATTCTGATCAAATCTTCCAATAACATGCGATTCGGTTGCAAAGAATGACTCAGTCAATGTCGTTAATTTCACAAAAGGACGCCTCAGCCATTGTCGTCTTCCATGATTGATCGCTCATAACTGACGCCTTCACCAATGGGCGTTAACTGAACAACGTCCTAGGACAAGGCGTTAATTCGATTCATATTCCAAAAAATATTCGTTGAAATTCCAAAAGTAACGCCTTCAGAAAAGCCACGTTTCATATAAATAACGCCTCAATCGTAGTCGTTACTCAAAAATAGTAATGATTATTCCCATCAAATCAATCAATCGCCATTAAATGCGTCTGACGACGGTTATCATTCCCCATGCAAACAAAAATAACGCCTTAAGCAATGTCGTCCATTATCAAGAAACGCCCTGGTTTCAGTCGTTAATTCCATAAGACACGGCCTTCCTTAAGTCGTTAATTTCTTTTTGACCGTTCGACTTAACTTTCCCTCCTTTCTTCTTCTTCCTCCGTTCTCTTTCCCTCTTTCTCTCTTCTTCTGCAACCCTAACCGAAACCCTCCCCCTTTCTCTCATTCTCTCTCAAACTCTCTCCCCCCTAACCCTAGACCTAGACGATGGCCGGAGGAGGACTCAAACGGCAGAGGCTGGCGGCGCCTGAGGTGGTTGACCTGGGCGACGACGCCCACGCTGAGGAAGAAGCTCCCCTCGTGGTGGTCGAGGAAGAACCGTCGACGGCCGAGGAGGTTCCAGCGGCGGCGGTCGACGATGAGGCCGAAGGACGAGATGAAGAAGAAGGCGCTGGTGAAGACGAAGAAGGCAATGGTGAAGGAGAGGATGGCGGTGAGGAAGAAGGCGGTGAGGAGGAAAATGAAGATGACGGAGGGCCACCGGCCACGGCGGCGGCCACCCCTCGCCCCGGCCAACTCCGACGGCTACGTCAGCCACGGCCCCAACCTGCTGGACCAAAACACCAGAAGGTAAGCCCCTAAACCAATTTCCATTTTTTATTTTTATTTCCATTTTTTTCTGTAATTCTCATAGCTCTCGGGGTATAAACCCTGCAACCCAGAAAGAAGACGCCCTCAGGGGCGTCACGTTTTACAAATGAAACGCCCAACCTAAGGGCGTTAATTAAATTATTTCCCTGAAAAATAATTAACCCCATGTGAACACGCCCTGCATCATGCCGCCCATTTAAATTCATCATTTTTTTTATATCATGCTGTTAATTCCATTAATTCTCATGCTTTTATTTTTTTCATGAATTATTCGCATGCTGTTATTTTTATTTCATTTTTCTGAAACACTTGAAAACAACGCCCCCCACTAGGGCGTTAATTCAACAATAGACGACCAAAATAGCGGTCGTCCATTCATTAATTCCTGATTAAATTAACGGACCCATTTTGGAAAACGCCCCACCCAAGGGCGTGACTTGAAATATTCTTTAAGAATTTCAAAAATTAACCATAGAACCACGCCCAACACAGAGGCGTTTCTTAGATAACAGCGACCTAGGATAGGTCACAAATTCAAAGCACACTTAGAACCACGCCCTCCTCAGGGGCGCTAATTCAACAAACCACGACCTGAGGATGGTCGTTAATTAAAATCAAACACCAATATAACCCAAGGCAATCAAAATGAGATTCAGCATGAATAATCAAAATAATTAAGTGAAAATTCTTTTCTTTACATGCAGGGATTGATGAGGACGTGCATCTCCTGGGTCATGGTCCGGGCAGCATACTACGGCCTCCCCGAGTTTCAGAGAGCGAGGGTAGATGCTATGGGGTTTGGGGCTTTCCTTAGCATAGAGCCAGTCAGACCCGACCTACCACTTATCCAGGTTCTACGGGAGAGATAGGGCAGGACTAGCCGGGCATTCTTGATGCCATGGGGGCATATGGTTCCTACCCTAGAGGATGTAGCCAGGATCACGGGACTGAGGGTAGACGGTGAGGCTGTGAGCGGGATTACCTACCCTGACTACACTGAGTTTGCCCAGAGGTTGCTAGGGCTAGAGATGGTCTATGAGACGCCTAGCGAGTGTAGGACTATCTTCCGCACCGACCTGACTACAGTGATGGGTTTAGGGAATGCTAGGCATAGGTCCGAGGAGACCCTAGAGCAGTTCTCTCAGAGGTTGATAGACGGGGCTAGGGCGGTCTACTGCCAGGACCCAGCCGACAGGGAGAGAGCGGACCGAGACCTGAGGAGGTTCCTACTGCTGCTACTAGGGAGGCTATTGCTCGGGACGAAGGGCGACGTCATCAACTGCCGATTCCTAGGGATACTCGAGGACTTGGAGGCAGTTGGCAGCTACGCCTGGGGAGCAGCACTGCTGGCGCATATGATGGCCGACCTGTCCACGGGGACAGGACGAGAGACGACCGTCAGTGGCTTCTCACCTTTTCTTCAGGTATGCATTTTTCCACCTTTCTTTTCTTTTTATTATGCTTGTGAATGCCTCACTAATATGATGCATGGATGCAGGTTTGGAGCCATCTATACATGCCGATGGGGCGCGTTGACCCACGGCCCGGAGGTGAGGGAGCTTTTCCCCTAGCGCGGCACTGGTTGCCAGTGGTGTTTGGAGCCCCACTGGGCTGCGAGCTGTGGGTGCTGCGGAGAGAGTTCCGAGACTTCCCTCCCTCGCTGGTATGCATGAATGTTATGCATCTTTCTTTTGCATTTATTTTGAATTTATTATGATGATGATGAAATGATGACATGTATGTTTATGAATGCAGGTGCAGTGGAGACCCTATGAGGGGATGACAGACGAGGGCCAGCCGTGGGTCGTAGCGGGCCGTCCTCGCCTTGCGCATGAGCTGTGGGTTCATTGCTTGAGCGAGATCGAGCCGTTACGGCTTAGGTTGGTGATGAGGATGCTGGGCCTCCACCAGGAGTGGGTAGAGGTCGGCGAGCCACGTGGCATTGGGAAGAAGACGCGTGGTCGTACAAAGGCGACCGATTGGAGGGTGCGGTTCAAGGAGCAGTACGCCGACTGGCAGCGAGGCGGGACCAGAGTCACCTCTCGGGCGACTGACAGCTCCGAGTACCTCCGACGCTACTGGGAGGTATACGCCGGCCGACCCCAGATGAGGGTCCTAGGGGTATGTATGAATGTAATTACTTCTAAATTAAATGCAAATGCTTATGTTTCTATCATGTGACTAACATGTAATGAATGCAGGATGCGCGGGACATAGCGGCGATGGATGCACAGGCCCACCTACACAGCCTGGAGGACCAGCTGGCCGCCACACGGGCCGACCTAGAGACCCTGGTGAGTGTTTAAATTATTTCTATATGCAAATGTATTTTTTTTGTTGAATTATTGATGATTAGCCACTGACGATCTCAATGAATACAGCGTGCCCAGCAGGGAGCAGGTAGCAGCACGCGATCGAGAGCTGGCAGACTCGAGGACCCAGTTGATCTTTTCTCAGGAGCGGCTACGAGTGTCTGAGGAGCGTCTCCAGCGAGGGCGCGAGCGAGCACAGGCTGCGGGGTACTCCTTCACCAGCTCCACCTTTGTGGCGGGCTCTTCCCTCCGAGAGAGGAGCGAGGCAGGAGGTCAGGTTCGGGTTCCAGCTTCTTCACGGGGGCCCATGCCTCCTCCACCAGCGCCAGCTCGGGACGGCGAGGAGGAGGTTGAGAGTAGGAGAGAGGAGGGTGGAGGCGAGAGCTGAGAGACTTACTTATACTCCTCCACCCCCACACCTGTACTCAGACATTCATGATGTATATATATATATGAGATTGATATATTTTTGTTACCTGAGCACTTTGTGTGGTTGTGGCCTTGTGTTTGTGTACTTTCCTCTTTCCACGTTCTTCGTCTTTACTTTGCTTTGCCCTGTTTCTGCGACTGTAATCCACACTTTAAATAAACAGGTTAATTCATCTGTTTAACTTGGCCCCTTGCTCAATAAGCAAGGGGTGCCTTTACTTTTGACCTTAATAGCGGGTCAAGGGGCCAAGCTTTTAATCAAACAAGGTAAATAAAATAGCTGATAACGGGGAGATGCATCATGCAAGCACGCATATGCAAACCATAAATAAAAGATGCCCATGCAAAAGAATGCAAGCATACATCGTGAAGAAATGCATTTTTCTTTTTTCTTCTCATTTATATTTTCTTGTTATTTTTCCTGAAAAACACGCCTTAGAGTAGGTCGTGGTTAGAATAAAGACGCCCTAGAAGACGGCGTGAATTTGAAAAGGGAATCTGATTTTTTGAGAAAGCAACGACCCGCTCAGAGACGTTATTCAGAAATAGACGACCTAATCTAGGACGTTAATTCTATAAAAAGTGCCTTAGCCAAAGGCGTTAATTGAATTATTCTGCAAAAAAAGGTTGACAAGGCTATCAAGACCCCGGGTCCTACACGGTCACCATCTAAAATTCATTAACCTTTCTTGAGTAATTTAAAAGGGGGGTCGACGTGATCATAGTTGACTTGTATTTGAGATTTCGTACAGTGCAATTTCCCAGGTCCGCCTTGACCATCCTGCCAGTTCGTGACTTACCACATAGAAAGGATGGAAGAAAATATAAGGGAAGCCCATAAGGGATTCTGAGATGCTCAAGGTAAAGTTACCTCCCCTACCCTATGCCTGTTGGGGTTCGGTCTTTGGCGTAGGGAAATTTTTTGCCTTTTTGCCTCTTTTATATTGCACGCATACGCCCAAGGTTTTTCTTGCGGGGACTTTGCCCTCTTGACATGCTTTTCTTTTCTCAACTTGACTTTCACTTTGAATTTGATTTGCATTGATGAATAACCTAATTGTACTTGGGCTTTTGTGGCATTTGCTCCCCTTTTGGGCCCTGACTTCCACCTACTAGGGCGGCGGATAGGCTTGGTGGATCTACCCCGAGACCTCCCTTCCTCCCTTATGGGCCGAAGAAGAAAAGAACGGGTATTGTCTTTCACTTTTAGTCAGGTTTTTGACTTCCCATCGAATTTTGCACCGCTTGAGCTCAAGAATAAAGCGTGTAGTGTGTGTGGGAGTCAACCCCCTTTTAAGTTAGCAAGACTGATGAATGAATTCTGAATTTTGACCTTTCGGACCTTGATCTTTCGTGTGCCATGGCACCAATTTTGATCTCTTTTGATTTTGAAGAATTTCTTTATTTTTGTTTGCTTTTTTGTTGGAATTTCTATTTTTTTTGTTTTTTTGTTTTTTGGAAATATTCCACTTTGTTTTGGATTTTGAAAATTACTCTATATATATATATATTTGAATTTTGAATCAAGGGTAGTATTTCTTAAGATACAAACCATTCCAAGGGTGAGTCAACTCTTCTCCTTCAGCATTAATCAGTTTATAAGCATTACCAGGAAAAACGTCTTTTACAACAAACGGTCCCTCCCAATTGGGTTGGAGTTTTGAGCGAGGCCCACCGGGCTTTACAAAAATTCTTTTAATTACCATCTCACCGATTTTAAATTTTCTCTCAATTACTTTCTTTTGATAAAAATGTGAGAGCCTATTTTGATAAACGCGTGCATGCTCAGCGGTGACCAAACGCTTCTCATCTAGGAGTTCCAATTGGGCAAGGAGTGAATCACGACGTTCATCCATAGAAAATTCCTTATCCAATTGTACTCGTAGAGAGGGAATGAAAATCTCATAAGGGACTACCGCCTCCATTCCATAAGTAAGGGCGAAAGGGGTTTGCCCAGTGGGGGTACGGATGGACGTGCGATAGGCCCAGAGAGCTTCAACTAGCTTGTCTGGCCAGTCCGAAAATTTATTAGCCTCACACGTCTTTTTGACAATTTTTATCAAAGTTTTGTTAGTTGCCTCTGCTTGGCCATTGCCCTGCGGATAATAGGGAGAAGAATGATGTAATGTAATGTTATACCTGTTGCAGAGTTCCTTGATTTCTTGAGAGATAAATTGAGGTCCATTGTCGGTGATGATGGTGCTCGGGATGCCGAACCTTGCGATGATGTTCTTCATTATAAACTTGCAGACGGTTGACGCTTTAATCTCCACGTAAGCTTCCGCTTCTGCCCACTTGGTGAAGTACTCCGTTGCCGTGAGGATGAACGATTTTTGCTTGGTCAGGAGATTCGAATCACTGAGAGGTCCAATGATATCAAAAGCCCACATGGAGAAAGGCCATGGGGAGGACATAGGATGGAGTGAAGAAGCAGGAGAATGAATCTTGTCGGCGTGCAGTTGGCACTTAACACACCTTTGAACATAGATGGAACAATCCTTTTCTAGAGTTGACCAATAGAAACCTAGCCTAAGGATCTTCTTAGCTAGCATCTGGCTATTCACATGACCACCACACACTCCAGAATGCGCCTCTTCCACAACTTTCCAAGATTCATCATCGTCGAGGCATCTTAGTAAAACACCGGTGAGCCCTCTCCTATAGAGCACACCTCCAACCAAAACATAACGCTGAGCCACTCTTCTAATTGCTTTCTTTTCTTCTGCAGTGGCTTCCTCGGGATAGGACTGATCATTGTAATATCTGGCAATCTCATAATACCAAGGCTTCTCTTCGTCAGCCAATTCTTCTTCCCAGTCTAAAAGCATGACCTCTTTACCTTTAAGAGATTCCTTCTGCTTGTCCTTCTCAAGCACCTTATCCCTAATATCGAGGAATGCACGATCCTTAATAGCTGGCGTGTCACGCTGATGAATTAGAGGAACATGAAAATCATGCTCAGGAGGGAAGACTAAAGCAGAGGCTAAAGAAGCAAGAGCGTCAGCTAGGATGTTCTGACTACGAGGAACATGGACAAAGATCAATTTGGTGAAGAGTTTGGCATAAGCTGAAGCGAGTTCCTGGTAGGGTTTGAGCTTAGGATTGATAGTGCGGCACTTGACCAGCACCTGGCGCAGAATGAGCTGACTATCACCCACAATCCTCAAATGGGTGACACCATATTGATGAGCGGTTTGAAGACCAGCCAAAAGAGCTTCATACTCAGCTATATTATTCGTGACGGGGAAAGTGAGCCGAGCAGCAAATGGGATGGTGACCCCTTCTGGTGTTAAAAGAACCATGCCGATCCCTCTTCCTTGAGAATTTAGAGCTCCATCAAAATGTAATGTCCACATAGGATCATGAGGTTGATTAATGGACATCAGTTCTTCATCTGGAAACTCCGAATTGACAGGATCAAAACGAGGTAGAGGGTGATGAGCAAGGTGTTCGGCAATGGCGTAACCTTTGATAGCTTTCTGTTGAATGTAAGTGATATCAAACTGAGAGAGGAAGCTTTGCCAGCGTGCTAATCGATCAGTGAGGACAGATTTTTCAAGGAGGAATTTAATCGGATTCATGCGAGCAATGAGGTGAACCTCGTGAGCTAGGAAATAGTGCTTTAACTTCTGAACTATCCAGACCAAAGCAGCGCAAGTCTTCTCCATGGCTGAATACCTCTGCTCACAGGGGTTAAGAAGTTTAGACAAATAGTACGCTGCCCTCTCTTTACCTTCTTCATCCACTTGAGCTAAGACATCACCTACAGAGTCATCCAGGACTGAGACATAGAGAACAAGTGGTTTGCCTGGAATCGGAGGCCTCAGGACAGGTGGATTGGCCAAATAATCCTTCAATCCGTCAAAGGCTGCCTGACACTTGTCATCCCAATTAAACTTGACTCCCGGCTTAGTAAGCTCGTAAAACGGCCTACATCTTTGTGAATGCTGGGAGACAAAGCGGCGGATAAATTGCAACCTCCCGATTAATCCTCGAACTTCCTTCAAATTCTTGGGAGGAGGCATATCTCTAATGGCCCTTGCCTTGTTGGGATCAACTTCAATTCCCCTCTTGCTAACAATGAAACCAAGCAACTTCCCTGATGAAACGCCAAATACACACTTCGTGGGGTTCATCTTCAATTGATACTCTCGCGATCTTTGCAAGACCTTAGCTAGAACCCCAGGATGCTCAATCCTTGTCCTTGATTTCACTACCAGGTCATCCACATACACCTCAATATAAATATGAATCATGTCATGAAAAATCGCCATCATAGCCCTCTGATAGGTGGCTCCAGCATTCTTAAGTCCAAAAGGCATGACCACATAACAATAAGTACCCCATGGTGTAGTGAATGATGTCTTCTCTTGATCTTCTTCAGCCAGACGAATTTGATTGTAACCTGAGAAGCCATCCATGAAAGAGAGAGTCTCAAATCCTGCCACATTATCGATCAAAACATCAATATGAGGGAGGGGGAAGTCATCCTTAGGACACGCACGGTTGAGGTCCCGGAAGTCTATACAAATCTGAACTTTTCCATCTTTCTTCATAACCGGTACGATGTTAGCCACCCAATTGGGATAGAGGACAACTCTAACAAATCTAACCTTATGGAGCTTGTCAACCTCTTCTTTCATCTTTAAAGCCATATTAGGGTGGAAACGCCTCAACCGTTGCTTGACCGGCATAGACCATGGCTTAAGTGTAAGGCGGTGTTCAACGAGCGTAGGGTCTAAACCAGGCATATCTTCATAACTCCATGCGAACGTGTCCTTGTATTCTTGCAGAACCAAAATGAGCGCCTCCTCTTCGGAGGGCGGTAAATTCTTGCTTATGAGGACAATCCTAGGGTCTTCCTCGGTACCCAAATTAATTTCTTTGGTAGGCTCTTCTACGGAGGCTGACAGTTCGTCAAATCGTCTAATGCCACTAGCAAAAGCATCAGCCTCGTCCTCATATTCTTCATAACTTTCATCCTTTTCTTCAATAGGGTCTCCATCATTCATAATTTCATAGACACTCAAACCCTCATAAGAAACAACAACATCCTCATATTCTAACTCTGGCAAGATGATTGGATTCTCTATAAATTCAGGAAGAGCTAAACAAGCCTGGCATCTGATAGCTAACTCCAACAGAAACCTACGGGGAATCTGCTTACCCTTGGACTTCTTATGTGAATCTACCCCTTGAATTTTAGCGTTAGCAGAAGAAGAGGAGGATCAACTAGCTTGATCAGAAAAAGGAAGGGAAGGAGGTGAAAAAGTGGATACAGGAGGTAATACAGAGGAAGTCCCCTCACCAGAGGGGGAGAAAAGATTTAGCAATGAATCTTGAAGGAGCGGCCCCTGGGTCGGGACGCACTCAGAAGAAAAATAGGAGGTCTCCTCAACAGAAATGGAGGTTTGGAAAGTTGGGAATTTGGCATTTTTTTTTTCATTTTTGTCTTTTTCTTCTTTTTTATTTTCTGTTTTAAGGAGAAAGCAGTGTGCTGGGAGGATAGCAGGAGGAGGGGAAATTGCCAGATCAGAGAAAGATTGAATCAGTGATGGCCCGCGCGGGGGCGTGATGGAGAGTTTAGAAAATCGCTCGAGGAGCGAAGAAGGAATTGTGAGAGAAACTTGGATTGAATCTGGAGACAAATTGATTATAATCGGAGGCGGTCTTGGCACGCGACCAAATCGATGAGAATATAGAGAAGCAAGCACAGATGGATGCATGGAAGTGAGAGAAAAGAGGCCGGCCCACAGCCTGTCCACAGTGAAACCTTCTTCAAACGGAACATCTGGCTCTCCAGTATCAGTGTAGTCACTCAGCAGCTGCCTCTTATCTGTAATTACGGCCGACTTTTCAATCAATTCATGAATAAGTGGCGGCCATTCCGGGTCAGTCGGCATGAAGAGGCGGCTCAAAGAAATAGTAATATCCTGCATATCGAACCACCTGTACCACTCACATTCTGGATCATCCATTTTCCTTCCCTTGTCAGGCCTTAAGGACTCCAAGGCTTTGTATGTGGCCAACGGGGTAATATGACGAGCAAACTGTCTAGCATGAACATCCTGACAGTCTAATATGGAAGTAATTATGGTAGTTTGCTCCTTATTTTGAAAGCCACCCGTGACAAAATGTGTCTTCAATGTCCAAGTGAGCGGCTAGCGATCTGCTTTTAATGTGGATGTCATAAATGCCCATGGTTCATCTTTATTTTTGCCTGGCCCTTTGTAACCTAGGCCACCTCGTGTAATCAGCTTCTGAGGTTTAACAGGCCTAATCCTGCCTTGATGATTGGCACCCAGACCTTTACCATTTTGATACCCCATTTTCATCAAGATGTTCCAGCCAGAGGTGTTCATCATTGTTTTCTTCTTTTTCCCCTTGGGAGACAGGGGTGTCATAGCAAATGTTGTGACTTTTTCTGGCATTGGTCGTGGACAAGGGACGTCCAGCACAGATAATAGTGGTTTGTTGGCCGGCCACATGGATGCAACTGATGAAGCCACATGAATATCTTCCTCTGGTAGAATTGGCATACTGGTAACTTTAATAATGCGGCCCTTGTGTGGGAATTTAAGGCATTGGTGATTTGTGGAGGGCACCGCATCGAGTTGCTGAATGTAGGGGCGTCCCAGAATGCCATTAAATGTCGGATCCATATCCAGAATGTAAAAATCTGTTGTGATGGCGGTAGGACCCAAACTTACTTTTAACGTAATCATGCCTAGAGGAGGTTTCTTCGTGTTATCATATGCAGTGACTGTGATAGTGGACGGCCGAATTTGGCTTTCCGGAATGCCACACAACTCTAAGGTGCTAGGTGGCAAGACATTGATGGATGCCCCAGTGTCCACCAGACATTGCTTAACAGCCACCTTATTGATGTCAACTGTGATGCATAGAGCGTACTTTCTTGCTGGGAGTGGTGCCAGTTCATGTTCATGAAAAGTAATTGCTGGCTGACTGCTAGCGGGCGTTAAAACCGTGACTATCTGCTCAACTGGAATGTCCTCATTGACCATCACCTTTTGCAGATATTCTTTCAAAGCTAGCTGATGAGTGGTGGACCTTTTAATTAATTCCAGGATTGAAATCCTTGCTGGGATTCGGTCCAAGTGTTTTAGCAAATCATACTGAGTCCCTGGCACTGACTCTTGTTCTTGTTCTTGCTCTTGCGGCCCCTGTACGGGCTCTAGCTCTCTCTGTGGAAAAATACGGTGGAACATCCGTCCACTGCGGAGTGGCGCCACGCCTTGACGTGCCTCTGTCGGGGCAAGTGTGGTAGGAGGATTAGAAGAAGAAAAAGGTGTGTTGGTGTTAAGAAGTGGCGGGGCCGGAGTTCCCGCAGAGGGAATCCCCATAGAGGGTGTTGGTGCCCCAGTAGGAGGCGTAGGAGTAGAAAGGGATACCCGAATGCGGGGGGAATCGGTGGGGGGTGGAATGAGAAGAGTTCTGGGTAAAAAAGGTGGTGGAACCGATGGTGGGGGGATCCTTGCCGGTGAAGGAGTAGTGGTGGCGGGTGCAGTGGGCGTTGGCGATGGGCGGATGAGGAGTGGCCTAGATGGCAATGGCGAAGGGTTGGTAGTGGATGAGTTTTGTTGTGGGGTAGGCTGTGGAGGTGGTAAGCGTGTAAGAAGGGGGCGAACCGGCAAGGTCGGAGAATAGGCGGAGGTAGGTGGATTAACGGGGCGCAGAAGAGATCGGCCCAATTGAGGGGTAGGAGAAGAAGAAGGGGTGCGCAAGAGGCGCGGAGGTTGATTTTGATTATGATGAAGTGCCCCGACAGAGGCGTTTTCTTCATGCCATCTCTGCCCTCTCTCCACCTCATAGAGAGACGTGACAGGGTTTACGTGCTGGTTTGGCGGGTGCTCCGGCAGTGGATTGTGGACGATCCCCATGTCGTGCTGAGGCGCTGGAGCTCGTTGTTGCTGCTATGGAGCTGGTTGCTGTGGCTGCTGAGCCTGTTGCTGCCGAGGAGACCTTCTTTCTTTCATGGTGGCGATGAACTGTCTCATCTCATCCCAATTGATGTCACCCTGGTCATTTAGGTCATAAATGTAATCTCTGAAGTGGAAGCAACGATCAAGGTTGTGACCAGGTGCACGATGGAAAGCGCAGTAACGGGATGTGTCAACATTAGCGAGCCACACTGTTCTTTCCCTTGGTAACATGAGCAAATTGGCGGCCATTAAAGTATTGAAAATATCCGGGAGACTTTCTGGTAGTGGAGGGTAGTGGTCCCTTTTGGGGCCAAGTGGTGGTCTCCGTTGTTGTTGTTGGCCATAGTTGGTAGGTGGTGGTACCTGGTGGTACTGTTGCGGAGCTGGAGGGTTAGCACAGGGCGCTTGATTTTACGGTGAAGCAAAGGAATGTTGGGGTGCGAATTGGCGTTGTGGAGTGGAGTTGAAATGGGGGCTTTGTGGTGGAGGTAGGTTAGGTCGTGGGTTAGCTTGGGGGTGGGGGTGGCCAACTACACCAACCTGCTCATTTGCAATAGTGCCCTCCGTCGTGGGCCCACTGTTGTTGACATTCGTGCTTTTCTTGAATAGCCGTGGCTTCGGCTCAAACATGCCCATAATGGGCGAATCCTTCATCTGCGTCTGGATATAACGAGCCCTTTCATAGAGCTCCTCCATGGTGGTTAACCTATTCATGGCCAAGATATGTCGGAACTGAGGAGTTGCATTGGAAATTATCATCTTGACTTGTTCTTGTTCCGATAGTGTATCTTTCAGCTTCTCGACCATCAACCGCCATCTATCAGCAAACATTATGAAATCCTCCTCGGGCTTCATTTTTTCCGCAACCAGGTCCGTGAGTGAGAGGGAGGGTCCAACCCGGTCCCTGTACTTCTGCAAGAACTTCCTCTGAACGATATCAAAGTCACCGGCATCAGCAGAATCTAATGAATAGAACCATTCAAGGGCTGGCCCCTCCAGAGATCTCCTGAATAAGTAAGCCAAAGAGGCCTTGTTGTCTTGCCAAAAGGAGGTCTCGTACATGAAATCCTTCAAATGAATAAAAGGGTTACCAGTCCCATTATATCGCCAAAAATTCGGCATCTCAGATGGTGGTAAGTGGAAGACTGGCAATGTAGGGAGCGAGATCTCCGGGGCATTCTTAGCCATGGTGACCTTCTTCAGTTGCTCTTCCATACTTGCCAACTTCTGAAGCAGTAGAACATTAGTGTTGGACTCGACTGGGGCCGTATTTTGAATAAAAGAATGCGGTATAGGCGTCGTAGAATTCGGGGAGGTTGGAGAAATTGGTGCCTAGCTGCGGAGTGGCTCGCCTGTTGGGCCGGCATGGCCGTACCCGGCGTTGGTGGACGGGAAGGAGGTTTATGCAGGATCGCCTGGTCATTAACGGGGTGATGGCCACTCTCGGCCGGAGGGGGATTGGAGGATGAAGAAGGAACAGACTTCCCTTTCAAAGCGGCCTGAACTGCCTGCCGCTGGGAATCATTCAACTGAGATAGTGCATTAATTAAATCCGTGACATTGAAGGATGGGGAAGGGTTCCCCGAAGTGTTGGAGGGCAAAGTCTGAGAAGAGGGCACAACCTCTTGAGGAGTGGTATCAACCACATGGACTTGAGGATAACGAGACTGAGGAGGAGGGTAATTTCCCTCATGATAGATGGAATCTTGGAGGGGACTTTCATATTGACCAAAAACATTCTCATCCTCATCATCATAAGAATATTCGTAGCCTGTCATGTTGATGATTTTACCTGAACGGAGTTGCATGTTTAAGAGGAGAGACGGCCTTATAAAGGAACTGTCAAACAAAACCCACTCAATCCAAACAAGCCAAATCAACCCAAGCAAGTTTATGCAACCAAGTTGAGATGAACGCAAGATTTTAGTGTTCCGCTTGAGATTAGAGTGGATTAAATTGCAGAATAATTCCCTCTTTTGCAAAGTGAAAGCTAGTTTATCCAAGTGTGATCTCCGGGTTAACTAGATTCTTTCTCTTTTCTCACCAACGATAGGTTCTCTATACTCTGGGTACTTCAAGGGTACAACCAGCCCGGCGTCTGTGAGGGAATCCACGGGTGCGGGGACTTACGGAGGTCTTGAAAAAGGGATTTCCGGTCCAAAGAGACGAAGTGCTCAATGGAGGGTTGTCCCGATTCCAAGAGAGGTGTGTGGAATCCTAGTGTAGAGAGAGGAGGTCTCTCAACCAAATGCCACAAGATGCAAAATAATGTGATCAGATCACAGCAATATAGGCAAGCAATGTAATAATCAATCCAACAATCACAGACAGCAACAGGAAGCAGGTTTCTGTAAAAACGCAGGAAAGAGACGACCTGGGGCAGGTCGCTATCAACCAAAAAGACGACAGAGTCACTGTCGTGAATCACTGTGGTGGCCCACAGGTAGTGCAAAACACGCGCCTTGGTGTGAGGCGCGTAATATGAAAAGGACGCCTCTATAAAAGGGCATCAAATATTAGTGGTGCACACGGTCGAGGAAACACACGCCTTGGTATAAGGCGCTACCAAATAAAAAGACGCCCAAAGGGGAGGGCGCGAATTATCAAACAGAACAAGAAGACAACAGATATGATAAAAGACGCCTTCTGGGAAGACGTAACACAGAAAATAGACGCCCTCGATGAAGGCGTTAAATGAAAAAGCGTCTCTGGGTGAGGCGTTAATTCAGGAAAATAATCAAACAATCACAAACTGGCTGATCCCGGGAGTGTGCAGTGTGCACGGTGGAGGGTGCCTGTGGGGCACAAAAGGAGGGGTACCGTGGGTACCGAGAGGAAAGGGCACACGTGGGTGCAATAGGAAAGGGCACACGTGGGTGCCAATAGGAGATGGTAATCAAAAGAAAAACAGTGGATGTCCCACCGTGATCGCCAATTTGTAGATTGTGATAAATCCACACATGAAGAAGAGTTTAAATATGAGAAAACACAAGGGGGAGAGATGATATAATAATAAAGAAAAGAAGCACGTGATGCTACTAAGGAGGGTGATCGCCAGAGGGGTTACCTCAAGAAGAAACAAAGAAGATCGCGAATACCTGGTGGAAAATAGAACGCGGGATGGATTGTGAATTCCTCCTCCTCCTTCAATCGGCCGGCCGATGAAGGGGGTTTTTCTTTATTGATTACCCTTGCAAAAAAAGATAAAACAAACAAACAAAAGAAGTGGATCAGCCAAGTGAATGTAGTATCAATCCCAAGTAGATGATATGATGAAGAATAGAGAATAACATGCGCACCTTTTTTTTGGTTTTAAAACCCCTAAAGAGTTAGGGAAGGAGGAGATATGATGAAACTAATGCAAAAGGAGAAAAGAAAAAAAAACAATAGACGTGATGATGCGATGAAAATAAAGCAACTAGATAAGCAAAAGCCCTGCTGTCCCTTATGACAATAAAGGGTGAACCGAAGTTGATGCTGTTGGCAGGAAGAAGAAGGAAGCAGAGAGCTCTAAAGATCGCACAGGACGAAGATGGATAGCCTCCGTAAATTCAGCATCTATGCATAAAAACTCTAACCTCGGTAACTGCTCCCGTAACCTGCCAACCTTGCGCGAGGTCGATCAAGACATCCCTATATAGGGTTCCAGATCCAAGATAACCTCAGATTCGGGAGGATAAGAACGGGCAATGATCAAAAGAAGGCAGGACTCTAGTTCCAATTCGAGCAAGGAGACCAATGGAGGCAAGGAACTACTCAAGAAAGGCATACTCAAACACAACACCGAAGGATAAAACACGACCTTCAGAGGGGCGTCAAATCAACAATTAACGACCTACATCAAGACGTTACTCAAAAACACGACCAGGATCAAGGGCGCGACTTCTCGGATTTAATTTTGGCAATAAAACTTACTTTATTTGAAAATTATGAGAAAACACCTGAGATGAAGGCGTTACTTGAAAACACGTCCTGAGGAAGGACGTTAATCAATAATTTGAATTTATTTTGAAACCGAAAAATACCAGAAATTGACGCCCTGACATTTGGTCGTCCTTTCTTTTGAACACGCCTTAGATAAGGTCGCGAATCACAAAAATGCAAAGATCAAACCAAAACACACAAAAATAGAAAAACTTCATATTATGAATGTATTGAAGTTCACTTTGGGGCGTCAACATAGTGACATGAGATTTGATCAACATAGCGTCAATTTTGGCGTGTCTACAATATTGTTGCGGAGCTGGAGGGTCAGCTCGGGGCGCTTGGTTTTGTGGTGGAGCAAAGGAAGGTTGAGGAGTAAATTGGTGTTGTGGGGGTGAAGTAAAGAGGGTGCCTTGTGATGGAGGTGGCGGGGGTCGTGGGTTAGATTGGCGAAAAGGTGTGGGGTTGCTGACCGCGCCAACTTGCTCATTTATGACGGTGCCCTCAGTCGTGGGCCCGCTATTGTTATCATTTGTATTCTTTTTAACCAACCTTAGTTTTGGCTCAAACATGCCCATGATGGGCGAATCTTTCATTTGGGTCTGAATATAACGAGCTCTTTCATAAAGCTCCTCCATGGTGGTCAATCTGTTCATAGCCAGTATATGCCGAAACTGAGGGGTTGCATTGGATATAATCATCTTAACATGTTCCGGTTCTGATAAGGTATCTTTCAACTTCTCGGCCATTGACCGCCATCTATCAGCAAATATGATGAAGTCCACCTCGGGCTTCATTTTTTCTGCAACCAAATCTGTAACTGAAAGGGAGGGTCCAACCCAGTCCCTATATTTCTGCAAGAATTTCTTCTGAACCACATCGAAATCACTAGCATCTACCAGATCCAAGGAGTAGAACCATTCGAGGGCTGGCCCCTCTAAAGATCTTCTAAACAAATAAGCCAATGAGGCTTTGTTGCCCTGCCAAAAGGACGTTTCATACATAAAATCCTTCAGATGGATAAAAGGATTACCAGTTCCATTGTATCGCCGAAAGTTCGGCATCTCAGAAGGTGGTAAGTGAAAAACTGGCAATGTAGGCAGAGAGATTTCTGGGGCATTCTTGGCTGCAGTAACCTTGTTGAGTTTTTCTTCCATGCTAGCCAATTTCTGAAGGAGCAAAGCGTTAGTGTCTGACTCGACCGGGGCCGAATTTGGAATGAAGGTATTTGGCATAGGCGTCCTTAGAATTTGGGAAGGTTGAAAGAACTGGGGCCTAGCCGCTGAGTAGCTCGCCTGTTGGGCCGGCATGGCCGCACCAGGGGTCGGTGGACAAGAGGGGGGTTTGTGCAAGACCGCTTGGTCATTAGTGAGGTGATGGCCACTCTCGGCCGGAGGGGGATTGGAGGATGAAGAGGGAACGAACTTCCCTTTCAAAGCGGCCTGAACTGCCTGCCGCTGGGAGCCATCTAATTGAGATAGAGCATTAATCAAATTGGTAACATTGAAGGATGGGGAAGGGTTCCCCGAAGTGTTGGAGGGTAAAGCCTGAGAAGAGGGCACAACCTCTTGAGTAGTGGTATCAACCACATGAACTTGAGGATAATGAGAATGAGGAGGAGGGTAATTCCCTTCATGATAGATAGAATCTTGGGGAACCTCATAGGATTGACCGAAAATGTTCTCCTCCACATCATCATAGGAATATCCGTAGCTTGCCATGTTGATAATCTTACCTGAACGGAGTTGCATGCTTAAAAAGAGAGAAAGCTTTATGAATGAATTATCACCCAATCAAAACAAGCTTAAGCAAATCAACCCAACCAAATTTATGCAAGCAAGTTGAGATGAAGACAAGATTTTAGTGTTATGTTTGAGATTAGAGTGAGTTATATTGCAGAATAATTCACTCCTCTTTGCAAAGTGAAACCTAGTTTGGATCCAAGTGTAGCCTCCGTGTCAACTAGGTTCTCTCTCTTCTTACCAACGATAGGTTCTCTAAACTCCGGGTACTTCAAGGGTACAACCAGCCCAGCGTCCGTGAGGGAGTCCACGGGTGCGGGGACTTACGGAGGTCTTGTAAAAGGGATTTCCGGTCTAAAGAGACGGAATGCTCAATGAGGGTTGTCCCGATTCCAAGAAAGGTGTGTGGAATCCTAGTGTAGAGAGAGGAGGTCTCTCAACCAAATGCCACAAAATCTAGTATAAGATAAGCCAATCACAGCAATATAATCAAATACTCAATGTAAGTATGAATCCAGCATGAATAGATAGAAACAGTAAGGTTCTGTAAACACACAGGAAAGAGGCGACCTGGAGGTAGTCGCTATCAACAAAAGAGACGACAGCGTCGCTGTCGTGAATCACTGGGAGGGACTCACAGGCAATGCAAAAATGCGCCTTGATGTGGGGCGCTAAATATGATAAAGACGCCTCTGACAGAGGGCGTCAAAATATAAATGGTGCGCACGATCGAAGAAAAACGCGCCTTGGTGTGAGGCACTGCCAAATAAGAAGATGCCCAAGAGGAGGGCGCCAATTCACAGAAGCAGCAGATATGATGAAAGACGCCTTCGTGGAAGACGTTAAACAGGAAATAGACGCCCTGGATGAAGGCGTTAAATAAAAAGGCGCCTTTGTGAAAGGCGTTAATTCAAAAACAGCAATAGACTTAATCACAAGTTGGCTGATCCCGAGGAGTGTGCAGTGTGCACAGTGGAGGGTGCCCGTGGGGCACAAAGGAGGGGTACCGTGGGTACCAAAGGGAAAGGGCATGCGTGGGTGCCAAAGGGGAAAGGGCACACGTGGGTGCCAAAAGGAGATGGTAATCAAAAGAAAAACAGTGGATGTCCCACCGTGATCGCCAATTTGTGAATCATGGAAAATCCACTCTTAAAGGAGAATATATATATGAGTACATGCATAAGAGTAAAAGAAGAATAATGATGACAAAGGGAGTGAAAGAGCACGTGGTGCTACTAAGGAGTGTGATCGCCAGAGGGGTTACCTCAATAAGAAGAAAAGATGATCGCGAATACCTGGTGAAAATAAGACTCGGGATGGATATGGATTCCTTCCTCCACCTTCTATCGGCCGGCCGATGAAGGAGGGTTTTCCTTGTTGATTACCTTAAACAAAGAACAAACAAATAAACGAAACATGGATCAGTCGAGAGTGAGTGTAGTATCAATCCAAATAAATAGTATGATGAAATAAGAATATGGCATGCGCACCTTTTGTTTGGTTTTAAAACCCCTAGAGAATTAGGGAGAGGAGAGGAGATGCAGTACTAATGCAAAAGAGAAAAAAGTATGATGATCAATGATAATATGATGAAGACAAGAACACAAGGGAGAGGGAACCCCTGCTGTTCCTATAAACAGTAAAGGGGAGAACCACCGGAGCAGCAGGAAGCAGAAGGAAGATGATGAAGAGATCACACGGATGAAGAGAATAACTCTTCTCTGCGCAAAAGAAAATTGCTCTCTGCTCTTTTCTGATTCGTGGTTAATGACTCCAGCAATACCGTGCTAACACTGTAACCTCGCGCGAGATTGACTAGGGAATCCTTTTATAAGGTTTCGATCACAGATAGACACAGATTTGGGAAGATAAGAATAGGCAATGATCGTTAAGGGCAAGGACTCTAGTTCCCAGATCAAGCAAAGTGACCAAGAAAAGCAGGGAACTCTTCAGGAAAGATGAGTTTAAACAGGACACGAAAGGGTGAGACATGACCTACCAAAGGGCGTCAATTCCGAATTGACGACCTGCCCCAGGACGTTAAATCAAAACACGACCAGGCTTAAGGCGTCACTTCCTGGATTCAATTTTGGTAATAAAAACCTTCTTTATTTGAAAATTGTGAAGAGACGCCTGAAGCAAAGGCGTTAAACAAAACACGTCCTATGGAAGGACGTTAATCATTGATTTTCAATCAGGGTGGGACTCGTAAAACACCAGAAATTGATGCCCTTACAATTGGTCGTCCTTTCTTTAGAACGCGCCTAAGGCAAGGCCGTTAATTAAAACACGCCCTAGGCAAAGTCGTGAATCACAAAAAAATGCACACAATGCGAAGAAAACCCATAAAAATAGAAAATCTTTATTTTATGGAAATATTGAAGTTCACTTTGGGGTATTATCATAGTGACATGAGATTTGATCATCATAGCGTCAATTTTGGCGTGTCTACAAGATACAGTGAATGTATAGACTTTGTGAGCGTACGTTGAATGAGACGGTGGCTGAGACAATAGACTGTACAGACTTTAGATGACTTTAGATGCGTGAACAAGACCAGTGTGCAGACTTCATGAATGTGCAAACTTGTCAACGAGATGCACAATGTATAGACTATGCACATAACAGAAGTCTAACACAAACAATATATCAGTCATACACATGCATTCTCCAGATGATATATCAGTCACAGTCATATGCATTCATGTTGCTATCATCAAAACACAATAACAAATGCACTCACTGTCTTTGCTATCATCAAAACAAAATAGCATTGCTATCATCAAATCAACATAGTACATGCTTGTGCCATTCTCCCTAAGGGGCACAACATTCTCCCCCTTTTTGATGATGGCAACAAAGTGGCAGTGAGACACCAAAATTTTCTCCCCCTTTGACATAATCAAAAAGAGAAAGGCAGTATGAACATGAGTACAACATGGCAATATGAATGCAAATACCCTTAGAATAAGAAACTCTCCCTGAAGATAGGACTCCCCCTGAATGAATTCTCCCCCTATGAAATGGGATATTGTGTTCAAGAAATCAGATATACAAAGGGAAAGATCAAGAAATCATCTGACTGGCATTCTGAACAAGTAGTTCAGGAATAAGCATTCTAAAGCACAGAGTCTTCAGTCATATGAATTTAGAAACTACTTTCAGATAGAAGTCTGGTTTAAAGGTTATAAATTTTGAGTTCATGCACTACAATCAATGGATAAGTTGGCTGTGCATGATAAAACAATAAACCAGAATCACATTTGCATGAAAGATTCAGTTTCAAAATATCCTACTTTCGTATACTCATTAAAAGTTGTTAAGAGATGCTAGATCATGTATTGAAAATAAACAAATTGACATCCATGAATTTTCTTTTGAAGGAACAGCATTATCAATATTAGTTCATTTAGGGCATTCAGGTACCATAAGTCTTTCTGCGTAAGGGTATACATTTATCAGACGCCAATACCCCTAGATACTCAACAAGATGGACAATTCTGCCTATGATCAAATTCAACAGAACTGATTTACACCTTTTTGTGTGAGGGTACACGTTTATCAGATGCCAGTTACCCTCAGGTACTCAGTGAAACCAGCCTACTGTTTTGATCATTTTATACAGAGATAGCTGATACACTTCATGACATGAGTGTTGTCCACTTCTTTGATAGATCACTCAGTTTCTCAGTGATTTACCAGTCATTGCTCTGCCAATGTTAATTTTCAATGATTTTCAATATTTTTTAATATCTTTCTTAGCTGTCCTTTATATGTTTCAGAGTGACTTGTTTTAAGAACAATACACATACTTAGCTTCTCTAACATGATTTCAGATAAGTTTTCAGATTTCAGATATGATTAGCTTTGTCTGACATGAAATAAAAAAGGGGTTGAGAGTTTTATCAATTTTTAGCTTTCTTATTTATTGATTGCAATCTTTAAACTTCAATGATTATAAAATTTAAACCATTAAGTCAGTCTTTAAGCAATTTAAAAGTCTTATAAGAGAAGAAGTCTATTTTCTATTGCTTAGAAATCAGAACTGACTAACATATTGCCATATGTCAGACTCAATCATTTAGAGTCAAGGATGAAATAATTCAATAGAATTGATGACCACTCTGAATTTCTAACAATACTCCCCCTGTCTATATGCATGCAATTTTGCTAATGAATGGCAAGAATTAAATGAGAGAGAGCTTATGCATAGGTCATGAATGACTGATATGCAAAGGCATGCAAAGACTCAACAAACTCCCCCTGAATACATGCAATGTTTTCTCTGAAAACTCAACAAAAGATTTTGAAATTCATGCTCATTCAGACTGCCCTATCAATCAATATAACCCATGGTACTAGGCCGAGAACCTGGTCTCAAGGACCATCTCACACATGGTAATAACCTCCAGACATATTTCCCTGCCCTTTAGTAGCTTACTATTTAGTATACCACGGTTATGCAGAAAAATGCAGTTCAAAGCAGTTTTATATGCATGTGATTTTAGACACATTCATGACTAAATGATATGCAATGATGATCACGAAGATATGAATGTCATGCATGATCATGAGTCTGTTGCAACATCCAGCATTCACAAAACCAGCAGAGAGTTTATTCATTAGAGAGCATCATTCGGGAGCAATCAATTCTTCAAGATAATTCAGTTTCTAGCATTCAGTGTACACAGTGCAATAGTATGCAAAGAGAAGAGAATCATCAACATTTGTGCAGAATTTAAATTCAGTAGCTGAGTCTGGAATGCAGACTGATCAGCTAGACAAGAAGAGAAAGTCAGGAATTAACCAATCAAATCGACATTACTTTCTCAATTCAATTCTGAAGATAAGTCACTTACCTACTTTACCTGACTATTTTTTTTTCCCTTAGTGTTCCATCAGATTGTTGACAAGGCCTCTAATCTCTTTTAGCTTTTGAATTTATGGCCTTATCTCCTGTCATATGCCTGAAGCAGCCACTATCCAAGTACCACAGATTTATCCTTGACTGCCAGACATACTTGCACACACAATCAGGTAGATGAGTTTGGAACCCAAGTCTGATTGGGCTCCAGAGAAGACGGAATAGAAGTAAAGCAAGACAGCAGACTTTTTTGTATCCACATTTGTTTGAAAGAATTTTGTTCAGTGGATCCTACAGATTTCTTTCTATTGTTATTCCTTTTTTTTGTTATCTTTCTTCTTATTTACACCAGCATAATTATTGACAGTGTTGTTTCTTTGCCAATGCCTTGGCCAGGGTGTGTTCACGAAGTTTTGGCCATAGTAGTTCCTGGGCTGATTGAAATAATGCATATTTCTAGGTGACCAGTTGCCATACCCACTAACCCAATTTCTAATGTAAGGTCTATAATATTGTGCAGCCTGATATGCAAGACCTGTAAACCTTCCCGGAGTTCTAGTCCAACCTGACCTATTGAAATAGGCTGGCTGTGCATTGTAGTAAGTCTGAGCTCTGGGTTGATAGAAATAATTAGGTTGACTCCTGGCAACATTCTGTCACCCCTGTACTTTGGACCCTGCTGACCTATTCATGGGTGTGTATTGGGTCTTCTTCAGAGGTGATGGTGATGGTGGAGACTTGGTGGCCTTGACATGGGGTTTATAAGACTGTTTAAGTTGACCCCTAACCTATGATTGAGCCTTGGGATTTTGCTTGGATGTGCTGGCTCTACTAGGCTCATTAACCTTTTGTTTGCCCTTCTCCTCAGCACTGGGCTTTTTCAGATTAGCAGTTTTGTTCATTGAAATGGTTGAGTTCATGCTAATTAGAGGTCCCTTTTCTTTTTGAGCAACAAATAAAATTGTTTTCATCCCAAATGTTTTTGTTGCACTAGAATTAAATCCTAGGCCCCCTTTTCTGAAATTAACCTTTGACCCTAACAAAGCATTTAGATTCTCTGTACCTTGGGTCATTTTCTCAATGGTCTTAAGCTTGTCCTCATTGTCCTTTTGAATATCTTCAACAGATTTCTTAAGTTCAGTATTCACAATTTGGACAGCTTCATATTTCTCATTCACCAGCTTCATCTCACTCTCATATTTTTGATTTTTCTGTTTCCATTCATCAATTTCCTTTTCTAACCTCACATTCTCTTCCCTAGAAATTTTTAACTCATTCTTGATTTCCTCTGATTCAGAACATGTGAGTTTGAGTTTATTATTCTCAGCTTCAAGACATGCAATTTTATCAGACAATGAGGTATCATTTTGCATGGAATTGATTTTTCTTTTTAGATGCCTATTTTCCCTTCTAATATCATCTGCTTGATCAGCTAGTTTATGATAGGCATCTACCCACTCAACAATAGTAAAATTATTAAATGGAGAAGTTACCTCATCTGAATCTTCCTCTCTGTCTTCAGAGCTAGTTGCCATGAGACAGATGGGTTTTTCAGCTTCAACTTCACTGTCCGAAGTATTGCTGAGACAACCTTCATCCTCATCGCTCCATGTGCTGATCATGGCTCTTCCTTTCGTGTTCTTTCTATTTGATTTCTCCTTGTGCTTCTGGTTCTCCGGACAGTCAGCTTTCAGATGGCCAGAGTTCCTGCATTGGTAACACACGTAAGTTCCATATTGATTTGCAGGTTTAGATTTATACCTTTTGTCCTGTCGGCCGCCACTATGGTTCCTTCGGTTGAATTGTCCTCCTTCTCTCTTGAGAAACCGCCTGAACTCTCTAGTCATCATAGCCATCTCAGTATGAGTTATGTCTTGTTCATTCAAGCTCTCCTCGGATGATGATCTGCTAGAGCTGGATCGGTTTGATTTGCTGGATTTGCTAGCACCAGCCTTCAGTGCGATCGGTTTCCTCTTCTCTTCAGCTTCATCTACCTTCGGTAGATTCATCTCATATGCCATTAGAGATCCAATTAGCTCATCTGCCCTTGTATTGTGCAGATCTCTTGACTCTTCCATGACGGTGGCCTTGGTGTGCCAAATTGAAGTCAAGGATCGCAAGATCTTCCTGACTATATCATACTCAGAATACTTCTTCCTGAATCCTCTGAGGCCATTAGTAATAGTTGTCAATCTAGCATACATCTCCTTGATGGTCTCGTTGGGTTTCATCTTGAACGCTTCATATTCAGACACAAGCAAATTGGCCTTCGTCTCTCTAACCTGAGAAGTCCCTTCATGAATTGCTTCCAGTGCATCCCACATCTCCTTAGCAGAATTGTAGGCTGATACTCGAGAAAATTCAGTGGGTGCAGAGAACATTGGACTGCGTTGATTGCACTCCAGTTGAGCGTGGATCTTCTGATTTCCTCCTTGGTCTAGACTTCCTTATTCGGAGACAGCTCATAAGGTCCCTTGCTGACTACCTTCCAAAGCTCGTAATCCTTAGCCCTCAAAAAGACCTGCATACGGTTCTTCCAGTATGCGTAGTTGGATCCATCGAAGTACGGGGGCTTTGTAGTTGAGTGACCTTCAGCAATCATCCCTCGAGCATCCATCTTGCCTTTTCTCTTCGGGCGATGAGTCCCTGTAGAAGAGTTAGGCTCTAATACCAAGTGTTCAAGTTAGATGGACGCAGTCTATCTCCACAAAGTGTGGATCTAGAGGGGGGTGAATAGATCTACAGCGTAATTTAAAACCAGTTGGAGGTTCAAATGCAGAATAAAGGCAGATCTACTAAGACACTAACTCGAGTGTCTAAACTTAGCAAAAACACAAGCGATCTGTGAAGATAATCAAGAGATTCAGTCACGTACGAGCAAACTCACAAACACAATGCACACAAGATTTTAGGTGGTTCGGTCAATGACCTACGTCCACCCCACACTCAACCGAGTATGGCTTACTACTGCGCAACACAGCTTGCGTCCGCTGGGCAATACAGCTTGGCCTAAAAATCGCTGAGCAACACAGCTTGCTGTCCAGTGGAATCCTCCACTGCCCGCTGAGCAACACAACTTGCTGTCCAGAGGATACACCTCTGCAAACCGCTGGGGAAATACAGCTTAACCTGTCCGAGACCAAGTCTCGCCAGCTGAGGATTACAGCTTTACCTGTCCAGTGGAAACCTCCACTGCATCCGCTGATACACAACATGAAGAACAAAGGTATCGAAAGCAATAAAATCAGAAATAAACGAAATAAAAATCAGACAAATGTAGCTCAAGTATGAGCAGAGTCAGCTCTGGTTTCTGAACCAAGAGACTGACTTACAACCTCTCAATAGACTTCTCTCAACTCATCTCTCTCTTCTCGAACTCTCTCAACACATCTCTCTTTTCTCTCTGTATCTTCTTCTCTGCTTTTCTTCTCTGGATCTCGATGGCTGCGGCTTCAGACTGAGTCTCACTGTATAGACTTGCCACTCTTCAGTCGATCGATCTGCTTCAACAGAGGATGAAGACTACTATATATACTGGCAGCAGCAGGTGGATAAGGGCGCGTGGCTTCCACGTTTTCTCGCCCAAGTGAATTCATCAGATCCGAGGCAATTCCATCCACGTGTCAGCATCTGTACACCTCGTCCTCCTGGGATCACGAGCCAGGTTATCGATCTTGGTAAGAATCCCTGTCAGACAGAGTATCGGATTGTCAAGTTAAGTGAAGAACTCTGTATAGACTTTTCAATCGACAGACAGACAATGTATATACTTGCTCAGTGTATGGAGTTTATTAAAAGAGCATGCAATGTATATACTTGTGAAACGTGAGTGCAATGTATAGACTTCATGTTTATGAAGCAATGTATAGACTTCACGTTCATATGCATAACAAAGCAATGTACAAACTTGGCGTTGTGAAAGCAGAGTTGAAGCAATGTATATACTTAGCGTGAAGCAGCACGATGTATAGACTTATGAACGCTGTGCAATGTATGGACTCCATGAGACTCTAATGCAGACAGACGATGTATAGAGTTCTCAGTTCAGCCGTCAGTGTATAGACTTGAAAGTCTTGAAGTCAATGTACAGACTTTAAAGATGAACAGTTGGATGTACATACTTGGGAGATCACTGATGGCTGTACAGACTTTGGCGAAGCAAAAGGCTGTATAGACTTGGAGCAGGAAGCAAGTATGAACATTGTGAGAATGTATACACTTGAAAGCTTTCAACGTCCTCGGTGTATAGACTTAGCCAACTAGAGACACTGTACATACTATGAAGTACAACCAGTGTGTAGACTTCGTTTCAAGCACCGTAGGTAAAAACCCAATGTATAGACTTTAAAGAAATGCATGCTACAGTGCAATGTCTACACTTGCTATATGCATGAGACGCTGATGAAGACGGTCCACTGTACAGACTTCCCTAAGACAATGCATGAAACAGATGATGTATAGACTTGAGTTACTTTAGCAATGTATAGACTTACTATATGCATGAGACGCAAGTTGAGACGATGTGTGCATTGTAACGAATGTATAGACTTTCCACCAACCAATGTGTAGACTTTGCAAGCCTAAGACGCTGAATGAGACGGTGGGTGAGACGGTGCAGCTACAGTGATGTACAGACGTCATGAGACGCTCACTGTATATACTTAGCACCGAAAAATGTATAGACTTTGTGAAGCACAGTCCATTGTACAGACTTTGCAAGCAGTCCGATGTATAGACTTCAAGAGACTCTAGACAATGGACGCTGTATATACTTGCTAGTCTGAATGCCAATGTATGGACTTTGAAGTTCAGTTGGTGAGTGTACAGACTTCATCAATGAGACGCTCAATAAGACAGTCCACTGTCTAGACCAATGACAGTAAATGCATGTGCCAATGTATATACTTCAAAGCTCGACCAGTGTACAGACTTTAACAAAATGCTTAAGACGCTGACTGAGACGGACACGATGTATACACTTAGCCAATGTGCAGACTTTAATGATATGATGCAATGTACACACTTCATGGGATGATGGATATACATACTTCAGCTGAGCAAGATACAGTGAATGTATAGACTTTGTGAGCGTACGCTGAATGAGACGGTGGCTGAGACAATAGACTGTACAACCTTTAGATGACTTTAGATGCGTGAACAAGACCAGTGTGCAGACTTCATAAATGTGCAAACTTGTCAACGAGATGCACAATGTATAGACTATGCACATAACAGAAGTCTAACACAAACAATATATCAGTCATACACATGCATTCTCCAGATGATATATCAGTCACAGTCATATGCATTCATGTTGCTATCATCAAAACACAATAACAAATGCACTCACTGTCTTTGCTATCATCAAAACAAAATATCATTGCTATCATCAAATCAACATAGTACATGCTTGTGCCATTCTCCCTAAGGGGCACAACCTTTATCACTATAAGAGGATGCCGTTCGGACTGAAGAATGCTGGCGCAACTTATCAGCGCGCAATGACCAAAATCTTTGATGAGTTGCTCTACCACAAGGTCAAGTGCTACATAGATGATCTGGTGGTCAAAACCAGAAGAAAAGAAGATCATCTGTAAGACCTCCGTATTGTCTTTCAGAGGCTGAGGTAGCATGAGCTGAAGATGAACCCCATGAAGTGTGCGTTCGGGGTATCGAGCGGAAAATTCTTGGGCTTCATTGTCCAATATCGGGGGATCGAGATAGACCCCACGAAAATCAAAGCAATTCAGGAGTTACCTCCACCAAGGAAGCTCTCCGAGTTGAGATCACTACAGGGCCGCTTGGCTTATATCCGGCGGTTCATTTCCAATTTGTCAGGGCGATGCCAGCCTTTCCACAAACTGATGATGAAAGATGTTCCCTTTTATTGGGATGAAGATTGCCAGACAGCCTTCGACAAGCTGAAAGACTATCTGAAGACTCCTCCAGTGCTGGGCGCATCGGTGAAAGGACGTCCATTGATACTATATAATGCAGCTACACATAACTCCCTGGGGGCAATGCTGGCCCAGAATAATGAAGAAGGAAAAGAGCAAGCCCTCTATTACCTCAGTCGGAGACCGGTCAGAACTGAGGAGAAATATACTTATATTGAGAAGGTCTATCTGGCACTGGTCTTCGCAGTTAAGAAGCTTCGACACTACATGTTGTCGCACGAAATCAGCCTGGTATCCAAAGAGGACCCCCTGAAATATATTATGTCCCAGCCAGCACTCAAAGGTCGCCTGGGCAAATGGGCAGTAATCCTTATAGAGTTTGACATCTCCTATGTGCCGCGCAAGGCCGTCAAGGGCCAAGCTATTGCAGACTTCTTCGCTGAGCACCCAGTACCCGGGGATTGCCCGCTGGAACCGGAGCTTCCTGAAGATGAAACCCTGGAAGCCGTTCAGGTGCAACCCTCTTTATGGCAGCTATATTTCGATGGCGCTTCCAGAATTGACACCTCTGCCACTGGATCGGCCAGGGTCAGGGCAGGAGCAGGCATAGTCCTGAAATCCCCAGAGGGGGAAGTGGTGCACACATCTTGCTCGATAAACAAGCATTGCATGAACAACGAAGTAGAGTATGAAGCCCTGATAATCGGGCTACAAATCGCTCTATCCATGGGAATTCAGATGCTGGAAGCATTCTGAGATTCCATGCTAGTTATAAAACAACTGGAAGGAGAATTCGATGTGCGAAAGCAAGAACTTCTCCCCTACCATCAGCTGGCAACCCGCCTGATGTCGAGATTCTACTTCATCAGCATCAAGCATATCAACCGAGGCCAGAATGCTCAGGCAGACGGCCTCGCTAAGCTGGCCAGTTCGTTGGCGGTCCCACCAGACACAAGCCTGAACATAACAGTGATCAACCGCCGGCAAGTCCCTAGTGTAACAGAAGTCTTAGCCGACGAACAAGAAATTGAGGTGGCAGTCATTGTGGAGGTTCAGCAGCCCGATTGGCGAGAACATCTCCTGCGGTGGTTTCAACACCAATAGCTCCCAAGAGAGAAAGAACAAAGAATGAAGCTCCTGAGGGTCAAAGACTCTTACGAGATGAGAAGCGGAACCTTGTTCCGAATAATGGCGGATGCCCGAAGGAAAGTCCTACTTCGTTGCTTGTCTTCAATAGAGGTAGGACAGGTGATGTAAGAAGTCCATGCGGGATCAGCTGGAGCACACCAGGCTAGCCCAAAGATGAAAATTGAGATAAAGAAATTGGGTTACTATTGGCCCACTATGTTTGATGATTGCTGCAAGTTCACCAAAGCTTGTCAGAAGTGTCAAGAACACGCTAACGTGGCAAGGAGACCTCCAGTGCCACTGCATCCCACCTTGCCAAGCTGGCCGTTCGCCCAGTGGGGCACGGACGTGGTAGGGCCACTACCAGCATCTTCATCAGGGTGCAGATATATCTTAGCAGCTACAGACTACTTCTCCAGATGGGCAGAGGAGGTCGCATTGAGAGATGTGACAGGGGAACTGGTCGCAAGATTCTTCCGACAGAATATAATATTCCGGTTCGGGATCCATAGCTGAATCATCTCTGATAATGGCAGCCATTTCAGAAACCAGAAGGTTTATCGGCTAGCCGACAAATACAAGATTGACTGGAGGACATCGTCCCCCTACAACCCTCAAGCCAATGGACTTACAGAAGCCTTCAACAAGACACTATGCACGTTGTTGGCAAAGACTGTCAAGTCTAATAAAAAAGATTGGGAAGAAAGAATGTACGAAGCGCTCTGGGCCTATCGTACTGTCTACAAAACCCCAACCGGCTGTTCACCTTTCTCCCTCGTCTATGGGTCAGAGGCTGTGGTGTCGATCGAATTAGAAGTTCCTTCGCTGCGAGTCGCCATCCAGCATGGACTAGCCAACGATGAACAGACAAATACAGAAAGAAGATTGGAAGAGCTCGCCGAGCTCGAAGGAAAACACCTCCGGGCACAACAAAACATCCAACTCTACCAAGCTCGCATGGCCCGTGCTTTCGATAAGCTGGTCAAAGGTCGAGAATTCAAGAAAGGAGACCTGGTGATGGTTAAAAGAAGAGAAGTGATGGCCTCCAATCCCAAGGGGAAGTTGGTCAAAAACTGGATCGGACCATATATCGTCCGCCGAGTATATGAAGGGGGTGCCTACATCCTGGTGGACCACAAATGAGTCGTCTAGTTCTCTCCCCTCAACGGAAAGCATATAAAGCTGTACCATACAGATCAACCGGCATTCCCAGAATGACCGTCACCCTTATCTTGGTCTAGTGGCATTCCTCCCTAGCCGAGCTACCCTTATCTTGGTCTAGTGGCATTCCGCCCTAGCCGAGCTGCCCTTATCTTGGTCTAGTGACACTCCGCCCTGATCGAGCTACCCTTATCTTGGTCTAGTAGCATTCTGCCCTAGCCGAGCTACCCTTATCTTGGTCTAGTGGCACTCCGCCCTGATCGAGCTACTCTTCCTTGGTTTAGTGGCATTCTGCCCTAGCCGAGCTACCCTTGTCTTGGTCAAGTGGCACTCCGCCCTGATCGAGCTACCCTTATCTTGTTCTAGTGACACTCCGCCCTGATCGAGCTACCCTTATCTTGGTCTAGTGGCATTCCGCCCTAGCCAAGCTACCCTTATCTTGGTCTAGTGGCACTCCGCCCTGATCGAGCCATCTTTCCTTGGTCTAGTGGCATTCCTCCCTAGCCGAGCAACCTTATCTTAGTCTAGTGGCATTCCGCCCTAGCCGAGCTACCCTTATCTCGGTCTAGTGGCACTCCACCCTGATCGAGCTACTCTTCCTTGGTTTAGTGACATTCTTCCCTAGCCGAGCTACCCTTATCTTGGTCTAGTGGCATTCCGCCCTAGCCGAGCTACCCTTATCTTGGTCTAGTGGCATTCCGCCCTAGCCGAGCTACCCTTATCTTGGTCTAGTGGCATTCCGCCCTAGCTGAGCTACCCTTATCTTGGTCCAGTGGCACTCGCCCTGATCGAGCCATCTTTTCTTGGTCTAGTGGCATTCCGCCCTAGCCGAGCTGCCCTTATCTTGGTCTAGTGGCATTCCGCCCTAGCCGAGCTACCCTTATCTTGGTCTAGTGGCATACCGCCCTAGCCGAGCTACCCTTATCTTGGTCTAGTGGCACTCCGCCCTGATCGAGCCATCTTTCCTTGGTCTAGTGGCATTCTGCCCTAGCCGAGCAACATTATCTTGGTCCAGTGGCACTCCGCCCTGATAGAGCTATCCTTATCTTGGTCTAGTAGCATTCCGCCCTAGCCGAGCTACCCTTATCTTGGTCTAGTGGCACTCCGCTCAAGCCAAGCTACCCTTATCTTGGTCTAGCGGCATTCTGCCCAGATCGAGCTACCTTCCCTTGGTCTAGTGGCACTCCGCCCTGGCCGAGCTCTCAAAAGAATACACCGTATTGCCATTACGGGCCTCATGCCCGAATCGGCGAAGAGATCATTCCTTTGCATTAGCATCCAGCCCTTGCTAACGAATGAACCGCTCTGCTCGACACAAGGCCCGGTGCTCCGGCCAACAGCCGTCTACTATCAACCAAGGGTCGGACATCATACTTCGACCTACCACCCTTTATATCCAAAAAAAAAAAGAAGAAGAAAAGAAAAAAAAATGGGGTTAAAAATAGAGATACCCCGCCAGACTTGCTCCTATATTAGGACAAGTGCAAAAATGGCTATAACCCAGCTGTGGCGAAAACCTGAAAGGGTGCTACATGCAAAATCAGGTACCCCGCCACGCGAAAACCCGAGAGGACGCGTGGGCAAAAGCAAGAGGGGGCTGGCTTCGGTGAAAACCCGAAAGCGTGCTTAAGTCAGTAAAGTGGTAATTTAAAAAAAAAATTTCTCTTTTGTTCTTCCCCGACGAAGCTCTAAAAGGGACAATCATCAAAAGTCCCACTGGACATCCTCTAACAAACCCATGTTCAACCCTCGTCATCATCGGCAAGATCAGTCAATCTCTACCCCTAACTTGGACCTTCCGTCCCTGTTAATAATCCTACCTTTGCTTCGGCATGTGACCCATGCTGATGAATAAGCCCATGTTCGACCCTCGTCATCATCGGCGAGATCGGTCAATCTCTACCCCTAACTTAGACCTTCCGTCCTTGTTAATAATCCTACCTTTGCTTCGACATGTGACCCGTGCTGATGAATAAACCTGTGTTCGACCCTCGCCATCATCGGCGAGATCGATCGACCTCTACCCTTAAACTCGGATCTTACGTCCTTGTTAATGAACCATGTCCTTTGCTTCGACATTTAACCAGTGTCGACGAACTAAACCAGGGACCAATCATTGTCATCATCGGCAAGGCCAGTCAGTGTTCTAGCAGTTAAGTTCTTATGTACTCTAAATTCAAAAAAAAAAGAGAAAAAAATGGGGTTAAAAATAGAGATACCCCGCCAGACTTGCTCCTATATTAGGACAAGTGCAAAAATGGCTATAACCCAGCGGTGGCAAAAACCCGAAAGGGCGTCGCGGGCAAAATCAGGTACCCTGCCACGTGAAAACCTGAGAGGACGTGTGGGCAAAAGCAAGAGGGGGCTGGCTTTGGCGAAAACCCGAAAGGCCGCTTAGGTCAGTAATGTGAATATAAAAAAAAAGAAATTATAAGTGAATGATGAATAGTGATGATCCATCCTCCGTCCTGAAGACCCTTTACTGGGTCGAAGCGGAGTCTTCATCCGATGTCCCACCTCTATATATAAATATATCGTCTACCCTTTTCGACCCTTGTCACCATCGGCAAGATCGGTCGCTACCCTTTTCGACCCTTGTCACTATCGACAAGATCGGTCGCTACCCTTTTCGACCCTTGTCACCATCGGCAAGATCGGTCGCTATCCTTTTCGACCCTTGTCATCATCGACAAGATCGGTCGCTACCCTTTTCGACCCTTGTCATCATCGGCAAGATCGGTCGCTACCCTTTTCGACCCTTGTCACCATCGGCAAGATCGGTCGCTACCCTTTTCGACCCTTGTCACCATTGGCAAGATCGGTCGCTACCCTTTTCGACCCTTGTCACCATCGGCAAGATCAGTCGCTACCCTTTTCGACCCTTGTCACCATCGACAAGATCGGTCGCTACCCTTTTCGACCCTTGTCACCATCGGCAAGATCGGTCGCTACCCTTTTCGACCCTTGTCACCATCGGCAAGATCGGTCGCTACCTTCTTGACCCTTGTCACCATCGGCAAGATCGGTCGCTACCTTTTTCGACCCTTGTCACCATCTACGAGCCCGGTCAACTACCCCCCCTAACCTGGGCCTTCCGCCCTCGTTAATAAACAAAGTATCATTGCGTCGACATTTAACCCATGTCGATGGTTAGAACACACCCTTTGTCTTCATTGGCGAAGTTCATAAGGCACATCCACCTATGCTACCCATGTCCCGCCCTAGCCAAAATCTGGTTCCGGGAACGGCTATGCTGCGGTGGAGCGAACACCTCACCCCTTCGCTGAAGGCGTGAGCGCTCTCCTGCGCCATCGGTGCGTATCCCTAGACTTGGATGAGCGGCCAGAAGAAAAGAGAGAAGAAAAGAGGGAAATAAGTCACGATTGAGGTGACAAACAGAGATGTTTCATTAATGTGAGTCGTCAGAATACATTTGTGCCCGGGGCATTCCCCAGGGGTACATAAGCTCCAAAGGCAAAAAGAAGCAGAGCTCAATGCAAAAAGCAGAGTAAAGCAAAGCTACGGCAAAGGGTGCCGAAAAATATCTACCAACTCCAAGAGGCCTAGTGAGGGGTATTGGGTCAACTCCTGCAACCGAGCCTCGGTAGCCGTCAGCTGTGATAACCTCTCATCCAGTGAGACAAGTCGTCCTTCCGCCAGATCAGCTTCTTCCGTTGTCTGGACCTTTAGGCGCTCAGCTTCCTGTAACTCGGCTTCGACCTTGGCAAGTTCCGCGCACAACTCTTCCATCCACGCCGTGAGGAGCAACCGACGTTCTGAGATATTGCCGGCAACACCTCTCAACTGCTCCATGGTCACCCTCAGTGAAGTGGTAGCAGCGCGGCAACCTGCCCTCTCTAGCTTCACAGCCGCCAGCTGATCAAATACCTCTCGGCTGAGGAAATCCCGCATGTTGGCGTGCTTTAGCAACATCACAACCCGCGGGGTCCAATCATCCATTGGGCAGCCAAATGCTAATAGTGACCGGGAGATGGGTTCTAAACCCAATAACAAAAACCCCTCAACTCACCTCTGACTCTGACTCGCTCACTCGTCGTGGTGGAGAAGGAGATGAAGAGAGAGAAATATTTTCCACAAATGAACAGTGTGAAGCAACAAAACAAAGGAGAGAAGCTTATATAGGGAAGCCTCCCCCTTGTTAATCCGGCGCGACAAATGGCGAGCCGTTTTAACCATTTCTGCGCGCTGTTTCAGCCGGGCGCCGTTTTAACCCCCGAACAAAAGGCGCGCCGTGACGGGCGGCGCCGTTTTACCATGAGGTCAGTACGCGCCGTTTTAAACGGCGCCATACAAGCCTCCGATCGCGCCGGATTAGCTTCCGATGCCGGAATTAAGTGCTGTTTCAAGCTTCCGTCACCAGAGGAGATCAATCCAGACAAAGCTCATCCGTCGGTCCTGCTGCACTCTTGCCTCGCTTGCACCACCCACGTCTGGGGGGCATTTGTTGGCACTCAAAATATGATCCTTCGGCGACCAAGCCGCAAAGACAAATGATACGATCCACTGAAGCACAGAAGCCGATGAAGATCAACTAACGGAAGGCTTCTCAAGTTGCCAGAGCCTCGAGTCACCTGGAAGTGAACACCGGGGACTTCACCTCAGGAAAGTCGAGATAAATCCACAACAAACCGGCAGTGCGACCAAGCCTGCCCAATGATCCGGCATCGACCTCGTCATGCCGCAACCCTACACCCATTGCCCGACCAAGGACGACGGTCTACCTGGTGGCTCGCCACCTGAATGAAGACTCTCCTGAGGAAGAACGTCCTCGGCCATTCACAACAAGGAGCCGAAGTTTCTGTCAGCAGAAGGTCCCGATCACCCGACACGGGTTCGGCTTCTCGCCATAGTGGGCCCGTTAGTGGCCGATAGGTCGCCAGCCAAGGCGGAACTATCCCGGATGTTGTACCATCCCACAAGGAAGCTTCGAGCACAAGTCCGTCTGAGCTGGAAGCATGAATCATAGTATCAAAGGCCGTACCGGCGGAAGACCCGTATGCTCGAAGCCGAACACACACGAAGCTCCGAGCAAGGTCATTCACCGCGCGGAGAGCTTCGTCAACACCTGCCAGGGTTTTCCAAGGACCAGGGCGAGAGGAACAGTAAACGGGAGCCTCCAGAACCATCCCCGGACCCATCGGCTAGCCCGCCTCGAGCGAACAAGCTAAATCAGCGCACAAAAGGACGTCGGCGCCCCTTAATCCGGCGCCGCCAAATCCGGCGCGCCAATATCAACTGGGGACATATCCCCCGGCGCCATTGAATCCGGCGCGCCCCTTTCCATGGCGCCAGATTAACTATGGCTACATATACGCCGTGGCTTCAAAAAAGGAAGAGAACAGACAATCACAGACACTCAAAGGGAGAAGAAAAAAAAAGGATAGAAGAGTCGGAGAGCACCAATCAGAGAGGCCTCGAGGAAAAGCGTTCTGGCGAGAGGAGCTCTGGGGTTTTTTTTGTCTTTGGCCGCCACCGCCGTCCTCTGCTCCGCCCTACCCCCAGTGTCAGAGAAGAAAGAAGAGTCGTCTGCTCCTTTCTCTGATTTTAGGTGGGTCGGTGTGATTCTCCCGGTTAATCCCCCTCTTCTGCCGTCTGTTTCCTTCTGCTGTCGCAATGTAAATGAGAAAGGGGGGGAGGGGCGATGATATAAGCCAAACCTTCCCCCTCTCTCTCATCATTTCCTTTTATTATCTCTGCATCTGTTCTTCATTTGTTTCAATGGCAATCGCGCGACAACGCTGATGCCAGAATAAACCCTGTATGCTTTCCCCCGTGGAATGAATAGATATATGTGTATATATATGTCAATGATGAATGAGTGAATGTTGCCTTCTTCTTCTTCTGAATCCCATCCCCCCGTTTCTGCAAGCCCCTCTTTTGGCCAGTGGGACGACGCCGTTCAACAAGGACGGCGCCGTGATAGGGACGTCGACATATGCGTGCCCTCATCCACTACGTCGACGGGGGTGAATGTAAAGTGTTCGAACGCATTCGTGTATTTCTCTGCGTGGATGGCTTTTTCCGTTCCATCTCCCTCGGCGCTTTTACGCCCTACTACGTTAGGGGCTACATTAATCCCCCTCTCCTCGGGGTTTTTCTCCCTTTCGAGCATCGAATGTTTCATCGCCAGATACATACGAGCAAATGTATTCTTCTGGCTAATCCTGGGTCCATTCTCTTATTTATCCTCTGTTCTTAACTGTGAACGAGAAGAGTTGAGTTTGTCCCTATATCCCATCTCATTGTCTTCTAAATATCGATATGATAGCCGTTCTGTCTACCCATTAACATATACACGCATATATGCGCATCTATAGCTACTATAATTAGCCCACGGACCGAACAGATTTCGTGACTATTCTGTACTGTCACCTCTTCGAGGAGATTGGGTGACCGGGGAGAGGGGAACATTCCCCAGTTTCACTGCTCTTCCGCTCTGACTACAGAGGACCGTCTCTCAGTGGCGAGCTCTCTCATGGATCAATGAGTGGACATTAAATGGGTTAATCCCAATATGCCCAAACCCACAGTCCTTGATGGACATTGTGGTGGCCGTGAGATGCGTGCCCCTCGTAGGCTGGCCCTCGGGGTTTCTTTCTCTAACCGGTCATCCCGACTTGAGCGTTGAGTCGGCTCGGGTCGCATGCCCCTCGTAGGCCAGTCCTCGGGGTCTTCGCTCCCGTAATGAGTTGTCTCATCCGCCCGCTCTCACCCACGGACTTGGTGCCCCTAGCAGGCTGGACCTCGGGGTTTTCCTTTCTGTTCGGGTTTTGCCGGCCGCCGTTGCGCCACCCGGCCCTCAGGGGTTGCTCCGCTACGTGAGTATTCTCCGCTTCTCCCCGACAATCCTCCGGGACGGGGAGATGCTGCCGAAATTCTGGCTCGAACGAGTCTGACTCGGAACAATCACCGCGCTCGAGTGTGAACCTCGCGCGAGCCTGTGACTCGGCTCCTGGATGTCCCGGGGCGATCCTTTGAATAAATGACTTAAATAAACTTTCAAAGTTTCCCAAAGTGTTTTAATAAACCTAAGAAATAACAAATAAAACCTCGGTTTCCACGAAATTGGGCTAAACCGGCGCCGTTTGCATTCGGCGCGCCTTAAAATGGCGCGCCTTAAAACGGCGTGCCCCATCCCGGCGCGCCCCAAAAGGGGTCACGCCGTTTTAACCCCCCTTCTACACCTACGGTTCCCACACCGTTTTAAGCCCTTTACCCACGTTTTCTGGCGCCGTTTCAAGTATTTTAAGCCTTTTCTCTGCGCGTACCACGCCGATTTCATTCCGAATCGTGCCGTTGTGCCATTCCGGTCCCATCCCCGTCTCTGGGGTGATTCCTAATGTTAATAACAGAATGAAGTAAACCTTTTGATCAATAAATTGAATAAGTTAGCTTATCTAAGCTTGAATTGATCTGCTTTGTATCGTTGCCGTCATGCCTTTAGTCTGAATATTCATGTCACATCAATGCATGTCTGAGTGTGCGCACCCTTGGTATATCAAATGGCATTAACGGAAAGTCGGGTTACGCCCGATCGGAAGTTTGTCACGCGTGATGGTGGTCTTCGGGCCTAAGTCCTTCGCCATGTACTGAGGGTCCGCCTTAATAAATTGTGTGTAGTCGATCGTGGCATCTTGCATGACCACTCGCATGCTCTGCATCTCTTATTCCGGCCTCGACAGCCCACTCTCTCAGCAATTAATCAAAGGTTTTTCCTCCTCATGGGGGATGTAATTAACGTCATGACCTTTATGGTATGACGGACTGCTGGTCCCGATCGAACCTCACTCTCGCCCGACTCGGGTCAGAACGAGGGCACAATAAACTTGTCACGTACGTGACTGGCACGCCCGCGCAGTCAATCAGTCAGTTAATTGCCAGTTAGTTAATTGATTGATCGACACGTGAAATAAACCAACAAACAGAATAGAAATCCCGTCCCAAATAGTCAGGGACCTACTTAACAAAATACCCCTGGTAAAATAAACGATCGCAAACAACCCTCGGTGTTGGTCACAAAAAAACTCTCAGAAAACTAGAACTCAGGAAAATGGCGCCATATAAGAGGGCTTACTTTGAAGCAATATATAAGTGACTGCTGTATAACAAAATACCCCTGGCAACGAAGGCTGCTTACTACTATATAAAAGTGGTGCCCATATAAGAGGGCTTCATTTGATGAAATGGCGCCCTAGGGCAGGGCTCCCTTTCCTTTGGCTTATTTGGTTTAGGTACAAGGCCCATATGGGTTTAAGTGTAAGGCCCATATGTGTGTGTGGTGTTGTGTGTATGGTCTGATCCTTGACTTATTGTTCTTTTTAATCTATTTAATATTTATAATCCTTCATTTTACCAGGGTTGCTACAGATAAAGCAGAGAGATTTGAAATGCTATGTGAATAAATATATTACTTTTCCATTCGAAGCATGTAGCAGAAAATGATATTATATGCTTCTGTAATGTGCGAATATCTCAATAGATACTAAGCAATAAATGCAGATGATATATATATATATATGCCCGTTCGGAGGCGTTTCTCAAAAGATATGAGGCATTAAATGCGTGCTACAGGGTTGGTCAAATAGTCAACGGTGCTTTCTACATAGGATTAGCACCCTTGTGCATGACTGTGATTCTTTAAGATATTTCACATGCTTTACGAGGTGATTGGTCAATTATCACACAATCATGTGAGGACACGTGTTCGCGCTCGCAGGATTTTCGTCCGCGGCAGTGACACACACTCGCCTTTCGGAAGGCCGAGATGGGTCGATTTGGCACGCCTGCTTCTGGGGGTAGTAACGGAGAAATACAAAGAATGATAAAAATGCGCAGGAGTAAACAACATATGGTTAATCGCTCTAAGGGCACACGGCATGCACGAAGGGGGTCAACCCAACGACGGTGACGTGCGAGGGTAACTAAGTTAAGGGAGGTTGGACATGATGTGGGCATTCCAATCGATTTTTCGATGATCACCTACGGAACCAAGTTTTTGACCGGTGAAGTGCCAGGGCACGGCACGTGGGTACGGAATGTCGGGTGACACGTGGATAGAGGAAGGTTTCGCTGGTATGAGTGGAGGCAATTGTGGGGGTTCGTGTACAGGACGTCTTCCCCACCAACCGCAAGCGATTGGTGTTTGCTTTACATCAGATCGAATATGAACACCTGTGTTTCTTCTGCTAAAAAAGGACTGGATACCCTGAAAGTCGTGACATGGGGAGGGTATAGTTCGCCCTGTCGCCGAAGTGCAACTGTCGAGTCCAACAGACTAGATTGGAGGCACTGGTTTGTGGGTTAACTAGACATTGGCATAGATTTGAGAAAGGTCTCAGCAAGGAGCAGATAGGTACTGGATCGAGTGTTGGGCAAAACCGGGAGCAGGTAGGCGAAGCCTTAGTGTGTCGGGAGGGGTGAAGAATCGGGTTTTACGTGTACACTTCACTATTGGATGCCATAAAAGGCTTTACAGAGGGGCATCAAAGGCCCAAGTACAGAGGAAGCAAGCCACGGGACAATTCTGTCTCGAGGATCGATCCTTGAGTCATTGTGTGATAGAGCAGGTTTTTTGCTATTTTACAAAGGCTCCCCTAAGGGAACTTCAAATGCGATGAAGCGACTGGGACTGGACTGGATGTCGTATGCTCGCATTGACTAGCACGAGGGAGACCGAGTGTAGCTCGAAGTGAGCAGTCGAGCACCGACTCCGGGGCCGAGCATCGGCATGTCCAGGAGTTAGGTCCGGACTTAAGAAGTGCTACTTCTGGGCCATGATCCAGCTAACTCGGGTCAGTAGGCAAGACAGTCATTGGCTGGCTTAGGAAAGGTGATGTGCACATATTCCCATGGAATCGGTGGTCCTGGCATGATGGCGTCCACACCATTACCATGACGCACCATACGTAGGCGAACCCAGTGCACGGGTGTAATCGTCATTACCATAACGCCCCATATGCAACATACACAACAAGGGGAAAAGCTTGTGTGAATCGACAAGACGCCATACGAGGGGTGTTCGTTTGACATACCCTTGATGTGTGTTAAGCCGAACAAGCCAACCAACCAAACGCCTTTGCCGTGCCTTTGCTCCTTGTGCGATCGTGCCTAGAAGTTAAGGTTGCAGTGGTTTGTTGCTGTGTGTATGCGTTGTGTCCTTTGGAATTCCCTAAGGGGCAATTTATGGAGGAAGGTGAAGGGTAAGGGTGGGTTACGTGGACCAGGGTGGTAGGGGCAGCCTAGTCCGTGTAAAGCCCCCTTTACGCAGACTGGGTTGGATGGGAGAGACAAAAAGTTTTTTTTTTATATTGGAGGGGTTTACTACAGACCAAGCTGCGAGTACTATCCTGGTCCGCATAAAGCACCTCTTTATGTGAACTGGGCTAAAAACCTTTTTTATTTTTATTTTTTTTAGAGAAAAAAGAGGGTTACCAGCCTGGTCCTCATAACCCCCCTAGGGGGGTTAACGTGGATCGGGTTTCAGGGATGGAAAAACCCCTTTTTTATTTTTTATTTTAGAAAATAGGGGTTTATGCACCAGGCTGGGGGGGTCAACCTGGTCCGTGTAAACCCCCCCGGGGGGGTTTACGCAGACCCACTTGGGGGTCCATGAGAGAGGAGGGGATAAAACTATAAATTCCCCATTTTTGCTATTTTAGGTCCCACTTTGACCTAGTGTGAACACAACGCGTGGAGGATACGGGCTTGTTGCTTGGTGTGCACTGAACAAGGCTTGGTGCGGCCCTTTGCGCAGTGCTGCTCACTCCGCTCTTCGAGCATCCCTTTTGCAGAATCTGAGCATTTCTTAGACTTGCAGGTTGACAAAAATCGAGGCAAGACCGGGGCTGGAGTGGGCTGGGACTAGGATTGGGATTGGGACTGGCGGGGTTGGGTAGAAAGCATTGGAGAGCGCACCCTCTCCTGGGCACGATCACGCCTAGCGTGATCCTCCGCCCGGGGGCGGGCTGCCGCAGAGGAGGGTGACCCTAGGGGTATTTCTCGTCGTTTTCTAGTGTATTGTGATGCAGGCACGCTCTTGGAGATGTTGATGTTGGCCCGAGGGAGCCAATTACGGGGTGGTACCATTGTCGCCCGCAAGGTGTTCAGGGATGGTTCCCATATACACCATGGTGTCGAACGGCGTGGCTAGTGGGCCTCGTGGATCGTATATAGCCTGGCAGTCGGGGCTAGTAGCTTGTTGGTGTTGGGTGCGATATGTCGAGCCTTAGTGCGATATGCCGTGCCGCACGGCAAGCTAGTGTGTAGTCCCAAGTTGGCCCCGTGGCTAAAAGGTAAGCAGCCCATTGCCGTATGTCTGGGGGTCGGGGATGGCCCAAACTTCTTGTAGAGTCACTGCATAATGCGGCAAGTGTGTCCGAGTTGTGGGTTGGCCCCGACTCATTGTAAAATTGTTGGAAAAATGGGCGCCCGTAAGGTGTTCGGGATAATTCCCAACCCATAACTAGGGGCCGTTGTTGACATACAAAATTCGACGCCCACAAATATGCCACAACGCATCACATGTTGTGGGAGGATGAAGTGTCTCTAAAATAACACTGTCGCATGGTCAACCCTAAAGACCCAGCAGCCAAGAAGAACAAGAAGAGAGCCCAGATGGTCAAATCCCAAAAGGTAGCCATTCATCAAATGTTAATTTATGTCTAGATGGATGAATTAAAAATTGCAGGAAGCCGATGCGCTCCTGAACAATACACTGCTATGAAGTCGGCCATGAGTACTTAGCAGCGAAGAGCATAGGGACAAGCTCAAGATACCAGAGCCTCTAGAAAAGACCAACAACACTTTCATAAAAAGTCAAGTGGTGTTGATGCATCATGAATTTACTTCTAGAGGGATGAATTGAATTTGGAATCAAAAGAATCCAGGTAGCTCTTGAAGATATATGACCACGGGTCGGGTTGTAGAAGTCTAGGCAATAAAAAGCATTAAATAGCAGCCCCCCTAGGCCTTTAACCGGCAGCACAGCCCCCCTGGGCCTTTAGCCGGTAGTGCTTTAAATGGAAGCTGGCCGGGCATTAAGAGGCAGCCAACCATTGACTTTAAACGACAGATGGCCATGGGCTTTTAACGGCAGCTTGCCCAAACGACAGCTCATCAAATGCTTAAACGACAATTCCCAAGCAGTTAAACGGCAGCCTACTACCGCCATAAACGGCAGCTCGTCTGAGCTTTGAGCGGCACCCCTTTGCCAACACTTAACCGGCGCCACTCTGCCAAGTTTTAAACGACAGTCTTCAATGGGGCTTCAAACGGCAGCTTGCCTTAAACGGCAGGCCCCCCGGGTGGTTTAAATGGTAGTCTACCAGGATCTAACCGGCAGCCTGTTAGGATTTAAACGGTGGCCCCCCTGAAGTCTTCAAATAGTGCCCCCCTGCGATCTATAAACGGCAGCTCCGGCAGCTCACAAGCACCCCCTATAAAAAGGGGTCCTAAGGCACGAAAAAAAAGATAGAGAAAAAAAGGAGAACAGAGTAAAAGAGTGAAGACAGAAAGAAGAAGAGGGACTAAGAGGAGGAGAAGAGGTGAGGCTTGGGGAGGAGAGGGAGACAATGCTCCGCTCTCTCCATTCCCCCTTCCTCTATCTGGCATCGGTACACCTTGCCTCCGAGGCACTCCTTTTTTTTTATTCCCTTCCCTTTTGTTTGCTCTTTTGCTGCAGTTATGAATGATACGTGTTCACTGTGTCCCCTTGTCCTGTGTCTTCCTTGTCTACCATTGTATCTATTTTCTTCAATGAATGAATAAAACGCATCTATGAAGAGGGCCTCATCCCTCTGCAGCTAATATGCATGTTGTTATCTCTTTCTGTCCCGTTTGAATGTACTCATTCTTCTCTCCTCCTGTCTTCTTGCTATTTGCTATCTCAGCGTGTGTATTGTGGATACTGGCATGTGGGTGTACAGGTCGATCAGGGGATGATCATGTTAGTAAGAGAATTCTGGATTTGGGGTTTATCCAATGTGATGGATATGACCCTGGGATCGGACACCTGTGACTGGTATTGTTATAAACTAGTGAGATTCTCCAGCATTTTACGGCTGGTCCTTTTCCGGTTTCTATACGAACCTTTATCTTGATGGATTTCGTTAATTGCCGTGCAAGGCTGATCTGGTAGCTCTATCGTGGCTGGTCAGATAGCCTTTGCGGATGAACATTCCAGCTCTGTTCCTTTGTTTTTTGTTCCGCCCAAATGAGAAGGTAAGTTACATTTTTACTAGTCGTGGGTGTTGCTGCCTCTGGCGCACCGTAATTATTGAGGGCTCATCTCGGATTCCCGTGGATGAACGCCCATTTCTTATACCCCTAAACACCGCTGTTCTGGGGAGGTGCTTTTAAAATTTCACCGGACATCAAGCTAACAAATAAAAGAAATAAATAATAGAGGCATGATAGTAACGAAGCATTTGATCTGCCATTTCTATTATCAAGCAACCTCCTATCTTAAATGGCAGGCACCTTCTCTTTCTTTCCTTCCAGATTATCCAACAGTGCCATTTCACTTGACCGGCGGGACCTTTTGCCTTTTACCAGCACCAATGGCACGGTTCAAACGGCAGTGCCCTTTTTATTTAACTGGCGGGCCTTGTTCTGTGTTAAGCCGGCAGCCCCTTCTTGGGTTAACCGGCGCCATTAATGTACTTTGATCGACGGGCTCTTCCTATTCCTCTCTCTTCTTTAACTGGCCATGAGCCCTTTAAACGGCAACCCCCCCACCCCGTTTCCAACTTAATCGGCAGATCTCCTATCTTTAACCGGGAAGGGCCTCTCCCAATTTATCCGTCAGGCCCTCTTCTTTATTTATCCGGTGGGCCTTTTCTTTTACTTTCCCCTTTACCGGCGGCCCTTCTTCCTTTATATACTTAAAAAAAAACACAAACAAAGAAAAAGAGAAGATAGAAAATGCAGTTTAAGATCAAAAGAGGAGCTGGGGAAGTGCGTCGAGGCACTCCATCAGGGTGCGTCGACGCAATTCCCTCCATTCTGAAAAAAAAGGAAAAAAAGAACAAAACCCAAAAAAAGACAAAAAAAAGGAAAAGGGGACATACACACAGTCAAAGCAAAACAAATAAACAAGGTAAAACACACACACAAAAAAGAAGAAGAAAAGAGGGAGACGGGGGAACATGTCGACTTGCTCCTCATGCAAGTCGGCTCCCCCCCCCCACGGCCAAAGCCTTTATTCTCTTTGGCGTAGGAGAGTGTAGATTATGGAAAATCCACTTAAAATAATAAAAGAATTAATATATATAGATATGAGAAAGAAAGGGGAAAAGAGGAAGAAAGAGGAGAAATTGATAAATAGAAAGAGGCGGATCTAGAGGATCCGGAGGTAGAGGGGAAGAATGATCCAGAGGTTCCATAGGGAAAAAATGCCAAGGGACGCGATGCCCAGGGAAAAAATAGGGAAAAAGATGATTTAAAAGGAAGAAAAGAATAAAGGACGCGATGTCCTTGAGGAGTAGGAAGACAAATCAATGGAAAGGCAGGTGGTCCGGAGACTCCAGAGGAAGAAAATAGGAGGGGGCACGATGCTTCCCTAGGAAGAGAGAAGAATTCGAAGGGTCCGGAGGTAGAAAATAGGAAGTGGCATGATACCTAGAAAGGATAGGGGATTGAAAAGAGGAGTCCGGAGGTTCCGGAGGAATAGAAAAAGGAGAGGCGCGATGCCCCTGGTGAAGAGGAAAATCCATAGGTTCTAGAGGAAGGGCGTAAAAAGGGGCGCGATGCCTAGGGAGAAGAGATGAAGAATGAAATAGAGGATCTGGAGATTTCGGAGGAAGAAAGTAGAAAGGGTCACGATGCCCTAGGTGAAGAGATAGAAAATCTGGAGGTCTCGGAGGAAGGGAGTAAAAAGGGGCGCGATGCCCTAGGAGAAAAGATAATTCCAGAGGTTCCAGAGGGATAAAACGTGAAAGGGCACGATGCCTTGGGAGTGGAGGTAGAAGAGGAAAGGAGAAATCCGGAGGCCCCGCAGAGTATGAAGGACACAATGCCCTTGGTAGAGTGGATCAAAAGAGGAAGGAAGGTTCAGAGGTTTCGGAGGGGGAAGATACCATGGGATGCGATGCCCAAGGAAAAGAGAGAAAGAATCCAAAATTTTTAGAGAGAAAGGTGGATTGGAAGTAGTGTGGAGAGGATCCGGAGGTTCCGAAAGACTGGGGAGATACGAGTTCGTAAACCCGGCATGTATACGTAAATGTATGAAATGCATGAGATGCAAGGAGTTCGAGGAATGCAAGGAAGAAAGCCGATGAGTGGCCCATGAGGAAAATGTGGATAGAATAGAATCGAAAGTGAATAGGGTAGCGGAAGGCCCCTTATCAAAAGAATGTCTGCCCCTCCATGGCAAATGACGTGCCCGGCCAAACGGCTCAAAGGATGGAAATAGTGCGCAAGTGCTCTCATTGGTAGCAGAATGTGTTATGATAATACAGGAAGAGAACCCCTTCTCTTTGATGGGAACTTGTATGATGATGGAGCAAGGGGTAATGAGAGCATCGAAAGAACGTCGACCAATGAGCAAAGTAAATTTAACAAATGCGGCCTTGGGCCGGCGTGGCATCAACTCCTGAGAACTCTTCATGGTGAGCATTGGTGGAGACGTGGCATTTTCAAAGATGCCCGGCACAAGAGCGCCGATCGGCATCTGGCAAATGAAGTGTTGAACTTTGAATAGCATAGCCGTGGCCAAATCCTTCTTGCCCGGCTCTTGATTATCATCCTCGGCACTTATACTAGTAGAAATACACCCACTCGAGGGGGGATGGAAGGTGGTGAGATGGAAGCAGTAGGCTTAGCAAACAATGGAGGCTTGATGGAAAGCATTAAAGGAAGGGTAGGTAAGAGTGGAGATTCAAGCATGTCGAGCTTCTCCCCTTGCTCGGAAGCGAATGGGGTTGGCTCGAGTGCAAAAGGAGGCGGACCCTACTCAGAATTTGCCATGGTTTTGGGTAAAGGGTTAAGTGGAGGAATAAGCAGGATTGGGTTTTGGATTATGGGGATAGTGGATGGCCGAGGTTGCGGCAATGGAGGGTTAGTTGGTTTAGAACAAGGAGAAGGTTTGATGGTAGGTTCGGCGGGGGCCGATTGTATGGAGGTTGATGATGGTATAATGGTTGGAGGTGAATCAATGGAGGGTCCGGATGGCTTGGTGGAGATTAATGGTGTGGTAGTTGGAGATGGAAAAGGTGAGGGTTTGGTGCGTAGGAAGCGTCAAATTTTGGTGGTGTTAGAGGCTTGAAGAGTAGGGAAAGGGTCATGATGTGTCGGTGCGGGTGATTGGAGTATCAACCCATCATCGTAGCACCAATTGGTATCATGAACGGGGTTTGGGACGGTGGCATCGTCTTGAGTAGGGGGTTCTTCAGGTAATGGAGGAAGAGGAAAGCGAAGGAAGCTCGGAATGGGTGCCTTTTTAAAAACTTCATCATCATGTGCCGTCTCCAATTGTTCATAATTATCAAATTCAAGTGGACACCGTAGCGGAGGCGTAATGATGGGTGATGGAGCATAATGTTGCCGAAGATTTTGTGAATGTGAATGCGGAGGCGGAGGGCCATATGAATAAGTGGTATGAATGGGTGGCAGAGGTGTATAATGACATGGAGGTTCTTGCGTATATGGAGGTGGATGTGGAGGCGGATGGCCAGATGAATGAGTGGGATGCATGAGTGGAGGGTGAACGGTGTCCACTTGATCATTGAAGCTTGTTGAATCATCTAGCTCACATGTATCGTTGATGCCATTGTCATGTCTCCTCTCCTTCCAAACTTTCTTCATCTTAGTGTTGTTATTCATGAAAGTATGAAGGGGATTGACTTGAGGAGGAGGAGGAGGAGGCCGCAGACTTGTGACTCTCTTTAATTGTTCCTCCATCGAAGCGATTTTATCAAGAAGAGTTTGTTAGAGGGGTGTAACTTGAATAATGGAGGGTTAGCCTTGAGTGCTCGAAGGGGCTTGGTGTAAAGGCCGTGGAGGAGTGTTAATGGGTTGACCTATGAAAGGACCCGGTCGGTCCAGGTTGCAAGAAACATGAGGGCTATGGGGCCTTTGAGGAGGAGGAATAGAAGGAGGCGGGTGATGGACCACCCGAGGAGGAGGATGTGTGTAAGAAGGAGGAGGGTGATGGGCCACCCGAGAAGGAGGATGAATAGAAGAGGGAGGTGGGTGATGGGCCACCCGTGTATTGGATGAAGAAGGTGGGTGATGGGCCACCCATGAGGGAGGATGAGATGATGCGGCCAGGCCCTCAATAATGGCCTTAAGGGCCTAGGCTTGTTGAGGGGTGAGATGCAATTTTTGGGAGACCGTCTCTCAAGGGGGAGGAGATGGTTCCAGGGGAGTATTGGCTTGCAATTGATGCAAGGGACCATGAAATTGAGAATTTCTCATGGGGCGGGCAAAATCATGAGAGTAAGGATGTGGTCCTCTAGTAAAATTATGGTGAGAATTATGGAATTGAGGATTATATGATGTGCTAGGTTGATCATCCTCATGATTAGACATGTTAGTTTTGTTATCAAAGTAAAACATCATGCAATCAAACAATAACATATTCAATCAAAGCAATGTTGCAAAGATATCAAACAAGTTGAGATGCTTACGCTTGATTTCTTAAGTTAGACCTTGATGTGAATTAAATAGTTTTTGACAATGTTTATGTAGTTCACTCAAGGTAGGAACCTAGTTTCAATATGGTTGTGCTTCAATGCCAACTAGGTTTATTCTCACTACGTATAGGCCAACTAACCCGGGGAACTTCAAGGTATAATCAGCTCAGCGTCTGTGAGGGAATCCACATGTGCAGGGACTTATGGAGACTTGGTTTAGGAGATTCCGGTCTAATGAGACGGAGTGCTCAATGGAGGGTCCTTCCTTCACCAAGAGGGGGTAAATATCTCCTAGAAAGTGTGAGGAGAGGAGGTCTCTCAAACCAAATGTCATAGTATGTAGAACTAATGCAAAAGAAAAGGAAAAAGCATGTATGAATAGAAATATGTAAGAATAATACAAAACATATCACAAAATAAGGGAATTCTGTGAAAACACAGAGAATGGGTGACTGTCACAATGGGCGCCAAATTAAGAATTGGTGGCCTCTGACCTGATCGCTCTTTCCCTTTCTTTCTTTTTTCTTTTTTACAAAAACATGAACGCGTCTGGAAACCTAGACACGTTTATCTTTTTTTTTACAGAAGAGCGCCTGAGACAGTGGGCGTCAATTCCAAGAATTGGCGCGCACTGTTTGGGCGCAAATTTTCTTCCTCCCAAAAATTGCCTCAAGGGCCAGAAACTTTTAAAAAATGCAAAGACCAATAGAAGAAAAGGGAGAAACACTCACAAACTCATAGCATAAATCATGGCAATCAATAGGAATATGAAATAAAGCATGACATGCTCAATTTTTTTTAAGATAAGAAAAATGGAATTTCCAAAAATCTACAAACTAACAACCACGTGTTGGAGGGGGTGTGCATGCGGTGCACAAGGGATGAAAATAAAAGGAATGCTACGTGGACCACAAAAGGAGATGCACCGTGGGTGCAAAGGGGAAAGGGCACACGCGGGTGCCAAGGGGAAAGGGTAATCAAAGAAAAACAAAAGGTCATCCCACCGTGATTATCAAATTGTAGATTATGGAAAATCCACTTAAGAAAAAAGAAAGAATTAAATGATGTATGTATGAAAAAGAAAGGGAAAAAGAGGAAGAAAGAGGCACACACGTGGATGCTAAGTAAGAGGGCGATCGCAAGAGACGCGTGGGCCTCAAAGGAGTATAACAATAAAGTAAAGGGAGGGATCGCGAATAATACCTTTAAGCATGGGAGATTGTGCGTGTACACCTTCTCTTCCAACCGGTCGGCCGATGAAGAGAGTTCCTCTTGATTTGATTACCCTTGAAAAACATAAATAAACACCAAAGAGATATGGATTAGAACCAAGGTGAGTGTAGTATCAAGCTCATAATAGAAATAAGCAATGGAACCATGTATAAGAACACACCTTGTTGGTGTTTTGGCTTTAAACCCCTATGCAAAGGGTGGGAAAATAATGATGAATGGTGGTGGGTGCAAGTGTTGCACTAAGGGAGGATCTTAATGTTAAGATAAAAATAATGAATGAAGAATATGATATGATGCATGCAATGCTAAAGTAAATAAAATAAAAAAAGAGGGAGGGAGAAAGGCTTATTGATTTTCTACAATTTGGCTTCAAGGGATGAAGCTTTGGGGCGTGAGGGAGACTTCCTCCTTTGAGCCTTTGGTCTGGCAGCACCTCCCCTTAGTCAATTATCTAGCCTTCTGCATGACGGAGAGAGGGGTCCTATTTATAGGGCCAAAATTCGGAGTTTAATTCTAGGGAAATTAGGAAAACTAATTTTAATAGGATTTGGAAGAGAATATTCATTGGCTATGTGTCCCCCCATCCTTAAAAACCCTTAGGACCCTTTCCCAAATGGAAAAGGAGGTCAAAACGGAGAAAGAAGGAGGTTCTGTCCGGATTCGGAACTCTGTAAGAATTGGCGCCCACCATAGTGGGTGTTAATTAAAATAGCGCCAATTCGAAGTGCCGCCAATTCTGAACCATTTTAGGAAGGATTAAGAATTTCTAAAATTAGAAAGGAATTGGCACCCAGAGGGCTGGTGCCAATTAGGAATTTATATTAATTTTGAACGGACTTAAAAACTCAAAATAAGGCAAGGATGAACGCGTCTGGGGTCCTACACGCGTCTTCAATAACACGTCCACTGGGTCGGACACGTTTCCATAAAATAGCGCCATTTGAAAAGTCATTAATTTGATAATTAAAATAGATAAAAGAAGACGCATCGAGGGTCCCAGACACGTTGAAGAATCGATGACTTTTCGAGCGGACGTTGTTTTAATAAATATTTCAAATAAAAAATAGTGGGAAAATAAGAACGCGTCTGCTGTGTGAGACACGTTTATGAAGAGTCGACTTTCCCAGGTTGATGCGTCGACTCAGAAGAAATGGCGGCAATTTGAAAAGGCACTTATTCTTTCTGAAAGGAATTAGCGACCAAGGGACTATCGCTAATTCAGAAAAGCTCTGAAAAATTGGAGAAAAGCCTAGGAAAAATCAAGAAAAATGGGGAAGAATATGAGAAAGTTGAATATTCAAGAGAAATGAGGAAAAGCACTCAAATAAGTCGATTTGAGGGTCAAATCGGGGCATCGCAATGCGATAGGAGATATGCTCAAAGTGATGTCAATTTTAGCGTGTCTATAAGGAGAAAGTCGACTTGCTCCAGGCCAGGTCGACCTGCCCTACTGGCTGGGTCGACCCAAACGGATTGTTCCCCCCTCTAAAAAAAAGAACAACAAACAAGGAGAAACAAAAAGAAATAGCAAGCATTAAATTAAAAATAATAATAATAATAATAATAAATAAATAAAACATACTTTTAAAAAAAAATGCACATATGCATCTGAATGAATTAAACGAGAAAAATAACAAACTTAACAATGTTCGTTCTAGAGCCTTCACTTCCCCGGACCCCGTGCATAAGAAATATGAATGACGACCTCGCAAACTAGTCTTAAGCCTCAGGGTTATCCCGTCGTGGCCATAGCCTGACTTCGCCTCGGGCCAATAATCCTCTGAATCGGATCGTTTTCCACCAAGATTCGTCTCGCTCCTTTAATAAACATCAAACTTACTGTGCCCTCGACAGACATTTGCTTAAAGTTTAGTTACATCTTCGTTATGCTCTCAATCCAGATTCCTATCCGAACATGAAAGGTTAATGAATGACCGACATGATTTGAACGCTTCCACCCAGTTAAGGGGCAGTCTGTTGCGTTTCAAGTTATCCTTCATCTATATCATTAATGCTAATTTTAGGCCATAGGGCCCCTCTTCCTGGCAATCAATGAAGGGTTTTCTCCCTTCCAGAGAGATGTAATTAACGTTGTGGCCTTTATGGCACGACGGGTTTTAGTCCCGACACGATATCCACTATCGTCTGATCAGTCAGACGACACGCATTCACAGCTCTAGGCCACTTCGGTCTTGGAGCTTGAATAAACCGTCACATTGTGACTGGCACGCCCATGCACTAAATAAATAAAATAAATAAATAAAATAAAAAATGTTCTCACAAGTCTGGCACGCCCGATGGGACTGCTACCTCCCTTTATCTCCTCGCTAGGACTAAGGGCCCTTTAGCCTCTTTCCAACATTCTAAATGTCTTGTTTGATTTGCAGGATATACTGCGATAATTTCAATGGATGTCACGTTTGGAGCCCTTGTCATGCAGAGACATGCCCAGAACGGCTACCTGGCGGTGCCGGTCAAGTTTGGCAGCTTCCCGCCTATTGTTGGCTTCCCCAACTTCTTGGGGGTAGCCTTCGTGGAGCTGCTGACCCTAGAAGTCATCAAGATCGGCAAGGTCGATGAATTAGTCAACCCAAGAATTATTGTAGCTTCTGCTGGATCTCCCCGGAGGAGGGCTTTAACAAGAGCCGCTAGGGGTACGTCACTCAAGATAGTTAGCTGCCACGTGCATCATGTGTGCCGCAGTGCCGGATCGACCAACAAGAGGCCAGCGCCTCACCAAAGGAGAGCAAAGAGGAACATCGCCACCGCTTCACCTAGAGGCCGATTTTATACTTTCGACAAGTCTGTAGTAATTGGGAATGTTAGAGTTTTCCTGGATGGCCGACAGGCCAGAATGATTCCAGAGCGTGTTGTACTGACCACCCCCGTGCACAACTCCTTTCAAGTACTGGGCAAGGTCAAAAAGGAAAATGCTGCTATGGCCTACAGGCCTAGAAACAAGCTGGCCTGGGAGCCAGTTAAGTTCAAATCTCGGTGCCGAAGAGGACCCAAGTTGCCCCTGTGATCCGGACAGAATGTGAAAGGGTCTATTATGGAAGACCAAGGAAAGACATGCAGGCTGAGCTAATAGCCCTAGCCCATCCCCCGCCGGCATTCCATACTTACGCCCGGTAAGGGGATGCTCCCCACCGTTGCAATGACCATCATAAGAAGGCCTGTTCAGGGCACCCAATTCCCATGCCCCCTAGTTAATCGAGGGCAATGTCATCTACTTCCTCCTCCTCTCAGGCCCGGGAGGAAGTGAACTATGCCATTAAAGGTTATCTGTAGGGTTAAGGGACCACCTCCCTAGGCTGACAAAGATTGTTCCAGGCCATGGAGTATGTCCAAGAATGCCAGGAGTTGTATACCCCGCCAAGCACGGGGTCACGAGATTATCAACACCGTCGCCATATGCCCCCGCCTCAGGAGAAGGTGAGGACGAGAATCTTGGTCTTTGAGAGATTGACTTTCCCTCGAAGGCCGTCCACAAGAATAGTGAAGAGAGATGGAAGTATACAAGTCTACACTTGTCATATGGCTGGAGTGGCCAGCGATTATGGAGCCTTGCCCACAGAACATGATGAAGTGGTTAGGCTTGCTGAGAGGCAGGGCCCTCTCACAAGAAGAAGAAAAGCTGTGAGCGAGGTGCTACAGACCCTCGTTGAGAAGACTGGCCCAGAGGAGGCCATGGTAGCCCTGACTGCCAATGTGATTACAACCGAAGACGACGGTAGGATGCCGTCCACATCCTCTGAAGAAATGCCGGTTGAAGGGAGAGGTGGCATCCTCAGCCCCTCCACAAATGACCCTGCCTTATTAATGCTGCTGCAAAAGTATCAGCAGGACATTGAAGCGCTGAAGAGGCAGCTAAGCGAGAGGGATACCCATACCTCTGTGCCAGACAGGCCAAAATCTCACCCAGGACTTCAGGGGGCAGCACTCAGGCGTTTGAATCCTCATCGTAGATGGCCGTATCCCAACCAACACCTAGCTGCCCTGGTGGGAGTCCTCTCCAGCAGTAGTAACACTTGGCTATGCCGCAGCCCCCGACTCTTCTGTATCAAGGGTTCACTGTCACACCACAAGCAACGGTGCTGACTACGCCCCATATGCAGCTGGCTCACTTCTACCCAAATCCGGTCGACCCAGTGGTGGTGAACAAAATTATGGTCGAGCAAATGATAGAAATGAAATTGGCAGAGAGAAGTGACGATGATTATGCCACGTTTGATCTATACAGAGGGTGCCATACCCGCCTCACCATGCTGCTAAGAGACTGTCCCCTAGCATCAATAAGCCTCTGAAATTTGAAAAAGTTAATGGGCAAGGGTCTCCGAGGGAGCACATTGCCTACTGCATTAATGTGATGGGCGACTTGGCCACTAACGTGTCATACCTACTGAAATTCTTCGGGTCCACATTGACTGGGCTCGCCTTCGAGTGGTACTCAAGTCTACAGGCTGGGTCTTTCACTGATTGGCCAGATATGTAGAGAAAACTCAAAGAAAGATTCCATATCGTCGAGAGGGAGGTGACGGGTGCAGAATTGTATTCAACCAGACAGAAGAATGACCAGTCTACCCTGGAATACATTAAACGATGGAGGAATCTCAGTATGAGATGCAGACGTCCCCTGCACTAGGAGGATGCAGTCCAGATATGTAAGCAGAATTTGAGAAGAGAAGTGCTGGAAAGAATGATAGGCATTGAGGTCAGGTCGTTTGACCAACTAAACAATGTTGTTAAGACATTTCTTTCGAGATATTCTTCTGCTCCTGCCATCTCAGGCCAAAAGGTCAGGCCAGTTGACAAGCAGCCAGTGCCTAAAGAAGTGCACACAGTTGACTTCAAAGCCTTCGAGCAGTAGAAAGAAAAAGATAAAGGCATAGCTAATCCTCCCCAGGCTAAACCTGCCGAGCGGCGAGAGGGCCCCTCTCTGCGAGAGAAGACGAAGAAGCTATATTCATTTCCTCGAGATGAGACTCGAGTTCTATTTGAATGGGCTATAAAGTATAATAAGGTCACTCTCCCATAGCCAAAAAGGCTGAACGACCTCAGAAGGAAGGATAACCCTCGCTTCTGCCCGTACCACTAGATGCTCGGGCATGCCATCGAGGAATGCTATATCTTCAAAGACATTATTGAGTCTTTAATTAAGAAAGGAGAGCTATAGATTGGGAAGTACAAAGTTGATCCCCCGCGTCCGCATGAGATGCCCAATTTAGGGGCAACAGTCAACATGATATCTCTATATCATCAACTACCCGCAGAGGTGGTGGAGGCCTGCACCCAGCACACTTATGAGGCCTACATCCTGACGCAGGCAAAAGACGAAGGAAATTGGCAAATGGTAACAGCAAAGACACGAAGTGTTGTGCCCCTGTGATTTTGATGATAGCAAACACTATGAGTTATCTGAACTTCTGTGACATGATTTTTAACTCTATGATTTTGATGATAGCAAACACTATGAGTTATCTGAACTTCTGTGACATGATTTTTAACTCTATGATTTTGATGATAGCATTCATGAACATCTGATTGATTGTCTTGCTATGGGCATATATCATGTCAGTTCTATAGCCTTGCATATCATGATATCATGAATCTGTCATATGTCAGTTCATCAGAGCATAAAGCATTGCACTGCTGTTCAGTCAATTTATCAGATCTAAAGAATTGCATTTGATGTTCAGTCATGTTATCTGCTGCATAAAGCATTTCATATACATATACATCAGTTGCTTTACTCTGCTTGTGGAAGTCAGTACAGGCTAAACATCCATGCATCATGACACTCAGCATAGTGTGGGTCGACCCCCTCTCTAGATGGGTCCACTCCCCAGATAAGTGTAGTCTATACACTACTTCATTCAATGTCTGTACAGCCTTCGCAAGAGCAAGTCTGTACATCGCTCTCTCTAGCAAGTCTATACACTGCATGCTACAAAGTCTGCACATCCCGTTTGCCAAGTCTGTACATCGGCATGCATTACTTCAAGTGTATAGTCTGTTGCATTGTTCATCAAGTCGACACATTGCAACAGCATAGAAAGTCTATACACTCATACATCGCTTGCACCATTAAGTCTAGACATTGCACTGTAGCTTGCTTAGTTGAAGTCTATACATTGCTGATCGAACGTAAGTCTATACATTCCAACCTATTCCTATGTTTGCCGCTTTTGCTACACACTAAGTCTACACATTACAATCATTACCTACGTCCAAGTCTGTACAGAGTCTGGCAGCGTCTCACGCATCGTCTCACCAAGTCTGTACAGCGTCTGCCTTGTCTCACCATACACGACCAAGTCTGTACATTGGCCTTCAAGCCTTCCAAGTCTGTACAGCCCAAGTTTGTACATCCACCGTCTCCCTGCAGCGTCTCTAAGGCAAAGTCTATACATCGCATGCATTGCACACTGCAAGTCTGTACAGCCCAAGTATGTACATTGCTCACTTGCAAGCACACAAGTCTACACAGTGCTCTTCATTCATGTGCAGAGTTCGTGCATCAAGTCTGTACATCCACCGTCTCAGTTAAGCTTCAAAGTCTGTACATCCGATCGTCTCATGCATTGTCGCTTGCATCGTTTGGCAAAGTCTATATATTGGTCGGTGGTAAGTCTGTACACTGCCTACACTGCATGCTCTCACAATCATCTTCAAGTCTATACATTGGTCAGTGGCAAGTCTATACATTGCACTGTGCTTCAGGCATTCCACGCTAAGTCTATACAGCCTTTGAATTGCACTAAGTCCATACACTAGCACTATAGCTTGCACGATTAAGTCTATACATTGTGTTGCATCGTTGCACGCCAAGTCTATACATAGTCTGGCTGCCTGCACGCCATGTCTGCACATCGGTTGCACAACACAACTAAGTCTATACATTCAGTTGCATCGCATGTCTGGAGAGTCTACACATTCATCCTACAGCCTGCTGCTAAGTCTACACAGCCACCACATCAAGTCTATACAACAAAGTCTGTACAGTGTCTCATATTGGCAAAGTCTGTACATCGTTTGGCCTGTTAATGCTTCATCTTCTAAAGTCTATACACTACTGTCTCATGCATTCTAAGTCCATACACCATCCAGTTGGGCATCGGTCATTACAGCAAGTTTGTACCTGTCTGCACACTCTCAAGGCTGAATGTTCTTCAGCAGAGTCTGTACACACTTCATCAATGAAGAATGTACACACTTCAGTGCACATATGTATCTCCTTCAAGATGAACTCAATACACTCGTTTCCAAGGCTTCAAGTCTATACACTAGTTTCCAAGGTTTCAACTCTATACACTCGTTATCACCCTTCAAGTCTATACACTCAAGCTGCATCATGCCTGTACACGCTTTGTTAACAGCCTGAACTAAGTCTGTACATCCATCTGATATCTTCTTATGATTGCTTGACAGGTACTGTTCGTGAAGCCTATGAAGGGCACGTGATCCGTGGTTGGCGCCTGGCACGTGATCCAAGATGCTGAGAAGCCGCCACGTGGACTGAAGCACATACGCCCTAGCTGCTGCTTGATCCACACAAAGGCTCTGTCCCTATAAAGGGTCTCTTTGCCCCTTCGAAGGAAAGTGCTGGAAAAAGAGAAGAAAAGCCCCCAGAAGGAAGAACGAAGAGGAGTGAGCCTGAGCAGAAGAATAGACAGAGTAGAAGAGAGATAGTAATAGAAAGAAGGAGAGATCGTGAAAAGAGAAGCCGTGAAAGCAGAGAGTGATTGAAGAAGAGAAAGAGATAGAGAGTTAGAGGAGAAGAAGCAAAGCTACTTGAAGATTTGTTCCTGCTGGACCGTGAATCATAACCAGGGCAGTTAGCTCTATTTGAGAGCCACAGTTGTGCTACCATCTTTACAGTTTTTTGATTACTGTATTTTCCCTTTCTTGGTTTCGTTTACATTTCTTTGTGTTTCTCCCGATTGCCCTGTTGGGGATCGGGTTCCTCCTGTGGTTTCAGGAGAAGGGAGATTTGTTTCTCCAGGTTGCTGGTGACTTAGTGTCATCAGTGGCTCCCTCCCTTGTGGAGGAAGAGAGGTCCGAGACCTCTAGTTTGCAGGTGACTTGGTGTCACCTGTGCTTCCCTCTGGGTTTCAGAGGAAGAGAGACTTGGGTCTCTAGGTTCCCCTCCGGTTTGGAGGAAGGGAGGATTGGTCCTCCGGTTCTGGTCTTGTGGATTGCAAGTCCAGGTGAGCCCTCCTGGTCTAGAGGAAGAGAGACTTCGGTCTCTGGTTTGCTAGTGGCTGGGTGTCACTAGTGGTTCCCTCCGGTTGAGAGAAAGAGGGGAGGTTATTCCCCTGGTCAAGCTGTGTGGCAGCATTTGTTGCAGACTGAATCTGTTGTTCTAGCGTTGCTAGTGGAAGCCTCACTCCGGTTTGGAGTGAGGGGTGGACGTAGGTTTGTGGACCGAACCACCTAAAAATCCTGGTGTCCCTTGTGGTTTGATTTTCTTATGTGTTCATCTTATTGCTTCGCACATTAGATGTTTGCTTAGGATCGAGTGAGAGCTTATTCTTTCTGTTGCTTTGCGAGATCCTTCTAAGTATCTTCAGAATATATCTACAACTGTTCTTTAAGTCCGCATATCTGAGCATTAGTTTTTTATTAGGCTATATTTTTAAGGGGAGATTCATTCACCCCCCCTCTGAATCTATCGCACCTGTCTCAACAATTGGTATCAGAGCCGGTTCTCTGACTGATCAGATCCAACGATCTATAGAGGATCCTGTTATCTTTGGTGCATTTCTGAATTTACTCTCTGCTGCATCAATCTGCTTGTCGATTTAATCAATGGGTTCTCCACCGATTTTCAATGGCTCTAATTTTAACTTGGGTTAGCAGTTTGGGTTAGCAGTCTACATAACTATGTGAATTTGATGGATCCGGATCTGTGGAAGTTAATCTCATATGGTCCTCACAGACTGCCAAAGAAAGAGTCCAAATGGACTAACAGTCACAGATCAAGAAATGGAGAGAATCAGAAAGTTTTGAAATTAATGAAAGAAGCTACTGACAAGGCTCTACATTCTTGTTTTTATGACTGCAGGTCTGCTAAGGACATTCTGGATAAGCTGAAGCTAGCTCAGAGGAGAAATGAGGACAGCTGCCTGATGGCTAACAAGAGCAACCATGGCAGTGATCAAGATGAATCCGAAGATGCTGAAGAGGTAACCAATCCTTTCTCTAGTTACACTTTAGACGACTGGGAAGATGCCTATGCCAATCTGTTAGAATCCTATGAAAGACTAAATAAAAAGAATAAAAAACTGATAAAGAAGCTAAAGAAACATGAGGATGCTAAATCTCGAGGTGAAAGCCCTGAAATTCTGAAAATTGAAAATGACATATTTAGAAGACAGTTAACAGATTTTGATTCTATTAGTTCAGATTTAGATCATTTGAAATCTGAAAAATAAACTCTTATGAAATAAATTGATTCACACAAAAAGGAGAATCAAGAGCTTGTTTGCGAAATTGCTGAACTAAAGGAGAGGCATAGTTTAATTGATGATGGTTAGGCTCATAACAATGATGTTGTTCAAAATGAAGAACTGGTGAGAAACTTAGAGCTTGTCAGCTCTGAATTGGAAAACATGAAGTCTGAAAATGTAATACTCAATAATTAACTCAAGGAATTTGAACACAAATCAATAAATCTTGAAAAAGAAAATAGATTGATTTCTGAAAAATTAGAGGCTGATAGAGTAACAAATTTAGAGATTCAAAAATATCTTGACAAACTTCAATCTGAAAAATAACAAGAAAAGTTTTATGAATGTCAGTTTTCTTCAGAAGAATGGGTGCTTGATGATGAACTCCTAGAGCAGAACAGTAAACTGAAAGAGGAAATTAATAAGCTGAATCACCTAAACTCAGCAATGTCTGAGAGGCTAATCACTTTAGAAAAAGGAAAGAGTGTAAGCCTGGTGAGCTCTAGTGAGTTGCTGAATGCTGAACATGAAATTACAAATCTGAAAAACATCAACCTAATGTTGAGTGGGAATGTCACTTGCTGTGAACAAAAGATAGCTAAATATGAGTTAACAATCACATCCCTTCAACAAGAAGTTGATGATCTTTATAAGTCTCTATCTGAAGCTGACAATGAAATAAAGTTAAAATAGGAAGTAGAAAAACTCAAAAGTCTGAATGATGCCTTGCATCAACAAGTCATTTCCTGTGAAACAGATCTGTCCAAATATGAAGCTAATATTTATGGCTTAAACTCTGAAATTCAAGATTTGAAAAACTCCTTGTTAAAATTTGTCAAGGGAAAGGACAATCTGAATAAGCTTCTGGGAAAGAGTGATAACTCTCAGAGAGAGGGGCTGGGTTACAGTTCAACAAACAAAAGGATCAATAGCAATAAAACTTCAACTGTGTTTGTAAAAGCTTCTGATCAAAACACAACTGCTGGTTCTTCTGTTTTTCAATTTACTGCACAAAAACCCACTGTCAGTCCCAATACTGTAGGACAAACTCAAAAATTAAAAAGGGATGAAAACCTACAGAAAAAGGACAAAACTACTCCAGTTGGTACAAAGACTGCTGCACACAATTCACATGGCCTCTCAAACACTCATACTGAAAAGGGGTTGTGCTATTATTGTGGGAAAGTAGGTCACATAATTGAAGATTGCAAATTAATACTAAAAGATGAGCATGGTAGTGAAACATCACCTTCTAGAAATTCTTTTGATAGAAACCATGCTGCTAGGAAGTCTGATGCTTCATGTTAATATTGTGGGAAGCATGGTCATCTCATGAGTGAATGTTTTATCATGAAAGAAGACAATAAACTGCATGCCAGGTCTTCCATTCATTTTCATGGCCCATATGGATCTAAACACAATTCTAGTCAGCACATTGTGTGCTTCAACTGTAATAAGCCTGGGCACAGGGCTGCTGAGTGCTGGTTTAGATCCACTTGGAGTAAAAATGGTTTTAAAAGTAAGCAAATCAGATGCTTCGAATATGGGAAAAATGGGCATACAGTCAAGGACTGTTAGTATGTTCAAAAGAATCCTGTTAACCCCCATTTTGTCAAATTCCCTGCAAAACCATTTGTGAAAATTTCATGCTATAACTGTGGGAAGCCAGGCCATAGATCTGCTGAATGTTGGCTGAGTAAGAACAAGCATCAAACTGTTCATGCATACAATAGAAAATCTTATGAACATGTTTATAAACATCATCCTGCTATTAATATGCATCATAAGAACAAGAAACCAGTCACATCATGTAGATACTATGGAAAGTATGGTCACTCTATGAACAATTGCTACCTGATGGATCATGATGACCATGTTGCTATGAATTTGCTTAGAACACCTGTCAGGGCTAACGCAGGACCCAAAGCTGCTTGGGTCCCTGCAGGATCAAAATGATCAAAAACTTTGCAGGTGTGCCTTGGACTGAGGAATAAAGAGGGGTAAATTAAACCAAGGCACCCAAGTTGATAAAGCCCCTTTCAGGTAAATTCTCTGCACTTCTTGTTCTTAGAATAACTGAATAGCATGTTAAATCCGTCTTTGCATATTCATTCATCATCTGCATTGTCAGATTCAAATTTTCTGAACTCTCCTCATACATGATTTGCCTTTTAATAATAGACTGAATTTGCATATGCACCCATTGAAAAATATTGAAAAAATATTGCATTAGGACTGTTGGTATTGCATTGTCATGCACACTGTAAGGGGGAGTTTGACTGATGCTTGCATAATCATGATAATCTCATTTGCTGAATGCATACATGTAATTAGTTGCATTACATTTCCTTACATTGAAAAATCTAAAAAGAAATGACTCATTGCATCTAGACAGGGGGAGCTTTCCTGTTCCATCTCTTCATCTCTTGAACTCTCACTGTCTAGCAATCTGATCCATTCTTGGCAAATGTGTGGTTCACTTGAATTCCCTACTGTCTACACTTATGTAGCTATTCTGTCTAAACTCCAGACTCAGCTATTGATTTCAAAACTGCACTATTCTAATGATTCACTCCTTGTCTCATCATGATTGCTCTATGCTAATCTCTCAATAAAAATACTTTGTTGACTCCACTGATTTCCTGGCAATGTCATTGATTCATCTGAATGAGGAAAGATTTTAGTCAGTGCACCCTAGACATAAATCAGACATATTCTGAAAAGAAGAAACTTCTATTATACTGGGTTAAGAATGTTTTGATGAATCAAATTGATCTAAGACTAATGTATTTAATAGGTTTTGATGTAAAGGACTTGAAAATATCTGAATCATCATGCTTAATAGATCTTAACAAATTGTCTCATGAACTTCATGCAAAACCTTCTGAAATCTGAAATTCTAAAAGACATGGCTTTCTTTGGTTAAGATACATATAGAAGGTATTGTTCATAAACATTTCAGTGTACTGAGCATGGCTTGAAAATTCTGAAAACACTTAAAAATTTAATGCAAGAGCAATGACTTTGGTCACAGAGAAACTGGGTTCTTTGTCAAAGAAATGGGGTAAGCCCATGTCATGAAGTGCCATAGTTAACTCTCTAATAAAAATGTTTGAAAATCTGGCAGAGCAATAGCATGGATGTGTTGAGTAACTGGGGATTCTGGCCTCTGATCAAGGTGTCTCCTCATGTAAAAAGATACTCCATTGCTAACTCTGTTATCTTTGAGAGGTAATATGGTTGTCACACTGAGTAACTGGGTCACTTCACCTGAGAAGTGTTGTGCCTCACGTAAAAAGGTGTTGACTGAACCAAACTTACTCAGGAAAAATGAGTGCTGATCAATAGAAAATTCTGAAAATCTAAAGACTTGTTCAAACACAATTATTTCTGTTTAATCTCAATATCATCTTGTGTAACTTCCATAGGAGTCATTGAATTTAAATGAGTAAGATGGAAGGAGGGTAAACATGAATATCAGATGAATTGTTGGTTCATTTCTATTAAAAGGTGTTTCAGATATGAGTATTGAATTTTCTTGACAAACTTTGAATACATCACTCTTAAATCATGATGGTAAGTTTAAACTCATTCATAATCTATTATAATTGAAGAATCTGAAATTCGTTTACAAAGATTTATGAATTTGGTGTGCTAATGAAAATCTGTCTTCCTCAATTCATTCATTGTGCTTACAGATTGTGGTAATCCTTGAGTGCCTATGTGCTTTTACTGATAGATGCTTATCTCCTCTTGTCATACCTCAACTCTATTCTGGCTTTAAGGGGGAGATTAACATCTGCATCATAGACTTGATTTGTGCATGATTTTATCTGGCTGGTATAGGAGAGCATACATCTGAAATATTGTCTTGATTTGTGTTTCATTGTTTAACTACCTCTGTGTCCTTCATGTCTAAAAGACTGAGTCAAAGGGGGAGTATTTACTTTATTCACATCATGATTGCTTGTATCTCTCATCTCAAACTATTTTTCTTTTTGATGAAGTCAAAGGGAGAGAATAGTTTGACATGGTCAGTGTGACTCATAGTGTTGCCATCATCAAAAAGGGGGAGATTGTTGTGCCCCTGTGATTTTGATGATAGCAAACACTATGAGTTATCTGAACTTCTGTGACATGATTTTTAACTCTATGATTTTGATGATAGCAAACACTATGAGTTATCTGAACTTCTGTGACATGATTTTTAACTCTATGATTTTGATGATAGCATTCATGAACATCTGATTGACTGTCTTGCTATGGGCATATATCATGTCAGTTCTATAGCCTTGCATATCATGATATCATGAATCTGTCATATGTCAGTTCATCAGAGCATAAAGCATTGCACTGTTGTTCAATCAATTTATCAAATCTAAAGAATTACATTTGATGTTCAGTCATGTTATCTGCTGCATAAAGCATTTCATATACATATACATCAGTTGCTTTACTCTGCTTGTGGAAGTCAGTACAGGCTAAACATCCATGCATCATGACACTCAGCATAGTGTGGGTCGACCCCCTCTCTAGATGGGTCGACTCCCCAGATAAGTGTAGTCTATACACTGCTTCATTCAATGTCTGTACAGCCTTCGCAAGAGCAAGTCTGTACATCTCTCTCTCCAGCAAGTCTATACACTGCATGCTACAAAGTCTGCACATCCCGTTTGCCAAGTCTGTACATCGGCATGCATTACTTCAAGTATGTACAGTCTGTTGCATTGTTCATCAAGTCGACACATTGCAGCAGCATAGAAAGTCTATACACTCATACATCGCTTGCACCATTAAGTCTAGACATTGCAATGTAGCTTGCTTAGTTGAAGTCTATACATTGCTGATCGAACGTAAGTCTATACATTCCAACATATTCCTACGTTTGCTGCTTTTCCTACACACTAAGTCTACACATTACAATCATTACCTACGTCCAAGTCTGTACAGAGTCTGGCAGCGTCTCACGCATCGTCTCACAAAGTCTGTACATCGTCTGCCTTGTCTCGCCATACACAGCCAAGTCTGTACATTGGCCTTCAAGCCTTCCAAGTATGTACAGCCCAAGTCTGTACATCCACCGTCTCATGCAGCGTCTCTAAGGCAAAGTCTATACATCGCACGCATTGCACACTGCAAGTCTGTACAGCCCAAGTCTGTACATTGCTCACTTGCAAGCACACAAGTCTACACAGTGCTCTTCATTCATGTGCACAGTTCATGCATCAAGTCTGTACATTCACCGTCTCAGTTAAGCTTCAAAGTCTGTACATCCGATCATCTCATTCATTGTCGCTTGCATCGTTTGGCAAAGTCTATACATTGGTCGGTGGTAAGTCTGTACACTGCCTACACTGCATGCTCTCACAATCATCTTCAAGTCTATACATTGGTCAGTGGCAAGTCTATACATTGCACTGTGCTTCTGGCATTCCACGCTAAGTCTATACAGCCTTTGAATTGCACTAAGTCCATACACTAGCACTGTAGCTTGCATGATTAAGTCTTTACATTGTGTTGCATCGTTGCACGCTAAGTCTATACATAGTCTGGCTACCTGCTCGCCATGTCTGCACATCGGTTGCATAGCACAACTAAGTCTATACATCCAATTGCATCGCATGTCTGGAGAGTCTAGACATTCTTCCTACAGCCTGCAGCTAAGTCTACATAGCCACCACATCAAGTCTATACAACAAAGTCTGTACAATGTCTCATATTGGCAAAGTCTGTACATCGTTTGGCCTGTGCATGCTTCGTCTTCTAAAGTCTATACACTCCTGTCTCATGCATTCTAATCCATACACCATCCAGTTGGGCATCGGTCATTACAGCAAGTTTGTACACTGTCTGCATGCTCTCAAGGCTGAATGTTCTTCAGCAGAGTCTGTACACACTTCATCAATGAAGAATGTACACACTTCAGTGCACATATGTATCTCCTTCAAGACGAAGTCAATACACTCGTTTCCAAGGCTTCAAGTCTATACACTAGTTTCCAAGGTTTCAACTCTATACACTCGTTATCACCCTTCAAGTCTATACACTCAAGCTGCATCATGCCTGTACACACTTTGTTAACAGCCTGAACCAAGTCTGTACATCCATCTGATATCTTCTTATGATTGCTTGACAGGTACTATTTGTGAAGCCTATGAAGGTCACGTGATCTGAGGTTGGCACCTGGCACGTGATCCAAGATGCTGAGAAGCCGCCATGTGGACTGAAGCACACACGCCCTAGCTATTGCTTGATCCACACGAAGGCTCTGTCCCTATAAAGGGTCTCTTTGCCCCTTCGAAGGAAAGTGTTGGAAAAAGAGAAGAAAAGCCCCCAGAAGGAAGAACGAAGAGGAGTGAGCCTGAGTAGAAGAATAGACAGAGCAGAAGAGAGACAGTAATAGAAAGAAGGAGAGATCGTGAAAAGAGAAGCCGTGAAAGCAGAGAGTGATTGAAGAAGAGAAAGAGATAGAGAGTTAGAGGAGAAGAAGCAAAGCTACTTGAAGATTTGTTCCTGTTGGACCATGGATCATATCCAAGCCTGTCAGCTCTATTTGAGAGCCACAGTTGTACTACCATCTTTACAGTTTTCTGATTACTGTATTTTTCCTTTCTTGGTTTCGTTTTCATTTCTTTGTGTTTCTCCCGATTGCCCTGTTGGGGATCGGGTTCCTCCTGTGGTTTCAGGAGAAGGGAGATTTGTTTCTCCAGGTTGCTGGTGACTTAGTGTCATCAGTGGTTCCCTCCCTTGTGGAGGAAGAGAGGTCCGAGACCTCTAGTTTGTAGGTGACTTGGTGTCACCTGTGCTTCCCTCTGGGTTTTAGAGGAAGAGAGACTTGGGTCTCTAGGTTCCCCTCCGGTTTGGAGGAAGGGAGGATTGGTCCTCCGGTTCTGGTCTTGTGGATTGCAAGTCCAGGTGAGCCCTCCTGGTCTGGAGGAAGAGAGACTTCGGTCTCTGGTTTGCTAGTGACTGGGTGTCACTAGTGGTTCCCTCCGGTTGAGAGGAAGAGGGGAGGTTGTTCCCCTGGTCAAGCTGTGTGGCAGCATTTGTTGCAGACTGAGTCTGTTGTTCTAGCGTTGCTAGTGGAAGCCTCACTCTGGTTTGGAGTGAGGGGTGGGCGTAGGTTTGTGGACCGAACCACCTAAAAATCCTGGTGTCCCTTGTGGTTTGATTTTCTTATGTGTTCATCTTATTGCTTCGCACATTAGATGTTTGCTTAGGATCGAGTGAGAGCTTATTCTATCTGTTGCTTTGCGAGATCCTTCTAAGTATCTTCAGAATATATCTACAACTGTTCTTTAAGTCCGCATATCTGAGCATTAGTTTTTTATTAGGCTATATTTTTAAGGGGAGATTCATTCACCCCCCCTCTGAATCTATCGCACCTGTCTCAACAATTGGTATCAGAGCCGGTTCTCTGACTGATCAGATCCAACGATCTACAGAGGATCCTGTTATCTTTGGTGCATTTCTGAATTTACTCTCTGCTGCATCAATCTGCTTGCCGATTTTCTCAATGGGTTCTCCACCGATTTTCAATGGCTCTAATTTTAACTCATGGGTTAGCAGTCTACAAAACTATGTGAATTTGATGGATCCGGATCTGTGGAAGTTAATCTCACATGGTCCTCACAGACTGCCAAAGAAAGAGTCCAAATGGACTGACAATCACAGATCAAGAAATGGAGAGAATCAGAAAGTTTTGAAATTAATGAAAGAAGCTACTGACAAGGCTCTACATTCTTGTTTTTATGAACAACTATTTCAGCAAGTCAAAGGTGCTAAAAATCCACCTCTGCCGGGTCTCTACCCTGAAGATGCAAGCGGTCAAGGGGTGCCCTTGTTTGCTGAATTCTTGTTGTCTCAGACGGTAAAGTAGCCATGCCCACAAGTGGAGCTAAAAGCCCAAAGCACTCCAACTGCTCCCTCAGCTGCTCCTCCCCCGGCAAGTGAAGAGCATGCTAGCATTCCAAGCCTCACCAAAATTATGAAAGAGAAGGAGCCAGTTGAACAAGTGCAGCGGGTTCAGGCGGCACCCGAAGAAGAAAATCAGCCTCCCTGTGAGCCAGCCCCTCAAGCACCAAATGATGGTAGGTGCGGCAAAGCGGAAGAGATGAAATTGGCCAATGTTAGGGCCAGCAATAGAATAATGAAGCAGCTAAAGAGAATCCTTGCAAGATTCACTGTCTGGGAGATTCTCTCCTTGGATGAAGAAACCAGACAGGCCGTCATTGCGGCTCTGCAAACCCCAGCACACTTCGAGAGTTGCTTTGCCGAAATGCAATCTGGGGTAGCTATGACTTTTATAGAGGAGGATATGCTGCTGCCCTCCGTCAGCCACAATAGACCACTCTACATGAGGGGGCAGTTAAATGGTCAACCAATAAACAGGATTCTGATTGATCCCGGGGCAGCTGTGAACATACTCCCTTATCAGATCTATCAGAAATATTATTTTGATGTACACCTGATCGAGGTCAGGGATATGAGGATTGCTAGATTCAACCAGAAGTTTGAAGTTCCTATGGGTGTGGCTGAGTGATACGCGAAAGTTCATCGTTTAAAAACACGCATGCCAATCTTAAAATTCCAACTCACACTAGATTAAAGTAAGACGTAATATGGTGGCGAGAAGGGTCGAATCCATAGAGAATAAAAGATTTTTGAATTTAAAAACCTTGGAGTACTTTGGAAGATGTTTGTGATATTTGTAGCTCGAAGAGAATGATTAAACAAATAACGGTTCTAATAATTAATTAAAAATGCCTATGATTATGAGCCTATGCTATAGAAAATAATTGCATAAAGTGGAAAAGATGAGATAGAAGAAGGCGTAAGAGAGGGAAGATGAGCAAGATCTAGGTCTAATGAACACTTCTTTCATTAACATAAAGAAAAGAGTACATGAAATGCAAGATAAGCTTACAATAAAAATGTGACGAGATTATAATGAAGTAAAATGAAACTAAAGCAGTAAAAATAAGAGGAGCCTGAGGTGTGAAGATGGTAGTAGCAATGGTGGTGATGACGCCGTCCCTCCTTGGCCTTGGATCACGCACAACCTCATGGAAGATGTCACCTATGTCGTGTGAACGTCGCCTTCACCATTGGAGCCGTCTTTGGAGGGTGAATAACTTTAAAACCAAAAATAATTAGAATATGAGGAAGAAGAAGAAGTTGAAGAGAATGAAGAGAGGAAGAACTTTTGGAAAAGGGGAAGAGGGAGAAGAGCAACGTAGGGAGGAGAAATTAAGGAAGAACATAGAAGTACACGTGCGGGTGAACAGTACAATCTAAGGATAGAATGTTGAAAAGTGCAGGATAACTCAAACGTCAGGGAGAATTAGCGAATGGTGAAGAAGCATAAATTGTAGAGAACTTAAAAATAAAGAACTTTTGTGAAGAAAATAAGAGGAGAAGAGGAACAGAAGGTGGAGAAATAAGGGGAAGAATAGAGGGAAACACTGGTTCATGGATGAACAAGATAGAACACCATAAAATCGTGCATAGCTCAAACACGGTCCAGAACTGACTAATGAGTAAGAAGAAGAAGTTGAAAAGCACTCAATAACAAAGAATATTTATGAAGAAAGCAAGAGAAGAAGAGGAATAGAAGGGGGAGAAAATCGGCGACCTAAGGTGAAGATGTGAGAGGGAGAGAAAAAGGCCAAAAGAAAAACTTCCTTTCTCCTCCTTGACATGGGCTATTTATAAGGAAAATATGGGTCAATGGAGGGTGGAGATTGCATCAAAAGGAGGTGGATGGCTGGGATTTAGGTAGAAGATGATGAATGGGGGAAAGAAAAAGGAGGTGGGCACCCCCTCCTTTATTTCAAACTTTGAATTTTCATTTCCCTCCAATTAATTCCCGCCTTTGGTCTCCTTTATTTCAAACTTTGAATTTTCTTTTCCCTCCAACCAAAGTATGTGCTTCTTCCCAAGACTCATTAATTCTCTCTTTTGGTCTCCTCTATTTCAAATTTCAAATTTTCTTTTCCCTCTAAGCAAAATATGTGGCTGCTGTATTTGACTTGGTCAAAGTGGTGGGGGGCGCCCTAGGGCAACCATGCCCATGTCTTGATGATAATTTTGCACCCAACTTTTCCTGCAATTACCTTCAGTGTCCTGCACACACATAATTATAATTTAATCCATAAAAATTACCATAATGTACACATAAATCACAAATGCTCATAGTTATGCAATGGAGAATTAATACTCATGGCCCTCAACTCCATTTTATTAAATGAGAACACCAAAGTAATCAATTTGCATGAAAGGCACAATTTATATGCGAAGTTGAGATTAACTATGAAATATACATAATTACCTAGTTATATGGACATAAAATGGTGTGTATGCAATGAATTATCATAGAAAATAGACACTTATCACACACCCCAACTTGAACATTGCTTGTCCCTTAGCAGTGTAAACAATTATTGAATTAGGAATAGCAACCATTCATGTGTCACAATTCATGGCAAGAACATTATGCACGATGATTTTGACTTTGGAGTATTACAAGTTCAAGCAGTATGTGTTTGAAACAAATTTCATCAGCCCATGTGTTTAGACCTTTCCTCAAGATACACTCAAAATTCAATATCCTTTTGTGTAGAAGTGATGTAACTTGACTAGTGACTACCAAACAGTCTAGATGAATGAGTCTTCTACTCTTCACTTAAAGATAATTTTCGATTCTGCCCACATCTGGAATTAAGCATTCGAATTACAGGTAGCTTCACTCTGCCTGCCTATTCATTCATTTTCATTCTTTTATTTTTTTGATACATGGTGCTGCACATCCCTTCATCGTTTGATGCGAACCTCAACTCTTGTCTTAGGAGAAGTAGCCCGGTTACTAAGTTCAGGGGCATTTTCCATGTTTTTTTTTGCAGGTAACTTTTTCCTCACGATTACTTTCAACGAATGGGCATAATATCAATCATCACCTAAGTGTTAAGCAAAATTCTCATCATCCTAATATTTATCATCTACCAATCTTATTATAGTGCAATTGTGTGCAAGTTCAAATAGAATTTCAGATGTATTCTGAGGAAAAGGCTAAAGACATAACCAATTAATTCACCCCTTTAACTTATTGCTCTCACAAGTAAGACTCTAAGTCCTATCATTATAAGAAAAATTTCTCAACATGAAATATGAACATGAAGCACTTGTTAGGGGTGTTATGAAAGATTGTAAACATTTTGAGCTTGAAAAGGATTTTTGGAGAAATTTTGAGTTATCCCCCCAACTTAGATGACATTGTCCCCAATGATATAAACAAGATGTAGAAATGAAATAATGCCATGAAAAGTGCTAGAGAGGTGAGAGACAACCTGAGAAAGGCGGTGCCTCCACCGAGAAATGCTGCTCCATGTTCTTAAGATAAAAGAAGAAAAATCAATCACTCAATTTTGTTTGTTGTTGTTAGTTTTTTTTTGAAAAAAAGAATTGGGTTGCCTCCCAATGAGCGCTAACTTTAACGTCTTCAGCCAGACACAGGAGAGTTTAATTTGTATTAGATAATTCAATCATATCCACAATCATTTCATTTGAGACACCCTCAATGTAGGGTTTGAGTCTTTGCCCATTGACTTTAAATGTGTTCCTGCTTTTAGGATCGAGGACTTCAACAGCACCATGGGGAAATACTTTAGCCACAATGTATGGTCCATCCCATCTAGATCTAAGCTTCCCATGAAAAAGTTTCAATCTGGAGTTGAACAACCAGGCTTTTTGGTTAGGTTCGAATGCTTTCCTTGTAATGTGTTTGTCATGGAAATCCTTCATTCTGGCCTTATAGATTTTGGCGTTCTCATATGATTCCCTATGAAGCTCATCTAGCTCACTTAATTGCAAGGATCTGTGTGCTCCAGCCTGGGCCAAATCTAAATTAAATTGCTTAACCGCCCAATAAGCTTTGTGTTCCAGTTCCACCGGGAGGTGGCAGGCTTTTCCATAGATCAATCTGAAGGGTGACATTCCAATGGGGGTCTTGTAGGCCATTCTATAGGCCCACAATGCATCATCCAATCTCTCAGCCCAGTCTTTCCTATCAGTCCTCACAGTCTTTTGTAAAATATTTTTGATTTCTCTATTGGAAACTTCCACTTGCCTACTAGTTTGAGGATGATATGGTGTGGCCAATTTATGGGTGATCCCATACTTTTTTAGCAAGCTTTTGAATTGGAAGTTGGTGAAGTGACTATCCCCATCACTGATTATAGTCTTAGGGAATCCGAACCTAGAGAAAATGTTCTTTTGCACAAACTTCATGACCACTTTGTGGTCATTGGTTCAAGTTGCTATAGCCTCAATCCATTTCGAAACATAATCAATAGCCACCAAAATGAACTCATGCCCATAAGATGGTGGGAAGGGCCCCATGAAATCAATTTCCTAAACATCAAAAATTTCTACCACAAGGATAGGATTTAAGGGCATCATGTCTCTTCGAGAGATATTCCCCATGGTTTGACATTTTGGGCAAGATTTGTGAGCGACGTCACGCGGTTCGGAGTTCGATGGTGTGAGGAAGAGGATGCGGAGAGCGCGCGGGCTCTTCTTTTTGTTTGTTTTGCTGTTTGCTGCAACACAGAGATGAGAGAAGAGAGAGAAGGGGCCACCACGGGAGATTGCTCCGGCGGGGCGAGCGGGACAAGTATAATATAGCAAGATATGGGGTTCAAACGGCCATAGCGGGAAGTGACTCGCCGCGACCTCGGGGGGACGGGAATGGTGCAGAAATTAAATAACAAAAATTGAAACGGCCATTGGGGAAGTGACTCGCCGCGGCCTCGAGAATATGAGCAGAATATAGCAGAATATAAAAGAGAATATAAGAACAGAGATTTAAACGGCCATTGGGGAAGTGACTCGCCGCGGCCTCGAGAATATGAGCAGAATATAACGGAATATAGAGAGAGTATAAGAACGGAAATTTAAACGGCCATTGGGGAAGTGACTCGCCGCGGCCTCGATGATATGAGCAGAATATAACAGAATATAGAGAGAATGTAAGAACGGAAATTTAAACGGCCATTGGGGAAGTGACTCGCCGCGGCCTCGATGATATGAGCAGAATATAACAGGATATAAAGAGAATATGAGAACAGAAATTTAAACGGCCATTGGGGAAGTGACTCGCCGCGGCCTCGATGATATGAACGAAATATAACAGGATAAAGAGAATATGAGAACAGAAATTTAAACGGCCATTGGGGAAGTGACTCGCCGCGGCCTCGATGAAAAGATGTGATCGCCAGGGGCCGAAAGACCCCAAAATAAGAAAGTGATCGCGCCTACCTCAAGAGCGGGAGATGGCGGGTTGCTTCTTCCTCTCCTTCCGGCCGGCTGACGGAGAGGGCTTTCCTCGGCTACCCTTGCAAAACAACGACAAACAAATGACAAGTGGCTTAGAAAGATGAATGTGTAGTATTCATATCCTTGCAATAAAAATGACGAAATAACGGGAAGACACACACCTGGTTGGTGTTATCTTTTAAACCCCTCTCGGACTCGAGTAGGAGGAAAATGAGATGATGGATGCGAGATGATGAATGCAAAGAACTACGAAGAAAAGGAAAGAGTTGGCTTATTGGATGTGCCGGTGGTGAAATTCGGCGGAGCTCCGGCAGCGTGGGGACGACGTAGAAGCGCGGTGGATGAAGACGACCTTCCTCTCGCGAGCGTGGGCACCCGAGAAGCCGGCAGAACCTCCACCTACAAAAGACCCCACGGGTTAGAAGAATGACTCCGTAGCCTCTGGGCTCCGGCAGCCTATCGGATCACTGCTTAGCTCCCCTAGAACTGAGGGGGTGGGCCTCTATTTATAGAGCTTCGGAAGGTGGAGGCGTCCAGGACCCTGGACACCTCCATCAGGGCCGAAATAATATTTTATTCTATTTTTATTAATTTTTTTGGAATACTTTTGTGGAGGCGTCCAGGGTCCCGGACGCCTCAAGCAGGTCCACCGAAAATCGCCGACGGCCGCACGCGGTTCGGCACAACGCGTGGTTTTGTGAGCGGCGCCTCGTGATTCAGAAATGGGCGCGTCCAGCTGACTGGACGTCTCTATATTTGGCTTTTTTCACACACGACAAACCGTCGTTCGGTGGCCGGCGCCCGTGAGGGAGTTGATGGAGGCGTCCAGAGGCCTGGACGCCTCCAAAAATATATTATTTTATTGGTTTTCTTGTCTTTTTATGATAGGGCTGGCATTTTAATAATTTTTTTTTATTTGTTTTTATGGAGGCGTCCAGGGGCCTGGACGCCTCCATTAATATATATATTTTTTTATTTTATTTTTTTATGCCAACTGGCATTTTATTAATATTTATTATTATTAGTTTTTATGGAGGCGTCCAGGCGCCTGGACGCCTCCATTAATTATTTTTATTTTTATTTATTTTTTTATTTTTTCTATGCCAACTGGTATTTTACACATTTTTTGTTTTTTATGGAAGCGTCCAGAGTCCTGGACGCCTCCATTAATTTATATATTTTTTATTTAGGTTAAGCCCTGAGAAAATAAATAAAATAAATTAAAAATATGGGGGCGTCCAGGGGCCTGGACGCCCCCATTTGTTGGATACGGACTGAATAGATCTAGAGGGGGGGTGAATAGATCTTTCCCCCTTTTTGATAATTTACTGACTATCGACCAGATGAGCTACTGGTAATTAATGAATCATAGAACTAATGCGGATAGTAAAGATGCAAGCATACGTATAGGAAATCAAACACACACAAGCACACCACAAGAAAGGATTTTTAAGGTGGTTCAGTCTCTTCCTGAGACTTACATCCACCCCTTGCTTAACTCAAGCAAGGCTTCACTATGAGAATCTCTGATCTCAACCAAAACACAGCTGACACACAGCTTGTACCTGCTGACACACAGCTTGATTCTGCTGCCTCACAGCTTGACAATAATTGTAATCAGAAATGAAAAGATGATAAGAACAGGTGATGAAAGACAGGACTGAATATTGGCGTGTGTAGAAGAATAGGTGTTCAGCCTGGGACTTGATCACGCTTATGAAGAAGCCTAGACTCCCTGTTGATCTTCCAGTCAGTTGCCTTCGATTGTTCTGCTGCTGGAGATCACACAGTCTTGAGCTAAGTCTTCCTTCTGCAGCAACGAGATTGCCTTTAACCTTTCTGCAGATTTTTGATTGGTGGAGAGCTCCTTCTTCCTCTTCTGTGTGTATCTTCCTTGGCTTCTATTCCGTGCTCTCTCACCGCTTCCTCCTTCGTGATTAGTTGCCTTATATTCTTCATATAGCTCTTTTTATTTTCAAGAATAAAGTTCTTCCCGCTCAATTTTCAGATCGAGCGCCAATCTGCTAGAAAACAGGGATCGGTTTTAAATCCAATCGTTAGAACGAGTTTGACCACTTCTAAGCAAGATTGTTTCCTTGATTCCCGTGCGGAAGCTTATCTCCTGAGCAGCCCAACAACCTGCAACAACCATCTGCAGGTTTTAAGGAACCAAAACAGAATTCGGTTAGAGTTCGGTTTTGGACGATATATAAACCCGTGGTCGACCATGACCCTGTCGCTGGTCGACAATGGGCAGTCCCCAGACGGCCGGTTCTTCTGGCTGAAACTCACGTCGCCCGTTGGTCGACCACAGCCTGGTCGCTGGTCGACAGGGGGCAGTTTCCAGATGGCCAGCAGTTCTGTCTGTTGCTTCTGTCTTTTCTGTGGTCGACCAGAGGCGGGGCTTTGGTCGACAGCCAAGATGCTTCCAGAAGACAGATGATCTGACGCTTTTCTGGTTGAGTTCGTTGGTCGACCATAACCACTTCCCTGGTCGACAAGCGGCCTTTGACACTTCTTCTGATTTGTTGATTCCACTTGGATTTCAGTGGACCTGAAATTACTTAACTTATCAGAGGTAAATTGAATGAGTCCAATACTTTGAAGGAACAATCAAACCACTTGTATTTGTTATGAAACAAGATAGAACTTGATTAATCAAACATATCCTATTGTCATCATCAAAACCAAGGGATGCACAACATTCTCCCCCTTTTTGATGATGACAACCATGAGTCATTGTGACAAACAACAGATTATAAAATTCATTTGATATTGCATGCAAGGCTATCATAGCACAGATTTCATTCAGTCAATTCGTTTGATGTGTCTTTCAAAAACAATAGCACTAATTACATGAGAGACTCAAAAAAGGATAAAGACACTGAGGACACGTAGACAAAGTAAATTTGACAATCTAGACTCACATCTAGACACACAACTAGACACACAATGACACATAAAGTCCTATCTCCCCCTTTGTCAACAGCAAAAAGAAGATCATTTGAACAATCCTTCTGCAGATAGAGGAATCTGGAGAAAATGAAGTTGGGAGAGGGCTAGGGCTGCGGATGGGAAAATTTCAGGGACCCAGCCGAGACAATTTATAGGGTAGGGCATTAAGGCTGGCCCTTAATTGTTAGGGCAGTGAACCATCGCGATGCAAAGAACGAGCGGTCACGATTAATCAGCATAACTCATATTTTGGGAAATTATTGAAGTGTACCCCCTTTCTTTAATAAGACAATTAAGTAACCTTTCCTCCCTTTCTCAAAGACCACCTTGTGACAAATTCGAGTGGGTCTTGTGGTTCAAAGAATTTGAAAGTATTGCCCCAATAAATTGACTCCCCATATCCACTTTCTTACTCACGGCTCCTTAAACTTATAATATTGTTCATGAGATAATTTTACTAGCTGAACAAGCTGAACAGTGTTTTATGCCTCTATTTGCATATAGTGCATTAGGTCAACCATTTTTGTTGCCTTTTCGTTTTGAAATATTTAAGAGCTGTGGTCAGGTTTATCACATGCTTTTCCACACGAGGAGACACGCTTTTTACACGCCAGAAACCCCGGCTACTTAGCATGCCTAACCATTCCATTTTTAACTGGGACACACTTTTTATCCGTGAGGATATACGTTTATCAGACGCCAATATCCCCAGTTACTCAGGATGCCCAATTAATAATTTTGAGAGTGGCAGAGGTAGATTGAGTCTTCATGACATACATGTCTCCCACTTAATTTTTCAGCCAATTTTGCTTTGTGATAGAGAACAGTAGTTTCTCAGAACTCAGTCCATTGCTCTACCAAGAAGGCAGAATTATGGCGTATTCCATATACATTCATGCTATAGCAGCGTTTATTTTCACTGTCCAACACAGACACAGGTAGAGAAACAGTCTCATTACTAAAAACATAAGTTCTCAATAGTCTTGAGTCAGAGTCATAGTTATGGTTTGAATTTATTGCAGTAGTACAGGTCAAATTCTCATTACTACACTTAACCTTTACTCTCATTGATGACTTTGGTGATTTTCTTGTAAGATATGGTTAGGTTGTTCAATGATTTATTAAGGAATGAGTTTACACTTTTTACTCCCCCTCAATTTGTGAGTCCTTGCTGAAGATAGAAAACAATAAGTTGGCCACAAAGAGATATAGAGACACAAGGAATAGGAAGTGTGAACAAGGATGAGTGAGTAAAGCAAAACTGAGCTCAGAGTCCAAAAAGTTCAGAAGATTTCCCACCAAAGCCAGCAGCTTGATTAGATCCAATTTCCCTTTTTCAGGTCCTTTGTCGACCATGGAGTGGCCTGTGGTCGACCTTTGTGCTGACACAGAACCTGCCTGTTGAGAAGACTGCGTTCTGACAAACCTGTTGTCGACCATTGGATCGCCTGTGGTCGACAGCTGCGAATTCCCAGAGTTAACTATTTCCTGTCCTGATGCCTTGGTCGACCAGCGCCTTGTCTGTGGTCGACCACAAGAGATGAGCCGTAGAGAACCAGTATTCTGTAGAACTTGCTGAAGTAGCACCCGACACAAGACTTTCCAAACTCAAAAGCTTGACCAGTACTAGAGACCTAGTTGACATAACTTAGACAGAAATGACAGAATCTATGCAGTGAACACATGAATATGATTATTTCAAGAATTTTCAGGAGAAATTCTACAAATTCCTAACTCCCTTCTTAGAGTTGAAAATCTGTCATTGTTAAGGGGTTTTGTGAAAATGTCTGCCAGTTGTTTTTCAGTTTCTACAAAATGAAGCATGAAATTTCCTTTGGAGACCTCATCTCTTAGAAAGTGATGACGGATCTCAATGTGTTTTGTCCTAGAGTGTTGAATGGGGTTTTTAGACAAATTAATAGCACTAGTGTTGTCACAGAAAATAGGTGCACATCCAAGATCTACATTGTAGTCTTGGAGTTGATGTTTTATCCACAAAACCTGTGTACCACAGCTCCCTACTGCGACATACTCAGCCTCAGCAGTGGAGAGTGCCACAGAATGCTGTTTTTTAGAAGCCCATGATATTAAACATCCACCTAATATTTGACAATAACCACTAGTACTCTTCCTATCAATTTTGCAACCAGCATAATCAGCATCTGAATATGAAATTAAATCTAGTTTGCAATAAGTAGGATACCATAAACCCAATTCTTGGGTACCGGCAAGGTAACGAAGGATACGCTTGACAGCCCCTAAATGTGAATCTCTAGGGCTAGATTGATATCTAGCACACATGCATACACTGAACTGAATGTCTGGCCTAGAGGCAGTTAAATATAGTAGGGATCCGATCATACCTCTGTATTTCTTGGCATCTACCATGTTACCTTTTACATCAGCCTCCAATGTTGCATTTGTCCCCATGGGTGACTCTATTGGTTTGCAGCTCTCCATGCCAAACTTTTTCAGCATCTCCTTTATGTACTTGGATTGATTTATGAAGTAGCCTTCTCTACATTGTAGAATCTGCAATCCAAGAAAGAACTGTAAATCACCCATTAAACTCATTTCAAACTCATTGGTCATTAGATTTGCAAATTCAGTACATAATGAAGCTTCAGTGGATCCAAACACAATATCATCCACATAGATTTGCACAATTAGTATATTCTTACCTTGGGTCTTGGAGAATAATGTTTGATCAATTTTACCTCTTGTGTAGCCCTTTTTGGTGAGGAATGAACTCAGTCTGTCGTACCATGCCCTAGGAGCCTGCTTTAAACCATACAAAGCCTTATGCAGTTTAAAGACATGATTAGGAAGATCATCATTTTCAAAACCAGGGGGTTGTTCCACAAAGACTTCTTCCTTTACAAAGCCATTTAGAAAGGCACTTTTTACATCCATTTGCTGCAATTTAATTCCATGGGACGCCGCAAATGCTAACAATATTCTAATGGCTTCTAACCTTGCAACTGGAGCATATGATTCTTCAAAATCAACTCCAAATTCTTGGTTATACCCCTTAGCCACCAACCGAGCCTTGTTCCTCATAACAACTCCTTCTTCATTAAGCTTATTTTTATAAACCCATTTGGTTCCAATAACAGGATGAGATGAGGGTCTGGGAACAAGTTTCCAAACCTGATTTCTTTCAAATTGATTTAATTCTTCATGCATGGCATTTATCCAAGATTCATCTCTTAAAGCTTCCTCTACATTTTTAGGCTCAACTTGAGATACAAGGGCTAGCTGATCTAATTCATCAACTGTTTTAAGCTGAGATCTAGTTTTCCTCGGTTCATTAATTCCTCCAATGATGTTATCTAGAGGATGATCTCTGAGAAATCTCAGATTTTCAGAATTGTTACCTGGGATGATCTCTCCTTCGGGTTGATCATTGGAATCACCTTGCTTTGGTTCTGCTTCAGTCTCCATTGGTTCCTCTTTGCCTTCCAGAAATTCCCCATCTTCATCTTTGCCTACCTGTCCAGTTTTGTCAAAGTCATTATTTTCATCAAATGTGATATGTGGGGATTCTTCAACTAGCTGATCTTTGGTGTTGTAGACTCTATAGGCTCTTGATCGGTCAGAGTATCCCAAGAAGATTCCTGGGTCACTCTTTGGTTCAAATTTGTCCAATGATCTCTTGTCATTGTTATGAATAAAACACCTTACACCGAAGATCCTAAAATGAGCTAGAGATGGCTTCTTACCTTTGAACACCTCATATGGAGTTTTCGCACTAGATGGTCTTACCATTGCCCTGTTTACAATATAACATGCTGTATTGACCGCCTCAGCCCAAAATCTTCTTGGAAGATTGGCTTCAACTAACAAGGTTCTGGCCATTTCAACAAGTGTGCGATTCCTTCTTTCCACCACTCCATTTTGCTCTGGCGTCCTTGGTGAGGAGAACCTGTGATTTATTCCTTTGTTCCTGCAGAATTCATCAAACTCTGAATTTTCAAATTCTCCCCCATGATCAGATATTATTGAACACACTTTGGACTTACCATCCTGCTTCATTCTTCTGTAAAAATCCTGAAATTCATGAAAGGCATCGTTTTTATGTGATAAAAACATTACCCATGTGAATCTAGAGAAATCATCAACTAGTACATAACCGTACCTCTTACCACTAAGACTAGCAGTTCTTGTTGGGCCAAAAAGGTCCATGTGCACAAGTTCTAGTGGTCTAGAAGATTGACTTTCAGTTCTACCTTTGAATGATTTTCTTGTTTGCTTACCTTGGGTACATGATTCACATACTTTGACATTTTGAGCAAACGAAATTTCAGGTAAACCAGAAACCATTTTATTCTTAACCAATTTGTGCAGCACCCTGTAGCTAACATGCCCTAGCCTTCGGTGCCACAACCAAGTCAGGTCCTCCTTCTTGGCGGTGAGGCACAAGTTGGAGTGGGCTGGATCATCCAAGTCTATCATGTAGACATTATTTACTCTCTTGCCCATAAACTTAACTTTAGCCGAATTTGGTTCAAGAATTTTACAGATCTTAGAATCAAAGACTACTTGATGGCCTTTGTCGCATAGCTGACTGATGCTTAGAAGATTATATTCCAGGCCATCCACTAGCAGTACATCTTCAATGCAATTTGTAGATGTCTTACCTACCTTACCTTTCCCAATGATCTTGCCTTTGTTATTTCCTCCAAATGTCACATGTCCTCCATCTTTTGAGTTTAGCTCGGAGAATTTTGCCTTGTCCCCTGTCATATGTCTTGAGCAGCCACTATCTAAGTACCACTTGTTGTGTATAGCTGCCAAACACACCTGCATCACAAGTTACACAGAAACTTTTGGACCCCAATGGTACCCGGGTCCAAGATAGCTTGTGAAATTATGAAATTGCTGCAGTAATCCTTTGGGAACCCAGATTCTGTTAGAGCAGTGTAAATTTTTATTTCTGAACTTGTTCAGGTTGGGTTGCTTTTGTTCTAAAGCTTCTTTAATCTGAGTCCACCTTTGTGTATTCAAGTTTTCATTTTGTTTTACCCGAGAAAACCTGTGATTTCTGTTTGCTTGTCTGGCCATGGTCGACTTTTGGTATGTCTGTGGTCGACCATCGCGTCTCCAGAACTCAGCGTCTGTTCTGGCAGCACCTCTGGTCGACATCTGGTGTACCTGTGGTCGACCACTGCTTCTCCAGTAACCAGCGCCTGTTCTGGCAGATCCTCTGGTCGACAGATGAAGGGTCTGTTGTCGACCAGCCTGTCTCCAGACATCTTGTTTTCCAGATTTATGTCTTTTAACTTGGTTTAGTCCTTGGTTTGTTTGGTGATTTCTGTGAATTTGGGTTTCTTGTTTATTATTTTGAATCTTATATTGATTGACTGTTTTCTCTTTAAAATTTCTCTCTTCCTTGGTGACATTGTTCCTTTTGGAGGAGCATTCAGCTACATCCTCTTGTTTATCTTGGTATAGATTAATCAGGGGCCTTTTTCCTTTTGAGTCAGCAATCCCAGTTACGGTTTTTATTTGGAATTCCTTTTTAGCCGTAGGATTGTATCCTAACCCTTCTTTTTGAAAGTTTACTTTTATTCCCAAGACAGCATTTAAGTTTTCTTGACCTTGAGTCATTTTTTCCAAGGTCTCCTGTTTGTTTTTCAGGTCACTCTTAATTCTTTCTATTTCTCTTAGGAGTTGGTTGTTTTCTTCCTTGAGTGAATTGTTTCTTTCTTGACTTAACTTAGTTTCCTGTTCATATTCTTGAGTCTTTAGTTTTAACTCATCAATGTCGTTTTTTAGCATTTCATTCTCTTCGGACATTCTCTTGTGGTTTTCTTCATCTAAGTCCATTTGATTCAGCTTGTTTTTCAGTGACTTGATTTCCATTTCTAGTTCAGTTTTGTTTTCCATTGAATTGCTGTCTTTATTCAGTTGACTGATCTTCTTCTTCAAATGTTTATTTTCCTTTCTTATTCTTTCATAAGTATCAAGCAATTCTGAATATACTTCTTCCCAATCCGAACTAGAGAAGTCTTGAAATGGGGAACTTACCTCAAGATCACTGTTGTCTCCCTTGGCCATCAGACAGAGCTTTCCTTCTTCTTCCTCGGAAGTTGTTTCCTCTTCACTGCTCTCTTCCTCCTCACTCCAAGTGCTAATCATCGCCTTGGGTTTCTTGCCTTTCCACTTGAAGCTTGATTTCTTAGGAGCTTCTGGACATTCAGCCTTCATATGTCCAGGCTGCCTGCAATTGTAGCAAATGAGTTTGTTAGAAGGAGCCTTATGTTTATCAGATTTAAACTGGGATGACTTCCTTACCATGCCCTTTGGATTTCTGAATCCTTTACCTTCCTTCCGCAGGAATTTTTTAAATTTTCTTGTAAGCATGGCTAGCTCACCAGATTCTTCACCTGAGCTAGATGAGTCATCATTGTCAGACACCTCAGAGGTGCTTGTCTTAGTCTTTAGGGCAAGTTGCTTCTTTTTCTTGCCCTCATCTTCCTTTCTCTTCAGATTGACCTCATAGGCCATCAGGGATCCTACTAACTCATCCACTGTCATTGTTGTGAGATCCTTTGAGTCCTCAATGACTGTGGCCTTGGTATGCCACATCGATGTGAGAGACCTTAAAATCTTCCTCACTAATTCCTGCTCTTTGTATGTCTTCCCTAAGCTCTTCAAGCCATTAGTCAATTGTACTAATCTGGCATACATCTCAGAAATACTTTCATCATTTTTCATCCTAAACATCTCATATTCTGAGACTAGCATATTTGCTTTTGTCTCTCTTACCTCGGAAGTACCTTCGTAGATTACCTTTAGACGATCCCACATTTCTTTGGCTGTTGCGCATTGGGAAACTCTTGAGAATTCTGTGGGGTGTAGTGAGCACTGCATCACGTTCATGGCTCCCCAGTTGACAGTTGATTTCCTGACCTGTTCTCTGGTCCAGGTTTCTTCATCTTCCGGTAGCTCAAAAGGTCCGCGGCTCACTACCCTCCACATCTCGTGGTCTTGCGCACGTAAGAACACCTGCATACGATTTTTCCAATAAGAATAATCAGTTCCATCAAAATATGGAGGTCTAGTTACAGAGTGCCCCTCAGCTATGAGGCTTTTAGAGTTCAGTCCGCCCGGTCTCTCCTGGTTGTTAGACCACATTTTTGGAGAACCTGCTCTGATACCACGTGTTGGATACGGACTGAATAGATCTAGAGGGGGGGTGAATAGATTTTTCCCCCTTTTTGATAATTTACTGACTATCGACCAGATGAGCTACTGGTAATTAATGAATCATAGAACTAATGCGGATAGTAAAGATGCAAGCATACGTATAGGAAATCAAACACACACAAGCACACCACAAGAAAGGATTTTTAAGGTGGTTCAGTCTCTTCCTGAGACTTACATCCACCCCTTGCTTAACTCAAGCAAGGCTTCACTATGAGAATCTCTGATCTCAACCAAAACACAGCTGACACACAGCTTGTACCTGCTGACACACAGCTTGATTCTGCTGCCTCACAGCTTGACAATAATTGTAATCAGAAATGAAAAGATGATAAGAACAGGTGATGAAAGACAGGACTGAATATTGGCGTGTGTAGAAGAATAGGTGTTCAGCCTGGGACTTGATCACGCTTATGAAGAAGCCTAGACTCCCTGTTGATCTTCCAGTCAGTTGCCTTCGATTGTTCTGCTGCTGGAGATCACACAGTCTTGAGCTAAGTCTTCCTTCTGCAGCAACGAGATTGCCTTTAACCTTTCTGCAGATTTTTGATTGGTGGAGAGCTCCTTCTTCCTCTTCTGTGTGTATCTTCCTTGGCTTCTATTCCGTGCTCTCTCACCGCTTCCTCTTCGTGATTAGTTGCCTTATATTCTTCATATAGCTCTTTTTATTTTCAAGAATAAAGTTCTTCCCGCTCAATTTTCAGATCGAGCGCCAATCTGCTAGAAAACAGGGATCGGTTTTAAATCCAATCGTTAGAACGAGTTTGACCACTTCTAAGCAAGATTGTTTCCTTGATTCCCGTGCGGAAGCTTATCTCCTGAGCAGCCCAACAACCTGCAACAACCATCTGCAGGTTTTAAGGAACCAAAACAGAATTCGGTTAGAGTTCGGTTTTGGACGATATATAAACCCGTGGTCGACCATGACCCTGTCGCTGGTCGACAATGGGCAGTCCCCAGACGGCCGGTTCTTCTGGCTGAAACTCACGTCGCCCGTTGGTCGACCACAGCCTGGTCGCTGGTCGACAGGGGGCAGTTTCCAGATGGCCAGCAGTTCTGTCTGTTGCTTCTGTCTTTTCTGTGGTCGACCAGAGGCGGGGCTTTGGTCGACAGCCAAGATGCTTCCAGAAGACAGATGATCTGATGCTTTTCTGGTTGAGTTCGTTGGTCGACCATAACCACTTCCCTGGTCGACAAGCGGCCTTTGACACTTCTTCTGATTTGTTGATTCCACTTGGATTTCAGTGGACCTGAAATTACTTAACTTATCAGAGGTAAATTGAATGAGTCCAATACTTTGAAGGAACAATCAAACCACTTGTATTTGTTATGAAACAAGATAGAACTTGATTAATCAAACATATCCTATTGTCATCATCAAAACCAAGGGATGCACAACACCATTAAGACCCACTCGGGTCCTTAGATCAGGCGTCGGCGGGCGCCCGGCAGACACCCTTCTTGGTTCCGGAACCTTGATGCGTCTGACTGGTGTTGATGCCGTCCGAATGCCGTGATGAGACGATTCCGGATGCCGAAAAGGGTGGAAGAAGACTCAAGAAAAGGAAGTACTCAAGTGATTCGAAATGCGTAAGCCGTCGCGGGGCGTCGTATAGTAATATGAGACTTTCTCAGGAGACGTCAGGAATGGCGTGTCTACAGCTGCCCCGCCTTGGCGTCTGCTTTGCAAGGGAGCGACACGTAGCGGAAATGGAGTGGAGTGAAGTGGGAGCGGACTAATAAGTTGATGCCAAGGTGTGATGAGACACGCTTTTGACGTTACTGTTTGGAATCTTTCCTGGAGTTTCAATGAGGCGACCTTGAAGAAGGTCTTTCAAATATTGACGATTGCTTGGACGGAGATCAAATAAGGGAGGGTGAGATGTGCGCTCAGGCACGAAACAAAGGGACCAACTTCTCGGTGTGGAAGTACCTGGGTCATAAACCGGAGGTTTCACCTTTGGGGAGCGGTTACCAGCCAATGTGGAAGTGCTGCGGCCAAGGTGGGTCAAAAAAGTAAAGGAATATCTGAGGGTCTGTCCAAACAAGGGTCTCCTTTGGAAGAGCAGCGTAGGGCTGTCTCAAGGAAACTAGTATTTCATTCGGAGTGGAATATCTCATATTTGTGGGAATTGGAGCACAACGGCTTTCACAATCGAATCACTTGAATGATCTTCCGCAATAAATCAAAGTCCTATATGAATGCATGCTGGGTTTAAAGAAAAGTTTAAAACAAACTAAAATAGAAAATAGCCAAGGATAATATTGTCAACTTGTTAAGAACGGGTCAGGATACCGACCCGGTGAGCTGATACTGGGCTGGGGCCCGTTTATCCGCGCACCAACTCACTGAATGGAACCGTCGTCCCCATGCTACCACAAGTTAACGGCCTATCCGTACAACCCAAATTCTCCGGGATCATCACCGTTTTTGTTGAAGGGGAACTCAGATCCCAGATTCGTTCGAGCCGCAAGGTCCTTGACATGTTCTAGTAGCGTAAGTATCATATACTATGATGCATGACATGGTGGGACCAACCAATGAAAGGTGGGACAGGAGATAGGACAAAGACGTCCGTTAGTAAAACCTGCACAGGCCAGCAAAGGTTAGCAACATCAAAAGGTAGCAGAATCGCACCACAGTTCAAAGGAGATCCAGACAAAATCTTGACAATGACCACTGATGTGACATGTTCTGTCCTGTAGCACCCTTCCCTTCCTATAAGAACTCCCCTTAGGCTAGTTCATTCAAATGCACCAAGGTGGGTTTTGGAAGCTCAGGAGAGGAAGGAGAGGAGAATCTAGAGATCTTCAGGATGGAAGGAGAGTCTTCCCGTGTTATGAAGAGGAGCAAGCCTAGCAGCGAGATTAGGCGACTTTCCGACCTCGAGGGTCATCTGAGTGGGACGATCATGTCGCATATGGTAAGCTGACTCTTTTCAAATTTCTGCACGTGAACCTTCTTCTTACTTCCTTCATTTCTTCTTCTTTCCAGCCATATCCACTCTTCCCAGGCCCGAGGAAGTTTTCCAAGCTGCCATGGCTTTCAAAGCTGACTTCCAATATCTCCATTGGCATGAGGGCCATACTCTCGAAGTGGCATCTGCAGGGGCTCCTTATTCACGCCAAGCATTACGAGAAGATTCGTATGGACTGGGCGGCTATGGGCGCGCTAGTGGAGGTCTGGCATCCCCAGACCCACACTTTTATCTTCCCGACCTTCGAGGTGACCATCCTCCTCGAGGAGGTGGAACTTCTGCTCGGATTGAAGAAATTCAAGAGTGACGGGAAGGTGAAGGCTATGCGGATGCTGACACGGGGGACTTCTGAAAGCGTCCTTGGAAGCTTCATGCCGCCCGACGCAGCTAGAAAGGTCCGTACTCAGAAGGGGATCGATCTCCAAAAGCTTGCGGAGTGGGTCATGAACGCCCTGAGAGGGTCACCAGACGATGACTATTTGGAGGGAATCATGAAGGGGTTCACTATCTGTCTGGCGGGTGCTCTCTTGTTTCCTTATACCGACAACATAGTGGAGGAAGACCAACTGAGTGCTATCTGCGGGATTTGGCGTGGAAAGAGGGTGGGACCCGCTGTCCTCGCCTACCTGTATAGTGGCCTTACTGCCTCGAGCATGGGTAAGGCTCCATTTGGTTGTGCACTTGTCTTGAATTGCTGGCTGGATTTGCATTTCAAATTCGACCACCGCGAGGGAATGCCAACCGCTTCGAAGCTCTTCCAACAAAGCCCGCTTCACCACATAGCCGACGTGTTAGGCTTTGGTGGTACTGTAGTGAACCGCGTTCCGTGGCTGAAGAAACGTGAAGACTGGCGGTCTCACTTCCGCACCGTGACACAAGGCTTCTTCACTTGCGCACCGGCATGTTTGCTTTCGCTTGATCTCTCATGAGGCCTTCTCCCGAAGTTGATCTTCAACTGATCGGCGCGACCGAGTTTGTTCTTTACAACGCGCATCGGTGCTGCCTCCAGATTGGCATCCCACGCCATTCGTTCCCGCCACCGACTGACATTGTTCCTTTGAAGAAAAGGGAGTTGGGCACTGAAGCGGACGCGAAGGAAGCGAAGGCCATTAAAGCTCCCTGGAAGACAAGTGTTGCGGGAAAGGCCTTAGCGCACGTGGTGGAGGAATGCGAGCCGTGGAGGGCTTATGTAACCGAACTGGGGAAGTTAAGGCCTAAAGCGCCTAAGCCCCTGATGTAGTTCACTCTGCTTTTCTGATGGAATAAAATTTGGCATTTGGATGTTTCGGACCCCCGTCCCCTTAATTATTATCTATTTTTATGGTTTTTCTTTTTCTTTGTATTTTTTTTATTTTGTTTGGATTATATACATATTCTTATATAAATATATTTTTTTTTGAAAATTTTTTATTATTGGGGCGTCCAGGCGCCTGGACGCCCCTAATTTTATTTTATTATTTTATTATTTTTTTGACAATTTATTTTTGGGGGCGTCCAGGGTCCTGGACGCCCCTATTTTGATTTTTTTATTTTTTTATTTATTTTATTTTTGGGGGCGTCCAGGCGCCTGGACGCCCCAATTTTTTGAATTTTTGAAAAAATAAAAATTGTGGGGGCGTCCAGGCGCCTGGACGCCCCAATAAAAGGTCATTCTATATATAGGGGGGGCTCCCCCCTGTTCACTTATACTGTTCATTCCGACCGTCCAGCCACTCCAAACGACCAATTCTTAGTCCCAATGGAGCGAGGAGGATCGAGTCAGGGTCCAGAGAAGCGAAAACGACTGGCTCGTCGTGCGAGGAGGTTGAGGGATGATGCCGAGGAGGCTGCAGCAGAGGAGATTGTTGCGGAGGAGGGGATGGAGGTGCCTCTCCTGGCCGCGGAGGCCGCTGCGGATGCTGGTGTGGAGGGAGAGGACGATCACGACCCGGTAAGTACTTCGGAATTCTCACTTTGTGGTTCAATAAGCTAAAACGGGTGTGTGAGAGGCTGTGAGAGAAAGGCGGGTAGTGAGAGAAGGAGGCGTCCAGGGGCCTGGACGCCTCCAATTTTTCTTTTTCTTTTTGTTTATTTATTTATTTACGTAAATAATAAAATTAAATTAAAAAATAAGGAGGCGTCCAAGGCCTAGGACGCCTCCATAATAATATATATATTATATATATATTTTTTATTTTTGGTTTTTGGATTTCTTTTCGAAAAAAGAAATAAAGAAAATAGGAAGGAGGCGTCCAGGGGCCTGGACGCCTCCAAAAAACAATATATATGTATTTTTTTAAAAAAAAAATAAAATAAAATAGTATATACAGTGTTATTGTCGATTACTGTTCATGATGCTGATGTGTTCTTTGTTGGTTTTTGTGGTGTGCAGGGCGTGATGAAGGGCCGGATCAGCTGGTCCTTGGTGGTGGCAGCATACCGTGGGCTGCCGGATTTCCAGAGGGCGCGTGTGGACGCCATGGGCTTTGGAACTTTCCTTAGGATCGAGCCCTTCCGGCTCGACCTTCCTCTTATCCAGGCACTGAGGGAGCGGTGGCACGCACCGAGCCGGGCGTTTCTGATGCCCTGGGGGCACATGGTGCCGTCACTGGAGGACGTGGCTCGGATCACCGGGCTACGAGTTGACGGAGAGGCAGTCAGCGGGGTCACCTACCCCGACTACCGAGAGAGTGCCCTGGACCTGCTGTGGTTAGAGACGAGCGTGACTGATAGAGACAGCAGGGTAGTCGGCCGAGTGGAGATCATGGAGGCGCTTGGATTCATCGACCCGCGTCAGCGGGTTAGCGAGACTGGAGCAGAGTTCTTGGCTCGACTAGAGGGGGATGCTCGTGCTGCTTTCACCCAGGACCCGAGCGAGAGGGAGCTGGTGGATCTAGACCTTCGGAGGTTCTTTTCTTCTTCCTGGGCCGCCTTCTGCTGGGGACGAAGGGGGATGGCATCCACTGCCGTTTCCTCGGGATCTTGGCGGATCTGGACAGAGTGGGGCACTATGCGTGGGGAGCGGCTCTGCTTGCCCATCTGATTGCCGATCTCTCCCAGACTTCGGAGAAGGAGACGACAGTCAGCGGCTTCGCACCTTTCCTCCAGGTAAACATTTTATTTATGCATTCCCACAGTTAAATATGCAATTATTGTACTAATGATGTATGATGGATGCAGGTGTGGAGCTATTACTATTTCCCGATGGGGAGGGCTAGGCATGGGAACAGGAGGGCCGTGCCTCTGGCGCGGCAGTGGAGGCCGGTCGTGGTTGCAGCACCCCACGGCTACCAGCTGGCGTCACTTCGTCGGGAGCTGAGCGAGTATCCCGAGGCCATGGTATGATGCGTATGATTTTTTTGTGTTTATGCATGTGACTGAATGGTAACTAACATGATGTATGTATGGTGATGCAGGTGGTGTGGAGGCCCTACTTGGGCATGGGCGATGCTGGCCAGCCCTGGGTTGTAGCGGGTCTTCCTCGCTTCAGGCGGGACGTGTGGGTCCATTGCCTGAACGAGATTGAGCCGCTGCGGCTTAGACTGGTCATGAGGACGTTGGGGCTGGCCCAGGAGTGGGTAGACGTAGATGCGCCGGCCCGCATTGGGCGGAAGACCAAGGGGAAGGCGAAGATCGTGGACTGGCGTACGCGCTTCCCAGCACAGTACCAGGACTGGCAGCAGGGCGGGGTCCCAGTAGTGTCCCACGTACAGGACAGCACAGACTACATGAGACGGTACCGAGCTACGTACGGGGACCGCCTCTCCTTGGGTGGTATGGCAGGGGTAAGTGAAATGAAACTGCTCCACCTTTCTATATGTATATGCATGGGATACTAACTTATGTGTAATGCAGGATGCTCGTGATACCATGATCGCCGACCTGCGGGCCCAGTTGGCGGACGCCAGGCGACAGTTGGTGGCCATCCGACAGGAGTTGGAGATCCTGGTGAGTTTATGCAATGCATTTTTTGTGACCTGGATTTTTGATGCTTAGCCTTTGACTGACGTTTGCCCCGTGTTTCAGCGGGCCCACCAGACAGCGGCAGCCGGGATGGCTGGTGGAGCGGGTTCCAGTTCGCGGGGCCCTCCTCCGGAGGTTTCTGCCCTCCAGGAGCAGCTGGCGTACGCGGTGGCTCGGGCTGAGGAGGCCGAGCGTGACCGCGAGGCTCGAGTGAGTGCTTGCTTGGCCGCGACCCTTTTCTAGCTACTTTCCTTCTATCACTGTTCTCTTACGGTGCATGCGTGCCTTGACAGGTGGCCGAGATCCGAGAGGCCCTGGCGCGTGCTGTTCGTGCTGAGCAGGAGCGCGATGCCCGGGTGGCAGAGCGTGACGCCCGGATTGCGGAGCTAGAGGAGGAGCGGCGACGGGAGGCTGAGGAGCTTCCTCGCGACGTAGTGGATCTGCGGATCGCCCTCGAGCTGTCGAGGAGAGAGGCGATGAGGGAGAGAGAGGAGAGGGAGAGGGATAGGGAGAGCGTGGAGAGAGAGAGGGAGAGGGATAGGAGAGAGAGAGAGGGAGGAGCGACAGCGGGATTAGACCGAGAGGAGGGCTCTAGAGGCCCAGCTGCTGGAGCTTCGATTGAGTCTTGGCACGGCGGAGGGGAGGCTTCGGGAGAGCGAGGAGCGGTACCAGAGGGCGAAGGAACGCGGGGCGCGACTTCGTCAGTCTGGTTCTTTTTCCATGGGCAGCTACCTGGTTTCTTCGGCCGAGGAGCGTCGTCGCGCCTTCGAGGCTGGAGTGCCACCGCAGGGCGAGGCGAGCACGGCTTCTCAGGGTTTGCAGAGGCCCCCTAGGGATCCCCGGCGGAGGAGGGAGGAGAGAGATGACCAGGAGGGTGATGGTGAGAGTTAGAGAGTTGCTTGTACGTCACCCTTCTCACTGTATGATGTACTTTCGGCTATTATATGAAATGGAAATGGCTTTTGTGTTGTGTGTACTTTTCTCTCTCCCACACTTTCTTTTTTGCACTGAGTTGTCCCTTGAGGCACGCTCCGCGAGACCTTGCCCTGAACAGCGGGGAACTATGTTTTGCACGGGGGGATTTTGTTTCCTTTTCCTCCTTTTGGGCGCGTCCAGGCGCGAGGACGCGTCTTAATCCTTGATTTTAAATTTAAAGCGACGGGTGGTCCTTTCTTCTCCCGTGCCTTACCCGCAAACGAGCCCGCCTTCCGCCGAAACGCGCTTGCCCCTTTTTCGTCTTCCTCCTCTTTTGATCGATGGAGTTCGGTGGGCCCGACCGTGGTGAAGGTGGAGAGGGACGAGGAAATCCTCGCCCAAGGAGGGACGCGCCCGAGCACGGAACGGCGTCCATGGAGGAGGAAGGGCCGCTTCGGGCCCCCGAGGGACCCGAGGGGCCCGATGGCGTGGGAGGAGGTGAACACGGTCCGGTAGGTCCTCCGATCTCTTCCTCTTTTAATTCATTTTGGGTTTTGAAGCGAGCCGGGCGAGGAGGAAAGGGTTCGGCGAGTGTTGCACTCAAATGATGGACGCGTCCTAGACAGGGGACGCGTTCCTTTTGACTGATATGGGACCCCTTTCTTGGTGCAGGACATGGCAAGGACCCTGGGCCTGGCCGATGAGTGGGCGAGTGCGGACGAGCCGAGCCGCGTCAGGAAGGAGAGTCGCGGCAAGGCGAGGCTCGAGGACTGGCCCGTACGTCTCCCTGGACAGCAAGGGGGTGTACTGGTGCAGGACAGTGCCGACTTCCTGCGGCGGCAGAGAGAGAGTTACGCGGGGCTTCCCCAAGCTGGGGACACGCGTGGCATCGGCGGCTCGCGCGCCCAGCTGTCAGAGACTAGGCGGCAACTGGCCGTCGCTCAACATGAGCTGTCGCTCCTGGTAAGTTACGTGCCGCCCTTTTAACTTCAGATTTTGGAGTTTCACTGACGGCCGTTGTTTATTTTGTTCCAGCGTGCCCAGCAGACAGTGACGGCGGGGATGATTGGTGGCACATCTTCCAGTTCCTCGGCCCCTTTTCTCGAGATTGCTTCCCTCCGGGAGCAACTTGCCGGTGCGGTGGCCCGTGCGACCCGGGCGGAAGAGGAGCGTGACGCCTGGGTGGCGACTGTAGCGGAGCTGCGGCATCGTGGTGAGGAGAGACCTTCTCCAGACATCCTGGAGTTAAGGGTTCTTCTGCAGATGATGAGGAGAGAGGTAGAGAGAGAGAAGCTGAGAGAAGGTCCGAGCGACAGCGGGATCTGACCGAGAGGAGGGCCTTGGAGGCCCAAGTGAGGGAGCTCCAGCTGGGCCTTCAGGCCGTCGTGCAGAGGCTAGGAGGGATGGAGACGCGCTACGAGAGAGCGCGAGAGTTCGGGGAGCGACTCCGCCAGTCCGGTCGCTTTGCCGTCAGTGGCTTCTTCGCCACGCCAGGGGAGGAGCAGCGAGTCACTGCTGCGGAGCAGGCGCCCAGAGGCGAGGCAGGTGCTACTGCACGGGGATCCCGGAGGCTTCTGAGGGACCCTCACCTCGGGGGAGAGGAGGAGAGTGCCCAGAGAGACGAGTGATGGTGAGGATTGGCGGGCTAGTGGACCCGTCACCTCTTTATGATTGTAGTGCTTATGACAGCTTATGTAGAATTATGAATGGAGTGATTTGATTTTCTGATGCTTGTTTGTCCTCTTGTGCGTTCCTTCTTCCCTACACTTCTTCTCCTTTGCACTGTTCCCATGTGACGGATCTGTCGAGACTCCGCCTCGAGCGGAGAATCACGTCTTGTTGTGACCATTTTCCACGGGAATCTGCCATCGAAGTCAATACTGACGGCCCTAGTTCCTTTTCCCGGATGTTGTGCCAAATTTTGCAGGCGTCCTCCAAAACATGATAGGGTATCTCTAGACAACATAGGGGCTATTCGTCCTATTCTTCGTCCAGTCAATCACCCTGTGCGAGCGGTGAAGCGACACATGGGGCCGCTTGGCCAGTGTCTTATTGCGAGGGCTATCATCGACAGGTGATGGAGGCAATCTTGGCCCGCACTCCTTCCATTTCTATAAATTCTTGTCCCTTTTATCTTCCCAGGTATATCGAGGAATAACTCGAGGAGCACAAGTTCTTACGGGAGAGGAGGAGTTCAAAATTCTGAGAGTTGGATGGAGGGCGAATCTTCCCATTCCTCGAAGAGAAGCAGGTCCAGTGGTAGTAGTTCCAGGAGGCTTTCAGACTTTGAAGGGCACTTCAGCGAAAGGGCCCAATCACAACTCGTAAGCCAAGTTTTCTTGCCCTTTTCTCATTTTTTCTTCCTTTCTTCTGACCAAACCTCACCCCCATTCCTTGTATGTGTAGGTTGTGATGAAATCACAAATCTTATGGGAGTTGGTAGTAGCAGCGTACAGGGGCCTCCCAGATTTTCAGAAGGCGAGGCTAGACGTGATGGGATTTGGTACCTTCCTTCGGATCGAGCCGATCCAACTTGACCTAGTCCTGATCCAAGCCTTGTGTGAGAGATGGGACCCAGTGAGCCGGGCATTCCTGATGCCTTGGGGGCACATGGTGCCCAGCTTGGAGGATGTGGTCCGGATCACAAGCCTGAAGGTAGAAGGCGAGGCAGTGACCGGAGTCACTTACGCGGACTACAGAGAAGGTGCCCAGAAGTTACTGGGTTTGGACCTAGATGGTCGGAAGAACAGGTCGGTAGCTAGGGCGTCCCTCATGGATACATTAGGGCTCACCGACACTCGTCGACGGGACGACGAATCCTCAGAAGAGTTCATGGAAAGGATGGAAATAGGATGCCGTGCCGTGTACTGCACAGATTTCGGAAACTGGGAAAGATGTAACATAGATTTGAGGAGATTTCTCCTCTTCCTTTTGGGGAGATTGGTACTGAGCTCGAAAGGGGATGGTATCCAATGTTGCTTCCTGGAGCTGCTGTCAGACCTTGAAAGAGTAGGGTATTATGCCTGGGGAGCCGCCATGCTGGCACACTTGTTTGCAGGCCTATTCCAAGAAACGGATCGTGAGATGACTGTGAGTGGTTTCACACCATTCATCCAGGTATTTTTTTTGGTTTTGCTTGTGACCTGCGCCGAGCAGTTATGGAGCTATTATTACCTCCCTATGGGGAGAGCTCGACATTGGCGACCCGTGATGGTGCCGCTAGCCAGGCGGTGGGAACCCGTCATGAGTGCGGCACCCCTAACCTACCAACTGATGGTGTTAAGGCGGGAGCTACAGGAGTTCCCTACGGCGATGGTAAACTGGAGACCCTACTCAGACATGGTCGATGCCAACCAGCCGTGGGTTCTAGCAAGTCGTGCCCGGTTCGGACGGGAACTATGGATGCACTGCCTGAATGAAATCGAGCCACTTCGGCTACGATTAGTTATGAGGACTTTAGGACTGGCTCAAGAATGGGTGGATTCAGCTGCGCCACCTCGTGTCAGGAGAAAGACGCAGGGACCGGTGACTTGCATTGACTGGCGCGTGCGATTCCCCGAACAGTATGAGGACTGGCAACGGGGTGGCACGATTGTAGAATCACAGGCGCGGGACAGCGAGGACTACTTGCGTCTATATAGGACAAAGTACGCAGAACGGTTCCAACCCCGGGGACTTGTGGAGGTAGGTTTCCCCTTTTTCTCTTCTCTTCTTTCTCCTTTTCTTGGTTTTTTGGTAAAAATACTGACTTGTAAGGCTGCAGGATGTCCGGGATGCCATGATAGCGAATTTACGAACTCGCTTGGCAGAGATGGAACAACAGTTGGGCGATGCCCGCGGAGCTACGAGCGCCTTGGTAGGTGTACAGTACGTTCCTAGTTAAAACCCCAGATTCCAGATGTTGGCTGCTAATTCACATGGTCGCAGCATGCCCAGATTGGCGCAGCCTCCCCAGCGATGGGAGTAGGTGGTGCCTCTTCCAGCTTGTGGATTCCCACCTCAGAACTTGACTCGCTTCATGAGCAACTTGCTCACGCCACGCAGCGTGCTGCGGAGGCAGAAGGAATGCTCCGTATACAGGTAAAAGTTTCAGCGTTGAGTTCTCTTTGTTTACGCCTTATCGCGTATCTGAGATGGTACACTCGGCAGGAAAAGGAGACGGAAGAAGCGCTTGCCCAAGCTGCGCATAAGGAGGCTAGGATAGCAGAACTGGAGAGGGAACTGCGGCGTCATCCTGATGACGACTCATCCAGGGATGCTATGGAACTGAGGATCACTCTCCAGTTAGAGAGGGAAGACCGTGAGAGAGAACGGGCAGAGAGGGAAAGAAACGCAGAGAGAGAAAGAGCCAACAGTTTGGCTGAAAGGGAGGAGCGAAGGGCCATGGAGGCCCAACTATTCGAACTCCGAATCGGCCTTGGTCTTGCTGAACAGTGGCTGAGAGATGGTGAGGAGCGCTACCGAAAAGCACGAGAGCGTGGCTTTCGTGTTGGTAGCTTCTCTGCTGCTTCCGTGGATCAACGCCGGGATGTGGGAATAGGAAGAGGAGTACAGAGCGGCAGGAGTACTGCTTTTCGTAGTTGGGTAGCACCTTTGAGAGTGTTTTGCCCGGAGAGTAGTGGGACGAGTAATGCAGAGAGAGAGGACGGAACTTGATGTAAATTTTTTGGTTTTTTTGGAATAAAACACAAGGTTTGGTTTGTTTGTTTTTCACCTTTGCTTCAGTTACCTGAATCCCTGCACATATCACTGAAACAAACAAATCAGAATTTCTGTTCTGACTTGGCCCCTTGCTCAATAAGCAAATGGTCACTGTGACTGTCCTTGATAACTGGTCAAGGGGCCAAGCCTTTATTTAACGAAGGCAAGGGAAAGATGCGGTGATGATAAATGCGACAGGCAAGCACACGAATGCAAGCGATATTAAAAGTGAGATGCTGCACGCAAATGTAATCATGCAAAATTGATTTGTTTTCTTTTTTTATATTTGATATTTTTTTTGTTTCATCATAAAAAGATTTTTTTTGTTTGCAAATATGTACATTTCTCTTTTCCATTTTTTTGTGCTTTTATCATTTCAATTTTTTTTATTGCTAACGCCCGGCAAGCACCCAAATGGCACCTAACCTACGTGAGACAGGGGTTTCTTACTAACCTCCCAGGTATCCTAAGTGCACATCTAGGTTGATTTGGGCCTCTAGACCCCTCGAATGACGATCCCGCCGGCTAAGACTTACCCTGATGACAATACCGTCATGCCATGCTTAGGCTCCCAGTTGCTTCCGACCACAGGGATTCACCCAAAAGGTGTTTGAGGTAGATGATTTGCCCGACCCGGGTCTGTTTCCTCACAACTCTAGATGGTATAAGATGGAACACCCTGGAACCCTAACGACCAACCGCGCGACGCTGACCCGGAATCAGACGCCGTCGCACCCATAGGTGACGCGCTTGCATTGGCCTAAGCCCGAGGTTAAACAAGAAGACATCAAGGTGGTAAACAGGGGTCTTGACCAGCCAGAAACACAGAGACTCCTTCGCAGCGATAGCTTTTGCTTTTCAAAGTAGGCAACCAAAATGTGTATATTAAAATAAGGTCGCAGACCCTGGGCAGTTTTCACCTTTCAGAAACTCCATCGAACCTTCATCTTTAGAGGGAGAAGGAAGAGCGTAGGGGATAAACCTCCTGAGAGGACCGGCAAAGCCGTTAACCCGGCGAGCGAATAAGGGCCCATTAACTCTTTCCTTTCGGACAACTTCGGACCAAATCTCGAGCATTTACATTCCACGGCCCCCCTTTGTGGATTCAGACTTTTGCTTTGAGGGGTTCCGTTTATCGTACCAGGCACGGTCACGACCAGGCTTTTCTCTTGATTTTGATTTTGTATTTCTTTCTGTGAGGAGATATAGTCGTTTGACGTTTGTGGGCTCCCTCTTCGTATGCCTGCGGGGACACTGCCCTCTTCTCGTGCTCTGATCGATGCTCGAGGAAATGGTCCTACTCTTGCCTTTGGGGTTTGAGTTTCGGTTTCTCATGCTCAGCGTTTTAAGGGCGCCGACTGTCTCATTTGGTCGAAGAGAAAAGAATAAAGATTACAGCTTCCGGAGATCTTCTAGGTGTGGCCCTACCGTAGGTGATGCTACCAACTTTTTTTGAATAAAATACATAAGTGAACACATGTTAGCTTCCTTCGAGCGAGCATAGGCCGACGTGGCCGGACAGGGATCTCCACGGTTCTGGCAAACCAAGACCCGGTGCCTACCAAGCCTTAATGGGCCCTATCCTAACATGAAGGTTAGATGCAGGGACTTAACTACATGGTGCCTGCCAGGCATCGGCATTTTGAATTTTCCATATTTTTAGTGGTTTTCAATATTTCCTTGTTTTTGATGTTTTTTATCTTTTCATCATTTTTTTTTGTTTTGTGCTAAGGGTAGTATTTCTTAAGATAAAGCCCATTCCAAGGGTGGGATAACTCGGTCCCTTCGGCGTTGACTAGCTTGTAGGCGTTGCCAGGGTGCACGGCTTGAATTACAAATGGTCCTTCCCAATTGGGTTGGAGCTTAGAACGCGGCCCTCCAGGTTTGACAAAAATTCTTTTTACGACCATCTCACCGACTTTGAATTTTCTCTCAACGACTTTCTTTTGGTAAAAGCGAGCGAGTCTATTTTGATACACACGCGCGTGTTCGGCGGCGGCCAGCCGCTTCTCATCCAAGAGTTCCAACTGGGCGAGGAGTGAATTACGACGATCGTCGAGGGAAATTCCTCATCCAATTGTACCCTGAGAGAAGGGATCAGAGTCTCGTACGGGACTACCGCTTCCATACCATAAGTGAGGGCAAATGGAGTCTGCCCGGTGGGGGTACGGATTGAGTGCGATAGGCCCATAGGGCTTCGATAAGCTTTTCTGGCCAGTCTGAAAACTTACTAGACTCGCAGGTTTTTTTGATGATTTTGAGCAATGTTTTATTGGTGGCCTCCGCTTGGCCGTTACCTTGTGGGTAATAAGGCGATGAATGATGCAATGCAATTGCGTACCTTTTGCAGAGGTCCTGTAGGTCCTGAGAAATGAATTGTGGCCCATTGTCGGTGACGATCGTGCTTGGGATGCCGAATCTGGCGAGAATGTTCTTCATGATGAACTTGCAGACTGTTGACGCCTTGATTTCCGCGTAAGCTTCGGCTTCGGCCCATTTGGTGAAGTATTCCGTCGCAGTAAGGATGAAAGATTTCTGCTTGGTGAGGGAATTGGGATCACCTAGGGGACCAATGATGTCGAATGCCCACATGGAGAAAGGCCATGGGGAGGATATTGGATGAAGTGAGGAAGATGGTGAATGGATTTTATCGGCGTGAAGTTGACACTTGACACACCTACGGACGTAGACAGCACAATCCTCTTCCATAGTGGGCCAATAAAAGCCTTGACGAATGATCTTCTTGGCGAGCATCTGACTATTCACGTGGCCACCGCACACACCTGAGTGCGTCTCTTCTACACATTTCCAAACCTCATCGTCACCAAGACATCTTAACAGAATACCAGTAAGGCTCCTCCTATAGAGTAGACCTCCAATCAATGTGTATTTCTGAGCCACCCTTCTTATGGCTTTCTTGTCCTCTGTGGTGGCCCCTTCAGGATAAGACTGATCTTGGCAATATTTGACAATTTCATAGAACCATGGTTTCTCTTCATCAGCCAGTTCTTCTTCGGCCTCTGCCAACATGATCTCCCTCTTCTCAAGGATATCTTCCTGCAGGATCTTCCTTGCTATCCTGTCTTTGATGTTTACGTAGGAAGCATCATCGACTGCAGGGGCGTGAAGTTTGTAGATGGAAATGGACTTAAACCATCTTCCTAGAGGGAACCTTATGGATGATGCCAATGAGGCGAGGGCATCGGCGAGAATATTCTGATGACGAGGGATATGAACAAAGATCAGTTTTGTGAACAGTTTGGCAAAGGCAGCAGTGAGTTCTTGGTATGGCTTGAGTTTGGGATCGCGAGTGCGATACTTAGTGAGTACCTGGCGAAGGATGAGTTGACTATCACCTACGACTCGCAACTCAGTGATACGAAAAGAATGAGCGAGTCCTAGGCCAGCTAGAAGAGCTTCATATTCGGCTATATTGTTGGTGACTGGAAATTTGAGCTGGTATGCCAATGGGAATGTGAGGCCTTCCGGCGACAGGAGGGCGATGCCGATTCCTCTCCCTTGAGAATTCAGAGCTCCATCAAAATATAGTGTCCACATTGGCTCATCTGATTGGTTGATGGACATTAGTTCCTCATCTGGAAACTCTGATTGGACGGGATCGAACTTGGGAAGAGGATGGTGAGCGAGATGCTCGGCTATGGCATAGCCTTTAATCGCCTTTTGCTGGATGTAGGTGATGTCGAACTGAGAGAGAAAACTTTGCCAGCGTGCTAGCCTATCCGTAAGGACGGCTTTCTCCAGAAGGAATTTGATAGGATTCATCGAGCAATCAAGTGGACTTCGTGAGCCAAGAAGTAGTGCTTCAATTTCTGCACTACCCAAACGAGGGCAGCACAGGTTTTCTCCATGCCGGTGTACTTCTGCTCACAGGGATTGAGAAGTTTGGACAAGTAATAGGTTGCCCGTTCCTTGCCTTCTTCATCAGCTTGTGCGAGGACGGCTCCCACGGAGTCATCCAAGACTGAGATGTAAAGGATCAGAGGTTTTTCTGGTTTAGGTGGAATGAGAACGGGTGGACTAGCCAGATATTCCTTCAACCCTTCAAAAGCTTTCTGACATTTAGAATTCCAGTGGAATTCTACTCCTGGCTTGGTCAACTCGTAGAGAGGTCTACACCTTTGTGAATGTTGAGACACAAACCGACGAATAAACTGCAGCCTGCCGATTAAACCTCGGACTTCCCTCAAATTCTTGGGAGGCGGCATATCCCTGATAGCCTTGGCTTTGTCGGGATCTATCTCGATCCCTCTTTTACTCACAATGAACCCCAGCAATTTACCTGACGACACACCAAACACACACTTTTTCGGGTTCATTTTCAATTGGAATTCTCTTGACCTTTGCAAGACCTTAGCCAAAACTTCTGGATGTTCCATCCTGGTCCTTGATTTCACCAATAAGTCATCCACATACACTTCCAGATATATGTGCATCATGTCATGAAATATGGCCATCATCGCTCTTTGGTAAGTAGCTCCAGCATTCTTTAACCCAAACGGCATGACCACGTAACAATATGTTCCCCAAGGGGTAGTGAATGACGTCTTTTCCTGATCCTCTTCTGCCAAACGAATTTGATTGTATCCTGAAAATCCATCCATGAAAGAGAGGGTTTCAAAACCTACCGTGTTATCAATCAACACATCAATGTGAGGTAAGGAAAATCATCCTTTGGACACGCGCGGTTAAGGTCCCGGAAGTCGATGCAAATCCTGACTTTCCCATCTTTCTTCATGACCGGGACAATGTTCGCCACCCATTGAGGATAAAGAACGACTCTAATGAACCTGGCTTTGTGGAGCTTATCGACCTCTTCTTTCATTTTCAAAGCCATCTGAGGGTGGAAACGCCTTAACCTTTGTTTTACCGAGATGGACCCTGGTTTTAGGGTTAAACGGTGTTCGACCAAGGTTGAATCCAAACCCGGCATATCCTCGTAGCTCCATGCAAACGTGTCCTTATATTCCTTGAGACCTCAATTAATGCCTCTTCTTCAGAGGGTGGTAGGTTGTCACTTATGAGGATGATCCTAGGGTCTTCCTCAGTCCCAAGTTGACTTCTTTGGTGGATTCTTCTACGGCGGTTGACGGCTCGTCGAATCTCCTCATTCCGCTAGCGTATGCGCCCGCCGCATCCTCATATTCTTCACCCTCATCTTCAGTGGGGCATTCTTCATTCGTGATCTCGTAGACTCCATACCCTTCATCAGATGCACAGTCGCCCTCGCATTCTATTTCGGGTAGCTGGATGGGATTTTCTAACAACTGGGGGATGGCAAGAAGGGCCTGACACCTGGCGGCCAAATCCAGAAGGAATCGACGAGGGATCTGCCTACCCTTGGATTTCTTCCTAGGTACTACCCTTGGCCTATCATTCCTAGATTGACTGACAATATTTACAGACGAAGAGGAAGATGAGGAGGATGGTGTAGAATGTACAGGAGAAGACCCCTCAGAGGAGGGGTAGAAAAGGTCGCTCATCGGACCTTGGACGGGTGGTCCGCAAGGCGGTACGCACCCGTGGGAGATGTAGGAGGTTTCCTCAACGAAGATGTGTTGTTGGAGAGTTTGAAAATTGACGTTTTTTTTTCGTTTTCATTTTTAATGACAAAGCAGTGAAAAGAGATTGGAGGAGAGAGGAAAGTGGTTATGGCTAGAGGATTGTGGGGCTCGTAGAGCAGATCATGGTTGAAGACCTGGCGCGGGTTGAAAAGCCCGCGTAGGTATGTAAGCAAAGAAGGGGACCTGGGAAGATCATCAGACAATTGTCTCGCCCAGGAAGAAGATATCAGCAAAGGCTGAGACGAGTGGATGGAGAGGATGGCGGCTAATGAGCCGTCGACGGCAATGTTGAGGACGGATGAAGATCCGTCGATGACAGAGTCCTTCTGGCGAGGACGAGGATAGTTTGGAAGCTTGGCAAGAGTGGTAATATTCTCTGGTATTTCGGAGATCAATGGTGGTCCTTCAAGCTGTGGAGACGAGAACATCCTTTCCAGTGCAACGGAAATGTCACGTATGTCGAACCATTTGTCCCACTCGCATTCCGGATCTTTGATCTTGCCTCTTTTGGTGATCCTCGGATATTTTTCAGCCAAATATACAGCATGTGATCCTCCATATGCTTCTCGTGGGTGATCTCCCATCTGAACAACGGGCCCTCTGTTGAAGTGGTTTGATAGAGTCCACGTGAGGGGCTTCCAATCTGCCTTGAACGGTCCTTTGAAGCCTAGGCCAAACCTATGGTTCGGCCTAATTTCTTTTGGCGGCTTGAGCATATCCTGTAACTGTGCGCCCAGACCTTTTCCCTGTTGATAGCCGATGTTCCTCATAATCTCCCAACCTTTGGAGTGAAAAGGGAGACAGGATGTTGCGGTTGCCCTGACCGGCTCCTTTGGTGCTAGTGGAACATGAGATGGATCACGTACGTCCAGCAGTGACAATATGGGCCGATGAGACGGCCAAACAGAAGGCAGAGAGGTGTTGATAGCATCCACTATGTGAAGGACAGGTGTACTGACCACTTTAATAATTCTCCCATTGTAAGGAAACTTCAGGCACTGATGGTTGGTGGATGGCACAGCGTCCATGGCTTCGATGTAAGGGCGACCCAGTATAGCCTTAAATGTGGGGTCCATGTCGAGGACATGGAATTCCGTGGGATTGCCATGGGGCCTAGTTCTGCCTTCAGAATAATCATCCCCTGCGGCGGCCTTTTGCTATTGTCATAAGCCGTGACCGTGATCGAGGAAGGTCTTATTTGTTCCTCGCCAACCCCACACAACTGAAGAGTGCTCATGGAGATCACATTTATGGACGCACCCGTGTCGACAAGACACGGGTTTATGGATACCCCATTAATTTTTATTGAAATGCACAATGCATATTTCCGAGATTCCTTGGGAGCGAGCTCGTAGTTGTGAAACATGATGGCTGGTTGTGTGTCTGTTGGGGTTAGGACGGTCGAAATCTTCTCCACGGGGAGGTCTTCATTAACCATGACCTTTTGAAGATATTCCATCAAGGCCGCCTGGTGGGATGTGGATCTTTGAAGTAGCTCTAGGATGGAGATCCGGGCAGGCATCTTGTCCAAGTGTTTCAGTAGATCATACTGTGTTCCAGGGATAGCTCTTTCTGGTTGTTCTGCATCATCCTTCTCTGGCTGAGGTTGCTCGAGATTCTGACTGTTGTGGGGGAAAACCCTGTGGAAAATCCTTCCACTCCGGAGCACCATTGCCTGCGGCTTTTGTACCTCTGTGGGGGTAGCAGTGGGTTTTAACAGGGGTTTGAGGGGTAGTAGTGGAGGAATGGTTGATGAAGCAGGGGTGATGACGGGAGCAGGGATTCTGATGAGGGGTTTGTTAGGTGGAGGCATGGCGGAGGTAGAGGGGATATCGCGCGGATTATGAAGGATAAGGGGTTTGGAAGGTGGAGGTGGAGGTAAGGTTTGAAACGGGTAAAGGTTTTGAGGTGGATGGTGGGTGATGAGTGGTTTTGAAGGCATTAGTGGTGATGTGGTGGAGAAAGACGGGGTTATGTATGGTGGACGGATGATAAGGGGTTTAGAAGGCGTAGGGGTAAATGTGGTAGAGGTGGATGGTAAAGTGGGGGAGTGGGAGAAGGTGAGAGGGTGTGAAGGCGTAGTAGAAAGTGTCGGTTGATAGGAGGTCGGGGTGCGGATGAGAGGGCGTAATGGTAGTGGAAATGGTGAAGGCGATACCGATGCGGGTTGATGAGAGAGAGGTGCTACCCGGGCAAGGTGAGGGGGTTGCATGACGATAGGGTTGGAGGTATAAAGAATGGAGGTACTTTCCTGGTGCCACACCTGCTCTCTCCCGACTTCCGGGAAGGAGGAGATGGGGTTAACCTGATGATTGGGCTGTTGGTGCTCCGGTAGTGGATTCTGGATTATGCCCATGTCGGGCTGTTGTTGTGGGGCATGCTGAGGCTGTTGTTGTTGTTGTGGTTGCTGCTGCTGCTGCTGTTGTAACTGCTGCTGTGGCCTCTGAGGAGGTCTCCTAGCCTTGAGAGCCGCGACGTACCGTCTCATCTCATCCCAATCTATTTGATGTTCATCATTCATATCATGGATGTAATCTTTGAAATGGAAGCAGTAATCCACTGTGTGTCCCGGCTGCCTGTGGTAGACGCAGTATTTGGAGGTATCAACATTGGGGGGCCAGGCGGGCCTTTCTCTGGGTAGGGCAAGTTGGTTTGATGCCATGAGGGCATTAAAAATATCTGCTAAGGTTTCTGGCAATGGTGGATAGTAGGCTCTCTTAGGACCGAGCGGCCTCCTTTGTTGCTGTTGGGGACCATAGTTCCCCGGGGGTGGAACTTGGTTGTACTGAAGCGGTGGTTGTTGTTGCTGAGGTTGTGGTTGTTGTTGCTGGGGTTGGCGTAATGGAGGCATATTATCCTGGGGTGGATTATTTTGGGGTGGAGGACGGAGAGGGAAAGGACCTGATTGAAGGGGTAGTCGGGGCATTTGTTGAGGCCTTGGGTTGACTGCATAGTTGGCATTGTTGACCGCACTGACTTGCTCATTTGTCACGACCCCTTCTGTGGCTCCGCCCGGGACACCAGCGCCTGTCTTTCTGACCACTTTGGGCTTCGGCGACTCAAACATGTTCATGATGGGGGAGTCTTTTAGCTGGGTTTGGATGTATCGGGCCCTTTCATAGAGTTCCTCCATTGTAGTAAGTTTATTCATGGCGAGGACGTGTCTGAACTGCGGGGTTGCATTAGACACAATCATTTTCACTTGTTCGGGCTCGGAGAGGGTATCCCTTATTCTTTCCGCCAGAGACCTCCATCTATTAGCATATCGGACAAAATCCTCGTCGGGTTTCATCTTTTCGGCCACTAGGTCGGTAATGGAGAGTGAGGGACCGACCCTATCCCTATATTTCTGCAATAACCTTCTCTGCACTATTTCAAAATTCTCGGCCTCGCGGGGCTCCAGAGAATAGAACCACTCAAGCGCGGGACCATCCAATGATCTCCGAAAGAGGTATGCCAGTGACCTCTGATCGTTTTGCCAATAAGAGGACTCATACATGAAGTCCTTGAGGTGAATGAAGGGGTTGCCGGTACCATTGTATCTGCGGTACGTGGGCATTTCGGAGGGAGGGAGATGAATGACGGGGAGGATTGGCAAAGCAACCTCCGGGGTGGCTTTCACGTCCACCATTCTTCTCAGATTTTGAAACTACTCGTCCATGCGATTGAACCTATTGAGGAGCGATTGGGCGAGCTCCTCTGGGGGTGAAGGTGGCACTTGCCATTGGGGGAGAAACTGTCTCCCGGAGACTTGAGGGGGAAACCCGGAATGAGAGGGAACTGTCGGACCACCGACAGTTGGCCCTGGCTGAAACGGTGTGTGAGGAACACCGGGAGTTTGAGATTGTGACGGGAATTGGAATGAGGGAGGTTGTTGGCTCGCTTGTCCTTGAAGCGAGGGAGACTGGATGGCTTGCGCCAATGAAGGAGATGGAATGGCCTGCACGGACTCGTGGAGAGGTGCGATAGCCGGAGTTGACTCCTGGGGCGTGGGGGAAACAGATTTCCCCTTTAGAATGGCCTGGAAGGCCCGGAGCTGTTCAGAGGTAAGCTCCGTGTTGGCGAGGACGCCCAGTAAGGAAGTGATATCCTGTGGCGGGGACGTGTCCCCGGTAATAACCTGCACCTCATGCGAGGGGTCATGAGAAGGACCCGAGTCCATAGCATAGACTCGCGGGTCGGCTGTCAAACCACGGCTAGGGTGGTTCTCCTCAGAAGACTCGTGAGACATGCTCACAGTTCTCCCAGAACGCAAAAACATACACTAGCAAGTAGGTAGCAGAGATTATCAAACAAGTGGATGCCTTTACGCCCTTTTTTTTTGTTTTGATTTTGATGATTTTTTTGTGTGTTTTTAGCGAGATCCGAAGTTCACACAAGATAGGGACCCTAGTTTATTTTTGTTTCACCGCCGTGTCAGCTAGGGTCTCTCGTCTCACCACGAATGAAATGACTAACTTCGGGGAACTTCAATGGTACAACCAGCCCAGTGAACGAAGAGGAGATTCTTCGATGTCGGGGACTTACGGAGGTCCCAGTGTAGGAGATTCTAGTCCGTTGAGAGGAATTCCCAAACGGAGAGTCCTTCCTTCACCGGGAAAGGGTGATCCTCAAAAAAAAATGAAAAAAAGGATAGAAAAGAGGAATGGATGTATGCAATGGAATGCTGACAGATATATGGAGTGGGAAAACAACAGAAATAACAAACATGTAATAAACAAAGAACCAATCGGAACTGACGGTGCTGCCGTGAGCACAACGGGGGCGCGCGTGGGCGCCAAGGTGGAGAGGCACGGGTGGTGCCGAACTTGCAAGGGTAGCCGGGAGGAAGCAGTAGAGGTCCCACCGTGATCGCCAATCTGTGAGCGACGTCACGCGGTTCGGAGTTCGATGGTGCGAGGAAGAGGATGCGGAGAGCGCGCGGGCTCTTCTTTTTGTTTGTTTTGCTGTTTGCTGCATCACAGAGATGAGAGAAGAGAGAGAAGGGGCCACCACGGGAGATTGCTCCGGCGGGGCGAGCAGGACAAGTATAATATAGCAAGATATGGGGTTCAAACGGCCATAGCGGGAAGTGACTCGCCGCGACCTCGGGGGGACGGGAATGGTGCAGAAATTAAATAACAAAAATTGAAACGGCCATTGGGGAAGTGACTCGCCGCGGCCTCGAGAATATGAGCAGAATATAGTAGAATATAAAGAGAATATAAGAACAGAGATTTAAACGGCCATTGGGGAAGTGACTCGCCGCCACCTCGAGAATATGAGCAGAATATAACGGAATATAGAGAGAGTATAAGAACGGAAATTTAAACGGCCTTTGGGGAAGTGACTCGTCGCGGCCTCGATGATATGAGCAGAATATAACAGAATATAGAGAGAATGTAAGAACGGAAATTTAAACGGCCATTGGGGAAGTGACTCGCCGCGGCCTCGATGATATGAGCAGAATATAACAGGATATAAAGAGAATATGAGAACAGAAATTTAAACGGCCATTGGGGAAGTGACTCGCCGCGGCCTCGATGATATGAACGAAATATAACAGGATAAAGAGAATATGAGAACAGAAATTTAAACGGCCATTGGGGAAGTGACTCGCCGCGGCCTCGATGAAAAGATGTGATCGCCAGGGGCCGAAAGACCCCAAAATAAGAAAGTGATCGCGCCTACCTCAAGAGCGGGAGATGGCGGGTTGCTTCTTCCTCTCCTTCCGGCCGGCCGACAGAGAGGGCTTTCCTCGGCTACCCTTGCAAAACAACGACAAACAAATGACAAGTGGCTTAGAAAGATGAATGTGTAGTATTCATATCCTTGCAATAAAAATGACGAAATAACGGGAAGACACACACCTGGTTGGTGTTATCTTTTAAACCCCTCTCGGACTCGAGTAGGAGGAAAATGAGATGATGGATGCGAGATGATGAATGCAAAGAACTACGAAGAAAAGGAAAGAGTTGGCTTATTGGATGTACCGGTGGTGAAATTCGGCGGAGCTCCGGCAGCGTGGGGACGACGTAGAAGCGCGGTGGATGAAGACGACCTTCCTCTCGCGAGCGTGGGCACCCGAGAAGCCGGCAGAACCTCCACCTACAAAAGACCCCACGGGTTAGAAGAATGACTCCGTAGCCTCTGGGCTCCGGCAGCCTATCGGATCACTGCTTAGCTCCCCTAGAACTGAGGGGGTGGGCCTCTATTTATAGAGCTCCGGAAAGGTGGAGGC